>CAKLNU010001119.1:2400000-3000000 GCA_922788865.1 Poeciliopsis turneri | reverse complement strand
TTGTTAAACTGTACCAAAGACATTGGTTAACAACTATTGTACTTTTTCTCACTAACCAAAATACTGCTTCCCCTGGAAGGCAATTTTAAGCCCTGGACATTTCGGAAACTCTGACTCAACTCAACATACGTTAGAATCTATTTCCATGGTTAATGTAATTATATACATTTATAAACTGTTGTCTGATAGCGGTCTTGCTGGTGTGCTTGTTTCTGTTTGAGAGTGCAAAGTTTCCGCCCAATTTGTCAAGTTATTCATCACCCTACCACTAAATTTCACGTAACCCTTTCACTTTAATTTCCCCCTGAAGTGCTGTTTTGTTTTACACCAAACGTAGTGGAAGCCACATATCCCCAAAAGTTCCACTTTTGTCCCCTGAGTCCACAGCATATTTATTTTCAAAGGTCTTGGGGATCATCAAGTGGCTTTTGGCAAATGTGAAGGGTCTTTGTGTTCTTTGGCCTTGGAACTCTGCCATGGATGCAATGCGTGCCCAGTCTCTATCTTTGAATTATTTTGCGACCTCCTAGATGAAATGTTTATGTACTCTTGAAGTTATTTTGGTAGGTAGCCACTCCTTGGAAGTTTTGCAACTTGTCATTTTTACGTTAGTTAGAAATAGATCTCACTGTGGTTCAATGCAGTCACCAAGGAACACCAAGAAAAGGGTTCTGCAAACCTTCCCACACTGACAGATATCAATGACTGTTTCTAGCCTGGTTTTTAATTTCTTTAGCTTTGAGATTTCTTTCATGTTGTCAGGTTTCTTGCTTCTACATGTTGGAGGCCTTGATGTGACTTGAACCTGAACTTTCAAAAATTATTTCACAATATAATAAACCCATTTGACTAATGACATTCAACATTTTGGTGTCCTGAAAAAGCATCTGTAAAGTTGCAGATACTTGCACATAGTTAGTAAAGCAAGTTATCTGTGACTTCTAGGAACTTTAGAAGCAGTTAATAGTAGATCTAAAATGAGTTGGATCAATATTTACATAGACTAATTTGTTCGAAAGTTCGACTAACTCGACTTTTTCTTGTTTTCGTTTGCAAAACGGATTTTTTGTTTTAGAAAAAAGCCTTAGTGAAAACACATTCACTAAGTGTTTTTAGGGATAAGAATTGAGCATCTGTTCCATGAGGATAGACTGCTATTCCCAAACATTTACATATTTACCTTTTGAGAAAGACTCCAAACCCTTCCCTTGTCTTAGACAGAAAAGTGAAGTACCTTCACAATCCAGCACCCCTGTGGGAGAACTGTGACCGGGTGGAGGTATGAGAGGAATGTCAAGCAACAAAACACACTCCAGTGGATGATTAAAACGCATGACATGGATCCCAATGTTTTCTCTATTTTTTTTTTTTTTTTTTTACAAGGCAGTCAGTGTAACTGGTATTTAAGGAGAGAGAGGACACGTGCACACCAACGCATAACATGTGGTTAACTTTTTAATTTTAGCAGCTCAGACAAGGATAATTCCTGTGGTTCAGTCATAGCTGTGTTTCAAATGATGAACTCACACCCAAATAAAAAGGCCACACACAGGTAGATCCGACGATATGATGTAATCTAATGCCACTTAATGACTCAAGGAGGAGAGGTGCATGAGTTATTCCAAATGAAAATGTTTTTTCTTTCTGATGAAGACAGACACACTCAGCTGCTGAGTTGGCGTTGGAAACAGATGGTGTTCCTCGTGATTCAAGAAATAGAAGACAATCAAAACCTGAATAAGAAGAAACAAATCAACAGTTTTAATGTAGCAATAGGTGATAAGAAGTGCAAGAGGTCTTCAGAAAAAGAAACAAGTCTCCAAACTTGACTTTTTTCCCCAAATAAACAACATAAAATCCTGCCAATATATAACAAAGACACAAAATGTTGTCTGTTGTTTTTTCTTCAAGGCTTTAGTTATGACTATAGCAAACATGTAAACAGGTCAAGAGGAAGTGGCTAAACAAGAATACACCATTCAGGAAAGAAGACAGGAAATCATTGAAGGGTGTGCACAAAGACATTACATTTTCAAACCTTTCACCATCAGCTTACCTGTTCCATAGATAGGAATATAAACACAGACCCACCGATATTGTGTTTTACATACCAGCCCAGTGTTTGTAGAGTCTCTTTGACTGTCTTAAGTTACTGATCGATAATAGCCATGGTGTATCTTGGACAGTCAAAGTGATAACAGGCAGCTATGAACACACTCAAACTAAATGGCATTTTAGAATCTCCAGTTAACCCACAAATCATGTTTGTTGGTTGTGGGAAGGAGCTGTATTACCCGGAAGGTGTAACAAGAAGGTGCTCCAAGTTCCTGTTAGAGACCAGGTTTAGTGATCCTTCGAGAAAGCTCTGTCCATATAACATTATCTAACAGTTGGAACCACTGCACACCAGAAAAATCCAAACTCTACATTATGCCAAATAGAGATTTTGATACAGCTGAATGCAAAATGTGGTGGAAATGGTCGAATCGGTGCTTTACTCAATCCCACCAATGTTTTTAAGCTCCACAAAAGTGAAAAATCATTGCTTTTTTCATTGTACACATTTTAACAGAAAAAAAATTGACTCCATTAAATTGGGCCGTAGCTTCACTTAGCTTTTACAGCTGTTGAACAGGCTCATGGATTCACCTGTGAACTTACTGATTTGTCTTCACAATAAAATTAGCTCTACATCATGAACTATTGTTGCTTAGTTTCATACTAATGAATGAATGAAGATGCTCATTCTGCTGGAATTCTTATACTCACTCCAGTTTATTTAGGGCCTGTTTTAAATACAAGGTCATATTGAAGAGTCTGCTTCCAATATAACTGTATGATGTTTTGTGTATGATCCATACTAATGTAATCATTTGAAAGAAAATTAAAGACAAAAAGGTGAAAACAAAACATGCATTTCCCCCATGTTTGAAAGAATTGTCAGGTTCCTTGGTTAAATATCATCCTGTGACCTGAATATTTTCCAAAGCTATTTCATTCAAGCTGATTCCATCTGGATTTTTATTTGCAGCTTGAAAATACAGATTATTTTATCTTTTTATCTTTTCTGGATTAATTGAAGTCTTATCTTTGGGGAGATTTCACCTTTCGACTGAGAAGGTCAGCAGATGATGTCAAGTTTTTCTAAAGACTTGAGTGAAAGGCAAATGTGAGTCAGGCAGGATGATGGCTCAGCAAGAAGTGAAACCAGGGTGGTCTGGACTTTCTTGCCTCTGCTCTTTCTTTGTCTGTGAGCCCACTGCTGAAGAACAGTCCTGTTAATCCAGCAGGGGAATTCCTTTTGTGCAGTCCCATGCAGAGCTCTGTCTGGGCTGGAACTTGGACATCTTTTACATTCATATTGCTTAAGGAAATTTTTGTTAGTGAATTGTAAGTAGGTGAGAAAAAAAGACTACTAAATGTTGGTAAACAGCCAACACAGACAGTTGAGGTGTACAAAGCTGTTGAAGGTGCAGACTCTAGGATGAGACAAAAAGCATTCCTCGGCTGTGAATCAGAGGTGAAAAAGGTCAACTCCAAAATAACACCATTCCCTGTTTAATTTGAGGCTCTCCCCTTTGTTTGCACACATATGCAGAGACACATAATGGGGCTTCTTAGTCCCCTAAACAAAGACTTCCCATCTCTGTTGTCATTACAAATAAATGTAGCCCAAACCATGTGCTTTCATGTGGAAACACACCCTCATCCCAAAAAAAACAACAGAAAAGAAGAACTCACTGACTCTACAGCACCTTCTTATATTCCTAATAACACTTAGACCGAGAATACACAGGGTATACTACCTTTAGAAAGGTGAACAAGTGATGCATGCGCCTTACTAACTGCACATTCTCCAGTGGTTCAAGATGAGGACTAAGTCAAGTGTGATAATATTTTTTTTAATTAAGGTGTGATCTGGTTAACAACAGCTTCTGTGGGAAACAAACACTAGTTCTTCAGAATTAGGTGGGCTAGAAAAATTCTTGGTCTGACACCTACAAATGCTAACTTATGAAACATGATCACCCTGGAAAAAATAACTATTTACACGAATGTATTAAACTTCCTATTATGGAATTATGTATAAATTGCCAACTGAAATGTTTGCACTGAGTGAAACTTCCCAGCAGACTCTTACAGTTTAAGGTAAAGTACTTTTACAAAGTTAGGCATCTTTTTTGTTTTCAAATAAATTATTTCATAGATATAATTTCGTAATTATTAAATTAAATAAAAATATTTTTTTTCTTGTTTTCTTCTAAGGTGTTTTTACTTCATGAAGTGTGACGGTATCCTCAATGGCACTGTACAACATTGCCATCTACAGGTGGAACAGCTAACAACTCCACATTGGTATTTTGTGGAGGATAAAAAGACAGAGAGCAGAACAAGCTGAAAACGAGTTGAGACAGGACTAATAGAAACAATCAAACCTGATATGTGTATTTGTATCAGTGGTGTCCAAGTTCTGTCTTCAGGAGCTTTTATTCTGCAAATTATAAGATTCAGCCCCTCTCCAGCATATCTGAATCAAATGGCTGAATACCCTTATCAGCATGTTATTCAGATCTGCAGATGACTTTTAACAAGCTACTCATTTGATTTTGGTGTCTTCAGAAGAAATGCATCCAAAAATTGCAGGGCAGAGTACAAGACTCAAAGGCTAGACTTGAACAGCTTTGGCCTTCTGAATTCAAACACATTTGTGCAGCAGAGCATTCAATACAAGCATAACATTGGTAGTGAGTTCTAAAACTTCATAATTATGAGTATGTTGTATCATTTTTACTGACCAAAAGGAAACTGAAATACCAGGCATTTAGTTTTAATTATCTTTCAATAAGATTTTTTCTGTGAATATTACTGCACTTGTATAAAACTAATATTAAAAACTGTCTGAATGGAAACTAGTTACTCTTGTAAATTTTATTATTTGTGATGCCTTCATCAAACAACCACTGTATGTCACAGTGTTTAGACTCCTGGAGTTTGCTCTCCCATATGTACGTTAATCCAGGGACTCCGGCTTCCTCCCACAATTCAAAAGCATGGCTGTTAACTACTCTCTCTTAAATTGCCTCTTGGTATAAGTGGGTGCATCGTTGTTTGTCCTGTGCATTTCTGTGTTGCCTAATTGTACAAGGACACATCTAAAATAGTACAACCCTTAGTTTGTGGTGCTGCTTCTTTAAGAATAATCAGAGCTTGTTTTTCTCAGTTATCTGATCCACCCTGAGTCATGTAAACAGGGTGGATCAGTAAAAATGATTTGGACATTAGACAGGAAATCATTTACTACATCCACAACTATAAGTCTATAAAGCTTCAGCATCAATATTTTGGTTTGTTATGTTTTTATTTTTTTTCCAGGAATATTTCATAACATTTTATTGGTATAAATCAAGGAGACAGTAACTATTTCAGTAACTTATGGTGTTTTTTTTAAGTTGCCATAATCTATTATCACAGTATAAAATCTATGTTAAAACACACTCCTCTCTACCACAAGAGAACTGTTTCCTTCTGTCTTATCAGAAGGAATTTTTTTTTGTGTGTGTATTTTCTGATCACTAAAAATGTGAAACTATTTTATAACTAAACATGTGTAGCCTATTTTAAAATCCAGTCAAACATGCATTTTCTTTCTTTCTTTTTTTTTTTTTATCCATGGTTTCTGAAAAGATAATACAGTCACCAAAACATTCACAGACCGTCCACATAAGCAACTGATAATTATCAGATAATAAACGCTTTTATAAAAATGACTTCAACGTCGAAAGTAGGCATCTATATTTTGGGAAGTCCTTGACCTACATGACTGTTGCATTGGTCAACTGTGTCCGTTTCTGAGCGCTGTGTCTTTAAGTGTGGCTTGTTTGCAGTGCGCATGCGCATGCTCTGTTTAGTTTTCTCCAACCTGAAGAGCTCTGGCTGCCTAGCTTCGCATCGCTGGCTGTTGTTGTGACGCTTCGAGAGAAACGAGACATATTTTTCCCCCCACAGCTGGAATATGAAGGAGTTAGCAAGAGACGTTGATGTGACAGAAAAAGCCACGGTTGAGGAAGTCTGGAACTGCAGTGGAAACCGACTGTTTGGGTGAAGAATAGCTAAACTGTTCGCTGAAAATACCCCCCCAGCAGCAGCAGCAGAGGAGCAAGAATAGCCCTCCACGGTTCCCACATCACAGCACATCCACTGCGGCAATCCTGCTCTCTGACTGTGGCGACTACAAAGGCTTCAACCACTTTTGGATTTTTATGTGTGACTATTTGGGTGGGAAAAAAAGATTAGGTGAAGACCCAGCTACAAGAGGAACTACCCGCTTTCAGTGTGGAGGTTTGTTAACGCATTAAAATGGCTGCTGAGATGGTATTTGGGAGAGAATGGTTCTAATTCAACGTATCAAACCGCAAATGAGCTACTCGGGCTAACAAACTGTATTAGTTTGGCCTATAAGAATATTCAGCCAACAGCAGCTTTTGATTGAACGTTTATTGTTTCTTTAAATAGGCGCTTCCAAGGAAGACGTGGTGAAGGGAATTCCTCTCAATCCAAGTCTGTGCATGCGGTTAACCGAGCGGCTTCAGCAGACACACATTGCAATTATTTTAGGCCTTTTTAAGTCTTAATCGAGTATGCCCACCACTCAACAAACATGCAGGACTTCTTTGTTGTAGTTGAAGCGTCCTGAGAAGTTGAGGCTTTCTCTCTGAGAAGGCCCCGCTTGGTCGACCTGGAGGGGAGGAAGAAAGGAGAGGAACCATGGAGATTGGAGGAAGATGTAAGACTAGACATTTTCTATTCGGGCCGAAGCTAGTTTCGAGGAGCGATCCGAGGGGAATCCACAAATATCTGGTGGCGTATGCTTTGTTTTCCTTCGTGCTGTTAACGCACGCCTCCCCGGGGAAATCCTGTGACAAGAGCTGTCACTCGGGGAAATGCATCAACGGATCCTGCGTCTGCGAGCGAGGATGGGTCGGGGATCAATGCCAGCACTGCCAGGGGAGGTTCAAGTAAGTGGCCGAAATCCTCTGAGTAATTTCTCTAGGGATGATCTGAGGAAGGGATCAGTAGGTGAGCAGCATCCAGAGGCTGCTGTTTAATTTAGGAAATCGGTGTCAGTGAAAGTCATCAGGAGACAGGAACAACATATGCGTGGGTCCTGCTTGTGCAATTGACCAAAAACACTCCTGCTGACTCACTGCGTAATAGGATGAGTCCTGTTCAAAACCAGTAATTGTGGAAAAAGTTAGCAGACCTGCAAATGCATCCCACAGCATTAACACAAACACTTCATTTCAAAACCGGCATGATGTGCTGTACTATCTTTAACATCGTGAGTTCATACTTTTGTTTTTTTTTTTTTTTTTTAGAAAACACTGACTGAGCAACTGTAAATCTTTCATTTCCATCACGTAAAAGTCAAAAGCCTTTTATTGTTATTGAGTCTACAGCACAACAAGATCCAGAGTCCAACACAATAATTTTGGCAGCGACACAAAAACATAGGCTCTGATGGGTGATCTACAAAACACACCAGCTTATCATTTTTAATTGGCCCCCAAGCTTCAGGGTATTACATTGGGACTTTAAGTGATAAATCAACACAAGGTATGGGATAATTATAAACTACAGTTGAAACCAGAAGTTTCATTGCACTGAATAACAAGACACAAATTTTCTCATCGTCTAAATTTAAATCAGACCAAACTGTTTATAGTCACTAAATGGCTCAGAGAAGTTGTCAGATTGATCTGCTAACATCTTACTTAACATAAAAATCTGAGGTTTACCAATTAGTGTCGTGTTTCCTGCTCAAGTAGGAAACCAAAAAGTATTTTCGTGCTGTGATAAGATAGAACAAACTGAATTTGAATGTGAATCTTATCACATTCAGAGTTTTCTTCCTTTTTTCAAAGGAAGTGACTTTTTTTCAGCAGTTTGTGTGGGCAGTCACCGTTGTGTAATAATTTGTACAGTCTATTTTTTTAAATTTCTTTGCACTGTTCAGTATAGTAGCCAGCCTTTGGTCCATATACCTATCAAGTCATTTGCCAATGCTTCCTTATATTATTTTGTTTATCCATCCATGCATTCATACATATGTCCATGCATTAATCATCCATCTGGTTGTTAATTCATCCACCCTCTGTCTTGCAGAAATATCTCCTATAAATACATAGCAAACATCTGCATTATGTTTTGGAAAAAAAATCAGCTTTGGTTTAGTATTAAAACAGAGAGATGTGATTGTGATTTCTATGCCTTTTAATCAATTATGGAACTGAATGTTTTGTAAAGAAACATAGTTCTTTTAACCTACATACTCGGAAAGCATTTGGATGTGTGTGGGCCCACAGCAGAGACCCCTCCCATCTGGGCAGAAATGCTTCATCATCAGGGTGGGGGGAGGTGATCATAAACAGAACTTTTGTTTTGATGTTCGTTCACTCATCCCTCCAAGGGGAGAAAACCATAACAACAAAATCTGATCATAGCTGAGTCACCACATCCTCTCACAGGAGGGATGGAGCGTTTACATTGTTTTATTAATATGTTTTCCACAATGTGCATACCAATCCACTGAAACAATTTCTTTTTAATGTTGTTTTGTTTTTCGTTTTACAGATTGACAGAACCCTCAGGCTACCTCACCGACGGGCCCTTCAACTACAAGTTCAAAACAAAGTGCACCTGGCTCATTGAGGCCTAGTGAGTCCTTCATTCGATTATTATGCTGAAGCTGAGCAGTCGCAGCAAAATTGAGAATTTATTGATATTTACCTTGACAGTAAAAAGGCTTCAGGACAATTTGTCCCTTTGCGGCAGTCATTTCTATTACTCAGCTGCTGCCATTTCATCCCAAATTAATCCCAACTGGTAAACAAGCAAACCATGTGGTTAAAAATGTATTTAATCAGTGTTTTAGTTTGTTTAAAAAGGCTCGATACTTCCTGTTATTTCACTCATTGTGGAACAAAACGGTGGTCAACTTGCATGAAATATTATCAAAGGGCCTGATCAAGCAAAAATACTTACAATCAAACTCCTCACTGTAGATATTATTAGTGATTTTTAGTCACATGTTCTTATAACAGACAGAGAGTATGTGTTGATTGTAGGAAAGTTTGCTGTTTAGACCCATTTGTGCTCAAGCTTTAACTTCCTGTGTGATGCTCCTTCAATATTTCCACATAACGTTCTTTCCTCATGATGGCATCTTATTTTAGAAGTGCACAATCTCTCCTACAGTTAAACAGCCCCATCACATGATGCTGCCTCCCCCATCCTGCACATTTGGGATGATGTGCCCAGTCTTATACTTTTACTACAGATGTAATGTTTGGGTAATTTCACTAAACAGTTCCACAACAGGACATGCCTCCAAAAATGAGGGTCTTTGTCCCTGTGTGCATTTGGAAAATGAAGTCTGGCTTTTTTATGTTTCTTTTTGAATAATGGATTCATCCTAGCTGAATGGCCTTTCAGTACAGGACACACGCCACTGTGGATAATGACACTCTCTTACTAGCTTTAGCCAGCATTTTCACAAAGCCTTTGGCTTTTTTCTGGAATTGATTTACAGATTTCAGGCTAAAAAAAATCATGTCTGGGAAACAGAAACCCATCTCCTTCCTGAGCGGTATGATGGTTGGACATTCCCATCATGTCTGTACTTGCATACAATTATTTGTACAGATAAATGTGACACATTCAACCATTTAAATTTTTCCCAAGATTGAACCAGACTTATGGGGCTTCACAGTTCTTTTTCTGACTTTGTCATGGTGTCAAATAAGAAAGCAAAGAGTTCCAGATGTGGCCTTAAAATACATCTACAGTTGTGCTGTGGCTCCAATCAACATTTTCTGACAGTCTTTGGCTAAATTGAAACAAAGTTACAAAGAATCCTCAAAACTTCCTGTAGCAGATGGTTCCTTTTTTGTGTGGAGTGATGTGGGCACAAATGTGGAGTGCCCACTTAACTTTAGTCATCCTTTAAAAGCAAATGATGCTTAAATGGCATAATATGAAACAGAAAGTGCAACAGTTTCTGTATGATTGTGTTTCTGCTACTCTTTCATAAACGATAATTGTTATGAAGGATCAAGAACCTCTAAACTTTCACCGACCTTTAATTTTTATGCCGACTCAAACCACCATTTAGAGCTTCCTTTTTTTAAAACTAGAAATATAATTAGCCAAAGTTAGCTTGCTATTTTCATTTCCAGTTGGTCTTGGGATGTATCTGTGGACTAAGAGCATTATCAGACCAAAACAAAATCATTAAGTCTTCATATTTGCTTTGTAAATTCAATACAAAATTGATTTCTTTCATGAAGAACTCAAATTGCTGAGTGTAATTACTTG
Organism: Poeciliopsis turneri; assembly: GCA_922788865.1. Lineage (NCBI taxonomy): Eukaryota > Metazoa > Chordata > Actinopteri > Cyprinodontiformes > Poeciliidae > Poeciliopsis > Poeciliopsis turneri. Next base: position 2,989,626 of record CAKLNU010001119.1, on the reverse strand, counting down.
ATGCTTCTGTTTTTAGGCCTCTGATGAAGTAAATAAATAAAAAACTGCTTCAGCAGTTGAATGCCCTATGAATTTAAATGTCATAGTATCTTTTGTAGCTGTTGCCCATTTCTGGTGCATAACATAACTTTTAAAGTTACAGTTTTTCAATTGAAGACTTTTATTTGCATCTTTTTGTGTGTTTCTTCCAAAATTAAGCTGTAAACGTTCTTCCAACTCTCACTTATCAGACAGAAACACTTGAATGTTTTCTTTCTTTCAGCCCCAATGCAGTTCTGCGGTTAAGGTTCAACCACTTTGCTACAGAATGCAGCTGGGACCACATGTACGTCTATGACGGGGACTCTGTTTATGCTCCTCTGGTTGCTGTTTTCAGGTGAGAAACTCCAGATTGATCAGTTGAAATGCACACATAGGAATGTCACAAGAAAATGCTTTTTTGCTAGTTTGCAGTTCGTCTGTTTTAGATTTATCATTTTTTGTAACATTTTTCGAGAAGTATTTAAAAACGCTAAATGGATTTGTGCATATATTTCCACAGTGGCCTGATCGTACCAGAGACACGAGGTAACGAGACGGTTCCAGAAGTTGAGACGACTTCAGGCTATGCACTGCTACACTTTTTCAGTGACGCTGCCTACAATCTGACAGGATTTAACATATTCTACTCGTAAGTATTTAAGTTGTATTTCAGCTGATAATTGTTTGAACCAATCTTTTCTATTCATTTATTTTTATTTCCAGGATAAACTCTTGTCCCAATAACTGCTCTGGTCATGGGAAGTGCACGCCGGGGAACTCGGTCGCCAGCAGAGTGTACTGTGAATGTGACAAGTACTGGAAGGGCGAGGCGTGTGACATCCCCTACTGCAGGAACAACTGCGGGAGCCCCGACCACGGCTACTGCGACCTCACCGGCGAGAAGCTGTGTGTTTGCAACGACAGCTGGCAAGGTGAGAGCCGAGGGGGAAGAGAAGAAGATGATGCTTATAAGTCAAAGTGACTTCTGCAAGTGGGTGGTATGTGAATGCTGATATAAGCCGGTATGGATATTCAATTTTCACTATATGCTAACCTGAGGAAAAATACAGAGGTTTCATAGCATTTACAAAAAAGTCTAAGAAATAAGACATTTTCTTATTGCTTACATTTAGAATAAAATCGACTGTCATTCGTGCTGTCTTAATTACCACGTTTCTAATGAGGTTTCCTCTATAAAATTTAAGTATTTTTATTCATAGAGCACAAAATTATGACTTTGTTTAAAAATGAACCAGTTCTGGATCTTCAGGTGTCAGCAAAATATTGCTGAAACCTATTCTGATAACTGCCCTCTTTCGAAATGTTGACAGAATTTTTCTGCATCATGTGCTAAATTGTTGGTGATGTCATGAACAGTATGATACCAGGGAAAGCAGGAACAGCTGTGTTGTGTTATGTAACACTGATTGCTATCATGTTGATAAGCCCTTTGATTGCGCCTTATTATATTTTTCCAGCTGGAAGGAAGCAAAAGCTTTTGCATGATGGAACTTGACAGTAATTCAACATGCCCTTCACTAACACATACTGATGTTTGGCAACTTCTTGCATTTGATTAGTTCAGGTTTATGTTCAGGTTTGGCTTGCTTGCAGTTGCTTGCAGAAAATATTCCTTCCATACAAGTACAGTTTGCATCTAAAAATGGTAAACTTTAGGAGCATGTATTTTATTTTTCTTGCTTTGAAGTATGATACTCTGAAAAATATTCACATCACTTGATCTTCTTTACACCATGTTATATTACAGCAACAAACTTTGGTGTGTTACATTTGCAGTTCTCCTATACTGTGTTCATTTTCAGTTGACAAATTGAACAGTGCTCTTTTTATCTAACCCTGCTTTAAACTTTCATAACTTTATCCTTGACCTGTTCCGTGATCCTCATGATGTCGTTTGTTCTCAGATGTTGTTCGAGACCTTTGCAGAGTTAGTTGTATTTCTGCTGAGATTAAATAACATGCAGGTTATCTCTATTTACTAGCTAACTGTCTTCTGAATTCAATTGCTTGCTCTGAATTTTTGGAATATCACATTGGAAAGGGACTGAAAACAAAGGTCCACCACACTTAGACATTTTTTTGTGATAAAAACTTTGTCTGTCACTTTAAATACCATTAAAACATATTTAGGTTTGCAGTTGGAACATGACAAAATGTGAAAGGAGTTCATATTTAAGCGGTATGGACAAAAGTCAGTGTAGATGTGTTACAAAGACCTTGTTGAATTGCGTTATTGTATTTTTAACTTATATGTTATAATGCCTTCCCTCTCTGCTCTGCTTATCTCTGCAGGCCCAGATTGCTCGCTGACTGTACCTTCAACCGAGTCCTTCTGGATCCTCCCAAGCGTCAAGCCATTTGGCACCTCTCTCGCCAGGGCTTCCCATAAGGCTGTGGTGCAGGAGAAGATCATGTGGGTTGTGGGTGGATACACATTCAACTATAGCTCATTCCAGATGATTCTCAAGTAAGTTCCTGTTTAATACATATTTTTTGAGTTACCTAATCATTTATCTTCTTAAAATTAGACAGCTTAAAGAAATAGCCTCTGGTTATTGATGGTACTTGCCAGAGAAGCCAATATCACTATTCTCTGATTTTCTTCTGATTTATTTTGGAGAGCAGAGGCTGGTGTGGGTAGTTTGTAGTAGAAACTGCTTCTTTGGAATCTTTGGTCCATTAATGTCTTTGTGTTTCCATATGAACAGCTTTTTGTTGTCATTGACGTTCTGCCCAGTTTTTATTAATCACCAGGTGTAATGATTCCTGATGTTCCTGCTTTGTCTTGTTTGAATAACAGAGCACTGATGTGACCAGGTGTTCCTGTTTATTGCACACAAGCTGTAAATTATGTGCACTCATCACTGTGCAGAGCCTGCAGCTGAACCAAGGCATTGTTTACTTCTTTACAAATAAAGCATCGGTTGATGTGCTAGTGACCAAATCCAAATCAACAACATGAGTGGAAAAAAGCCTCCATTGATTTTGAATGTATCAACCTATCATTCAAGGGTTTAAGAATGTTTATTTACACTATATTAACAAAGTAAAATGCATTATGTAGATTAATTACACGCAGGCTGTTTTCAAGCTTTTATTTCAGTTAATTTTTTTGATTAACGCTAATGAAAACAAGATGTTTAAGATTTGAGTATTAAATCAAACCTATAAAACACATGTCTAAAACCAAAATATGTGTCTAAAGCAACTTCTGATCACTACCTGCTCAGAAAGTATTTTCAGAAATTACTTTTAATCTGACAAACTAGGTTTATTGGTGCGTGTATAATAGTTATTTAATATGACCATCAATAAACAGACACACTGATCACGCTGAGATTTTGAACTTCTTCTTGAGACAGGGGCTTAATTTCTGATCTGTTGTCTGTCCTAAAAAGATTCCTTACAATTAAATATGGTGCATTTGGAAAAACATCACAATTTTATAATTGTAATACAATTATTACAAAATATAAAATACTTCTAAAATGAGTTACTTGCTTTTATTTCAAGCTGAACTCACATTACACCTTTCGTCCAGATTTTTAACTAGTTACAAGAAACTATAGGCAATTTTAATTTTCTTGGAAATTAGTTGCAAGTGCAGACTGTTTATGGCTTCGGCGCTTATTGTGGCGGTTTACATTAAATTGCATCTTTGTTCCTTTGTTGTACTGATGCTTCCCACACCATAGAAACTTGTCAGGCTGCTTCTAGGTCTTTCTCTGAAGATTTTATCTCAAGGAACCTTCTGATAATTATAATGGTTAAAAATAAAACGTTGCAGGCAAAATGTCTCATGTTAACAGTTCTGTCACATACAAGCATATACTTGGGTACGTTCTGGTAGCAAAAAGCAAACATCTCTCGTTACTGCTCATTTATTAGATGGTAGTGATTATTACTGTTAGAATATGGGGTAATACTTTACTTTTTATTTTTAATAAACATGAAGGAGTCTTGATGTTTGACTTGTCATGAAGTGTCATTTGGTAAATTATAACATATTTAATGCAAAGTTGACACTTTTAATGAACTTTTGATATGAAATTTAATGTAACTTTGCACTAAAAGTGTCATATTTTTATTTTTTTTTTACCAAATAATGCAACATTGACATTTCTAATGGACTTTTGGTTCAACTTTTAGTGCAGCCTTGCAGTAAAAGTGTCACTGTTTCCCAAATTTGCATATGTATTTTGGTGGATTTTATCAGTATTTTCAATGGGATTTCTTGTTACATGTTGTAGGGTTAGTTGACATGTGACGTTTGTTTCTGTGCAGCTACAATCTGGAGAGCGGCGTTTGGAACACGGTGCCCATCACTGGTGGCCCTGTGCCAAGATACGGACACTCACTTGCTGTCTTCCAGGTATCTACACCACTGACATAAAATTGTCAGATACGTAACAAATTTTACCTCATGTGGAAGTCATACAAGCCGGATTGTTTTGGGCATGAAAAAGTTGGATATGAATTGCATAGCTAAAAACTGTAGGTACCAGGGCAGCTTGATTTTGTGATATTTTTGAATATTGTAACAATATTATTTGAGAGTAAATTGCATCAATCTCGCAACAATCTTCCCTTCCTTGATAGTTCGTATCCTCTCCCTCCCATACATTCTGTAACAAACCAATCAAGCTTCTCTGCTTTTCAGGATGATATCTACATGTTTGGTGGGAAGCTTGAAGCCAGCTGGGGCAACGTGACAGACGAGCTTTGGGTGTTCAACATGCCAAGTCGGTCATGGCAACGCAGAAGCCCCGTCGTCGGCTCGCTGGCCCAGGCTCATGTTTACGCTGTGGAGGGCCACACGGCCCATTGCGTGCAGCTGGACAGCGGCGAGACCATCATGCTGGTCATCTTTGGTTACTCCCCCGTCTACAGCTACATCAGCAACGTACAGGAGTACAACTTGAGTAAGTCCCAGCTCCGCGGTGAAACCAGGCACCGCTTTCTAGTTTAAAAGCTCTTACACTGAATAGTGAAGAGTAATGGAACAGTCACTTTTCTCTGATTCAGTCAATTAATAATTTAATCATGAAGGTGGAAAACAGCATAAACCAAACAACTACAATAAAACAGCATAAAATTTCATGTTGAACGTTTATGACTCATTAGGATGACAGAAAAATGACCGGCATTAATCATGTCTGATATTTATTTCACTGATTACAGTAAGTTAAATACAAACAAATATTATCTTAAATTTTGTATTTTTTCTTACTTTGTTTATGGTTAATACTTTGCTTCAGTAAAGAATTTTTATTTATCTGTTTTTTTTTTTTTTGCACTATGCACTTTAGTTTTCATTCTTGCATTGCCTTGCAAACATTTCGCAAGGCAAAACCTTTTCCACATTTAGTCACGTTACAACCACATGATTGGGATTTTACTATGAAGATAAATTTGTTCCAGTGTTACTGCAAGTATATAACATGTTTCAAAAAGTAAAATAAAAAAACATGCATTGCAAAAGTGAAACTTTGAAAAACTTCTAAATTAAAAATATGTTTTTAGAGTAATTTATTATTTGTATGTAATAGTTGATTTTGTTTAATGACATTCTGTTTGACTAGTTTTACAGATTCTGTTTCACTCTTTTGGAACACATTTCTATTTGTCTCAGTGGACATTAGAAACAATATTATTATTGGTCAGCTTGAACATGATGCCTTGAAGTGCTTCATGAATAGTTTTTCAAAATTTCATTTTGAAAAATATATGTATTTTTTTCAAGTTTCAATTTTGAAACGTATTCTTTGCTTGCAATAGTAGGATTTACGGTTTTCAGTTAAATATTTACAGATTGCAAAGTTGAGTGAAAGCTGTTGGAAATTATCTGTCAATGTCAATGACATTTTTCTTTTGAATTTGACTAGGCCATTTTATTGTAACACCATTGAGGCTCTAGTCAAGGCTTTTGCAGTTGAACAGATTTCTATCAGGATTTCCCTATAATTATCTTCAGCAGTCTTCCCATCACTCTGACCTGCATTAACACAGCATGATCCTGCCACTGCCATGTTTCACAGTGGGAAGGATGTATTTTTGGTGATGTGCAGAGTGATTATTTGTTTTTTATCTTACCAAAACATTTCCAATTTTCTGTTTTTCTTGTCACTGTTTTGTAATCAGTGGATTTGTTGAGTTTTTCCTGACAGTAAATTCTTCTACCTCTTCAAAGCTTTCCATTTGTTTTCTTTTCAGGATCCAAAGTGTGGTTGGTACCTGAGACAAAAGGTGCCGTCCCTCAGGGAGGTTACGGCCACAGCAGCACGTTTGACAGCTCCAGCAGCAGCATCTATGTCCATGGAGGCTATAAAGCTCTCCCAGCCGGCAAGTACGGCCTTGTGGATGACCTCTACCGCTATGATGTGAACACGAGGACATGGTAAATCATCATAATCGTGTGCAACACGGTGTGTCACAGTGGCTTCTTGCCACAGCTGTCCCTGACACAGACTTGTTACGCACATTTCGCAGGTTCATTCTGCGAGAAAGCGGCTTTCCACGGTACCTGCACTCTGCAGCGCTTCTCAGTGGCACGCTGCTCGTCTTCGGTGGCAACACGCATAATGACACGTCACTCAGCAACGGGGCCAAGTGTTTCTCTGCTGACTTCCTTGCATACGACATCGGTATGTTGGAATATGTTGAAAGAAATGTTTTTAAGAAAGCAGAAGATAATTTTTTGTATAATAATTTCTCTTAGTTTTAGGGAATGAGGAATTGTTTTTATAACACACAAAATGCTTTCGTTTATTGAAAATTGACCCAATATTTATTCCTCAGCTTGTGACAAGTGGACAGTCCTCCCCAAACCAGACCTGCACAGGGATGTCAACCGCTTCGGCCACTCGGCTGTCGTTAGCAACGGGTATGTTTCTAAAACTCATGTATTCACTCCATTTCTCTACATGTCCGACAGGATTAGGCACACCACAATATGTAATAATTGAATAAAATGTTATAAAACGTAATTAAAACCACACTCTATTATAGTAGACAGAAATGTAGTAAAATCCTTGAACGCATTTGAATCATTTTGCCTTGAATGACATGTATGTTAATACTGAGAGTTTGAAAAGGTAACTAAATGACCAAAAGTTTGCCATTTATTGAGAGAGGTTTCAGTTTAAATGCATATAGAATCTACAAAACATAAATAATGATTAGGATGAACATGTACAGTTTGTTTATTTCATAATACGTACCATGATTACGTTGTCATTTCTAAAAAAAAGAGCTTACTGTAGCAATTTGGCGCAAATGTAATAATGTTATTATATAAGTGGAAGAATGAATTGCAAAATGCGTTCAAGGATTTTAATTTTGAATTCTGCGTAGATTATTACATAATGCGATTTTAATCATATTTTGTTACATTTTTGTGCAGTGTGAAAGCAAATTTTAAACCTACTTGAGTTTAAATTAGTGTGAAACATTATGTCAAGTGGCATGAAATCTTAGTGGAATGTTTTTAATAACTCTGCTTTGGGCTTTTGCTTGTGAAACTTGTTTGTGTTGGTTATCTTGGTGTATAATTAAATGAAGTGCTCTGTCTTCTCTGCCAGGTCTATGTATGTGTTCGGGGGTTTTTCCAGTGTCCTGCTGAATGACGTGCTCGTGTACCGGCCTCCCAGCTGCCAGGCCTTCATGGCAGAGGAGGGCTGTGTGAAAGCCGGCCCGGGGGTCCGTTGCATCTGGAGTAGAGGCCGCTGTGTCCCCTGGGAGCCCAGCATGGCCAATGGCAGCTTCTCTCCGGTGCCTCTCTGCTCCTATAAAACAGGTAACACCGACCAACAAATCATGCCGTATTTTCACAATATTTAGTCAAATCAGGAAAAAACTGATTTGACTAAATCAGTTTGACTAAATCAGTTTAGTCAAATCAGTTTGACAAATAATTCATTTGTGTTCTTTACAGTGACAGTGGATGAATTGTGCTATAAGTTCTCGGACTGTGGGAGCTGCGCGGCAAACACCAAAGGCTGCCAGTGGTGCGATGACAAGAAGTGTATCTCCGCCTCCAGCAACTGCACCACTGTAAGTGTATCAACAGGGGGCAGCAAAGCACTTTTAATCCAGCTTGTTGAAACACACATGGACACATGTTTTCCTCCCCAAGATTTTCCAAACAGAACATGCAAGTTGTGAATATTTATAGCTGTTTACTAAGCCGTTCCCCTGTCCAATCCACTACACGATGGCAGACGCTGGACGATACTGTTGAACGAGTTAATTTCACCAAACAGATGCAGCCTTCCCTCATTTTATCTTGAAATTACAGCCACTCTTCTCTTCACCCTTGCCCTCTCTCTGCCCTGCTTCCAGGGCGTGAAGAACTTCACTGAGTGCCCGGTGCGCATCGAGCAGGTGTGCAGCAAGCTCGCCAACTGCAAGAGCTGCTCACTGAATCTCAACTGTCAGTGGGAGCAGAATCACTCACAGTGCCACTCTTTGCCTGGTAAGCCTGACAGTGGAGCATAAAGAACACTAATGCATGCATGGGATGCTGATCAGATGTTTTTTTTTCTCCCACATTTGAGTGAAGGATGTTTTCCTTGTTGGAAATTACAAATAGATCCGTTGACTTTCTCTGCTAAATACGTAATTTAGGCAGATACTCTATGAATTTAGCCGTCAGGGTTTGGCTCACGTAACTTGAATAAATAAGTCTATCTGTGGAGTGAATGTTTTAAACACAGCAGAAGAGATTTTTATTTTTTGGGCTTTTTGTAAATGTGTTTTTCAATCTGTCATCCTGATGTTGTTTATCAGCTTTGCCAGTGCATTTAGTTTACCTCTCAGCTACTTCCTCCCACCCAGCCCTGTTGTTGACGTCGACGGCGACAGAATCTGAAGAAATGGTCCTGTCACTTTATCCGTAATTTTCAGCTCATGAAGAGTTGTCGCCTGAGGGGGACTGCGGTGGGAGCTGCAAATAATATCTGTTTAACATGTGTGTGTGTGCTGCGTGTGTGCGTATTTGTCGTGCATGAAAGAGACTTGCCGATCTCACACACACACACAAAAAGCCCATCTAAGACCAATAGATGCAAATTAGAAAATTAAATATACAGCACACATTGAGACTTTAATGTTAATTTTTTCCCCCAACTTTACTGACTAAATGAAGCTCAACTTTTTCTGTGGACAAATGTTGAACTCAAATGATAGTAAAGCATCATAGTGAATGATGATTTTGATTATGTTCCTGTCTTCTAGCCCAGCAATGCAGTGAGGGTTGGAGCCAGGTGGGCGATGCCTGTCTGAGGATCAATTCCAGTCGTGAGAGCTACGACAACGCCCAGCACTACTGCAAGAACCTCAACGGCAACATTGCCTCACTCACCACCTCCAAGCAAGTCAACTTTGTACTTGAGGAGCTTAAAAAGCTTCAGCAGCAAGAGAAGGTAAAAAAAATAAAAACATAAAAAAAAAAATAAAAAAAAATCACAGTTTGAGTGAGAAAGGTGATTCTCATAGTAATTTAGGAATTAGTTTTTTTTATTATATAGTATAAAATATTGATTATGTTTTATCAAGAATTCTGTTGCATACATTTCTATTTATTGTGGGCTGTTTCAAATCCATATAGCCAAAGTTATTCATATAGACTTGTATATATGTATACATGCACTGCCACTGAGATTTACTTAAAAATCCATTAGCAACATGATCTCATGCTTTTGTTGTAATCAACCAGCTTCTTTTTCCCAGAAAGCTGTGATGCTATGTCCACAAATTTTCAGTTCCAGAAACTGAGTGTTAGTGTGCAAGGTTTGATTGATTAGTTTCTGTTTTAAGAAAGGATTTGTTGATCTCTCTATTTACATTGTAATCATTGTATCGATTTCCTTAATTTTTGGTGATCAGTGGTTGACTGATACTTACATGAGAGACCAATTTTTTTCTTCCTCTGCATAGGTCTGAAAATCAGCCACTATTCCTTTTTTGCTCTGCAATAAAAGATCTGACAGGCTGACCCACCTGGTCATGTCTAATCTTTTCATTTATTTTTGAGAGCACTTTTTGATGTTTTTCAATAAAATGAGATTGTAACATTGAAGGTACATTGTACCTGTAACAACAGACAGTGTCAGTTTCAAAATAAAATTGGCATTGGTCAAAGTCGGATTCATCAGCACAAACTTTTTAAAGATTGGTGATCGGCCAGAGCACTTTGATCGGTGCACCCTTAAATCACGCCCATGAGTGAATTTAATATTATATATTCATGACTTAACTAAACGAGAACTTCTCTACCCAACTTTTTTACATTTTCTTAAAACATAATGTATAGATTTTTCATTATTGAATCTCTCAATGTTATATTTTAAATCTCTTCATTGCCAATGAAAATTTGGGCACTTTGCTAATTCTTTATTCGACTTTACAACAACATTTTATTTCAGCTGCAGAAGAGTTGAGAAACCCCACTAATGAGTTTATCATGCATGTTGTATTCATGAGGATTTAAATTGCAGTCTGTCTGCTTAGTTTCAAACTTTGCTGTTTGTTCCTAGCAGAACCTTGATGTACTGTTCCACATTATTTTCCCATTATATTAAAAGCTGAATCCTGGAGGCAAATAAGTAATCATATCTGTGAAATTATGTTTAGCAGACCTTTAATGGCGTTTTTGCTTCCCAGGTGTAAATGGAGCAATTATTCCTATTATTTTTTTCTTATAATAGCGTGACTGAACAGCATTTGGGCTATTTTTGTTTTTAAATATGCAGTAACTTTCAGCTCTGTTCCCACAGCGACTGTCTCCCTGGGTGGGCTTGAGGAAGATCAACGTGTCATACTGGGGTTGGGAGGACATGTCCCCCTTCACCAATAGCAGCTTGCGCTGGCTGCCTGGAGAGCCCAGTGACTCTGGTTTTTGTGCCTACTTGGAGGAGCCTCAGGTTTCAGGCCTCCGGGCCAATCCGTGCACTGCGACTGCTCATGGCCTCATTTGTGAAAAAGCCACTGGTTAGTGATAAATATCATCAGATTCTGTGAAACTAAATATGTTTTTACCTAAATGAAGTTTTCTTAAGGTCTCACTGTTTTGTATTTTTGCAGGGAACCCCAATCAGAGTAGTCGTGGGTCTTGTAAGAAGCCTTGCTCGTTGCACACAAACTGTGCCAACTGTACCAGCCAAGCAATGGAGTGCATGTGGTGTGGCAGTACACGGCGCTGTGTGGACTCCAATGCATATGTGATCTCCTTCCCCTATGGCCAGTGTTTGGAGTGGCAGACTGCAGACTGCATGGGTAAGTGTCTCACCATGCATTTAATCTAGGAGAGTCATCTTGGAAGACTGACATTAATGCGAGGGACAATAAGTTCTCATAGATTGGCTTCTGTAATCGGTCGATATTCATCACAGAGAGAGAGAGAGAGAGAGAAGAGGTTACGGGGAAGAAAACGGTTTAAAGTGGAAGGTGTTTGATTCACAGGGAAAATCGCATTAGTTTCTTGTGATTGACTTTGGAAGCTGTTTTGGCTTTTAATGGTCAATTACTTTTGCATATAAACTCATGGCCTACTGCTGATGTCCCTGCTGACTGCACTTTAGATGGACTCTTTACCGTAAGATGCCTTTAAGTAATCTTGTATGATGAAATAGTGGCTGGAGTGGAATGGAAAGTAGGCAAAAGGGGAATTTTTTTGAGTCACGGTGAATGGTTTTGTTTTAACAAAGGTGAACGTTGTTTGTCTGTACTTGTGTTTTGTTAAGTGTTGCAGAAAATACAAAAACAAAGGATCAGTTTAAAAAGGTAATGGGTGTCTGGTAAAAAAGACCAATGAAAATGTTGATGAGTGATGGAAAATTGAGTTTGACTAGTTTAAGAAACATGGGTCAAAAAGGTTTACAATTGTTCCTATATCACAATTTCTCATTTAGGTGAAATGCTGAAAGTGCAGTAGGTTGGAGAACTATAAAACCAGCGCCCTACCTCGGGATTTAAGAGCTTTGTGTTGGCTGGTTTCAGGCTTTGAGCAGAAATATTTCCTCAGACGTTCCTGGATTCTTTACTTTGATGTCACCGTTTTATTGCACACTAGTTTTAAAAATGTTAATGAATGTAACTTTTCCCCTGTTGATTCTCAATAGTCATTATGCAAATTCTATACCCTCATCCCTGATGAACTTGCCTTGAGATAAGATGGAGTAGATTAAAAGAAATAATTTCTAGATTGTTTAAAAACTAGATTAACAAGGTTAGAAAATCTAAGAACTAGCTATGTCCTTTCTTAACCTTCCTTCAAGAAGAACATTTGTTCGTAGCCTCAGTTTAACAAATTTCTAAGTTATTAGCTCTTTGATTTTGATTGAGTTTTTGAATCCACATGCTTATTCTCTTCATGGCGGTGCTATAAGCTCCTGTTTCACAAACAAATAGAGTATTTAATTAAATTTTAGTCTTACTCAAAGGTTACATACATAGAATCTACCATAAAAAAGAAAAAGCAACAAGCCAGATTATATACCTGACACATGCGAAGGAGAAAATACGTTTTGACTACCCAGCAGTAAGCTGATTGGGGAGCTCCTTCACCTGAAGGTCGACAAAACACTTTGGTTTGGTGGCTGGTGCGTGATGTATGAATTATTTCCACCGTTGTGTCACATTGAGAAAAATCTCTGATCAGTTTAGCGAGTAACAAATTTAGGGAGCCCAGCAATGCTGTCTCAAATTCATTTGTGTCTGCTGGTATTGGGCAACACAGAGATTCTGTTTGCTGTGGATATTTGTCTTGAGGAATTAGTCTCTGTTGGCATGAAGGACAAGGAAGGTTGTTCTAAAAATTCCCTTTGTTTCCCCCTCATTCTGTTTGCCTGGGTGAAGTCGGATGCTGTTTCGATTTTGAATTTGTGTGCTTACTTTCTTTCTTTCTTTATTTTGAGTGTGTGCTTTAATGTATTGTTTAGGCTGGGTATTGTATATAAACGCATTTGAAACCACAAGTGCAGGAGAAAAATATGCAGCAGTGGCACAGATGATTACTGTGGTTTATAAGAGTTGTTGCATTTGGTGCTTTCAGTGGAGAAAATGCTATTTTTGCAGACTACTTAGACAAGTAGTTATTTGTTTTTCTGAAACATGGAACTTTTTCCAACTAAAGAAATTCCTTTGACCTTGGAAAATTGGGCTCCCCCCCTCAGATCACAGAGTGAATTAGACTAAAAGTAGTTTCTGCATCATCATGGTTTCTAAAACACTGAATATACTAAAGTAAATTTCAAATATGCAAAGCCACGTTGAGTTTATCTTGCTGCAGTGTGTTTTCCCTGCTTCATTTTACTGGAGTCGTATTTGAGCACTGTTTTTCCCTTCCTAAAGTTTGCTGCAGCAACATCTAAATCTTTGTCTTGTGCTGATTGCAAAATGCTGAAAAACATGGTAATGAGGAACAACAGCTCTAAAGGAGCTACAGAGAAAAAGCTAATTATCTAAGTTCTCACTTTGATAATTCACGTCTTGATCCTACTGGTGTGTTCACAGTTCACTGAAGTGCTGTGCTAATGCTGCTATTCTCTCTGTTTTGATATGACTTGTTGATATTTTCTGTAGCGTATTTCAGTGTGGTTCCAGGAAAGTGCATGCAAATAAGACCTACAAAAGAAGTTCTCCAGACAGTGTCATTAATTTGTTTTCTTTTCTGAACATTTTTAAATTGTATAACTAGTATGTTGGCTGCTTTCTACAAACTCTCAGGTAGCTATGCTAACTAATGGAGGTGATATCACACCCCAATTAGACCATTAGGTCTCTACTTCTGTGTTTAAAAAAATAAAAATGACAAAAAATATATCTGATCGGAAGAAAGTCAGACTTTTTCTAACTGGATGAGCCCCTATCAGGATTTGTCAACCATATAATTGAGTGATTCCAGTCAGGAGCTGATTTAGAACTGTAGGATATTGAGGAAAGAAATGATATTGTGATTTTTTATCACTAACCCTGATATATATTGAATATATACATCAATATACACACATGCACGCATATGTATATACATACACCTTAGGTTATGCTTTTGTGAATAGCACAACTATAACTTTTGATTGTACTCGAGTTATTCTTTTTTTAGGGCTGCACAACATCAGGAAATCTTGACCTGGAGATTTATTCACAAGATATTGCACAGCTCTGATGTTTTGCTGTGACATATAGGTAGAAGAGAGAACTCATAATTCTTGGACTGACAAAATAACACAATTTTTTTTAAATATTTGACTGTACATAACAAGGCAATACGGGTCTCCTAATACTGTGGCTGACAGACGTTAGACCAACAACCATTAAAGAGCTATGATTTTCAGACATTTTAAAATTTAGAAACCCCTAAATAAATTTAAGCTCTCTGTCTTTGAATTGAAAGTTGTGTAGCATAAATCACTCAATATGAGAAAGTAATGTAACCAAAAGCTAACATTTTTCTCCTCAACCAATAGAAAATAACATAAGAAGCCGTTTTCGCAAAGTTAATAGGCCAATTTTATTGTATCTCGAGTTTGTTATCTAATCTTTTTAAGACATTATATTGTTTTTGTTTTTTTTGTAGACTCCTCCAGCCATCACATTTGATCTGTGTAAATAGAGCTTTTTGTATTCCAACATGCTTTTATATTGTGGCAAAGCAAGAGTCCTCATCCAAACGTCTTCTTTTTTTCTGAGAGCATTTTCCGCAGAAATCCTCCTCTTATGGCCTGTTGTGAAAGCAAACTTAAATGGCCTTACTTTGTTCTGATTGCTCTTGTGTTGTCATGGTTTCACACCCATTAGCGGAATAGCTGGAGATTTGTTTGACATAAACTGAGGTAAAAGCACTCAATGTTTGTCGTCTTAAAATAGTGGTGGCATTTCTCCGCTGAGGTGTCTGTTGAGCGGCCGAGTGGTGGCTTTGAAAAGTTGTCAAGCAATCGAAGTGTTCTTAAGAGTCTCTTCGATGGCAGAACAGCATTTCTCCTTCAGGTTTCTAAAGTTAGGGTAAAGTGCCACGATATGCAGCACATTTAATCCCTTTTCTGACACTTTGCTGAAATGTGAAAGTTTCAGTGTTTTCAGGCGCATTCTCATCTGTCTGTCTGTGGTTCGGACACCATCAGCCATTAAATCCTGAACATTGTGCTGTTTCTTATCTCCTCATCTCTTTGTGATCAGTTTTCTTAGTGCCTCTCTTCATAATCAGTTTGTGTTTTTGTGTTAAGAAACTTCAGTCTTCTGAAACTTCAAGTGTTTAAATGAAATCTTGCAAGTAGGATGAGGTCTGTGGCAATAAAGGACATTCTGAAGCTGAATTTGTGTTATATTAACATTTCAAATCTGTTTTATCACTAAGTAGGGCAAATGTGATGTGCATTTATATTGAGCCGTCTCTCTTTTCTAGTCAATATTTTGTGCAATTTAAGTAGAGTCTTTTGGTTTAAGCGTCTCCACAATGTTCTTCCTTGCTTGCCCACTGTGTTCCCCAGACTTTATGAGTCTGTTTGTTGACTAATGTTCTGTAACTCCTACTGAGGTTTGTGGTTGTAATGTTAACATGTACATAGGTTCAGGAAATATAAATACTTTAACAAGACCGCTATATATGACAATCCACTGTTGGGAAAAAAAAAAAAAACGCTGCAAAAACACAAAGTCTTACTAAGTAATCTTTGTTTCTGGAGAAAATATCTTATTGTACTTGAAATAAGACACAGTTAACTTACAAGTAGCTTTTCAGCAAGATAAAGGAGCTTGTTTAAGTGAATAATTCCTTAATATTGATGAACATTAATATTATATGTGATATCTGCCAATGAACAAGTATTTTTTTTGTTAAGAAATTATTTACTTAAAATTAGCTCCTATATCTTGCTGAAAAGTCACTTGTAAATAATCATTTCAAGTGCACTAAGATACTTGCAATATAAACTAGACCAAAAATACTTATTTTTGCAGTGAATATCAATTACAGCAACGAGTTAAAGTATATGAAATAGTGACTTTATGCTTCTTTTAACCTCCAGCTCAGAACTGTTCTGGACTGCGGACGTGCTCCCAGTGCTTGGACCAGCCGGAGTGTGGCTGGTGTGGGGACCCCAGCAGCACAGGGAAGGGCCTCTGCATGGAGGGCTCCTATCGGGGGCCCATGAAAAGAGTGGCAAAGCAAGGCCAGCAGAGCCAATCCCATGACATGAACCTGGAGCCCGCCAGCTGCCCCAAAGACAAAGGCTTCGAGTGGGCCTTTATTAACTGCCCTGGTGAGTAAGCTACACCCTGTGCCGTTCTGTTGAAATTCTGGTATATCTGCTGCATTATTGGGTATCGATTCTTGGCTTTTTGATTTTTGTTTGAAAATGATATCGTCATACTGGAATCCTGTTTCAGCTGCAGAAAGCAACTAATACCTCCCTGATGACTCTGTGCAACCTTATGCTACTATTTCTTTTTTAATGTGACCTCTTTGTTCGCGTCTTCTCTATACATTAGCGGATGATAATAATATACCCTTTTGAAAGTGGTAATTTGATCATCTAAATGGTGCTTGGTGTTTTCCGCTGCAGATTATTGGAAAGCTCAGCATTGAAGTGAAAGGCAATGACCTAATTTTCTAAAGTTTTTTATTTTTTCCAGTTGTAGATGTATCCAGAGGCCAATTAAAAGTTGTTCCAATAAAGCAAATTTCAAATGGCAGCACTGATTAAAAAAATAATTAATATGACTTTGCAGACACAAGTTGTTGACAGCACTAAAGGGTTTCTATCATTTCTGGGGAGCAACAACAACCGTTGTTGCAAAATCCCTAATTCCAAATCGACGCCCACATGACACTCAGACAGGTGTATTGAAAAGCATTTTAAAGTCGTCCATCTTCTGTCTGCCTTGTTTCTCACCAACACTTCCTTTTCTTTTCAGCATGCCAGTGTAACGGCCACAGCACGTGCGTGAACGGCAGTGTGTGCGAGCAATGTCGCAACCTCACCACCGGTCCACACTGTGAGACCTGCATGCCAGGTTACCACGGAGACCCGACCAACGGCGGCAAATGCCAGGGTGAGTGCTGCGTCTCCTTTGACTTTATTTATTTTGTGCTTCCAGTTGTAAATGTTTTCCTCTGAACTGGCAAACATAATCTGGACATGTTACTCCAACGTTGCGTCTAGTTTTGAAGCCAAAACAAAGCATTTCAACTTTGATTATTTAAAAAAAACAAAAAACTATGGGGTGGGATTATCTAAGCCAGGCTTGTTGAATCCAAGGCAGCAGTTATAAACAGATTACGTTGTTTTGAAACTTGTGGAACATTTATATAATCCAACCCATATGGGGAATGTATTCTATTCAAATGTCCAGAATGTTGCAAAAATGACAGAAAATTAAAACATTTCAGTTTGGAAATGTAAGGAATGATTAAATCAAGGATTTGTAGGAAATCTGTTTTGCTATTCATTTCTTTGCTTAAATTACTTTCATTAGAAAAATGTAAGTAATTTATGAGGAGAGTTTTAGACATTTTCAGACACTTTTCTAGCGTACACAATAATTTTCAGAGCAATCCAAAGTCACTTTGAAAACGGTGAGACAAGTTTCGGCAAAAACTCCCCATTTTCATTCCTCTTCCAATTGTTTAGGTGTGGTGCTCAGTTTCTGCCTTGTTTGTAAGACGTTTTTATTCAGGTGAGGATAAAAGTAGATTTATATCTTAAGCCTGTTGCCAAATGAAGAAAATTATTCTTCAGTTGTTGCAAACTATACTTTCTACAGAGTGACTGCTTGAATGTAGATGATGATTGTACTGTGTTCCCTACTAAATTTAAAGTGTAGAATGATTACAGTCACACCACAGGATTTGGCACTAAGTCAAAGGAATAACAGCATAGCTGTCTGATGTCTTTCTGCACCTGTCAACCGAATGAGTTGAACATTGGTTGAACCACGGTTTTGCAGGTTCCTTGTAAAGATGAGATTTACTCCCCCCTCATGTGTTTTGACATGAAATATAAAAAGAATTCCTGAGAAATTATACCCAGGCATTTGCTTGAAGTATTGCATGCAGGAGTCACGCACACTCGCATTCAAAAACATATCGCCGTGGGAGCTTTGTATTCCTAGAGACCATTTTCTGATGGTCTCTCTGATGCATGTAATGTAGTTGTAAAGCTGCAAAGTGAAAATAAACGGTGCACCTTTAAAATTTTCTGTAATTTGTTCATTTTCTTCTGAAGTGAATCCAGACCCGTCATTGAAACCTGTCTATGAATTCACTGTTTAAATTGATGAAGCTTTCCTTGCTCCCAAAAAAAAAAAACATTTTAAAAAACAAGATTTTACACACATTTCTCTTCAGACACTGAAATAATTTGCTCTTTTGAGTTGATCCAGTTGGATTATTGTATCTTTCTTCTTTCTTTGCATGATTTTAATTCACTTCATACTGAATTAAAACTGTCTGTATTCCAGAAACATTTGCAGATTCTTGGCACAGATTTTAATGATCAGTTTTGCATATATTGAGAATCCCATTTAATTGCTTTCAATCACTGACTTTGTGCAACGCCATCTCATAATGAGCTTTTCCAGTTATCTCTGCTGTGCATACACATTCCAGTGAGCACCAGAGGAAATTCAGCTTCTGTTCAGAGTGTTTATGTATTTTATCTAAAGGCACTTAAGAAAAACTCATATCTATTGATACAGAAATGTGTCATCAAATCAGTTCTACAGAATTATATTGCCAGAATCAAAATCATTTGAATGTAGCACAGATGAATTATATTATGATATAGTGCATTCAAATAAAGTTTAGCATGTCAATTGGTAAAATGGCATCTGCCTAAGGAAGAGCGTCCTGTAAATCTTCGCTGCAATCCATTCTGGACAAGCAAAATGTGAGGAAATGACCTTTCTTCCTGTCAGAAGTAAGAAAGAAGCAAAGCTGTTTGGGTAAGCTCATAAGGCAAACATTTAGAAAAACCAAGTGATCCAACATTCAAGTTTTTGGACTGTCTGAGGAAACCAGAATACCTGGAGAAAATCTACACATGTATAGACAGAACGTACAAACTCCATGCTCATAGACAACAGTGCTACCATCTGCTTCACCATGCAGTCTGCACAGAAATCAGTCAGATGGAAAACTGATTTGTTCAAGTTAAAGATCCAAAAGGAATCTTTGTCACAGTTTCGTCCAGTTGCTCCAAACTTGCAACTCAAAAGTTTCTTAACATTTAAAAATCTGTCAAGAATTTGGTCTGCATATTACTTACCATTGGTGGCTAAGTGGCTCAATTATTGTGCCTTTTGTGATGTCAACAAGCAAGATACACTCCATGCAGAAATGTAATTGTTTCCTTCAGCATTACTTTTACACCTTTCTGTATTTTTGTGAAATCCTCCAGTAAAAATCTATACTATCCATATAGTTGGTGGAAAAAAAATACTCATGTGGATGGTGTCTTTAAGTTGCAGTCAGTGTCAGTAAGAATACATTGTAAAGCAAGAACTTAGAAAGTTTGTTAAAAGCATTCCAGTCATGTAAAATATTTATATGCACCATGTTAGAATTTGGGAATGGGGGTAGAAGGCCCACTGACCCCTCAGTAATCCGACTTCTCAGTGTTTTAAACTCAGTGAACTAAAATAAAGGGGTCTCTTATTTTCCTTCAAATGCTAACTTAAAAGCCTGCCTCTGTCAAAGCACTTTAGCAGCCAGTCCACCCATCTATTGCTGCACCTTTTCCATTTTTCACACATACGGAGTCTCAAACATACACAGCTGAGGGTAAGGTGTGTGGGGAAGGCTCTCAATTGTCTGTTAGATTTTTAAAGTTCACCCAATCTTTTGGGAAAGGCTTTTGTTTACCGTCGTTCCTGGATCAATATCAATTTCCGTCGTGTGTTTGATGCAACAGCGAGAATCTGGGGCCTAGCTTAGCATAAACAGTCCAAGAAAAGAACAAATTTTAAGGCTGTAGGAATGATTGGATGTGAATTCTCTCTCAGGTGTTTTTCAATTCAAACATTTGTAACAACTTCTCGTGGATAGATTATTTTGAACTTTCAGTAATCTATTTATAGATGTGTTCTCTCTCTTCATGCTCGTTCTTATTAATCTTTCCCCCCATCTGTTCTTCACCTGTTCCAGCTTGTAAGTGCAACGGTCATGCAAACGTATGCCAGGTGTTAACGGGCAAGTGCTTCTGCACCACCAAGGGGATCAAAGGAGACCAGTGCCAGCTGTGAGTACAACAAATCCAATAAAAATCTGAATCTAAACAAACACTCTGGTTTATCTCTCCAGTTTTTGAAACCCCATATCCTGGTTTTGGCCAAAATAAGCCTCACTTTGTTCTATGAACATCAGCTCAATATCAGGGTAAAAATAACAAATAAAAACCAAAGACAGGCTGATGATATTTTCTCAAAAAACTTAAAAACACTTGTCGCTGTTTTTAGAGAATATAGATAAAAAATGAAAGGTTATAATTGAAATTTAGCTCAGTAAGTTACATATGGGAAAACAGTTACACAATTTTTGCATTTTTTTTTAAAGAAATTAATGTAAAAATGACCTTTTATTTGATAATTTCCTATATTCTTAAGCTTGTTTCCATTGCTTTACCGATACTAGCCGTTTGCACATATTGTTACTCTTTTCAGAAAGCAGTCCACTCCTCCATATTGGACGTCAAAACAACCAATGTTTCTTGATTCCTGTAAAGCTTTTCCATATGCAGATAATGGGTAGCCTAATATCACTTTTATTTAGTTAATTTAATTGTAAAAATGGCTTTAGGGTACTGTGCAATCAGCTGCACAAACAGACAAGGATGAAAACCCAAACTTGTCATTTTATTGTAAATCTTTCAATGAGAAAAGATTACAGCATTGGATAGCATTTTCCATTGTTTTTTTAGTTTTTGTCAGCACAGTCTTTGAGCCACAACTAGGCGTGCTGCTTCCACAGACTTGAACAATTTGAAGAAGTGTTAGCCAAACCAATGTGGGAAAATAATCACAGTTGCTCAGTTCAGTTCTGCCATCCCTCGCTTCCAACGTCCATCAAGGCGTCTTTGGATTAATTGACATAGTTAGAAATGGTCAATATATGAAAATAAGAAAGTTTTTCTTCACTAAATATTGAGACCATTACTAAGGATCTAATCTACCCTTTTGATCTTTTAGCCTCTATTAACAAACCTGTTGGGTTTGAGAAAATAGGTGGTTATGCCGTACCAATTGCTAATAAAATATGATATACTCTCAAGTCATTTTGTAATTTCTTTTAAAATGTTATTAAACTGGTTTAACAGCAACTGCTTCCTCACACAAAGTTTGACTTTATGTTTCCTTTAAATAGTTGACGAAGGCTCACCGCAGCTATGCAGGAAGAGCCTTTTTTAAATACAATTTTTATAAAATGTTATATTATCCATTTACAATCTGAACAGACTAAAATTGGCATTGACAGAGCAAAGTTCTTAAAACCACAGATGAGAAATCACCTATAAAAAGCTTCTTACTTAATTATATGACTAGATAAGAAAATGAATAATTGAATATTCTGCATTAATGTTAGTATATTCAGGTCAGAAACAAATCTATCCATCAGGTTTACGTAAACAGCTCTTTGTGCATTAAATAAAATAAACTAAATCTCATTTTGAGACCGTCTGATTGCCAGCCGCCCTGTTTCAATTACACAATGAGATTCATGTGTGTGATTAATTCTGTCGGGGTGATTCATGGCTCTCATGACGTGGTGTTGAGTGTTGATGTCAGATCTCTGTGAGCCAACCCCCTTTCCTCTTGTGGAAACCACGTTTCTCGGATGTGGTGATGCTGCTGATTTGATGAGGGGTGAAAACGATGAAGGATCAGTTGCATTATCGCCCAGAAAGTCCACATCCAGGGTGATTTGTGCTGATCCGGTGGATTCCAGCTGTGTGGGAGGGCTGTTTCCTCTAAGCCTTGATTTTACAGCTGTAAGCAGTATAATGCAATAAGAGTTATGGATGGGTCAGAGGGAAAGCTGAACAAGCATTCATGCTTTTTAACATAAAACGTTTTTCTTCTGAGTTATTTTGCACAAAGGCTGCCAATACCTGGCTGTAAATGAAGTCTCATGCACTATCCTGTATTTCTGTTTATTATTTTTACACTTATTTCGTTGCATATTTGACTTTGCCTTTTTAAACTTTTTCCTTTTTTGTATTGTAATGAGATATGGCTTTATAACAAAAAGTTCAAAATTTTTCTTTTCTGAAATAATTCTTGAGTCAGAAAGTTCTATGCAAATGGAAGAGCCTCTTCTAAATTTGCATAGAAGAAGCTGCCACAGCTTTTATACTGTGTTTCAATATTTTGGCATTCAGATAGGAAACGGTGACTGGCATGAACTTTTTGTGAATAATGTGAAAGCATCACTATATGCTGCTGATATGTAACGCTGATATATTGACGTTGCCATTTATTTTAAAATCTAATACCTGTGAGATAGAATCTGAACAAAATCATTTTACAGTTCTTACAGTCTTTGTAGCATTAATGAATTAAAACACAATACGTATTTTCTTCAGTTCTATTTTAAGTAAGTTAACAGTCACACACTGTTGCATTAATTGAAGGAAAAAGTTGACAGTTTCAAAATCTTTGGGGTTATTAATCGTACTCTGTTTTGTTGGCCAAATTTTGGTTTGACTTGTGGTCAGAGGGGCTGATCAAATGCATTTTAAGGACACCAAAAGGCCCTCAGACCACACTTTAGGCACCAGGGCTATATTTTAACCGTAATAAACAATATGTTACATTATGTTAGCAGCTCAGCATATCATACTGTCCTCTCATTTTGGCTGATGTCTGACAAAACCAAGATAGATCCAAGGCAGATCTTGGTTAAAATGACCAAGACCTCCATGTAATGTTACTGCCCAGTTCTTTGAATAAATAATTTTAATTCAACTAAACTTTACACTTGTAAAATGCTTGAACAACAAACAAAATAATTAAATCTTGCTTTGTGGTTTCTAATGTTATTATTAGTGTTGAGGCAAACTATGAAGTATTGAAGGTAATGAAGAGGGGCTGCAGGAGAGTAAGACCTCTGTGAATCCTCATTGCTTTCTGTCAACTGTAATAGTGAATATATAGCACTTTGCACAATCGACAAAGTGCCACATTGATTTCTTCTTCCAGAAAATGCAGTCCAGTGCAGTGATTAGCAGACTGAACCACAAGGCTGCAAAGAACACAGATGCAGGTTTCCACCTGTGCTTATGCTTAGACTGAAGCCACGGCTGCTATTAAGACTTGAAATAATAGCTGTACTAATGAAGCAAAGAGTGCATTGGTGCAGAATAATAATTGTTTTGAGGGTGGAAAAGATAATGATTTTGTCTATGCGGCATTACGACGATCAGTCATCGGGAAAGTTTTTCTTCTTTTTGCTCATTTAGATGGATACTTTAATCAGAAAAATTTCTCATGCAGGAGGCAGCGGCGGTAGCGAATGCTTCTGTGCCCGACGTAGCCTGCGTTTATAGGTTGCACGGGCACAGACAAAGGTTCACGCTGAGTCTAGATCAAATTAAGATACAGAGAAGAGGGACTGCCTGAAGTTTGGACGCGTGCATGGTTGCATGCCGGTGTAGATTAAATTAAGATACTGAATGAGTCGAGGAGCTGAATTATACTGATGAGCAAATGGGTTTGTGGATTTTGCCCTCTAAATGCCAGAAAATTTAAATACTCAACGACGTTCCCTAAGCTTCCAGCAGCCTGTGGCAGCATTTGCCCTCCATCTCTTTTTTTTGTTGTAGGGAACAAAACATTCTGCCTGTTTAGGATCAATCAGCGAGAACAGCAAAAACTATTCAAGTTCCTGAAGAATCTTGAATAGTTCTTCTTTCATCGTGCGAAAGAAGTGGAGACTTTAGAAGTGACGCAAAACTCCCCCCAGCTTTCCTGAAGTGTTGCCGAATTATTTTAAGAACCGGAGTCGATCATTTTACAATCTAACGCCGCTTCACAGCCGCCTCCTCATCATCATCATCGGCGGCGTTGTTGTCTCTCAGTCGGCTTCCCTCCCGCCCGCCCGCTGCCGTCCTCTCTGACTCCTCACCACCACCTCTGATTTTTCACATTCTAACAAGTTTAATTAGTCGTTTGAAAGATGAAATAACTGCGAAGCATAGTTGGTGCGATGAGAGAGGTAATTTTTAGAACCATTTTCACTTTCTTTGTACAGTTCCAGCTCATATAGAATAATGCTTTGGAGAAAGACTTCGCTTCACAGTGAATTGTTGAGAGTTCGGGGCATAAACAACCGAGATTCAGAGAGGAGAGATGCATTCAAATAAGATAAAGGGCAATGCAGTCCAGTGAACATGACCATATGCTTGGATTGATTAGAGCGCTTTGGAAAGCCATGAGGTTGATAAAACACACTAATGTGCACACATATTCTCAGAACCGTTGACATCCCTCTGTGGATATAAACAAATTATTTTTACTTGGCAGCTCTTCATATTTAAAGTTGGCCTGTTTTGGCTGAGTCCACAATTTGACTAACTGCAGCTGTAGGAGCCAACAGCATCACTGCTAAGGACACTTTATTTTAGTAAAAAGTAATAGTAATCTTCCCATTTGGATTCTACCTTTTAATGACTTCAAATGCATTAAAAGGTAGAAAATCACGCTGCGAAATCGAGCATTATAAATCTATTAAACCCAGAAGATAATGACAGTTTTTGTTTTGTCTTTATCCAAAGAAATAGAAGGGGATACTTCTCTCCTTCCATGTTATCACCACTGACTATAGATGTGCAGCTTTTCCTTAGTAAAAAAAAAAAAAAACCAAACAGATATTTGTCTCACAATTCTCAATTTATTTGTGTTTTTTGGATTTAATCCTGATGTAAAGTTGCAATACATAGATACCAAGAATGATATGTTTTCATTAAGCCGAATTGTAATGCATATTTTTATAATGCATCACCATCACACATCTGCAAATTGCATCCAGGAATGAACCAGACTTGGTCCAAAACTTTCTTCCTTCAATCTCTTAAAATTTCTTTAAAAATTTCTCACAAAATCAAACAATGTGCCTTAAAAGATATCCACAGATGTGTCGCCATTTAGTGCAGAAGATTGGGCGTCTTTTTATGTAGTGTATGCCTACATTTAGTTTCACCTGTTTCCAAGACATTTCTATAATTAATTTCTACCCCCTTTCCAATGTCAGTGTAGTATTTTGTTTCTTAATTAAGTGAGAACTGATGTTGAAATGATTTTTTTTTTCACTACCATGGTTTTTGTTTTGCAATTGTGGGGAAATGAACTGTGTTTCTCGTCACTGTTTAAGTTTAATCAAAGTTGAGAAAAAGTCTGTTCTATCAGCTGTCAGATTGTTTCCTTTATGTCAGAAGTTAAGAGGCTTGATGAGGTGCCAACAGCAGGAGCTAATGCGCTGGCACTTGGCATACACTGCACCTGATAAGAGGCGTTGTTTTTTTGCTCTCAATCTGTTAGCGCTCATCTTCATCTGCTTCTCTCTATCCTGTATTCTTTGCTGCAGATGTGACTCAGAAAACCGTTACCTTGGCAATCCACTCAGAGGAACCTGTTATTGTGAGTAATTCTCCACTGGACACACACACACACACAGCCACATTTTATGGGTTATTCTCTTGTTGCTTCCTACTTCTCTGCTCACACTCTTCCGCTCTGGGCAGATGGCGCATCTTAACACTTTGGCACCAGGGGCGCTTGTTCGATGACAGAATGACTTGTCGTGAAAATGTCAAGTGCATCACAGGGAGTGAGTGATTGAGCTAATCAAGGAGACGGAGGAGTCAAAATTCTCCACTTGTCTACTCACTCAATCTCACACCTATTCATTTATTCATTTAGAAAGGTAACGAAAGGATAGCACGACTTTTAAGTAAGAAGAGCATCTATGGAGGTGCACAATGCACACGTCTGCTTCAGTTCCTGCTCATGCTGCTGTCTGTGTTTATTTGCATGACGGGGTGTCCTTCACAGCACTGCAGCAGTACTTTGTGATTTGTTATGTCTTTCAGCACTCTGCTACTGACTTCAGAGCCTTTGCCAAGGCTTTGTCCCTTTTAAAATGTCATAGCCTGACAACAGGCTCATTGAGGAGAAGGAGGACACAGAAAACTAGAAGCCCGGAGCCTGTTTTAACCTCTGGACACCACTGGAGTTCCTTGAGCTTTGTTATTCTGCTTTGTAAACACGACACACCCTGCAGTCAAAAAGGCCATTGAGCACAGATTTAACATAGCATGCTCAGGGTGACAGTGGTTAGCTTTGTCTCAGGATTTGTTAGTGAGCTCTTCCTTTTATGAATTGCTTTGTGTTAAGTTTTGGAGCATGCTGACTGATAATCCTACCTTGTCCCCATAAAAGACATACTATCCAGACTCATGTATTTAAAGGAGTAACTGAAAATTCAGTTTAATGCGTTTGTCTTGGAGATAAATAGATGGACTTATACATTTACAACAACTTGAAGATTATCTCAGTTAAATTCACAGCAAGGTCTGGATAAATTTGACATCATCAGCAAGTTTCTCTGAATTCATATTACATTAATATTGACTTTGCAGCAAAAATAATTTTGATTAGAAATTTTATTTCTACTTGTCCTAAGGACATTTCTTTGTCAAATATATTATGTCCAACATCAAGTGCAGTGTAATATGATTAATTAGTGATGTGCCATGACAAAACTAGAAACAAGTCGCCAAAGCAGAAACTGAGGGGAAAAAATTGTTTCTGAAGAATGGTATTTTTTATTTATTTTTTTGCAGTATATACTCACTGAAGCTGTGTACTTTAAAAAACAGTTTCAGAGATATTAAAATGGTTAACTTTGTGTTTGAATTCAACTTGTTTACAGAGTAAATCTGTGCCATTTATTTGAGTGGAGAAGCGTACAGCTTATTAACATACAAGGCTTGGTTTTGGCTACACACTTTTATTATTGGTTTTGGCCAATGAGCTGCATGTTTGAAAGGAACACATGGCTGCTTAACATAGGAGTGGATCCGTAAGTTTGACTGTAAATGTTGTGACAGAAGAAAAGAAAATTCTCCACTTGGTGAACTGCTGTGCATTCATAAACTTTCTCCAGAGTGCAATGCGTGGATGGATACTTTAGCAGCAGAAAGAGAGTGGCAGGACATTAGAATAATTACATGTCTCTGAAGCTAACAGATGTACGGTTCTTAGATGACAAAATCTATCATAAAGATACAGGTGAAAAAAAAAAAACTTCAGGATATGATCAGAGGCATTCATATTTGCAGGAATACTGTTTAGTTTCTCATGTGATGAGCTTCACAACTTCTATTCTTTGAAGAAATAGATTATAATGCATGCACTGAAGAGCTTCTTGTGAGGCGCATTTAAGACTTGCAGTTTAATATGATGATATTTTGTTAGTGTCAGTATTCAAATGGGTTTGTTATTTTTTTTATTTCTATGTGTTTCACATTCATTAGGAAATTTAGAATCTATACTTTCAGAACTTGTAAATAACTCAAAACGCTTCCACTGGGGTTTTTTTCCTGGCTAATCACATTTATATTTCTTACTTTCATCTTTTCAATAGATAACCTCCTGATTGACTACCAGTTCACATTCAGCCTCATCCAGGAGGATGACAAGCATTACACCGCCATTAATTTCATGGCCTCTCCTGAGCAGGTAGGGTTAGGATTATATTTGTAGCTGTTTAGCTGTCCATCAAATATCTTTATAAGTAATGATCATAGTTAGTTGTTGATGTTTAGCTTTTCTGAAATAAAATGTTGACATGCTGTTTTTTGCTGTTGTGCATATTGTCTCCCTGACAATATCTCCCTGGATTTATGTTTTTCATTTTAAGGCAAACAAGAACTTAGACATGTCCATCAATGCATCAAACAACTTTAACCTCAACATCACGTGGTCCGTGGGCTCAACAGGTACGTTTGTGTTTACATCATTTTTGTTATTTTATGCAATCTAAAAATAAGTAGACATAATAGTTCCAGTCCTATTAGTTTGAATTTAATCATCTTTTAATTTAAACAAGGATGATAGATTGTTAGCTGTAGCTAAATTAATGTTTGTATTTTTTTTCTGAGGTATATTCAACACTAGATTTTGCAAATAATAATTACCTAACAGATATGTGGCATTTTGCAGAAAAGTCACTGGAACACTACCAATTATTTCCTATTAATATGCAAATATTATTATTATTATGTGCACATAATTGTGCAGACTGTATATCTTTAGTTTAGCTTGGGTCATTAAATGAAGCTAATTTCAGGACTCAGTCCTGTCTGACAAATTCCTGTTAGAAAGGGTTTTTTGTCCAGAAAATAAAGTGTTTTCTGTTTACAGACTCAGACGGTGGGAGTTTGGGGTTGGCAAACATGCCATCACTCTCTAAATGAAAGTCCAATTCCTTTTAGAGATACTTGGTTTCCAAAAATCTGTTTCAGAAATGGGCTTTTTAAAATTTGTATGTTTAAAAAATAATGAAAAGGCTTTAAAGCTTTGAATATTTTCAAGTTTTCTGTTGTTACTCTGTCATTTGCCTTATAAAATAGTTTAGTTCACAGTTCTTGGTTTTTAAAATTCTCACGGTATGGGATTTTGTTGATTTTTGCAATACAGGAAACATATAATTGGATATTTTAAAGGAGCGACAACAAAACCAAATGTTAAACCTCCTCTGTTGGCATTTTACGATGTCCCTGCTGCTGTTGGTCCCCTGAGGAAAGACACCCAAGGACACTGCAGTTGTCCGGTGCCACTGTTTATCTCCCGCCTTCCCTTTCTTCCACCCAAGTCGTCTGGCGCGCTCTCTCTCCGTTCCTTCAACACTGACATTTTCTCCCCACTAAAACACGTTAACCCCACACGCTTCTCTTCGCCAACCTTAACTTTTCCAGTGCACCGTCGTTAATATTTGAATTTGAGTCCCCACTTCTCCCCAGCACAGTTGTTTTGTCTCAGAAGGAATAGAAGCCTCTTCACAATTGACAAGAGCAAGAGGCGCCTTTACTTGGGGGGGGATAAAAGGAGGTGTGGGGGTGATTTCAATTAAGATAAACATGCTCACGTAGCTACACTCAAGCTGTCATTTTCAGTGCTTTGTTTTAGAGCTGTGGATTGGAATATCAATGCTGAGAAAGCACTGACATGAAGAAGAAAAAGAAATGATTTGGAACATTAAGACAGATGGAAAATGGTCTATTTTTACCCCTTTTCTTTAAAAATTGAAACAATATTACTCACATTCAAACTATAGGAACTGTTTCATATAGGAATTCTGAATGTATTTGGTGCCTCACCAGAAATCTGTGAATACTAAATGGGAAAACTGGGCCATCACATTATGCATAAAGAAGTGGGATCATGAGTTCAGAAAAGGGATGTTTGTCGTTCGTTCAAGCTGAGCTTTTCACCCACATTGTATCCATTTTCGTATAAAATATAATAGGCATGTGTAATTCTACAATACTGTGTTTTTTTGAACAACAACAAAGTTAAATGCAGTTAAGAAATAATGATAATTGCACATGAGTGCTCTCCTGTTGTTTGAAATGGACAAATAAACTCGTTAATGCATTTATAATAACATGTTGCAGCTAAAGCACCTCCATCTCTATGTGTAAGCATGCTTTATTTTTTTTATATTAAAAGCTAAATGGCTTTGTACTGAAAATAAACATTTTGTTTCAACAGCTGGGACCATTTCTGGAGAGGAGGTTCCCATTGTGTCCAAAACGAACATTAAGGACTACAGGGACAGTTTCTCCTGTGAAAAGTTCACCTTCAGAAGCAACCCTAACATTACCTTCTACGTGTACGTCAGTAACTTCTCATGGCCCATCAAGATCCAGGTAACAACAAACACCTGGCAGCTGAATTTGGAGTAGATTTTTTCTGAAAAACAATCTTAGTTTTAGATGCCTTCTAACATTCTATACTTTCTTTGAAAAGATGAGTCAGAGGATTTGATTATAGTACGGGTCTTGAATTATCACTGGAAAAATAGTGTTTATTCTCTCCAAGTGTCTTGGAGTTGCATAAAAACCTGTGGCAGCGTGGCAGACAAAATGCCATCCACTTAGGCAGTCCCTTAAGGTCCAATTAGAGCAAAGTTTCTTCAAGGCGAGTTCTGTCAGGTTTGCAAACCCCAAATGTCTGCATACATGTAAGGAGGTAAAGAAAGTCTAATTAAACAATTGGACTGTAAAAAAAACCTCTTTATCTATTTTTGGGAAGTGATCCAACATTACACAAAGTGAGTTGTCACATTATTATAATATTCAGGATCAGCGTTTAATTATGAATTAAATTAGAGACAGATTGCAGAGAAGTGTGATGTAAACAAATGAAAAATTTAAGGGCATTAGAAACAGATGTATTGGTGCTTGTTGAGCTAAGATGTTGCAAAAGGGAAATACATGTATAGAAATAGATTAAATTTATTACCTTCAACATACACGTTGAGTAATGACGGATGTAATGATAAATGTTGCAATTTAGTATGTTGAAAGATATTATCCCTGGCATTAACCAATAAGAATTTCTTTATCCAAAAGCAGGTTTCTAATAAATGATTAAACATGAAGTTTAATAAATTAATTGCTTTTTATTTATCTACCTCTGTGTTTTGCTAGTTTTTTTTTTATTTTAAAATTTTGATTCACCGACTTAATTTACATTGGTAGACAAATTATTTCATTGATACATTCTGATAAAATGTATGTAACCATGTGCATCAGGTTATTTGAAAAACATCAAAATTATCAACCAGTTCTCAAGAAACCCTTCTAGTATTACTAACCGTCTTTGTTTAAGCAAGACAGGAAAGCTTTTGCTGAGAAATACGATAGTTCCAGATAGGAGTAGTGATCACTAATAATAGCACACAGTGCCCGTTTTGTTAATTAGCCCACTCCCACATATTGATTTTTATATCCTGTCGCACCACATCGCATGGTAGATGAGTGGACCACCTTGAGGTAATAACATCTTCGGGGATGGTCCATCTGTGGAGGTGGCCCAGTAATAGTTTTCTATTAAATTTCCTGGCCGACAGTCACTTACTTATTATGGACCGAACCCACGCCATAAAAGCAAATAGCTTCTATTACAGGATAAGGCTTCTTTTCTGGTTAGGCCTTATGATGCTGGACTGATTCTGCAGACCCAGTTGAGCTGAGGCTGAAATCAGGAAGAGATTAGTCTTTGTTTTTAAGGTCTAAGCTTTTAAAATATGCAGTTTTCATGTAAATCAGGATGGACAGAGATTTTTCAGTGACATCATTTGACATTTGCTTTCAGGTTTATTGGATGATCTGATTGATTTTAAGGATTCTCCAACCCTGGAGAAGTATAGAAAGTGAAAAAATTTTGAAACATATTTGTATTCTATATCCTGACATTATTTCCATCTATCCATCCATTTTCCTTCTTTCTTTCCTTCTCTTCCTCCTAGCATTAGATCTTCATCTGTTCTAACTTAATATTCAAAGCCTGACAAGTATCTGCCATAATTGTATTGGAAAATTAAAACATGGATTTTGCCATCACAGATATTTGGGAACCATGTGCTTTATGCACCATTCATCAAGTTTTCAGATAAAATTAATGGCTGAGATGAACAGACTGAAATTAAATTAACCCTACATATATTGCTGTGAGTTGTATAAGCACATAACAGAGGAGTCCCACTCATTAAAAAGCCAGAAAATCATTTGTACTTTTCACGTTAGGCGTGTCAGTGAGCATCACATTTCAGATCAGCGCTTCTCATCTTCTTGTTAATAACGTAGAGAGAAGCCAAAGGTGAACAAAGTTTAAGAGGGTAATGGAGTTTTCCAAAAACAGCTTAGTACAATAAAGATTCTCAACCTAAATAAGCACCCTA
Source organism: Poeciliopsis turneri (assembly GCA_922788865.1). Taxonomy (NCBI): domain Eukaryota; kingdom Metazoa; phylum Chordata; class Actinopteri; order Cyprinodontiformes; family Poeciliidae; genus Poeciliopsis; species Poeciliopsis turneri. Next base: position 2,957,627 of record CAKLNU010001119.1, on the reverse strand, counting down.
AATACACAAACATCTAGTTGTTTGTCGCTTTTCAGTGGCTCATTGTTATGGAAAATATAAATTAGCGATCCCGTTATTGGTTGCTGGTAAACTGTCTCTGTTTTAACAACCTGTGGTAACCTCTATTTTTTTCTTTTCGCTATTTCGTACCATCCACTTTTTTCAAAATTGCCATTCAGAGCAACAAATGTGACGCAAATGGTCCACCTCTAAAAGCAAAATTGTGCTCCATTACCCAGCACTACATGTTGCCAATCAGAGCCTGAATACAGCTGCAGATGACATTGTTTTTGTGGTTCTAAATGTTTTCATCTAAATGTAGTAGATGGTTTATCTACTACAAAGCATCTGTAGTAGATAATGACTTGTCACCATGATGTGGCCCATCATATATGATTTAGCTGCTAGGGCTGTCTGTAATCTCTTCTTTAATGAAGATGAACCATATTCCTGACTCATTATTCACTGGACATATTGCCTTTGAGGCAACAATACACAAATTACCAAAATAACTGGTGGTTTGTGTATTGTGTTTCGTATAAATTTAGATTCCTATCAATCTAATATTTGTGTATGCTTTTATTATGTCTGTTTGTAAGTGTAAAACCAATCCATATTAGAGTGTTTTCATTTAAAACCTTCTAGCCTCAGGTTTATGTACAGATAAGCCTCTAAATGCTCACAAATCACAGCAACTATAAGGAAATTCCTCGCCTGTATCGCCTGGCAGTTTTTCAGGCTTCATCCTGAGAATTTGTTTCTCCTCCTTTACACCGTTTTAAGTCAATCCATCTTAATCGCTTTTTAAAAAATATGCGAATATCCTTAGAAGCTGCTGGTTTCTGTCAAATTATATTAAACATATGTTTTTATAAATTTTTGAAAAATATTGAACACTTTTTACTACTTTTTTTTTTTATTGTTAGTTGACTTCGAGTTTAATCTAAAATGCAGAAGAATTAAATCCTTTGAACCTCTGCATTTTTCATGTTAACTTCAATCTGTATAATTAGAATTTTACTCCTATGAAAGTAGTGCAGAATTGTGCCATAGAAGTAATTTGATTAATTTATCATATTTTTTTACATTTTATTTTTTCTTTTTTACAAATAAAACCTTAATTTTCAAATTTCCAAAATTGGAAAGAGAAAGCGCTAATTTTCATTTCGAACAAGCACATGCTAGCAGCAGGCATGACGGAGAACTTTCTTCAAACTCAAACCCCCTCCTCATGGAAACCACATGAAGAAAAAGATGCCGCTTTTAAGTGTAGTCCGGAAAATACGGTACAGATGCAGTAATTGTTGGTGCACTGTTTTGTTCTCAGTTGAAGGTTACTGTCTCTTTAAGAGATTCTAAAAGCAACAGCTGTAGTTCTGCTCATATCCTCTGCTCTATATTCGTCTTTCCATCGACTTTGACCAGCTTCCCATAATTCTGCTATTTTTTAAAATAATTTGATAAGCTATAGCCCTAATTATATTAAATAATATTAGAATACAGGGGATCAGATAACAAATTTACTCCAGTTTTGACAATTTTTAAAGAGCGGTGCATTTTCATTTTGCTGTTTGCTGATCACTTAACACCTCAAACGCATTGGAATTCACAGGTGTATTTCATAATAAAGAAATTGTAAATGAAATAGTGTTGGAATCAATTGTTCACTTGGTCTCTTTTTAAATAGAAGGTGGCTCATGTGTAGAAGCTGAAACTCCTAAACTCTTCATCCAGTCTGAACATGGAAACATGAGAGCTGAGAGGCAACATTATTATAATCAGAATGTATTTCAGTTGGTTCCTGCCTTTTTAGCTAAAAAATGTCTTTCCACCTCTCATTAATTATGACCTTTACTGTAAAATGTATTGTTCATCCCTAGTTTTATCTTGTATGTGTTTCAGTAAATTGCAGTTTGCGGCCTGACTGTGTTAGCTGCAGGTCAGGCCGTTCCTTCACACCACATCCATCCTGTTGAGCAAATGAGTTTTGATGTCAACTGCCAGAAACTTCTACCTTGTTCTCATCTCTGTCCACAATATTACATCAGACATTTTTTGTTGAGTTTTTTTTTTTTTTTTTTTAACGCTGGTTTTAATAACAAGTCTTTGAGTGAATCAGTGACCTTTAACAGGCCAGCTTGGTTCTTAGCGCTGACTTGACCTGTGTGTGCCACGTCACATTAACCTCCTCACTATGTCACATTTCAACTCGGGCAAATCAGTCAGAGGTTTTTGGATGTTCAAAGGTAGGTTTGGTGCAATGGAAAAATTTAATTGTTTTGTGGTTTTTACCCTTCTTGATATAATTGTGTTAATCGTTACTCACATTTTGCAGATTTCCTTCTCGATCACTCAGAAATTCCTAATTTGTCTTCTGTTTTTCTCCAATAGATTGCCTTCTCCCAACACAACAGTATTATGGACCTTGTCCAATTCTTTGTAACGTTTTTCAGGTAAGTACTGTATTGAGAAGTTCAGTCTTCTTGTCGCTTTAGATGTTTCTTGGAAGGATGTAAATAGTAGATATGAACTAATTAACCTTGTCAGTACAATCTTTTCATGCAATTGTTTTTGTTTAAAAGCTTTGAAAATTTGTTCTACAGATTTTTTGAAGGATAATCCTGCAGGAATATCCATGTTCCTCTATGGATGTTCCTCTATGCATTTACTCTATATTCTTTAATAGTTTACACCTCAAACAGCACTGAACATAGGTCATGGCATTTGTGGCAAATGGATGAAAAGCCTGAAAATGAATAATCTTGCATTTGCATATAGAAGGAAAAATCTAACTTCAGATCAGATTACATTTGTGTGTGGTTAAAAAAATCTTATGTTTAAAAAAAATATGTTTTTACAAAATCACTAACTACATTTGTTTTATTTTGTAACAATTATTGTCTGATAAATGTTATGAAAGCATTCATTACTTTTAATTTTTAAATAGCTTAAAATTTAAACTTTAGATACGTTTCTTTTAATTCTGAGACGTAAATTTAAAACTAGCCACTCTTCAAAATGGGAAAGACTGAAGAACAGGATGTTGGAGGAAGGTTCAGATGTTACTGGTTGATCTTTGTGCCCACAAGGGGAAAAAAAAGATGACTGCTTCTCTTTAAATATTGATGATTTAAACAAACATATCAACTCCTGAAAACTGTCCTCATATTTAGAATATTTTCACTGAAGAGTTTTAAGAACAGAATGAGAAACCAGTAGCCGTAAGATTACTATTTTGAGTTTTTGACTTGTTTATACTTTACCTTACGTGTAGTAGATATAACATCCTTCCATCCCTTTAGTTTAAGTGTATTTTTAACACAAACTAGCAGCTTATTTGCACAAAATCACTGAAAACATCCAGAGAAAACTTTGGATAACCATTTCTCACAACTTCTTTGAAGGAGTCAAAAAGTCTGATCCTTAAACACTAACTGTACTTGTTTGTATAAGCTATGCATTAAATCCCCTTAATCAGTCAAGAATGATTATTAACAATGTCTTCATTCTCCCCTCCATGTTTCTTATTACTTATACGTGTTTTAAAGTGGTACATTAACTACCACTAACACTTTAAGAATGTGCATAATTCTCTGTAAGTGGCATCTAAAGAGAAGACGTGGGTGATCAGGATATGAGGGCTCTTAATCATTTCTTTCCTGCTCAGAACTGTGAAGGAAGTCTTTCATCATTAAAATGTTTTTAATGAATAGGTTGAGCTGTTTGAAACGCACATTAATGTCTGAGTGCATAAAGATGATGTGTTTGTGACTTCTGCACTTATGCTTTCAATTACATACTGTAAAAAGAAATTATATAAAGTCTGCATGCTTTTAATACACCTGTACTCTCCAACGTCATAGGATTTGTTTGTTGCTTGTGTTATTAAGAATGCACGTCTTGTGTGGCTTCTCTACATTTGTTGGTTTGCGTTTAAAGGTGTGCAGTTCTGGTTTGCTTAAATTGCGTGTGCGTGTGTGTGTTGTCATAATGGAGAGCCGTTCCCTAAGGCAGCTGTCCATCAGCGCCCAATCCACAATACGTTTCCAGAAAAGCTGTCACACAGTCAGTTAGCTGCTGCCTCCAGGTGATCATATTACAGACTGAACAGAACAAATCTGGAATCCTTCAAAGGCGAAACTGAGGCGGACAGCTGCGGATATTATTTACATAGAAAACTAAACCTTTTGGATAAAATGCAGGTTTTTTTGTACATTTATATTTCTGAAATTAGTTCTGAAATCTAAATAGTTTTAGAACTCCGAGATGTAATAAACCACCAAAATCAGTCGGAAGGATTATTTGCGGGGTATTGAAAAGCGGAGAAAAATATTCTTTAATCTTAGATTAAATAAAATGTTTACTTTAACTGAATATAATAAGAAACATCAACAAAAACTACTAAAAATCAAGAATATAATTCATTCAAGTATTGTTATTAAGGATTAATTTGTTTTACTTATGTCCTGCAGATTTTCTGCCCAGGTCCTTTTTGCAAATGAGATCTGGTCTCAATGCGGTTTTACCTGGTTAAATAAGGGGAAAAAATAATTAGCAAGTCTCTCTTGCTTTACAACATCAGAAAACAAAAGTTGACATGTTTTTTATGTGCAAAATGTATGAACTAGAAGCTAAATAAATGAAAGAGGAACAAATAAACTATCTGATCAAATTTAACATTGCAGGTTGTTTCTCCAAATTATAGACAAAATTCCACTTTTAACAACAACTTTGGTCTGATTACTCAACCTCTTCATGACAAGCATCTTCAGCAATAAAGAACCCTTTTATTGTTATGTCCTGGATTAACAATAAAATTCAAGTCATTTTAATAGCCAAACTCCAGAGATTAATAGCCAGACTCTCGCTTCTGCTAGCGAACCTTAACAACTTATTATTGTTTAATAGGCATGCTGCAACCGCCTTAAACGGTTAAATCACATCACTGTAACAAAAGTAGTATCTTCTATGACTTTTTATGAAACTTTCTTAGGATATTTGATTGATTTGAAAGTCCAATGATGGCCCTTCAGCTTTCTTGCATACAGGGTTACAGTTTCTCCCAGGATGGTGCTGTATCAACAGGAAGCTTGAGAAGAGAAGAAATAAAACAATTGAAATCTTGTATCCACTTATCTGTGATTGCTAACAGTGGGCCTGCTTTCTCACTGAAATTTCAGCAGTTGGCAAGTAATTTATTAATTCGAACAAAACACAAATAGGTTGCCATTCGAGCCTCAATTGTCAAGAATTGTAAGAAACATTAAGTCAGATTTGTACTTATTCATATTTTTTGGAAAGTTGTTTGTAGAATATATTAAATTCATAAAGCAAATGAAATTGATCCTCCTACCATATTGTCCAAAATTTTGGATTCAAAATCAAAAAGCATTAAAACAGTTTCTTTCCATTACATATGCAAATTGGTTGCGTTACAGTACATGAAAATATACTGAATATGAAAAGCATAAAAATAAGAAGATATTCCAACATTAAGGAATGAAAGTGGTTAAATAAAAACACAATTACAATGATAATATATTCATAGCATTCATAAGAGTCAATGGCACAAAAAATCCAATGTTGTACAGATTACTGTATTTCTAAGCTACATGGGAGACTTGGAGGGGAAAAATGCAGTTAAGTTAAGCAAAAGTAGATTGAAAAAAACATAAAAGATGTTCACAGACCTTTAGTAACTAACACGTGTTAACAGGTTGGCTTGTTTATGCCATGTCCTTTACAGTTAGCATCTGTCACTAGCTTTGATAATAACTTTTTGAGGCTTCAGATGAAACTCTGCAAATCCAGCAATTCCCATTCCTTACACAAGAAGTTAATATCTTCGTTTTCTCATGTTTTATGTATAAAAGAAAATCGGGTTCAACCAACTTTATATTTTTCTGTTGCAGAAAACTCAACAATATTTTTAAAAATCTGAACATTCTTAAAAGATTAAATATTTTTATTTGTATGTTATTTTAATCAATTATTGTGTTCATATAACACATACAGTTTAAAGCTGCAAATACTTTTATTTTTTTTTAAAGCGTCACCTGTTCGAGTCTTTGAACGCAATCTTAGTCTTTCATTTTCTCACACTTAATCGTATGTGTTATGTTCCACAGGAATGCAGTGAACTATTTGTGTTTTTCCCATTTGGTAGGCAGATCATAATAATTCCATTTAGCCTTTGTCTGTATCAGTGTTGTCCAGTTCTCAGTGACCCATAAACCCAAGAAGAAAAAAAAAAGGAATAGCACTGATTCACTAATGAGCTGTTTTTTGTGTGTGTGACGGAGTGTGTCTGTGGACGTGAGGGAAGATTTGAGGAGACTTGAACCTGCAGGAAACATAATCAGCCTGATGACAAAATGTCAAATCACCCCACAGGGTATTTTAGAGCTCCTTGAACGAGAGATAAGGAGCAGAGAACGGACATCACGACTTTTCTAATGTTTTCATTTCTTTCTTCTTCAATGAGATCAACCCATTTTTTAAAATCAAAACATTTTAGGATGGATGTGTGCACAAAATGCATATTTCATCTTTAAATTATTTTGTTACTGAGTCATTATAACTCAGAAAAATGCCATAAATGTTTTTTTTTTGTGATTTATCATTTTAAGAGACTTCTTGAATTGTTTGCATCTGATAAGCAGTCTTTAAAGGAGCAGATGCTTCTCTTTTTTTATGGCGTCACAGAAATAAAATGTTTAACTGAAGCAGCAGATCTAAGCTTCGGTTTTTTGTTATCATCTTGTTCAAACATCTGATCAAACACATCTAGAACATGTGGCGACCTGAAGTTTACATACCAAACAAACTGGCTCGTAACATTGGAGATGGTTGTCTGGCTCCTGTGAGATGTTTGCTCATTTTACCGGAGTGCAAATGACTAAAGTGTAGCACGTCTCTTAAGACACGAGGACAGTGCTGGGACGACAGCTGTTAGACTCGGTTTCTGGACATACAGAATCATTTTATGTCCTTTTTTTATTCAGTGATAATTAGAGAAAAATAAGATGTTTTGGTGTATAAGCATGGGCTCGTTTGAGATTTCCATCTATGATGACATTTAATGTGATTTCACAATATTTGTCAAAAAAATATAAAAAAATAAGACGCTGCCTTTAATAAAAGAAGAAATAATCCAGCTGCCAAAATAATCCAGCATATTGCATAATGTATTTGTGTTAGTTTAAAATAAAATCTATCGAATATGATAACATTGTGGCTTTATTCTATTGATCTCCTATAAAACTGTAAGAAATATTTGTGATTTTAATACCGTAATTTTTTTCAAACCCCATAATTTTTCCCATTCCTACTATATTACTAAATGAACAACATTTGATTGATTCGAATTTGATAGCAGAAATCTAATGTTGACAGTTTTATCCACAAAATAATAATAATAAAAATATAATTTAAAAAAATCTTAATCTGTTTTTGAGAAATTTAATGTAAAACTCAAACTTCACCATTCTAGCCAGCTCTTAAAAACTGCCTCTTTAGTGGATAATCATCCTGACATTATGTATCTAAAGGATAATGAAGTGGAAGCTCTCAATCAGTCAATTTTCTCCTCCCAGATCAGCTTAGATCTTGCTGACTTTCCCTTGACTAATGATCACAGTGTTGGGTTATTAATCCAAGTAATCGGCCAAAATATTTTACTCTAACGATATTTTAAAGTTCTATCTCCTCAAATCATTTTGCCCAATTGTGTTTCTCAAAATTAAAAGTAAATTTTTACAGACTTGGATTTGCCTTTTGTTCCTTTCAGATTTTGTTAATGACATGCTTTCATTAACATGTCATTTTCTGATCAGTAAAAATGTATAAAGAAATCTCCTGTAAGGGTAGAAGTTCAAAAACAAACCTCCAATAGCTACTGTCTGCTTCATTATGGATCCAAGTTTTCTATGTGAAAAATGGCTAAATAAGTTAAAGGAGACATATTTTGATTCAGTTGTAATCCTGCTTGTTTTTTCCTCTTTTTTTCATCCCAGTTGCTTTCTCTCTCTGCTCCTGGTGGCAGCAGTGGTGTGGAAGATCAAACAGACCTGCTGGGCGTCACGTCGCAGAGAAGTAAGTCCATGACGTTTAAACCATGAGTAATTACCTTTAAGGCACTTCTATGAAATTTGTGTGAGTGAATGCAAGTCTGCATATTAGTCATTTTTAAATTATTTGAATATACACATAATTTTGTATTTTTCCAGCTGAGTTTATCAAACGTATTTGGCAGTCTTGGCCGTTTATGTTTAAGTCGGATGCTGAACTGAATATGTGAGGAATTGTAGCTAAAGTTGATATAGTATGAATGTTAAAATTGGCATCTTTTTCATTTAGCCCTTTTTTTTATGGAAAGTTGATATTATAAAACAAATTCTGCCCTCGTGAGCCAACAGCCTGACTTTTTTTTATTGACCCACATGAAATCAGACTGAACTCCTTCTGTTTTAGGTGAGATCCCAAAAATATTTCCATTTGCAAAATCATTTTCAGGGAAAACTTTACAAACTTTCATCAACTTTAGGAAGTTTTATTGGTATTTGGTAGCATTGCCTTTTAAATATATGATTTGGATAAAATTTTATGTTTGTTTTCCCACAAGATCCTCATCATGATCTGCTGAAATTTTGCTGTGTTCCTCCAAATGAACTGGTGTAACTCATTCAAGTTTACCAGTATCCCATATTAACCCATAATGCATGGCGACCGTATTGAAAAAGTAGATTTAAATGTTTGTGATTAACATTTGCGATTGGAAAAATATTTAAAGCAAAGAGGCGAGCATGGTTTCAGCCATGTGTTTTAGTCGGCCAGGACAATTGAGTCTTAAAAAGGCCTTACATCTCATTAAAAGCCTTTGACCTGCTGCTAAAGAAAGTTTTGATTAGCTGCCAGCAAAATCTTGTGCTCTACAATTGGATCAATTATGATGTCAAATAATTTTGTTGAAAGTGGATAATTATTCAAGCCTCGTGTGGGTTTACATTTTGTGGAAAGGAATGGGAACCAAGCAGACAGCAGGGGTGAAAAAGAAGCCGAAATATTAATGATTAATATTCAGTGGTGGAATGAAAAGGATTTGGATGAAAAGATGTGAAAGATGTGGTGATTGGCAGTGGAAATTATAAAAGTAGGTCAGAAGAATTCTGTTCTGAATATGAAGGAGAGGCAAAATGCTAATTCACCTTGCTGCTCTTAATCTAAAACCGCATTGGAAAAATTTCCTGCTTCTGAACTGATGGTAATTTCCATCTCTTTGGGGTTGAATCTGCTATTATCCTGGGTGCTGTTGGGTATTTAACAGCAGGAATTTCATTTTGATCTCTCTGCATGACCTCTAGTCTGTTAATGAAGCTCTCACAATTCATTTCCACTTTGGGAATGACATTAATAATTAGTGAATCAGAATTTCATATCCCCCTAATTGATTTATTGAAAATAAACAAAAATGATTACTGCTGTGTCTCTGACTCATGCCTGTCAAAAAAAATTAAAGTCAATAAAATTTAATGACAGCAGATGGTCTCTATTTTTGTGTCTGCTTTGGACATGTCTGTGATCTGTTCTTTAGTTGACCAAAAAAAAAAAAAAAACAATTTACTTTACTGGGTCAAAGAAAATGTCAATGCGTTTGATTGTGCCCTTTTTTGTTGCACCATAATGACAGATTTAGATACATCTTTTCTCGGAAAGTTGGCCTTATAACAGTTCAGTTGAACTTCTTCATAAAGTTCTCTACAGTGACATCCAAAGGTTTTTAAAAGTGATTAAATTCTGGATTTTGTGGGGAAGAATCCATGTGTGAAAATGGTCTCTGATGCTCCCTGAACTCTTCATTCACAATTTAAGACCAATGAATTGTGGAATTTTCATCTTCCAGTGAGGTAAAAAAAAGAGACAATGATAGAAAAAGTTTTTTAATTTTGAGTTCAACGCCTCGTCTTGAGCTTTTCTTTACCCAGATGGACTCATCACTCTGGAACTGGTTAGATCAGGATTAAATCAACCATAACTTCTTTTTTGTTCCTCATTACAATTTTTATTCTTCAGAGGAAAATGTTTTGTGTACAGTTGCAAAACTTCAGTTTATCCTTGCAGTGGTAGTTTGGGAAAGCTTTTTAAGCATTCCTGAAATCTCTTTGATTTTAGTTTGATCATAGAAAATATTTACTGGTAAAAATCCTCTACTTACATAATTTAGACATATATGTCTGAATTTAAACCAGACCATATTTTTCCTGATGAAATAGGATAATAAAACATGTCATAGTTTTTCAAAAATGTTGTATTTTTATTTTGGTGGAGTTTGCTAAATTTGATTTAAAAATATAATGTCTAAAAACATCATTCTTAGCAATCAAATGTTTTTGTTCAATGTCTCAGAGGTTGTAAGGTCTCTTTTCCATCACCCTAATCTTTAGTTTCCCACATTATCCCTCTACCATATTAACCTTGGAATGCTGAGGCAGTCCCAAAACGTTAATCATAGGAGACATGTTGGTAAAAGTAAAATACCACTTTATCTCTAAATGAGCCAGGGATGTGAATAATTTGGTCTTAGCTGTATCCTTGACATCAACGCTTTACTAAGACACACAGCTTTATACAGCTGTGGTGTGGCATTTTCAGTTGGCCTACTTTTAAAGAAACATTGTATTCAGAATCTGTGTTGGTAACCTTTTCCTGAAAGCAGTGGCAGCCTACAGGATGCCCTTCACCGCTCAAGTTGTACTTTCGCTTTGCAAATAGATTTTCAACTACTTCACATGTTGCAATCTTTAAAGACACTCTCCCGTAATACAAGAATCTGTAAAATCACTTATAGAGATTCTTTCAGGCCCCTTTAGGGTCCATTTAATAGATGGTCAATCTGAGGAGGTTTTAGTGCTAACCAGGCCATCTGCTTGTTGTTTAATTGCTTACAGTGAAATGAATGCACAGTTTGTCTGCTTACTCGGACATATAGATGAGCTGAAGGTGATTCCCGCGTAGTTTACAAATGAGTCGATTGAGCCTTGACAGTTTTGTTTACTTGTAAACTAAATGGTTCCCTGATTCTTCTTCACTGTGTCTTCGTATTTATGGGTCTTGGTGAAATGAGGGATGGAAAGTTTCATCCAGGGGCCATTTGAACCCTCATCTTCTATAAGGACATGGAATGAATGAGTTTTAATGAGGCTTTCAGAAATGGCTGTGCTGATAATGAAACTGTGATCAAGCTATGGGGCATTTGGGCATCTGATGAAATGTTTTTTTTTATCTGGCTGAAGGTGTTTGTAATTATGGATATTGTTTGACTTGAATTTGAAGCACATTTTCTTTTGGGTTTTTGTCTCCTGTAATATTTTTATTAGGAAGATCTCTAGTTAAGCAAGCAGTCATTTCAAATTTTGTTTCTGAAAATTGGCTGTGAATAAAGGAGAATTTTGAGGGGTTTTATGAAACCACACAGCAATTGCTTGAATTACTTTTTATCTCCAAAGAGCCGGATGTCCTCCACACCACAACAGTAATTAGATAAGGGCTTTATTTTTTAGTCTAGGGCTTAAAGGGACATGATAACAGAGGTGCGCTGGTTAATTTGGATAATTGTAGTTGAAGTTAAGTGATGGGACTTGGATTTTAAGCAGGGACCACAGGGAGGAAGACACAACAGCTCTAAATGCCACATAGGAGGACAAAGGCTGACCTCTTTGACGCTACCTGTGGGGGAAAAGAAAAAGGAGGGGTGTGCTGACATTTCACAAGAGAGAACTGCAAAGATGTTACACACACAAACATGGATTTATCTAATGCAGCTCCTCTGTCTTTTACACACATGCGAAGACAGACCTTTAAAAATCAACTGTGACGCTCAGTGGTGATGCGTTGTTTATATTTTCAAAGGCTTTATTATTTACTTAATATAGTCTCATCAATGCATCGGTGGAGAATTATTACTTTCAGGATTGCTGTGTCCTTTCGGTTGTCTTAATAGAGGACTTGATGTTTCTTTATCGTTAGTTGGATTTCTGGGGCATTCAAAGCTTGAATTGAAATGACCTAATAGCTTCACCATGTTGTTTGCCCCCATCTTAAATATTTTGAATACTTGCTGTCTGTTAAATCCCCAGTTCTACTTGATAAGTGTCTTTGCATCTCTGTTGGTATCCTGTGTAGTTCTTAAGTGGTTTTATTTTTAGTTGCCTGGTTTTGTTGTGTCTCTTTCACCTTTTTTTACTTGTGGGAGGCCTCAGGGGTCAATACATGTGCCTTTTTTATCTTCTCAACTGGAGTCCTTTCGTTCCTCTTTGCCCGCCATGCCGTCTGGTAGAGTTCATGTTAATTTGATGAAATCAGTTGTTCGTAAATAATAAGGATTATCGTTATGGTACAGAATTTCAGGTATTTCGTATGATGTGGAACTCTGGCATTTTCCAGACACTCGTAATCTGCAATTACGAGTCAGTTACTCGTAATTGCAGATTACTCGTAATCTGCAATTACTCGTTGCAGAGTAATTGTGAAAAGATTACTTGGGAATGAATAATTTTGGTCTTAACTGTGTAGGAAAAATAAGAAAATAAAAGCACCAAAAACAGAAGAAATCTGTTAGTGCACAAATATTTTTTCACAAACCATCTTGTCTAAACTCTTCACTCCCAAATCTTCAAATCCAGGTATTTTTTTGTTACTTATGTGTTTGCTTTAGTTCAGGCTTGAATGTCCCCCTGACGACAATTTGGACTCAAATAAGATCATCTTCCTCCTAATCCTTTTTGAGTATCAAGTTAGATCACTCGTTCTTATTTGTCAAGATTAACATTTAAGTGCAAAATAATTTAGCACCTTTTTGGATCCTTCAGAAGTTACCCTTGAAAATGTTTTGTTTCACTATTTAGCCCCTCGCTTTACATTGAAATTGGGTCCATTAATTAATATTCTGTTCTTGAATTTGATATCTTAGCCCACACAGCCTTTCCAGCATCATATCAGCTTTGGAAAGTGTGGCAGGACACCACTGGATATCTTCATCTGGTTATCTTAAGTCCGTTAATCACAGTATGTGTTCAGACTGTCCAACAAGCAGCCACATGCAGGGTGTAAATTGCCACCAACGTATTTACTATGAGGAAAGCAATGGTGTATGTACATTTGACTGCATGTTTATGTATTGTTTGACTTTAAAGGAGCCAGCCTGTGGGTATAACCGGTGATCTTTGAAAGGGACAGAGTGACCTGCATTGGTGCGAAATGCGCTCAGAGGCGGGATGACACCCACCCCTTCATACAGTCCAATGAAGGGAACAAAATGTTGTATTCACTCGACAGATAATTCATGCCCTCACTTGCCAAATTAATCAAGTTGCATAGCAATGCGCTGCAAGCCCACCCTTATCAAAATTGTGAATGGCTCCAGCTTGTACTCTAGACAAAATCAGTCTGTCATTGCATAAACGTTAATTGGTTTTACAGAGTTCAGCCTTGCCTTTTGTCGTTAACTTAGCATTCATTTCCAGTCTCTCAGGTATTGTGCTGGCCCTTTTTAACCGCTGCTTTCTTGGCACATTTCTGATGGCAGGTGCTAGACTTTGCTCTTGCTCCCATCTTGTGCTTTGCTGCGTTAAAATGAATTCTGCAACATGATAAATAACATTACTGCTATCTGACATTTAGGATGAATGTTGTTGGATTTGAAGCTTTTTGTGCTGGAAACCGTAATAAGCCTTGAGCTGTTTTCTTGTTTTGGAACAACCTCTCTGGGCCCCCCCATCCTGCGTTTATCTTTTTTGAAAAGGGCAACATTTTTCATTTTGACCCATTGTGACCCAGCAGCTCAAATCTATTGGTTTTGTATTGTCGGTTTGATGTTTAATGGCAGAGATGTACAACAATTTAACATCGGGCATCAGATATAAAGTTTAAAAAAGGAAAAATCAATCAGGTGATCAATGTCAATTTCATGTGGGTGCTGTTATTTTTTTCACTACCTCCCCGAGGGAAGGTTTTCAGATTGAACAAAGCAGTGCCACTTTCCACTTATTCACCATGTACCAATACGTTTCCACGGCACTGAGTGGGGTCTCTGAAATACTTTGATTCTATTTTTTAGCACAGTAGATTAAGTTAAGGCTTAACATTGAAGATGTAGGTGCATCTAAATAAACTAGAATATTATTAAAAATCTTTATTTCATTGACTCCTTTTAGAAAGTTAAACTCTTATAAATTCAGCACACGAAAAGAGTATTTCAACGGTATTTTTCAGTTATTTGGAGGATTTTGACCTGTACTGGAATGAAAATCCAACACTTCAAATTCTAAAAGTGCATAAGACCAATAAATTTTTTTTACTTATAAAATTTTTTAACTAAATGTTACATTAAAGCCTACATAATCACAGAAAAGGTCATTTTCCCCACACTTGGGAGGGTAACGTATATCACATTCATCCAAAACTGAACAGTTCACGCACAGTCACGTGGCAGTGGGACGTCCATATTTGGATTTTTTTTATTTTTTTCATTTTACAAAACAGTCGTGGAGAAAGGGCCACAATTTTCTGCAGATGGCTTTCTCAGTGTTCAACAATGTCTCGATTTCTATCCATTAGTTTTAGCCATTTGTTGTTTTTACTTAGGCCTGTCAAAATAAACAATAAATCAATTGATTGCATGATAAACTAAAACTAACTCAATAATTTTCATTTGCTCTCTTACGTCTACTTTGGATACAAACACGTTGGAAGCTGTCTAGTTGAAACAAAACATCAACATGGCTGTCTGAGCTCATTTCTGCATAAAACATGGCAACAACCATCTGATCAATCAATCGAAGTAGTAGAAAGGGTAAGCAGTTGCCTCTCTGTGCACAAAATGACACAATTTTCCTCAAGCATCCCCATCAATGACAGCTGATTTTGAAACTTCAAAGGAAATATGTGAGACCCTTAAGCCATCAGAGGTTATTTCTAAAGAAGTTAGGTGTTTTGCATAGAAATGCAACACACATGAAAAATATTTGAAGTTGTGATACTTTTGTTAGCATGGAATTCTTATTTAATCATTTAATTTGTCTTTGGGCTCAACAAAGTATTTTTGAGTTAAAATGTTTCAGTACAGAACTGTATTTTGATATAAAACCATAAATGACTTAAGTTTCTAACTTATGGCCGCTGCTGAAGAATTGCAAAGCAAAAAGAATCATTATAATAGCCTGACTTTGTCTTTTTGCCATTTGTCTTTGATAAACACCTAGACACTGATTCAAGTGGTCACTTTCTCACTTGTTCATTTTTCACATGTCAACCTCTCTAGACCTCTTAATATTTTTTGCTAATTAACAGCCAGACCAATGAATACTAAATTATACTCCCGTGTTAAAGGTTGGGGGTCCAGAGACAAGAATTGTCAGGGTCAGTCCAACCTCAAGGAGAACATTGTGTTCAGGAATGAGACCATAAGACACCACAGAGCCTAAAAAGCACATTCTTATTAAAGTTGATTTATTATTTATACTCTTTATGGGAAACTCTTCAAGAAAAACTTTTTGAGGCAGAAATTTCCAACAGAACTCATTATTTCTAAGGACCATCTAAGGTTTAAAATGGTAAATATAAATCATTATTAACCTTTTACACCATGCAGCATTTATTGATAATACTGGCATGTTTCCCATATTATATTTTCAATATTGTCTAGACAGAATCCCCACATTTTTCAGGTCAGTCTGTCCTTTTATATAACCTAGAAAAATGTTTTAAATCAGGCTTTTTCAATTTAATTTAGGCACCAGATAATGTTTATGTTGACCCGTTATTTGTAGGCCATTAATTTGAATTGTCTTCAGAAAAATAAGTGCAAAAATGATTACTGTGTTGTACTTTCCTGTCACAATCCATCACAGTAGGTGGTGATACTTTCAGCTTTTTAACCACATGTTCAGATTTCACTTTAGCTCAAGGGAACAATATGCATTTTAAGAACATTTCAGCATTTTGTTAGCTCTATAGAGCAGAGCTAAGGAGGTTAAAATTAGGTAGATAAATGTACAATCAAAGGATCCAATGCATTTATATGGTCTTTGTTTAGATTCAATTTGAATGCAATCTGTTATCTGAAAATATAATCAAATGTGCATCTGTTTTTGATTATTTGCTTAGGAAAAATAGAAGTTCCAGAGTTTTGCTTTTTTGTACAATTTCACTTTACACATCTTTGAAATGTAATTGTTTGCTGGACTTCATTCTAAATGATACTTGGAGAGGTCCAGAAGAAGCACCAGTAATGAGAATCATCATAAAAAATACTTACTAAAGGCTTTTAGTGATCTGAAATACAATTAGATCTTAATGTGCCACACTTAAGCGCATCTCAAACTCAATACCAATCAGTCATGTCCTTGGCGCCTGTTTAGATATTGATCAGACGGTGCGTTCCTGATGATAGTGTGGCATTAGTTGTACAGTATTGATTAGTTGGGGAAAAAAAATGCATTTTCTGCTCAATTTCCATGTGATACAAATACCTAATCACAGTTCTCCTGTAGTTGTTGACTCATTAACCAATCAATTATTACTCAGTTTTAATTTTATGTGTTGTTTCAGTGTGATTAAAAAAAAAGTACATATTTATTAATGTCCCTTTTGAATTTTAGTAGCTACTAAAGTTTGGGAGTTTGGAAGAATTTTGATCAGAATGATTGGTATTGTGAATATTGTGTAAAACCAGGCAATTTTAGAGTTTTCTTGAAAATTTATGTTTTCTATTTTCTTCTGCTTTTTCATGTGATTTTCATATATAATTTTTCTCCTGTTGAGGTTTTTGCCACTTTAATTGCACAACTCATTTGAAATCCATCGATTTCAGATGAGAATCTGA
This sequence comes from Poeciliopsis turneri, assembly GCA_922788865.1. Taxonomy (NCBI): domain Eukaryota; kingdom Metazoa; phylum Chordata; class Actinopteri; order Cyprinodontiformes; family Poeciliidae; genus Poeciliopsis; species Poeciliopsis turneri. Next base: position 2,940,748 of record CAKLNU010001119.1, on the reverse strand, counting down.
GAAGGCCTTCAGATTTGCTTTTCACTTTGCATGCAAGATAGAGAAAGAATGAATGACTGATTATTTTGATCAAAATTTTGACTAACACATAAAATAGATAGATGAAGAAAAGTCAGGTACATAGAAGGAAGAAATGTAGGTAACAAGAGTAGAAGTACATAAGGAATGAAGGTAGAGCACTGGGAAGGAAGGAGAGAAAGAAGCAACATACCGTAAGTAGGATGCAAAAGAGAAAATGCAAGGAAAGAAGATGGGAAACAAGAAAGCAATAAAGGTGACAAGGAAGGAAGGATGTAGAAAATAAGGAAAGAAACACCATAGGAAAGAACCACAGAACACGAGATGAATGGATCCAACATTTAGACAAAAATAATAAAGTGCGAAAATAGGAATATTTTTCCATACTCATATTTTCATTTCCTACGCTTTTCCAGACTGTGTAGGAATCCTTCATTTCTCCTCAAGGAGAAGCAGCTGCCAAGCAAATTAATTTTGTGCATAAATGTTTGTTTTTCTCGTATCCATCTGTTTTACTTTTAAATTCTACAAAACAAACACAAAACAATTAACAGTGATCTTGCTTCACTAATTGGAAAAGAGAGTTTCATCTTTAACTTGAAGCCTTTGGAGAAAAATTGTTAAACGATCATAGTAATGTTGCACTGGTGTTATAACTCTGGTGAAGTGTTTGTATTAATGGCAGTGAACATGTGTTAAATGTTTAATATCACGTTTACTGTGTTTTGTTCACGTTTCATCTGTTTGTTTCTACAGCAGCTGATGAGAGAGCGCCAGCAGATGGCCAGTCGTCCATTTGCATCCGTCGCCGTTTCGCTGGATGCCAGAGGAGAGCTAACAGAAGTCCTGCAGCCTTTGGTTGATGTGAGTCTAAAGCCCACATTTCATGCAACATTTTTATTGTGTGCGTTCTTTTTCTTACTTTGATTTACAAAATACAAAATGTAGAAATGGCAACAATATTCTTTCAGCTTATACAACCTTGACTTCTTGATTGCTTCTTTTTTTAGAGATAGAAAATATGTTATTACTTTAATTCTACTTAATTAAAAGCTATTATGATGAAGTCATCCAAATCATTTTTTTCTAGTTGTCATGTCAAAAAGAAATCACTGATGATTTCTTGGAGGTATTCAAACTGCTTCAGTTTTTTTCTTTTTTTGCCTTGGTTCGCTAAAATTGGTCTCTATTAATTTTTTTACTGTGATTTTCTCTGTCATACACTTCTGCTTAGAATTAAACCAGTCCAGTCAGTCCTGTTTTGTTCATACTTCTCAAGCAAATGGGAATGTCTGGCTCCAAGTTCAGTATAGGGCTCCAGGCTGAATGCTATATTGCTTGGTTAAAGCAAGATGAAGAGATACTTCCCCAAAATAAGATCTGAGGGACCAGTGGTGATTTCTCAGCCTGGTTCGGGCTCTATGTCACCTGCTCCTGCAAGGAATAAAATCACTGTGGCAACCTGCAAAGAGGCAACACATTAGCGGAGAGCGTTCTGCTGAGTGGTACTCACACAGCATTATGGTGTTTTGAAGGGCAATGTAAAGCGAAAAAGAGGAGGAAAAACAATGCTTCTCGGCTCTGTGAGTGCATCATGCCGTCTGGATCAGAACGCAGCTAGAAACGGCCTGTTTTTCTTGATTAAAGTGTACTTTTAATTGCACACTTGTCACTCTAATGTAGGTCTATATGGTGTTTGATCTATTCTAACCTTCTCATAAATATCTCAAGTGTTTTTTGTGAGGCACATTAAATGGCATATGTACCAGTCACAAGAGAGCATTTAGGAAAAAAATCAATGAGGGTTTTATGCTTAAATCTAGAAAAATCCACACCTATTTACTAGCAAAACAAGGAGTTTACACAATAATGCTCCTAATAGTATTACAACAGAGACAATTTTGACTTTATTAACATTTTATTTTATGGCTTAATTTTGAGGAACACGGAAGGAAGAATTTAAAAGTACGATTTCTGTTCTCAGGTGATTTATGATCACATAGGACTTTTTTTGTTCCTTTACACCAAAGTGACATTTTCTGAGCTGTGTAAAGCTAACAGGAAATATTCTGTGACAAATATTCAGTTATATCAACGTTCTTTTTTATTTATTTATTTTTTTATGACATTTTGATCCAATGGCAAAGCCAAAACATTATTTGCAGCGGTAAACTGGAATGCATTTATTGTAGCAGCTCCACAGCTTGCAACCTTAATAAAGAATTAGACATCAGAATATGTTCTTTTTTCATTAAAGTTGAAGTATTGATCCCATAACTGTCATGTAACCTTTGAACTAAATTGTTTTTTGCCTTTTAGGGTTAGAAATATATTTAAAAGTTGAATGTTTATATGTTTTTAAATATTCAATTGCACTTTTGGATGACTTACAGATATATTAGATGATTGATGATCTGGAGGGGAACTCTCAAAACAACCTAATTCTGCTCTGTGTCAACTAATAAGTCAACATCTGCTTCCATTTAACTGTTGCAAATATTTTTTGATGACACAGAGGACACTGACTTTATTTTGCCTACTCTGTTTCGGCTTTAAGTACTAAATTTTGCTTCTTCAGATAAATATGGGTTGAAAAGACAATCAGGAAAAATTGTCTCACCATGTTAGTCTCTCAGAAAGTTTCTGACTTACTGAAACATTTAGGTCCAGTATGACTGAACCACAAGCGCTAATCTCTCCACATACAGCATCAGCATCTCTACTTTTCCAACTGGTTTGAGAAGATCCCAGCAACCTTTTTGCCCATTTTTTCCATTTGCTTGGCTTAAACCTCCAAGTCGGGCTCCGCTTTTAGTGACCAAGATGTCAGCAGCTGCTGGACAGAGACTCAGGCCTGCAAACTGCAGACCAAAATGGCAGGCACTCGACATATGGAACCAGTAATGAACAGCTAGTTTGATTGATGAGACCTGTCAGTCCTGGAAAGACTGCCAGGTCTCATCTGACTGTTTAGTTGTGTGTTTGCATGTATTAGCATGTTTGTGCTTCAGTATTTATGAGTTTTGGAGTTATGAATGACCATGTTACAAATGCAAAATATCTAAATAGGCTTTGAATAATCTTAGAATTCTGACTAACCAAATTATTTTACACATTGGTGGTAGAAAGAAGACTGGTTGTATGACTAAAAGGAAACTGATATAAATTTACAACTGTTCATATTTTGAAAATACTAAATAGCGCTACAGCTGTTTATCCTCAAAATCCTATTGGACTTGCACTAAGGTTTTTTTTTTTTTTTTTTTTTAGCTTTACAAATATATGTGCAATGCAGTGATGATCTGTTAAATATCAAAATTATTAAATATCAACATTTTGCATTTTGTGCTGTAAAAAGACAAAAACAAATTATAAAACATGCAATTCTTCTGAGATAATGGCATTTAAAATTGTCTGATGGGTACAAAAGTGCAGTATGTCTTTTACTAGAAATTAAAAGACAAGAATTCAGTTATAGTAATTACTTCTGTTTTTATTAGCTTTTGTTCTCAACTTTTATCTATGGATCATCTAAAGATCTGGCTGACAACGCAAATTTCACAAGAATCTTCTTAAAAATGTCAATACTCATAGGGACTTAAAAGTTATTATTATTTTCACTCTACTTTAAACACCACCACGCTGAGAAAGCGGGAAAAAAATGCATTTCTATTCAGAGACACATTGTTTCTCAACAATTTCTGTCCTTTCATCCAAAGCATGACATTCATTATCAGGATGACATGTTTTTCACGCTTGATACGAGCAGTTCTGGCCATTACGTCTGAGGGGTAGGTCATCGCCTCGGCACTCTGACTGTCTGACAGGGACACAAGTGTTTTTGTTGTGTGACCAATCAAACCATTTGTCTCAGGAGGAGGGCGTCTTGACTTAAATGCAGCAGCTCCATCAGATGACATGAGTGACTTTTGGTCAGCTGGTTCCTTTAAAAAAATAAATAAAGCATCACTTGAACCAGAGCAGAAAGGAACATTGATTTCAGCTTAGTTGGTAAAGCGAGGGTGTATTATCCAGCAGAGAAAGCTGTTTGTTAATGCATTATTGCAGTTATTGATGCTGTCTGTGGAGAACAAAAATACTACATTTATTTTTTGTTTTACCCATATTATCGGATTTAGAAAAACAAAATCTTGATTAGTACTGAAATTCTGTTAATTTGTGTTTTTTCTTTTGTTGTTTTTAAGGGTGCGCCTAAACCAGTTGCAATGGAGCCATGTTTTGGAGGGAAGGCTGCTGTGCTAACTGTCCTCATGCGTCTCCCATCTGGACTTTCTGACCTGCCTCCACCTGGACAGTCAGGTAAGCAACTCACTCTGTCATATGAATCACATTTCTCTGAAATCGCTTACATAAGTCCCAGAGAATGCAATCTGAATCAAGACCACAATCATAAATCATCAAAGTGGATCATTATCCAACATAGAGAAGTTAAATGTGTTTCATATTCTACACCTACTGCACTAATTATCTAACTTTTGACAAGCAAACTGGGAATGAGTGCAGCCTGAAGCAACATTGTTTCACTCTTTAATTGAGACACTAACATATAAATTATGAGATATTTCCTGTCAGAGAGAGAGGGAGAGGATTTACTTGGAAGGTTGGTCAAGCTTTTTATTTGTTCTTGCCAAATAGATATTGTTGACCAGACGCTGGAGTCATCCGAGTAAAAACAAAAACATTACCACTCAGTTATAAAAGATGCCTGATGAGAAAACACATTCTTAAATTGTAGATGACCTCACTGACAGAGTAAATATTAGATTGTCAGTACTCAGATTATGTTTTATTTCATTTCTTGCTCTAATTTGCTTGTCAGCATTGCTGCAGTGCATCTTGTCAGGCTTGGCAGCAGTTGTCAAATGTCCCCTCATAAAAAAAAGCTGCTTTATCCTTTTTTGCCCATCATTGACTGTTTTTGCTGAAATATTTTTGCAAAGCCTTTTATCTTTGATGAAATTTGGTGTCAGGTTGCCCTTTACTAAAGAGAAATGTATCAAAAGTAATTACTTTTGCTAAATTAGCCATATTTCTTTTCTTCTTTGTAAAACAGATTTTCAAACCAATAAAAAAATATCTTGATGATAAAACACTAGAAGACAGTTAAAATTACAGTACCAGTGAATAAAAGAAGTCAGAAAACTAGGAAATAATTATTAATTGATCCATCAATTGAGAAGTAAGTTATTATGAAAATGCTGTCATATGAAAGACTGCTGATTTGGCAGTTAGTAAAGGAGCCAAAGGTCATCTTAGATATCCAAGCACATCATTGGAAAGTTAAGTGGAAGGACAAAGTCTGTTGCTTTTTGGTCCAAAGCAGGAGTCTGCAACCTTCTACACAGGCTCTGCACTGCTTGGTCAAGCAGTGCAGAAACAATTTTTTTTTAATTACACATATTACAAATACTGTTTTTAGTTTTTATTATTTTTTAAATAAATTCTGTATTATTTTTCCACAACCAAATGAAACAAATATACTAATACACAGCTCTGGAAAAAAATTACAATACAGTAAAATACAGAAAAACAGATTTTCTTCCTCTGAGTACAAAATTAATCCTTCACATAGTGAACACATCATAAGAGAAACTGTAAAAAGTTTGAACATGGCAAGTTTTATAATTGGTAAAGAAAATGTCAGAGCAGCAAATTGTTGTATTCAAATTGAGCAACATTTTATTTATTTATGATAAGTTGCGAATTAAATTTCTCCTCTGACCAAATAAACAAAATCACACTGTCCTTTTCCATTTATTTAAGTTTTCTTCAGTTGCACATGATCAACATAATACATTTCTTTTTATCTAACCTCATACGTCTCTCTGTTGTCCTTTACTACAGGACTGATTGTCGCCAGTGCGTTGGTAGACATTTCACAACAGAAGCCCTCAGACTTCAAGGACAAGTCCCAAGCTTTAAAGAACCGAAAAGCCCTTCCTCCAGCTCACCAAGGGACCTGTGTCTGACTCCATCCGGCGGTTACGTTCCTGACCGACCGCCATGTCATTCCAGCATGTTCCAGGTCCCACAACTGGAAGCCTTTCCACAGACTTGACCTGCCTAAGTGACTTGTAGAAGATTTATTTTGGCTGCTAACATTCACCACAACAGCTCCCACTTTGCGTGAGCGCAGTCCCTCATTTCCGAATATGCCGACATCAGAAACCCATTGCAGCGACCGATCCAGGGCGGGCTTTAGTTTCTTTACTTTTGCTCGGACAGCTCCGTCTACATTTAACGAACATCTGTCCTATTTTCCACAAACTATGGCAGATCCAGACTCATTGAAGTATGACTGATGAAGGTTTTTTATTTGCAAAGCATGAAGGAAATGTAAATGCGCATTTGGGAATGTCACAAGTTGACCAAATTTCCTCATATGATCAAAAACGGCTGGTAGATGTCCAATATGTGCAACCTGTATAATTTTCTACTTTTCTTTTGCACACCAGTAAGTGGTACATTTGGGTGATAAATCATTCAGATTTCCCTGGTTTGTCTTTTTTTTGTTGTAAATGATTTAGACTTGAAAAGATCTCAACTTAACAGCCCATAATTATATTGCAAACCATGACAACTTGAGCATTTTCTGCAATTTCTAAGCATAATTGTTCGTTTGCATAAGACTCCTCCACCCAGCAAAAGCTAAAGTCTGTATTTTCTGTGGGATACATGAACTAATGCTGCAGAGGAGAGAGTCCCTTCTCGTGACATGCCAAGTGAAGACGTGAAGGAGCTGCGAACAAATCATTCGTCAATGAATTATGGCATGAAAATCTAGAACAAGTTGGATGCATTTTATCTGGGAAAAATGTAATGTTAATTTTTTTTCTCGGTGTAGTCACTGTTCAATAAACAGAAAAAACACTGAAGTTACTGTAGTTTATAATAAAAAGTTTTGGACGTTTTTGAACTGAGATAGGGATGGTGGACATTTCAAGAGGCTGCTCCAGAGAAGTCCTGCTCTTTTAGCTGTTTACCAGTTTGTTTTGTAAGTTTTATATGGAGAAAAAAAAAAAAGAAGCTATAACTTTATTTCACCTTTTAAGTACAATGAGTTGTGCTAATAATAAGAATGCCTTTACTCTTCATCAGCTCAAGTGGGAGCATGAAGATCTGAAGGAGTTTCACGGCTGTATAGTGTCTCATTAGAACAAATGTGCGTCTTCTTCTTGCGCCATTGTTTTTTTTTTTTTTTCGTCAGGTTTTCATGGAACTGGTGAAAACCTTTTGTTAATTTCAGGCCTTGTCACCTGATACTATTATATCTATAATAAATTATCGGTTTGCTACACTTGTGAGGAGCATTTCTGTTACTATGTTTTAACAGATTCCTGTTTTCTTGCACATTCTCGTTGACTTTAAACCACTTGTTCTAATGTCAGACCCTTTTTTCCCTATTTGTGCATCTTTATAAACTGTTTGGGCATTGTCCTGCTTTGTGTCACAAAAGTCATGATGAATTTCATGATGCCAGCTAATGTGTTTTTTCTTATTTTTATCTCGTGTTTGTAGAGTAATCCTTTAACCTTGTCTTTGCACAGGAATCAGGCTCATGCTGTTCTGTGAAACAGACGACAAACTTGCATATCAGTCATCGTCAGTGTATTGGGAAGATGGACAACATGCCAGAAAATTAAAAGAAGAAATATCAGAACAAAAAAAGCTTTTTGCAGTAAACTTTCTTCCATCTCTCACACTGTGTTGAAGTTATATGTTTGTTTTTTTTTCTTATTAAACAATTTTTTAGCCTTCTTGTGTTTCCAGTCCAGCAAGACCCGAACCTTTCCATAAACTCAGCAGGCACTACTGCAGCCCAAATCTCACAAAAAAACTTCTAAAATTCAAGACGTAACTTTTAGGTATTGGTGAATATTCAAGTAAAAAATAATTACCATAGACATACTTTTTGCTGCATTTAACACATAGTGTTTTGGTTTCCCCCTTGGACTTTTTCACATTTTGTTACTTTGCAGTTGGTAGCAAGGATGGATCGTGTATTTTACCTTTTATTAGCTTGGGGCTTTCAGTGTTTATTTTGAAGTATAGAACGCATTGCATTCGTCTTTTCCAAGCTCAAAGTGATGTTAAGAGGTTTGTCCTTCATTGTATTAACTCCCTATAGATTGTTCATGCTCTTTTTTTTTGTTTCCAGTGTCATTGCTGTGTGTTTGAGCAAGGATGTAGGCAGTTGGCCAAAGTGCTACTTTAAGGAATCTTCACTTATTCTGTACCCATTAGCTGCAGCTGCTCTTGGAGAAAAAAGCTTCTAGTGCCCTACAGGAGGGTTCAGTACCAGCAGCAGATCCTTAAATGATAGTGCACACCATATACAGACGGAACATGACTATGGAGTATTAACTTCACAATAGGTTCAGTCTGTGTATTTAGTAAACTTTGTTATCTTTGACTCTCATGCAAACGGTTTCCTTTTAAATCGTCTGGACTGACCTTGAAAGCATACAAATATGATTTATGGGAAGCAAATTCCATTCGAGGACCTGCATCAAACGTCAGTCGGAGACTAAAAGGTTTAGAAACTACCCAAGTAGAGGTAGCATTTTAATTTTTTTCATTTAGGTTTAGCAACTAGCATCATACTGTTCAGGAAGGAAACATGTTCTGATGTGAAATGTGTATATTAACCCCTAAATTAAAGCAAAAAACCTTATGAAGATGTGGGCTGAATGTGGTAACATTGCAGAAACAGTATAAAAGCCATGGACCAACAGAAGTTAGTCCATGGTCCAAATGGGCCAAATTTACGGCAAACTGTTAGCAGAAGCTTGTGGAAGACTAGAAAAAATATTAGACCTTGTTCACACTGTTTTAAAGCTAAAACCAAAGATAAAGAAATGCATGTAAATTTTGTTTTTGAAAGGAAAAGAAATCTTGACATATTTTGGCATTTATGGAAAAAATGTTTTTTGTTGTGGGAACAATTAGTCTGATTAAACGGTATCAGCTGAGGGGTTTTATGTAACTCAGCATTTGAGTTATTTCTTTAAAAGCTACTTTATTTTTAATTAAATATTAATTAAATGTTGCCAAGTGGCCAGGATTTAAACTGGTAAATTAATAATTGAGGATCTTTTCACTAGAACTATTTTACTTTACTGATTTCTAGATAACGTAATAAAAGTTTAAATCAATGCCCACAAGACATTTCTAAATTTTTGCACATTTTAATTAAATTATTGCTCATTTTATTTTCTTCCAGCAAAATTATTGTACTTTGGCAGTTAAATGTTTTTGATATCTATTTTTTATTTTTTTCAAAAGAATCACTTTTTATTTTAACCATTTTGCGAGTTAATAATAATCTGTACTGTCAAGATAAAAACACATTCATAAGGTTATCTGGTGTCTTAAATCGGTTTTCTTTATCCATCTATTCTAGAGCTTAAAAAAAATTGTTCGCCTAAAATCCCAATTTAATCAAATCAATTCTTATCTTTCTTATCTCTGTCCATTGGACAAATTTGAAAAGATGTGAAGCAAAGTATCTTGACGTAACTCATAGTTGTTTACTGTGAAAAGTCAGACACACACTGACATTTGGACACAATAAAACCCCCCAAAAGTAATAAAATGAAATTGCTTCTGCTCTTCTGGCTAATAGAAAAGGTTGAAATCCACAGAGAAGTTCTGGCTGGCTGAAAAACGGTGCAGGAGAGGTCAGCATTGCAGTAATTAGATACGAGGTGCCACGGCTGTAATTGTGCTGTTTTATCAAGATCCACTTTAATCCATGCCAAGGGTGAGCGTGCAGACGGTGAAGATTTGCAGTGGTTTTATGGGTGTGGAAGGGTTGAAACCTCCCGAGCTCAGAGCTCAGTGACAGGGAAACAACAAATCTGGAGAGCAATAATATTTACAATGGGCTTAATGTTAACTGATTGTCTCAAGGCATCAATCACCTGAAGTAACACAACATTAAATGGAATTTGATGTGTTGAAGTTATTAGAGAAGTCATTTTAATTTAGAAAGTAAAACAAAACCTATAAATTATAATTTATTTATGAGCCCAGTAGCTAATAATTTAATCCCATTAATAATTTAGCTGGTTTGAGATGACAAAAATGTACAAAAAAAGCAAAAAGGTATAATCTTAGATTATTTTTGGTGTTTGAAGTTCCAGAAATGCACAGCGCTTCACAGATGTATTTCTCTTGACCTTTTTCACATTTTGTCACATTACAACCACAAACTTCAGGTTAATTTACTGGAATTTAATGTGATAGATCAACACAAAGTATATAACAGTGAAGTGGATGAAAAGTACTGCAAGACATAAAACAATTATCAATAAAAATCTTAAATGTATGTTGTTTATTTTACAGTCTTGCTCCTGCAGCCCCCAATCTACTATATAAAAGCAATCATTTACAGTTACTATCCTGCAGTTTTGTGTGCTTCATGTAAAATGTACCGAGTACTTTTTACTTTCCTTCAGCATCTGATAAAATGGACAGTCTGTTTCTTTCTTGTGCAGAACATGAGGTGGACATTTTGGTCCTTCTGTTTCTGCGAGACGTCCAATAAATCTTTGGCTTTCTCTCCAGATCGTGCATTCCATCACTGTTCCCAAAACAGGTGACAGCACACATCGCCCTCCCCGTCCAGGGACGAGTCTGTCCTCTGCAGGTTATGTCCTTGTCCGCTTCTGTCACTCCTCACGGGGACTGATATGATCTAAGTGGCAATAGCAGGGTGCCTGCCAGGTGCCATCTTATAATCCTGCTTTACAGGAGTTTCTTCTATATGGAAAGGTGAGATAAAGTGGCTTTTTGGAGAGGAAAGAGGAAGAGTGACATAATCCATGATATATGTTTGTTATTGTGTCTATAAACCAAGATGTCTTATTATTATTATATCGTCATGCTTAACAAACATTAAATATCATCTCATCTTTTGATTGTTAGATATTTTAAAAATAATTGTGCCTCGCAGAACCTTATACTTCATCATAGCAACCTTCAATGTATGTTACTGGAATTCATGGTTATCAAAATCTTGTATAAATAAATATCTGAAAAGTGAGCAGTGCTGAATACCTGATATGCTTGACAGAGTTTTGTTTGTAAAACTATTAAAACCACAAATCTTTTCCTTCCCACTTGATAAATATGCACTACTTTTAGTTGGTCTGTCACTTAAAATCTTAATAAAGTTTCTAAAAGTTTGTGGTTGTAACTTGACAAAATGTATACAAGCTCAAAGCACTGTATTATTAAATAAAATGCTTTTTTATTTATTTATCTCAAAACAAAAATCTATTCAAAAAAACCTCTTATGCTCTCCATCTTGGATCAGTTCATTGTAGGTAGGCTGTTCAGTTGTCAGCAGAGATCACACATCAGTAATTACAACAGACACATTGCATTTTTAGAAATGCTAGAGATGTTTAGAAATGAGCCTTTATTATGTTGTACATTCTTTAAAAGTCTGGTTTAATTCGAGCCATTTAGTACAAACTAACTATGTGTTTTTATCTTTCCGTCCCTTCAGACCAGCTCTAATTGCAGGCAATTAATGTCTGCTGGCTTTTGTCTTTTGACATTAACTCTGCTTGTGGGTATTTACACATTGTTTATTTATCAAACCCTTGTTCCTTTTGCTCTTAACAAAGAAATAATAACGTGAAAAAATAAAAGTGTGTGTTCCTTGCCATTTTTTTTTTTATTTCTTTGTAAATTCTATGAATTGTGTTTACAAATACTTTGATACCTATGAGAAATGATGCACTTTTCCATCAAAATATATTCACAAACAAAATCAAATCTGTAACCACATGAGAAAAGAAGCACATCTCATCACATTTCATAAATCACAATTAGGCTGGATAACGCTGAGGGACCTCAGTCACCTGTACTAATTTACACTCTCAAAATGTTACAGACAATATTCTTTACAAGCTAACAGCAGCATACTGGAACAGAGTTTGCACCTGTGTATTTCTATGCACAAAGTGAGGTGTGTACATGATAAAAGCCACGGACCACCTTGACGACCAGATCTACAGAGCTGCTCTATACCTAACGCCAAACATGTAGAAGAAAACGTTGTTGAGGACTTTTTCGGCAGATTTGTCTTTGTCATTGTTAGATTTTCAGACAAAACGGACGTTTGAACGACCTCATCAATAATCATAAGCCAATGAATCTATGAAATGTGTTGTAATGGTTTTCCCATTTGCTTCTCACATGTTTAGCTTTTCGCTTGCCCACAGCTACAACAAATCAAGCAGAGAATGCATGATTTCATGCTCGAAGCAGTTTTCACCTGCACTCATATGCAGAGTCTTTGCAAATGACTTCCACACGGCTTTTCGAAGGCAAATGAGCTGACATCTCAGCATCAGTCGTCCACAAATCTGACCCACGAGCGGCTATAATTTCAGAAAAACCTTGAGGTTCCAGTTCGGTGAGTGTCTGAATTAAAATGACATTGATTGCGTCTTAAGACCAGAAAGGTTGACCTCCAGTTCTTGGCTCCTACAGAAACAGGAAACCTTTGAGCTGTAATGCTGTTGAGGCCAGTGAGAGGACTAAAGTTGAGCGATGCAAGGAGTTCAGTTCAGATGGTGAACTTCCAGCGATGGCATTCAAAGTGCCAGATTCATCCAGCTGGTGGTTCTGAAGGAAAAAAATAAAATAAATCAGTGTGGTATGTCAGTTTTTTGTCGTGTGGAAAGTTTTATTATTTACTTGCAATATTTTGCAGTATTAACACAACTTTAATTTTTTTCTACATCACAACCATAAAGCTCAATCTATTTTCCTGGGACTTCATGTGAAGTGAAAACAATAAATGGTTTTTCCAATTTGTTTTCAAAAATCGTGGCATGAATTGGTAATCAAATCCCTTTACTTTGATACACCTCATTAAATTCAGCAGACCCAGATAAAGTCACCTAAACAGAACCCAGTGAAAATCAAGCTTTCCTTTAAAACCCACAGATGTTTGTTAGAGAATATTTTTGTCAACCAGGAAATGCAATCATCGAAGATGTTGAGAAGTTAAAAGCAAAATTTAAAATGTTATTTTTTAACCTTTTATTTAACCTGGAGAGTTAAGAACAGTTTCTTTTTTACAATAATGACCTAGTGGGGAAGAAAAAGCAGCTCAAATGATAGTTAAAAGGCTGCATAGACACATATAGAGAATGAAACGTAACACTTAATATTTTAGCTGAAACTCTAATAAATATAGACAGAGGATTGTTTGGTCTGATGGGAACCGTAGAACCTTCAAGCGCTTAATAAAAGGAGTCTTACCGGACAAAAAGCTGCTTTTGCTGTTTGATTTGAAACCAGATTTTGGACCTTGAAGGGAGAAAATAAAACAGGAGTGAGGAGGTAGAAACACATTAAATTTGATTCTGTTTTTTATTAAGTTCTCCACAGGCCGACTGAGGGCAATGAAAAACGATACGATACAAACCACAGACTGTTTTATCCCCACAAAACTCCGCTGGTGTAAACTTTTGGTGTAATTTTCCCTCTGCCTGTTCGTGCCAGCTCAAGGTTACATCCGTTTATTACATTAAAACTTTTTTCAGTTTCCTCAAAGCCTTTGCATTCATATATATATATATATATATATATATATATATATATATATATATATATATATAAAAAACTGTATTTGCACATACAAATAGATAAACAAAATAAAATACAACCTCATAGATACAGTGTTTGGGTGCAGAAAATGATAAGAGGAATTTGCGGAAACAGAATAAACACTCCATGTGGTGATTTTTAAGCAGAAAAATCCTCCAAACCAGGGTTATGGAGAAGAATGATTAATTGCTGTATTGGAGGTCTTTCCTCCTAAAGGATGCTTTATGGGTGATAAATCATATTATCGCTATTAAAAGCCAATATGATAGATTGTTTCGGTTAGAGGAGGCTCTGTGATATGATCTCATTTATAAGAAAAAAGCCCCAAAGTATTTATCAGGAGAGAATAGCAGATATTGTCAGTGTGTTGATCGGGCCAAAATCCGTCCAAAGGAGTTGCAGTGGATTCAGAGACAGTGAAGCAAAATTAAGTACAAATAAAAACGGTGAACATACAGAGCATTTTGAATTCAGGGAACTGGATCTTTGTGAAACACAAACAAAAGTCTTAACATGAAGCAGTGGGTTTTAAAAGCGCACATGCCTCTGCTAAAATGCCAGATTCTGGCGGCGTAAAATAAATGACATTAAAACTTGTACAAATCAACTGAAAAATATGCAAATCTGTAGGGAGGAATAACGTTGCAATCACATAAGGATTCATAGCCTTAAACTAACACTTTGCTCCATCTTTGGACTGAATTTCAGCGTTCAATCTTCTATATTACGCCTTAATAATTGGGACTAATTATCCATTCCATCTAACAAAAGTTATGTTCATAATACTTTGAGATTCTCTTTATTTTGGTATTAAAGCTGCAGCACTGTACAGACAGAAAGGTTTTTCTTCACTTTGACCTGCACAATGACCTACAAACTGAATGCCAAACAAAGTTGAATTAAGACCCAAACTAAGAAATTTCTAGCACAAAATAAAACATGACAGTTATTGTTTTTTAGTTCTTCGCAAACAAGATACAAGCAAAATAAATAGAAAATGCCACTCACTTGTCATAGCATTGTTTGTTTAGAGACTTAAGACCATGAAGTCATTTAATTAGATTTTAAAGGTGCTTTGTGTCTGTTACACTCAATTAGGCACTGATAAGCTGTGATTATATGACCATTTATCTTGCCATACACTCTTCCTCTCTCTGCCATCAGTTCAGAATTTTCAGAATTTAAAAATGTGCTAAATAGCAACTGAAAATTTGAGTTTGGGGAATTCAGACGCTTTTAATTTGATCATGTAAGAGCACTGACAAGTGAGAACAAGTTAAAAAATTCTAGACTAGTGTCCTTTCCGATAACTGACCTTCCAGTATTGAGGGGGGGAATATGAGGGAGATCCCTTTGGCTTTAACTCCCGCCTGCACACTAACATTGTCACAAACAGTCTGCAGCTCCAGGCCATTTCTGAGGTTACTGAGGCATCCAATTAGCTTTGACGTGACAGCTTCAGAAAATGTGACTCCACATTGACATATCCACTTTCTGCCCAGGAGGCGGGATTCTGCGCATGCCGTTATAAAACCTTCCCTGATCTATCACAGTGACAGATTCAGACATCTGACAGTCAGACTGAAGCTCTGAATGGATTTCTTAGTGACCTCCTAAGGTCTGAAGTTGGGATGAGGCATTTTCGTTTCCAAGTTCAGGGAAGTTTCTAAAGTTTTGCAAACAAAATGCTAAGTACCAAGACCTGATAACACATTTCTAATGTTCTATTTTCATTAAACATTTCAGCAAAAATAGATTTAAATGTTTCTGTACTGATCCTAAATTTAAGATTTTTTTTTTCAAAACTCACCTGCAAGGGTCCACAAATGTGATACGAGTCACTATTGGCGCCCAGTTGGTTCACGTCTGTCAGGACGTCCACAACACTGTTTGTCCAAGCTTTACCCCTGCGAGTGATGCTTGGCTCTGCAGTGGGTTGAAGGGGGGCTTGGGGTTGCCATACTCCAACATCAGTACCATTACCAAATGCCTTTATGGCATTACCTAAACAAGAAGAAAGTATTGATCCTATTGACTTTCTGGACAGAATAAATGGAGCATGTCAGGGAAACAGAAAACATGGGAGATGTGGGACAAATAGGATGACTTTCATTCAGCTGCTCTGTGTTAGATATGATGGATTAATCCAATTGTATCATAGTTAAAAAGTCTAAGTAATAAAAACAGACTACCTAAACATATGTAGAGATAAATAGGGTTATGTACTCACACAACTTTTATGGTTACAAAAGCTTTCAGTATACTTCTATGTAAAAGACAAAGTAGTGTATAATTGTAAAGTGGAAATTTTCAAAGTTTTTTTTTATAAAAAAATATGTAGCTAGAAACAAAAACAGATAATTTGTTTTCATTTGTGTTTGGATCACTTGTGATTGCTGAACAGGTCTTGCTATATTTGGTTTCATTAGAAAGTTTCTTGCATTTTTGTATTTATCTTTTAGATTTGTCAAACGTTTTCCCTTCAGTTCTAAATCTGTTTTACTCTCTGTTTCAGCCCCTTCTGTGTAATTATTCCTCTTTAGTCAGTCTCCATGTTTTCCTTCTGTCACAGCTGCACCTTGTTTCCAATCACCTGTAATCAAACTCACCCCTATTTAAGCCTATCAGTTTCTGCTGTTACCTTCTTGATTTTTCTCTTTCCTGTCTGGTCCATTGCTTTTCTGCTGGTTGCTTATCCTGGTCCTGTTCTGTTGCTTTTTGTGTTTTTAATGTAAAGGAGCTGTCACTTTATGATATTCTGCCTGAGTTTGGGTCTATCATAAAACCAAAACATGACAAGAAACAATGTTTTGACTTGTGTCTCTACCTGCTCTGCTCCTCTAGGCACTAAAATTTTTCCCCTCTCCTCCAACATTGAATTCCTCCAAACTTGGTGAGACTAGATGTGAGTTTTCAAGGATTTCCACAAATTCTCAATTAGATTCTGGTTGGCTGGTCCATCCCAGCTGTCACTTTTAGTAAAGTAATGGAACCAATAAATCCCACACTTTTCATATTTTTTGGTAGTTTCAATTATTCCCTACTTACTTAGTGTTGCTCTATCACATAAAATCCCTCGAAATGTACAGAAAAAGGTTAACTTGGCTCAATCTGTAAAAGTTTGGGGAGTATAAATACTGTAGCAAAGCATTGTACATATTATGGAAAGCAAAGTCCTGGAACTCACGGAGACATCGATTATTGGTGAAAAACTCAGCGAATTTATCACAGTCTGGCTTGCTGTTCCCGCTGCTGCTGCAGTCACACCACGGTGACAAGCTAATGCCAGAAGACCGCACATAATTGGGAGTCATCACTGTACCTGTAGCATAAAGCAGAATAGGACCCCTGTTAGTCATTGCTACATCAGGTGAAATCATTTAATAGGGCACTTGTGGTTTAGCAGGAACTTTTTTTTTTGGCCTTTTACTTGAAATTAAAATGTTCAGGTCAGCCAGTGAGAGTGGGCTCACTCTGTGTTATGAGGAGCTTTTACTCCATTTACAACATCCAGGGAAATTGCAGTGAGTGATAAAAAGATAAAATTCCTTAGTAAGCTGTAATATTCAGCAAAGACTAATTGTCTGCATTTTTGAACTAAGTTTGAGGCCGAGTAGGTTCGATTTCTGCAATTACAAGCAGATTCTGCGGTGTAGCGTCAGGAACCTGTCGGGTGGAAGCATTAGAGGGAATAAACTGTGTGAAGCATGATATCTGTGGTGTAGATTGAAATTTATGCCTGTTGAGACTGCAATTGGCCTCCGTTGCACTGTGTTCAAATCTCATTTCAAAAACTCTGTGGGACGTCATTTTCCTTTCTGCGTATTGAAACCCCCTGATGAAAGGAAGACTGGAACAAGATCTGTTACTGCACAATGAGCTGCAGTGAAATGTTCGCACTGCAGCGTTGCTGTAATATAAGGTGTTTGCCAGCCTCACTGATCAGCTAGATTAACCTTTGCTCTGCAGAATACACACAGGCTAAATTGCTTGGCTTTTCAATGAGCACCTGTAAATGATCTGTTTTACGTATATAGTCTGCATATGAATGTGTAGAAGAATGCATCGACTGGGCGAGAAAGTTGTTGAAAAAACAAATAATGTGGTTGTTAAGAATAGTCTCAATCTTTTTAGTGATCTATTAGGCAAGAAAGTATAAAAATTAACTTTGCTCACTCTGTTATTTTGGCACTCTGGCCAAGATGAGAAAAGTAGAGTCCTTACACTTCAAAATGAGTAAAAACAGAGAACATGGCAAGATGACATATGAGTGTTGATTTACAAATGGTTAAAATAGCTTAACCTAAGTAAGAAACAAATTTAAAGCAAAGTTACAGCTTTGCTTGGATGAGGACCCAAGTATAAAGTATGAAGTTTCATGTCCACAGAGAAAAATAGCTAAAGGAGATAAACAAATCTCAAAGGGGCACTAATGGGGTCAATATGTCTGCATAACAGCAATCTGGATACATTTACTTCCCAGTTAGAAGACAACTTTTCATCCCTACCATCACTGAGAAACATGTGGAGTCGGTCAAACTCTATTGGTACTGTAGCTGGAAATTGTGTGTTTTAGTCAGGTGAGACTAAAATTGATTAAAGGACAAATGCGTGTAAAACCATCCATCCATCCATCCATCCATTTTCCGTCACCCTTCTCCCTAACGGGGTCGGGAGTTGCTGGTGCCTATCTCCAGCTGCGTTCCGGGCGAGAGGCGGGGTTCACCCTGGACAGGTCGCCAGTCTGTCGCAGGGCAACACAAAGACAAACAACCATGCACACACACACTCACACCTAGGGAGAATTTGGGAAGGCCAATTAACCTGACAGTCATGTTTTTGGACTGTGGGAGGAAGCCGGAGAACCCGGAGAGAACCCACGCATGCACAGGGAGAACATGCAAACTCCGTGCAGAAAGACCCCGGGCCGGGAATCGAACCCAGGACCTTCTTGCTGCAAGGCAACAGCGCTACCCACTGCGCCACTGTGCAGCCCGTGTAAAACCACTCTGATCCCATTCTAAAGTTTTAATGGAGAATCTGAGAAACTTCTGAAAATGCACAGGAGTTTGGACTTTTTCCAAATACCTCACTTTAATGAAAATCCCCTCTCTGCATGCTTCAACATTATGAGTAAGGGGTTGATATAAGTATTAACAGGACTGTGAATAATTGCGTTGTAGAGTTAAACTACAAGTTTACATGCAGTGAATAGACACTTACACCTTTTTTCTCACCATTTAAAGGTAAAACATACCAAACTTCTTTTGTTCTAGGTCAGTTAGAAAAACCAAAATGATTTCTATTTGCAAAATGCCTCAATACTGAGGGAAAGAACATATCAGAGATTTATTTAATGTCTTCAAACATTGGAGGAAAGTCCACATGATAATAATGTATTGGGTTTGGAAGCTTCTGATAGGTTAACAAAGACATCTGAGGTAATTGGAGGCTAACCTGTGGATGTATTTTAAAACTACACCTGGAACATAGTGATTTCTTGTTTGACGATGACAGAGTATTTTTGTACATAGCATTTTATTCCACACTGAAAAATTGTACAAATATATATATTAGACTCTTTTAAAATGTTTAATGTGAGGTTGTGCTTCCACAAGAAGACAATGTTCCACATTTTTAACAGGTGTGGCAATAATTGAAAGCACAGTTCAGTAAGTTCACAGGTCCTTGATGAAAAATACGTCTAGTACATCCATGGACTATAAAGAACTTACCAATAAGACCTGAATAGGAGAGCAGGCAGTTGGCGTAGTTCTCTAGAAGACAGCCAGATATGGAACCAGCTTTGGGCTGACAGTTGCTGAGAAAGTCTGCCAGCCTCGATCTATCAGCAATGGAGATACATGACACATGTTGTCAATGAAAGCTTCTTAAAACAATGTTTTTTGTTTCCTAATTCTGAAATCACTCTAAAAGAAAGATCTAGTAGAACAGCTCTTTAGAGTTTAGGATGGATCTCTCATGAGCGGAATCAGTTTGCTCATGTTTAAACAAGATACAAAGCAAAGACTAAGAGATCAATCAGATCAAGCTGGACATAACTTCATTAAATGTTTGTATCTACAGAACTGGACAAGTTTTCACTGACTTGAATTTGATGGAGCAAACAGAATGCCTAAAACTGCCAGGAGGACAAACAGTTTTGTGCTTAGCTATAAACGGCTGAGATGATACTATGGAAGTAAATATGTGCCATCAGGATTTGAATAAAAATGCCTCTGAAATTTCAACGTAAAAAAATTCAGTGTCATTATTTGTACGTGAAAAAAAAATCAGTGATAAAAAATTCGCTGTTAAAAATTCAGCGTCTAAAAATTCGCTGTTAAAAATGGCAAGGTTACTTCAGGTCACAGACATGCGCAATGGACGTCAGATTTCAACACCCAGCCAATCACAAGACGCCACGTCATGTAGAGGAAATACCAGCATCACCGAGGCTGGCGACTATGGAGGCGAACGCTAACCCAACGGTGAGTTTAATGCTTTCATATTTCTGTAGTATATTTCATTTTGCGCCTGAAGTTTGATACATTATCTTAAAGCTCAATTTAAAACACGGGTTTGGTTCGTTGTTAATCTTACAGCATGTAGCGCTGGCATATAACTTCTCGCTACCTCCTAGCATCCAGCCCCTCCTAGCATCCAGCCCCTCCCCGCTGCCCCACACCCAGTTTCCCCCGTTTTATTAAAAAAGAAATAAACTTGGATCTTTAAAGAGAACTGATGGATGGCGACTTTCTGGGTTGTTTGTATGTTGTCTTTGGTGAAAACTAAGAAGTGACTGAAACAATACCTGGGCCATTTACATTCTATTCTACAGGCAGTGATGGTGAGTGTGGTTGAAAGCTGGTGCTTATGTCACATGTGTCAAAGTCCAGTCCTCGAGGGCTGCTGTATTGCAGTTTTTAGATGTGCCACACTACAAAACGCTGGAATGAAATGGTTTAATTACCTCCTCCTTGTGTAGATCAGATCTCCAGAGCCTTGCTAATGATCTAATTATTTTATTCAGGTGTGGTCCAGCAGAGGCACATCTAAAAGTTGCAGGGCTGTGGCCTCCAGGACTGGACTTTGACACTCCAGGCTTATGTATGTCCATTTAGGACATAAATAATGATAGTCACAAGCATTGACTTCAGCTACACAGAAATTGTCTTCCACAGGAATTTGGCATGTTTTAAACGCTACTTTGTATTAAACACATTTTTAAAAAAATTATTATGTATATATTTTTTTACCCTGACCTTACTTTGGTATTTGTTTTTGATGCACTAGCTCTTCAATTACCATATGAAATTTAAACTTTTTCCTGTGACTACATTAACTTTTTTTTTTTTTCTCTTAGACTGGAATTCATATGCGATGCTTCAAAGGCCATTCCTCGCTGTGCAGACCATCTCCTCCAAAAACCTGCAACAGAGAACCCCTTGCTGTTGAAGATGGACTTGAGACAGCCCTGCAGAAAAACACATGGCTCTGCATACTCATATAGTCATATATATTATTTGTACTCTTAATTCCTCCAGTTTTGTCAAAATCATATATCTGATTTTGATAAAACTGGAGGAATTAGAGTAACAATGTTCAGAGTACATACTTCATTTGTCAGAGTTCATACTGTTTGTAGAGGCAGTTTGAATTATGAAACTGAAATTGTTTTTATGCAAAATTTTATTGAATGTACTTACATGAGTTCATCTCTGCTTGAAGTATTACAAAATAAATTACCTAAGACAACCTAACTTTCTGATTCTTATGATGCCAGAAATTTAAAGTCCTACAACAATGGACAAATGTTCCTATTACCTTCCTTTTGAGTAAAGAAAAAACTATCAAATTATACATTTTAAACACTTTAGTTCTTTAACAACTACTATAAAAGCACTAAAATTCACATTTATGGTAACATAATCAGCATTTTGCTTTACATTTCATAAATGCTGAAGACTTCCGCTCTTCAAAATAAGTCATGCTTTGAATTTACAGACAAAATTATGATTTTGATCAGTTACCTATATACAGTCAGATGTTAAGCACGATTTATACAATTATACACAGAATTTAACTTGATTGTATATAATTACAAAAAGGTAACGTGAAAAATAATTAAATTCAAAGCATGATTCATTTTGAAGAGAGGAAGTCTTTTATTTTTAAGACAACTTTTACATAGTAAAAAAACAGCTCGCAAAACCGAACTGCAGCAATATAAATGTCACATCCAGAAGAAGGTGATGTGGCTTTTGGGTTTACTGCATTTCTTAAGGCTGCCATTTGTTCGTCAGTCAGTTGCAAATTACAGTTTGGTTCTGTGATGTTTGACTCGTGAACAGGAAACCCGCTGTCCTTCCATTCTATTTCTGGAATCTGTACACCCTGGAAAAAACAAAGATTTGATTATCATTACAACATTAATGACAAATTTTAGTATAGCTCAAACATTCTTTGAAACAGTATTTTGGATGATGTTATAATGACAATAAATTTATTACTTCGTTCATAAATGAATTCTTCCGTACTTTATGAAAAGGATGACAATCTTACTGTGCTCTTCTCCCATTAAAATTGTAGAAACTATATCAAACACAAGTAAATACAGTTTGGTAGGTAGCTGGTATTTTTTATTATGTCGTAATGAGAATAAATTAATTCATTCATAAACAGCTACTGTATTGTTATTCATTCATAACAATACAGTAGCTGAACAAAATGGGGTTGTGGTTATAGTTAATGTCAGAAGTGTTCACAGCCCCTCCTTGAAGCACACAAGGCAGCCATATTAACTTATTACATTAGTTAATATGTAATAACTAATGTTGCTTTCATTCATCCTCATTGACACGGTTCAGCCTGGATGTGCATCTTCCATCTGAAGCCTGTATCTTTGCTAGGACATGGTGGAGAGCGGCAGCATCTCCTGAAAAATCTGGACTTTACTAAGACCGCCTGTCTCAGTCTCACTCAAGACAACATACAAACAACCCAGAAAGTCGCCATCCATCAGTTCTCTTTAAAGATCCAAGTTTATTTCTTTTTTCAATAAAACGGGGGAAGTTGAGTGTGGGGCAGCGGGGAGGGGCTGGATGCTAAGAGGGGCTGGATGCTAGGAGGGCTGGATGCTAGGAGGTAGCGAGAAGTTATATGCCAGCGCTACATGCTGTAAGATTAACAACGAACCAAACCAAACCCGTATTTTAAATCGAGCTTTAAGATAATGTATCAAACTTCAGGCGCAAAATGAAATATACTACAGAAATATGAAAGCATTAAACTCACCGTTGGGTTAGCGTTCGCCTCCATAGTCGCCAGCCTCGGTGATGCTGGTATTTCCTCTACATGACGTGGCGTCTTGTGATTGGCTGGGTGTTGAAATCTGACGTCCATTGCGCATGTCTGTGACCTGAAGTAACCTTGCCATTTTTAACAGCGAATTTTTAGACAGATAATTTTTAGACGCTGAATTTTTTACAGAGAATTTTTAGACGCTGAATTTTTTACAGCGAATTTTTAGACGCTGAATTTTTAACAGCAAATTTTTTATCACTGAATTTCTTTCACGTACAAATAATGACACTGAATTTTTTTACATTGAAATTTCAGAGGCATTTTTTATTCAAATTCTGATGGCACATATTTACTTCCATATGATACTCTCAGTTTGACCTCTGTGTGTTGAATAAAATATTTGTGCTGAAAACTCTCTTTAAGGTCGAAGATTAGGATACTTCATGCGGAAGATTTAAGATGACACTGAGAGAAAAAGCAGGGAATGATGCTGAAAAAACAAACTGTAGTTTGCTTTATTCTTCAGTGATAAATATACTCCATCATGTTGCAGACTTCTGAGTAGCAACACAGAAAATCTTGCAAGTGGCAATAGAAGGGGACGTTGACAATTACAGGTGTATATGTACATTCACTAGCCACTTTATTAGCTACATTTGTTCAACCACATGGCAGCAATTCAAAGCATCTAATGAAGACAACTTGGTCAAATTCAAACCAAGGTTTAGATGGTGAAGAAGTTAAGTGACTTTGAATGCGATGAGGTTGTTGGTGCGATGCGTGCTGGTCTGCCCACAAATACAGATTGCAAAAAAACCTGGCTCAATGAGTTTTAAACTTAGTGGTGACACACAAATTGGCCTCCTTTAGTAAGAGTTGAGCATCATTTAAAAACCACCTAAATCACTTTATGATCTCAGTTTAAACATCTTCTCCATGCTTTCTCTTCTACACTAATGACCTCCAACTGGTTTCATGAACAGAACAATGAGTTCACAGTGACCATATCTCATTCCAGCAGCGCACCATTGAACTACACACACAGGAGATTCACATTGTGTATGTGCAGCTGACAAATCTACATCAACTTCAGGTAAACACTTAAGTCTATGCCATGGAGAATTAAGGCAGGTTTGAAGGCAAAAGGAAATCCAACCCAGAACCAGCAAGGTGCAGAAGAGGATAGAGTTAACACAGGCTGGACACCCTGTTAAAGATTCCTGTTTTACCTGCAGATGTAGTTAGTCTTGCATGTGTTTTGGAGAGAAAGACAATTGGGCTTGTCTTTATCCTCGTAGGAGCAAATTGGTACGATGGTTTGTCTTCTGCGTTCTGCACAAGCCATCTGATCTCCCGCTGGACAGGAGCAGAACAGCATCCCGTAGCTGTGCTTAGGTGGAACCTTGATTTTGGAACAAACACAGAAAATATAAAAGTCTCAACATGAAACCACGGTTTTTAGTCATTTACTGCAGCATACAGAGCTACAACATTTTCCCAGCTGAGACATTTACAAAGACACTGCGTTGAAAGTGAAATCCCATTTAAAATTGTGATAGAAGCAAGTTTTTGATCATTTTGAGAAATGTTAGGCTGACCATCAGACATCAAAATGGAAGACAGTAAAAGCTCTTAAACCTGGCATGCTTAATTACCTTGTCAAAGAACTGTCGTAGAGCCTTGTGGCACTTGCGCTTGTTGCAGACCTCAGAAGTAGACACCCTGCTAGTGCAGGGGTTGATATAAGCAGAGCGGTATTTCTTACAGGTGTCGTTCAGGTTGCAGGCTTTGGCAGCACTCAGGCAATTGTTCTCCTTTGTGGATGCAGGCTCAGCTGGGACAGAAAAAAGAATGTTTTGAACTGAAGATTCTAGGCTTTCTTGAAGCATGCTATATCAGAGCAGTGGAAAATTTTGAAGTGAAAGGAAAATGATAGACTGCACAGTGGTACAGTTACAAGTAGGGTTTCCTTGCAGCAAGAAGATCTTGTGTTTGCATCCCAGCCTGGAGAATATTATGTGTGGCTTTTACAGTCCAAGAAAATATGTTAGGACAGTTTGACTCCCTATTTTTTTCTGCCTCATTAAGGATATCACTAACAATAACTAGAACTTCAACTCTAATCACAAGTTTGCATAATTCATCAGGA
Source organism: Poeciliopsis turneri (assembly GCA_922788865.1). NCBI lineage: Eukaryota > Metazoa > Chordata > Actinopteri > Cyprinodontiformes > Poeciliidae > Poeciliopsis > Poeciliopsis turneri. The sequence goes on along the minus strand of CAKLNU010001119.1, from coordinate 2,915,622 downwards.
GAATGAATATTATGTAAATTTATTGTTACTTTTCAGGTTGGAATGACTTTTGTTGCTAATTTCAACAAGTTTCTAAAAATCCAACTTCCTTTTTTTTGGCCCTTGTTTGGTTTTTGAATCTATTGCGCAAAATTTTCATTGTGTGGATGTTGATATTCAGACAAAAGAAAAATGATAAGGTCGTTTAAGAACAACAGAAACACAGAACCAGGAAAGTGAAGGAAGGTGGTGGCAAGATCAAGGTGGATGGATGGAATGATGAAGTAGGAGAACTTTATTTGTTTTCCTCAACTCACAGCTGAATGGCTGAAATCTGAATGTTCCAACAAGACAATGATTGCAAACACAACAAAATTACTTTGGGAATGTAAAAAATCAGGCTTCCATTAAACTTCTGGGGCCTCACGCATAAAGCACAAAAAATGTGCAGCAGCCACGCAAAACTTTTTCTGTGGACAATATCAAACTACAGAGAATTAAAACTCACCTAAATACACTGAAATCTGACGACATTCGGTGTTATTTAGGCCAAGACGAATCAAACCGATGTTTTTCATGATTTTAATATTTTATTGTTTCAACGCAAACGATGAAACTGAACCGCATTTATCCTCAGACAATAAGCCAACACGCACACAAAAATAAAGAAAATGAAAATAAAAGTATTTAAATAGTACTTTTTTCTCAGTTTTTGTCTCATAAAGTTGTAACGCATTGGTCCGCGCGCCGAAGGGCATGAAATGCATCTGTGGGTTCATTTCATTCTCACTAAAGGAAGAAAACAGGGTTGGATCAGCAGATTAACTCAAACCTGCTGATTAAAAGTAATCAACAGTTTTGATTATTTTTAAGGTGATCAAGGTGCATGTGAAATCACACGTACATAAGTAGATGCGCAAAGGTTGAGCTGCGTAATTGTGGAGCGCTTTGGCTCTCATGGAGAACATCGCCAATGGAAGGATTCAGAGGGAGCGTTTGCTCAAAGATCATATTGATCTGCTGGGAAATGTTGATGGTGGTTTATGAGCTCAGACTGATCATCCTGGAGCTCTGAGCAAAACTTAAGGGGCCGTGTGGTACCGGTACCGGTCCAGCTGGAGTCATCCTTCAGTCGAGCCACCCGCTTTGTGATTGCGCCTTATGAAGCATCTACTCTTTAGAATAATCGTCCACATTCCCCACTCAGTGATTCTCTGTCTTTAAATCCTGTCTGAACACGCTACTGTTCAAACAGGTAATTTGCAGAATGTCTTTATTTTTTTATATTTTTAATTTGAATTTTGTTTTTCTTTAAAATGTATTTTTATTTTTGTAAGGTCCTCAAAGCACCTTTTAAATAAAATATATAATTATTATTATCACAAATACTTATATTGCTTCGAACAAGGACGTTGCCATGGTTATTGCTTCAAGTGGTGGCAGACTTCCGGGGATTTATACTAATTTACATCCGTTTTTTTTTTTTTTTTTTTTTTTTTGTGCGCCATATGTCAGGTTTTAGTTTTAAAACTGCGCACTCTTTTATGCATGAGGCCCCTGGTCTTTATAGTGTTCTTTAAGCCTTGAAAGTTAGTGCTAAGAATATCCACAAACACAACTTCAAAATAAACCATTTAAACATTTTTATGGTGTAATTTTGTTCCTCTTATCCATTTCTATATTACAAACTCATATGGAAATAAGCTCACTCAAATTTGCTTCCATTTTGGTGTGCCTTCACTTTCATCTCCTAAATAGAGCATTGTGTGGTCAACAGAATGCCTCTCACTTCCTATTATTTCTCATTTATCGTAGTTAAAACCCTTTCTGCTCCACTGACTCCTGCACAGTAGAACAAACTCTATCCTCGGCCTCGACATGGAAGAATGAGCTCTGTAATTTTGCTTTTTGAGGTGGAATTGAAGCGCACTGAACTCTTCAATGCACCACTGAATGAGATATGATTAAATCTGAATACATTCTTGAACCTTGAGGTTAATCATATATTACAGAATCCATTACTTAAATATGACGAGTCTCAGAGATCTGGGCTGTGATCCTGGAGTTCTTGTTTGTGTCTCTCAGAGCAAAGGTGTGACAGCTTTACTCCAATTAAGGTGACCCCCGAGGCAAAATGCACACTGCTGTTGAATTAAAGACATTTAAAAAAAAAAAAAAAGGTATTATGAAAAGACATTTGTCTGTACATGTATACAAACTGCTAACAGAGAGAGGAGAGCGAAATCAGAAGATATAGGTAACAATAAGGGTTTGTATGGATGCAAAACATTTTCTTTTGGGGTATTTTTGCATTTAAAAAGGTCATCATAATGTCATGATGTGCCTCGCAAAAGATTTTATGCTTTTTGAACTTTTCCACATTTTTCACCCATTCATGTAGAAAACATATTCAGTATTCAGTCATTCATCTTTGCTTTGATCTGACTGGATGTTCAGAGTTTTGTCCTCCTGGATGTTTTACTTTAATATGCATTAATACACACAGTATATAAACTGTCTTAGCACTAATATACAAACTAACAGCCACAGTTTTGCTTATCTTTGCTTTTGGGTGTACAGCCAATCAGCACCAAGGGAAATGAAAGGCGCTCCAGGATTGGCTGTTGGAAGAACCAGCCAATAGCATGACATTCTAGGATTTTTATCTTGCCAAGCTGAATTTTCTGTCAGCCAAACTTTACTAAAAAAAAATCCTCAAATAAGAGGATTTTCTGCAAAAAACATGGAATGAAGTTGTGAATACTAAACTTCGAATAGGCAGAAATCAACTTTAGTGTTTAAAAGCAAAAAGAGCTAAATTTTAATTCTATTTGACAAGAACAACTCTGAATTTAATTAGTTCACTTCTGAAGAAATTGAACTAGATAAACATTAGAGTTATATAAGTAAAGAGCACTGAAAAAACAAATGCACACCACAGTTATTTGTGAAAAAATTTAAATCATATGTGGTTATAAAGTCATAAAATATGAAGAGAAATGAAAATAAGAGATGAATACTTCTGAAGTGCTTGACTTGCTCACTATTTTCTGACCTTGTATTTCAACTTTAGTTTTATAAAAAGGCTTTTTTTTTAAAGTTGCTAGTTGTTCTGATTTGCATGGATAGCTGTGCACAAGAGTCTGACTTTATCAGAAAGTATCTGATAAAGTCATCCAGCTTATTAGAGTCTTAATATTTGTGAAACCCCAGAGTTTCAATAATACATGAAGAATGAGAAGTCACTTGTGGGTGCCTCTGTAGCGCGTTATGAAAAAAATCTGGCAATGAAAAACAAATCTATGCCACTCTTCTTAGGTTGCTGCCCTTGAGCAAGGCCACCACAAGCAGACATAACAGGAATCTGACCCTACAGGCAACTCTCAATAGGCTGATACAAGAGATCTTTCCAATGATGTCAGTCAGTCGGGGTTGAATATGGTTCCAACATGTTGTTAATTACGGTGTCCTGGAGCGGGAATTAATTTCAGTAATGCTCCGAGGGCAACGTGAAAATTATAGTTATCCAAACTACAGTTTTTAAAAGGCTTTCTAACAAAGTGAGAAGTTGGAGCTGGTATTTGTCTTTTACAGTGGGGGACATAATTATTTCATCCTCCTGCTGTGTTCTCACTTACAACAAAATGAACAATTTCTAATTTAGATGGTAGCTTCATTTTAATATGAAGAAAGTAACTAAAAAAACCCATTAAATAAAAGGTTAAATCAATTTTACAACACAGATTACACACCCCTGACTTAATGCATTATTTATATGGAGCATACCTGCCTACAAGATTCATTCCTTCCAATCGAGCCTGTCCAGCAACAAAATCAGAGTGCTGTCAGAAGATGCTATAGGCCAAATAATAAATCTGTTAAACCTGGACCATCAGGAGGAACATTAGTGAGAAGAAGGAAACTGTCAGTGATATGAAAATTGTCTGGAGCTCCATGGAAGATTGTGAAGATGAGAAAGTCGACAGATTGGTCAACCTAAGAGAAACCTAAGGAGATTATTGATAATCTGGAGGTAGCTGAGATCTTGATCACCAAGAACACTGTTGTTGTTGCACTGTGATGTGACTTCCTGAAATCTTGAAGCCTCCTGATGTTGAAGGGACAGGTACAGACAGTGAAAGTTTGGCAGTGAAGCTCTAAATAAGTCAAAGAAAGCTTTAGAGAAAGTGCTGCGGCCTGATCAGACCAACGTGGAACATTGAACTCTTCAGAATCATCTCAACCATTTTCAGAGGAAGAGAAATGCTGAGTGTGACCCAAGAATAACATTCCCACAGAGAAGCACGGAGGTGGGAGCATTATGCTTTGCAGCTGTGCTTATTCTATTAGTCGATGAAAATCATGTCTTTTAAAACATCAACTGAAAAAAGCCCTGAAAAACACAGACCGCTTTAAAAAGAACATGATGCTACCAGAGTGGACACAATGAAGATATTCCCTCTCTGAGGGTTTAGCTGTGGAAAGTCTGACAATAACATTCTCAAGCTCTTCCTTATCTTTCACTGTGTAATAAGAGCATTAGGAAAATGGAGCTATTTACTTACCCTCTTGTCTTTTTATAAGATTTAGGCCTGACATTGTCCAAGAAGCTCAAGAGTGTGAGTGACCGGCAAGATAATCCTCAAAGCTCTTTCTATAACTAATAATCCCACTGTAAAAAAGAACCATAACATCTTATAGGATTGGATTACAGGATACTAAGATTTCAAGCTAATGCCCAGCTCCCTACCAACATGCCTCTATCATGATTATTTGAAGAAATCACATCTGCATGTAGCATAGTTTAACAAATCATGCATTATAATAAATGAAAGATAGCTAAATTATGTAAATAAATAGAAATAACATTATGTTATGTTACTTTTTAAAAGAAAAAAAATGTCATTCTTGATAATCTAATTGAATAAAAAGTATTTCCTCTTGTGAATGAATTTATGATCAAATTTTTCAATGCTGCAAGTTCAATGCAACTTTCCCTGTTCAGCTACTGCACTCACTGCACGCATGAAAAAATTAAGATACCTCATTAAAATAGTCAAGCCTTTCAAATCAGACCATATCATTATCCAATATGTTACTCTGTGAATGAGGAGGGAAGTTAATCTTTTAAACCTTTGCATCCATAAAGCTCTCTTTTGTTCCTTCACAATTCAGGAAAAACAGACCCAGCACTGAGAGCCTTTCCCTCATGCTGCCCTCCTTTCTGTCAAATCTCCGGCTAGCATGTATAAATCCCCACCAGAGTCTTAATATTTATGATCAGTCTCAAGACCCATTTATTACATACACCCAAGAAATTAGTGAAATCCCTCTTAGCTCCTGCTGCAGTCGCTGCTCCTTAATCTTTGTGTCAGTCATTTATTCTGGAATGATATAGTATTTTTGCTGAAATTACTTGCTAGGATGAAGCACCCAGCAGACGCAGCAATATTGTCAGCAATAGTGGAAGTCTGCGAAAGTTTCCCAAATGTTCCCCTTTGGTAGGACGTTTAATCACCTATAGAGAATAAATTACTTGGTTTTAAAGCCAAGCAGATATTTTGTTACCTTGGTGGAACTCCGCATTGTGGGATAACAGCTTCTGCTTCAGGTTTGGCTCACTAATCGTGATGATGTGGTGTACTGTAAGCTTGAATGGACATATGGTGCATCATCACTGCAGCATATGGGTGAGCAAGCCAAACTTTTTCACTGAGATACGCAACTTTCTGACGCGTTTATAAAATACGTCATTTTAGGAATTCAGACGTTCACTTGTTTTCTTCTCAAAATAGATGACATCATGAGAGAAGAACACTAACCGCAAAAATTGAAGTAACAGCAGAACGAGGTTTATGTTTTTCTGGAGTGGTCCTCACAAAGTCTTAATGTGTCCAATAGGAACATGGGGACAGGGCTAAACATATAGGCTACAAGTCTGACTCAGTTCCACCAGTTCTGTCTGGCGAAATGGGCGAAAATCTTAACAAACCATTGTGCAAAACGTGTGGAAGGAAATCCAAAACCACAAGATATCCTGTTTACATTTGGCCACAAGCCATGTAAAGGGCATGGTGAACATGTAGCTCAGTGGGAAGAGCAGTTGTCAGACAAACAGAAGGCTGTAAATTTGATTCCACCCCCACCCTTCCTTTGACATGTCCTTGAGCAGGATACATGACTCTAAGCTATTAATCCATACATTTGTAAATGAGTTATTGTGTGAAATTGTGTTGTGTGATATGGCTAGAAAATGCTAAATGTGTGCTTTAAATATTTTTCATTTGGAAGAAAGTGATCAGGTCAGTTGAAATCAAAATGTAACATTTTTGGATACATGTGAACTGCTTTGTGAACAGCTTTGGGTTTGTTTTTCGTCAGCAGTACCAGTAAAGCTGGTCAGATTTGATGGGAAAATGGAGATAAAAACTAGGAAGTTCTAAAGGAAAAACTGTTGGATGCTGCGAATGACTTGACACTTGGGTAGGGATTTACTTTCCCAAGGGACAGGAGTACTAAACATAAAGCTGGAGTGGCTTAGATCAAAGCCTACTTGTGTTATAACGGTCCAGTGTCCATTTGTGGCGAGACTTCATTCTGATTGGGCGATTTGGCAAAGAAGATGGAACAAATATGAGAACCTGATTAGCATAAATATGTTTATGGTTGCCAAAAAAAATTTATTGTGCATTTCTTACAGCGAACAGTACTTTGGTTTTGTATTTCTAAGCCATGGTTAGCCAATGACTGCATTTCCAATGAGTGCATACCCACTTGGCTTTCGGTACTCAGCCTGTCATGGCTCGGCCATCGGGTACATTCATCTTGGTGAGAAATTTCTGTTTTCAAGCCATTTAACCGAGCCTTCATCTTCCAGCACCATTTATTTACGTCAGAGTGAAAGTTAGTGAGCCAGTATGCAAATGTGCATGTGTGAGTGTGTGCGCGAGCTGAAGTTAATGTTAAAAATTGTATTTGCTTAATAATGTTCTTGGCGTGACTTATTTTAAGTAGTCAGTTTTGCTCAAATTAACTAAATTTTGTGTGTGAGCTCTTGGAAAAGCAAATTCTGCATTCCAACATGTTTTTGGATTACAAAGCATAATTTAAGCTCAATCCTCTGACGTATTTGGCAGATAAAAACATTGGCTTCATACAAGCAGCACGATGTGCTGCAATGTTTGAAATTTCATCTCTAGTGTTACAATGTCAGAACATACACACCAGTTGTTTTCTACCTCTGAGGCTCATTTAACTTGTCCTAATATTGAAGTGAGAAAAGAGGTACGAATCAGAGAAATTATCTGTAAAATACTAAACTAATGATCTACTTATGCAGAGTTCACATGCACACTGGACCAGTATAAAAATCTCATGCTTTGGAGGATAAATCTCTTCCCTCAGGGAACTAGAAAATTCAGATTATTTTAGAGATGCTTGCTGGAAAGATAATCAAGCTGAGCTTCGTTTATTGCTCAGTAACTCAGACTACAGATGAAATATGAAGTAAGCGCCGTACTTCATGATTGGGTCAACCTCTGCAGTTTCCTCAAGGGGAAAACTGTATTTTTCTCTCTATTGAAATTGGATTTAAAAAGATAAACCATCTATAACATAATGGTATCAAATGAGTGAAATACATAATTTACTCTTATATCTATAAAAATGTAATATAACAAGTTTAGATCCACTTAAGTAAGCACATTTTAGTATTAGGTAACCAGTGTAAGAATCAAAATCCTGTTTTCTAATCATGATTTTATTTATTAAGGGAAAAAACAACAAGCCATATGTTAAAAAATACCATAATAAGATTATTTTTATCCATTCACACTGGAGGGCTTTTGGGAATGATTATTATCTTGGGAGTTGGATTTAAACCCGGTTTTTGACTAGACCATTCCAAAACTTTCATTCAGGTTTTCCGTATAATTCAACGATGAGGCAGCTGGTCTCCTTCTGATCAAGTGAGGCTGAGCAAAAAACAAAGCAGGCCTCCACACTTCCACAGCCATGTTGGACTGTGGGGGATGTTGGTTTCCAAACTGTTGTGCACCATTTTGTTTTAGAGTTGAATCAAGAACACTGAGCTTCACTGAGGTCAGAAGTGTGTTTTTAAATGCTTCTTTTGTAACATCCTGGATAAGTTAGGAAAAAATTTTAGTGCATAAGAAGGTTAATTATTTCTATGTTCCGTGTTTCTTTCTTTAATGGATCTCATTGTTGTTCACTGGGGTCCAACCCCCCTTTTTAAAAATCGTTCCTGTTTGGTACATGCCAAGATCATTTTCTCTCAACCATTCTTGATTTTCTTTAGATTGGGGTATGATGAATTGCTTTTCTTAATAAATTTGTTTGACCTACTTCATATTGTCAAACAGGTTCAGTTTAGGTGATTTCATTATCTACTTGTCTGTCAGTCAACAGGTTTGGATCTGGACAATGATGATAAACAACAAAATGTGATCAATTACAGTTGTCTCATAAATTTAAGAGCCTGATTTTAAATTTAGTTCGATGATCTGAAAGACTTATGCAGAGTTATGCATGTGACATCTTTTGTAAACCTTCAACCACAACCGTCTGTCAATTTACTGAAACCCGTAACACTGAAAGCTGTCTTTCAGTATTACGTGACTGAAAGGCAGCTGTACAGATTGATTGTGTTTATTGATTTTTAAAAGATAAGCATTTAATTTCATCTGTTCCTGGAAACCACGCTTGTAGTTAGTGGTTTGGATTTCAAGCCTGCTGGTCTGAATTATTAATGTGATGATTACAGGACACCCAAAGTAGAAAAAACCCACACATTCAAATTTTGCACTTCTAGAAGATTGCTTTTATTTTTAATATATTTTATGCATAACTACAGTAATACTTTTAATATTACAATTGAAATATATTGAATTGGTCACTTCCTGGCATCTTGGCTCACCAGTGTTTTATATAATTGTTTTGAAACTGCAACTGTTTTCTGTTAGACCATTCCTTAATGAGATTAAGCTACATGCTAATGCTAATATAGGTGTTGTAGCTTCTTAAGATGAAACCTGCATTCATTTTCACTCAATGCATGAACAGCAAATATACATTACTCAATGCCAATCATTCAATCACTCGAATGATCAGTCCAGTATGTTTTGTTTTCTTTTGTTTTGCTAGAGAATAGCTAACTTCTGTTTCCCAATATAATTAATAAAGATATAAGTAAAGTTGTAACAATGTGCATTACAACAGTGTTTGGGGTAAGAAAAAATGTAGTTTGTGAAAATCATGATTAACAAAAAAGATAATTACCTTACCTTAATTACATATACAGATTCTGCCTTTTAATGGGGATTTCACTTCTCATTATTTTTTGAAAATAACATGAATAATATCATGTAATGCTTAATTGTGCATACCTAATTGTTGATTTAAGTGTACGATACAATACTTTCTTTTCAAGTAATTTTGGAGAAACAGAGCAGGGAATAATAGTCGAAGCAGCTGGAGCCTTTGTTTTACTGAAGGATGTTTAACGACAACCATCAAGTCAATAACTCAGTTCTATCTTGAGTCATATGTGCATAAAAGGCAGGAATGAGGTCACTTATGGTTAATGGACTTGTGATATCTAACCCATTAGGTGAATTATGTTTTTTTTTCTTTCTAAGGCCACTGTGGCTGTTTACACAGCAAGAAGTTAAAATTGCTACTCATCTTCAACTACATAACATCATAGCTTATGATGCTCATATAATATAGGTAATACATGTGATTTTTTTGTGATAACACATAATGCTGATAAGTTACCCTGTCAGACTTCCATATTCCCAGTCACTGACTTTGATGGAATAGCACATTAGGCGTGTATCAGGTTTCCAAATGATCTCTTGATCAAGATTTCAGCATTTCTCATTTCTTCAGTGGAATAATTCCAGTTTTATGCAGCCAGATGCCTCATCTCAGCTACTTCAGGGATATAATGGTGCAGTGGAAACTGTGTAGTGAAAGTACTACATTAATATAGATTATTGATGTCTCTTGGTCATATTTTCTGTAAACCTTGAACAGTTTTAACAATATTTTTTATCATTCTGATTTCAGCATTTACATACCCTTGAAGTTTTTCCTGTTTTGTGTTTTAAAACAAAAACGTCAATATATTTTATTGTAAATTAGGAGAAAAATATTGCATTGCTTTGATTGTTAGAGCCAAGACATGGCCATTTACCCATGTAGGTGAAAAACGTTTGACTTTTGTCTCATCTGACCTGACAGAGATCTCCTTTCACACGTTTTGGATCATTCTTTGCCATCTTGGCTTTCTCTTTCTCTGATTAATGTTCTACTTTAGGCATATATACGTTTTGGAAAATAAAAACGTATATATGCCTGGACCACCCCTCTTAATGCTAAGACATGGTGATGGTAGTATCATGGTGGAAGCACTTTTCTTTAGCAGGAACAGGAAAGCACAGAAGCTCTAAACATACCACAGATCTTAGAATGGATTAGATTAATTAATATTCATTTGTTAGAATGGCTTAGTCAAAGTCCAGACCAGCTATAAGACGGCAAAGAATGAGCAGAAATGTTTCAGAATTTGAAAAGCTAGTATACATAATCCAAAAGACTTGCTTCTATGATTGCATATTTCCTTCCATTTCACAACTATGTTTTAAGTTGTTTTTCTATGACACTAAAACCTATTAAAAAATACATTAATGTTTGTGGATGTAACATGAAAAATATATAATGTTCAAAGGAATATTTCTTTTGGCAGGCACCAAACCTCCTCATCATTTCAGCATTTTTCCAGGAGAGTAATGTGGATCTTAATAATGTTTTCTCCACTCTGTGTTTGAAATACATTAAGACACTCAGTCATTGTATGCTGAGCAGAGTGACTCTAATATGGCAAGTTGGTTCTGCCACAGCGAGAGCCAGAAACAGCAGGAGGCAGAGCACAAGAAACAAAAAACAAGAAAAAAAAAAGGCCAATTTTTTTTCCACTGAAATAGTGGCTGGCCAGTTCAGCAGATGCATTCCTCCAGCCAGAAAGCCCAACGCTGTGGAGCGCCAAAGGGTTCTGCACATGTCACAAAGCTCTTCCTCTATCATTGCAACTGAATGCAGACAGATGGCTAATTGCTCCTCTGCGAAGCTAAATATGGGCTTGCCTAAGTGTGTGCTCACAGGTCCACTGTTGATGACTGTGGACATGTATGACATTTATATTTTCACAAAAGCAAACAAGCCTTTTTTTTTTTTTTTAATCCAGGGATTCAGCTCTAACAGGTTCCTGAAACTCAGACACATCAGACTCGGCTCTAAAAGGATGATTATTTCACAACTAGCAGATAAATGCGATGTTCAGCATTAGCGCCATGACAGCAGAAAAACACGCAGGCCTCTCATCATCGCTTTGAGCGCAGGAACTCAAATATACTAAATTATTCTGCTTTGTGTACCATGGGTCACAGTGGCAGATAAAAGCTTTTGTGATTGATAATGGGCATTGAAAGCTACAGCCTGAAAACTAGACAGCGATAGAAAAAAGAGTGGTTGACAGAAACGGTGATGGACGTGTTGCAGTGATGTGGTGTCTTATACGGAGTGCAACTGAGAAATACCAGGGATATAAACAGTGACTTAACACTGCACAAACTGAGACCTTTAGGAGGTTAAAAAAAAAAAAAAAAACTCTTACCAGCTATGATGGGAGCCAAGCGGAAGATGTCTGAGAGCCGGCTATTGACTGGTTCATATGGAGAGTATTCCAGTAAATCGTTACCTGCAGAACAAAACAGATTGTCAACACTGTGTGCTTGAAATTGCATGTGTGTGTGAGACAGAGACACAGAGTGTGTTTGTCTTAATGGCATAATAAGGCCTTGTCATTACTGTCATCCTGTGGGGACGTCAGTATCTTTGGAAACGAAAGTGGATTCCCTACGGTTTTCACAAGTAACATATCATTTCTTAAGCAACCAAAATGAAGCACAATTTTGTTTATTTTATCGTCCACGTTATCAGTGAAGCAGTATTTTGCTTAACATATGGAGAGAAAGAAAACTATTGAATACTTCAATGTTTTTTTTCTTGTTTACATAACAAGACAAAAATGCCTGTTTTACCAGGCATTGGTAAAAACCTAAACAATCTACATAAAACAAAACAAATGATTCCAGAAATATAGTTATGTGTAACATCCATCCATCCATCCATCCATCCATTTTCCGTCACCCTTCTCCCTAACGGGGTCGGGAGTTGCTGGTGCCTATCTCCAGCTGCGTTCCGGGCGAGAGGCGGGGTTCACCCTGGACAGGTCGCCAGTCTGTCGCAGGGCAACACAGAGACAAACAGGACAAACAACCATGCACACACACACCTAGGGAGAATTTGGGAAGGCCAATAACCTGACAGTCATGTTTTTGGACTGTGGGAGGAAGACGGAGAACCCGGAGAGAACCCACGCACGCACAGGGAGAACATGCAAACTCCGTGCAGAAAGATCCCAGGCCGGGAATCGAACCCAGGACCTTCTTGCTGCAAGGCAACAGCGCTACCCACTGCGCCACTGTGCAGCCCCGTTATGTGTAACAGAGGGCATAAATATTAGGAATATGAATAGAAGAGGCTACAAAAGTATATGAAATTACCTGAAATATAGAACATAGTGGTGCTTCCTCCTATTAGCTTTATTATTGCATAAGAAGCAACTCATGATGGTTAAAAGACAAAAGTTCTCTACAGAGCTGCACGATTGTATTGTTGCAAAATAAGGCGATGGCTGCATTGGGGACAGACATATTTTTATTTTCAATCTGTCTAAGGATTCAAAAGCATTACAATCAAAATATTTTTCCAAGAGACAAAGACCAGATATAGAGCTTTGGAGGTGAAATGCACACAGCTCCAAAAGCTTCTATGCATAATAGTTTTCTGCAAATTATTTACCGAAATAAATGGAAAACCAGAGATGTTTGATCAGATGAGACCAGAATTTAACTCTCTGAATGTTACTAACAGAGTTTGGGATGAGATTGTACTGCATATTACTTAAAAATAAAATTATATAATAAAGTATTAATAGAAAACTGACTCTCTTCATCAGATATCTTTTAAATACACTTTTTATTTTTTTGCATTTACAGAATGCGACAATCATTGACTTGCTTATATAGCTTTTCTTAGTCCTCAACTTTAGATTGAGGGTTATAAATGCACATCAACACAGTTCACACATCAAAATTCATCTTGTGTAGATGTTGGGTCTGACCTCTAAACAACAGTATAACCTCGTGAACCTCATGCATTATTACATATCACTTACATTAGTTATGCTACTTCAAAGAAATGTGCATCTGACATGAGAAAATATAAAAAAGCTGACTCTGAATTCAAAAGCTGAAAATATAGATGCGTGTTGCTGCAATTTTAGAAGCTCTGCTTCATTTAAAATACAAAATATCAGATTGAAACGAGCTAAATGTGGGACAGTTTGAGTTTCTTTTTAAAATAATGCCATAAAATTGCAGGAAAAGAGAAAAAAATGACCTTGTTTTCTTATGTCTAACACCTGGCATACCTCAACCTTTACTTGCAAAGTGTATGTTCCTCATATAGAGTAGGGCTAATGCTTTCTTCTCATATGTAATAATAATAATAATAAAAAAAGACCCCAATAATTATATAGCTTAATCAGAAAAGGACATAATTTCATTGTGTTACCAATGTATAAAGTTTTCTTTATGTTTAAAACCAATTTTTCAAGTAAATTCATGACAATTAAAAAAAAAGCTGCTGAAGCTGCTGTCATATCTACAGATTTAAATTGAAGTTCTTCTTTAAGTTTGTCTTTTGTTGTTATAAAAAGAAATAAAACAACAACAAGAAGGAAGCAGCTTGAATAGTACAGCACACAAAAGACAGACTAACGTCACAGTAACATGAGATGTTGCAGTTGTTTCTGCAGCGATACATTCAGGGTAATGATAATAAAACAAACAACTGTCTAACTGTAAGATGGCTCACAAAGTTAACCCAACATCCTGAGGCCGCTGGGCTCTTTACCTTATCAAGGCAAGCATGACTTCATATGACACAGTCTCAAGTCATTACGTTTCCACTGTCGCGGAGCTTTGTGTGGGTCATTTCCAGTGTCAGTATGATTCTGGCAGCTGATGAAATCGCAACCATCACACATGAATATGTCCTTTTTGTCAAGCCTGGTGTCAGACACTGGTGGAGTCGTTTGTGCCCAAGGCTTTAAGTATTTTACAACCTGCCAGACTGAAAGGTGTCAGTTTATTTCATTTCCAACATACAGCTCTGGAAAAAAAAGAAGAACCCACTCCACTGAACCCCATTGAAAACCTCCTGGTTATTCCACCAAATATTGATTTCTGAACTCTTCTTGAGTTAAAACATTTGTATTGTTGTTTCTAAATGAATATGAACTCGTTTTCTTTGCATTATTTGAGCTCTGAAAGGTTATTTTGATCATTTCTCATTTTCTGCTAATAAATACTAAACCTTTGCTTGGAAATTCAGAGACATGTTGTCAGTAGTTCATAGAATAAAACAAAAGTGTTCATTTTACTCAAACATATACATAGAAAAAGTAGAATGAGAGACACTGAGCATTTTAAATGGTCTCTTAATTTTTTTTCCAGAGCTGAATTTTGCTATTCAATTCTTCTTGCTTTGAAAAGCCAGTTGGTGTCCAAAAGTAATGTTGCAGAATTTAATCTTGAATAAATTTCCCTCTCATTACCCTGATGTGTTTACCATTGTTAGCCCAAATCTGTGACCAAGCATCTCAACTCAAAGCATTTCTGCCACCTCCACTCCATTAAGATGTCCTATTAAAAATCTAATTCACTTAGACAGTCGAACCTGAACTTCCTTATTCTACAATGAACAGAGAAAAGGCAAACATTTGTTTCATTTGTTATTTAGATTTAGTCACCTGTATTGCAATGGCCAACCCTGAACTGAACTATTCATTGTATTGTTGCATACATATTTGTGTTTGCACGATGCTTCCCTTGAGTTTAAAGCTCACCTTGTAAACTCTGAAATATGCTCCAAAAAATCCTAAGGCAGTTCTTCTCCTTCTTCATGCCTCTCCTGCACCTGCAGTTGTACAGGGAGCTCTGCTTCATGGCATCTATGGCGCTGCGGCACTCGCCCTGCGCCTCGGGACCGGTGACCGCGCTGAAGTTGCTCTCCCTCCCCGCCACGCACTGCCTCATCATCCGATACTTGGTGCTGCAGGAGTACTCCCTCAGACAGTGCTCGCTGGCCTTCACACAGTCCAGACGGGCTGCACGGGAGGCTGCGCCGCCGTCACCTTTCAAGGTGAACACCGAATCTGAGAGTCGGGGAAACTCAAGTGAGGTTTGGGAACAATCGGAAACCATTAGGCTCTTTTTACGCGCGCCAGCGCGTGGAAAGGAAAACATGATGGTATAAAATATGCAGTGAGCCCTACAAACTTGATCAGTCACAAAAAAAAAAAAAAAAATGGATTTACATCGAGAAAATGAAGTTAAATCAATGTGATGGATTTAATGGAAATGTTGAGTCTAAAAAATGGAAGAAAAAGCTACTTACCCCAAATGGATAAAATAAAGACAAAAGTTAAAATCATTGCGCTTTTCGGATGTTTTTCAGAATCTAATCAACTGTTGCTGGAATTAAAATAAACTGTGGGAAGAACTTGTCAGATTGATCCACTTTCCGTCTGGTTGCAGCTCAGGTGTGTTGAAGTGACGATGCATCGTGTTAGATCCGACAGGGACAATCCAGACTCTGGGATAAAACCACCGCCTCGTGAATCCGCCGGAGGTTTTGTTTGGTTTCCTGCAAAGCCCTCAGAACAAGTAGCCTAAGTCATGAATCAGCGCTGACTGGCTGTTCCCACTCCGCTCCGCTGCTGTGCCGTCTGCTCTGACTCCGAGCTGCCCAGGCGCGCTGACTGAGTTGCGCATGAAGAGAACAAACTTTCTTAAAAGCACAACAGCGAAAAGAGTCGGTGCAGCGAGAAGCAAACAGCGGAGTTTAATGAAGGTTCGGAGAAAGTTTGATTTGTCCATCAAATGCGCTTAAATTATATCCCAACATCTTAAAAAGTAAATATTAATAATAATAATAATAAAAAAATCCTCCCATGCAGAGCAGGTGAAAAGACAAAGTAGTGACAGTCTCTGCTCCGGACCGTCCTCCACTCTGAGGGGAAACTGACGGGATCGAGATGTGCAACCCATGAGATCTGTGACGTCATGCGTCTTTCCACAGACTGATCGTAATAAATCCTTCAGCCTCCAGACCCGGATTTAAAAGAACAGCAGGGCTCGATCTACTTAATATAAGAAGCTTCACCTCTTTTTGTATATGAGAAATGGCGGATTGTTTTAGTAATTCAGTTCAAAAAGTGAATCTCAAATGGATTCAGTGCACAGACTGATATTTTTAAAACCTTTATTTCTGTTCAGTTTGATTGTTAAGGCTTGTGGCTTCAACAAAAACACAAAATTCAGTTTTTATGACACTGCAATACAACAAAGTCAGTGAAAATGTTGTCATAGACACTCTGGAAGTGTGTAAACCACTGAATACCTTCACTAAAGATGCTGGATGCCTACAGTGATGTCCATCCATCCATCCATCCATCCATCTTCTGCCGCTTATCCGGGGTCGGGTCGCGGGGGTAGCAGACTTCCCTCTCCCCAGCCACTTCCTCCAACTCCTCCGGGGGAATCCCGAGGTGTTCCCAAGCCAGCCGAGAGACGTAGTCTCCAGCGTGTCCTGGGTCTTCCCCGGGGCCGCTCTCCCGGTGGGACGTGCCCTAAACACCTCACCAGGGAGGCGTCCCAGGAGGCATCCTGACCAGATGCCCGAGCCACCTCAACTGGCTCCTCTCGATGTGGAGGAGCAGCGGCTCTACTCTGAGTCCCTCCCGGGATGACCGAGCTTCTACCCTATCTCTAAGGGAGAGCCCAGCCACCCTACGGAGAAAAACCCATTTCAGCCGCTTGTATCCGCGATCCGTTCTTTCGGTCATTACCCAAACGCTCATGACCATAGATGAGGGTAGGAATGTAGATCGACCGGTAAATCGAGAGCTTCGCCTTTTTGACTCAGCTCTCTCTCACCACGACGGACCGGTGCAGCGCCCGCTTCACGGCGGACGCTGCACCAATCCGCCTGTCGATCTCACGCTCCCTTCTTCCCTCATTCGTGAACAAGATCCCGAGATACTTGAACTCCTCCACTTGGGGCAGGACATCTCCCTCGACCCGGAGAAGGCACTCTACCCTTTTCCGACTCAAGACCATGGTCTCAGACTTGGAGGCACTGATCCTCATCCCGGCCGCTTCACACTCGGCTGCGAACCGCTCCAGCGAGAGCTGCAGATCACGTCCCGATGAAGCCAATAGGACCACATCATCCGCAAAAAGCAGAGATGCAATCCTAAGGCCACCAAAACGGATCCCCTCAACACCCTGGCTGCGCCTAGAAATTCTGTCCATAAAAATAATGAACAGAATCGGTGACAAAGGGGCAGCCCTGGCGAGTCCAACCCTCACCAGGAACGAGCCCGACTTATTGCCGGCAATGCGGACCAGACTCTGACACCGGTCATACAGGGACCTGACAGCCCGTATCAAAGGGCCCGGTACCCCCATACTCCCGGAGAACCCCCCCACAGGGCACCCCGAGGGACACGGTCGAACGCCTTCTCCAAGTCCACAAAACACATGTAGATTGGTTGGGCGAACTCCCATGCACCCTCCAGGACCCTGCTGAGGGTGTAGAGCTGGTCCAGTGTTCCACGACCAGGGACGAAAAACCACACTGCTCTTCCAAAATCCGAGGTTCGACTATCCGACGGACCCTCCTCTCCAGTACCCCCGAATAGACCTTGCCAGGGAGGCTTAAGAGTGTGATCCCTCTATAATTGGAGCACACTCTCCGATCCCCACTTTCTTTAAACAGGGGGACCACCACCCCAGTCTGCCAATCCAGGGGAACTGCCCCCCGATGTCCATGCGATACTGCAGAGTCGCGTTAGCCAACACAACCCTACAACATCCAGAGCCTTGAGATACTCGGGCGAATCTCATCCCACCCCGGGGCCCGGCCACCGAGGAGCTTTTTAACTACCTCGGCGACCTCGTCCCCAGAGATTGGAGAGCCCAACCCAGAGTCCTCAGGCTCAGCTTCCTCAATGGAAGGCATGTTGGTGGGATTGAGGAGGTCTTCGAAGTACTCCGCCCACCGACCCACAACGTCCCGAGTCGAGGTCAGCAGCACACCACCCCCACTGTAAACAGTGTTGGTGCTACACTGCTTCCCCCTCCTGAGACGCCGGATGGTGGACCAGAATCGCCTCGAAGCCATACGGAAGTCTTTCTCCATGGTCTCTCCGAACTCCTCCCACGCCCGAGTTTTTGCCTCAGCAACCGCCAGAGCTGCAAGCCGCTTCGCCCGCCGGTACCCATCAGCCGCTTCCGAGTCCCACAGGCCAAAAAAGGCCCGATAGGACTCCTTTCTTCAGCCTGACAGCATCCCTCACCGAAGGTGTCCACCAACGGGTTCGAGGGTTGCCACCACGACAGGCACCGACAACCTTGCGACCACAGCTCCGATAAGCCGCCTCGACAATGGAGGCACGGAACATGGTCCACTCAGACTCAATGTCCCCCGTCTCCCCCGGGACGTGTTCGAAGTTCTGCCGGAGATGGGAGTTAAAGCTCCGTCTCACGGGGGACTCCGCCAGACGTTCCCAGCAGACCCTCACAACACGTTTGGGCCTGCCAGGTCTGACCGGCATCCTCCCCCACCACCGGAGCCAACTCACCACCAGGTAGTGGTCAGTGGACAACTCCGCACCTCTCTTCACCCGAGTGTCCAAGACATACGGCCGCAGATCCGACGAAACGATGACAAAATCGATCATCGAACTGCGGCCTAGGGTGTCCTGGTGCCAAGTGCACATGTGGACACCCTTATGCCTGAACATGGTGTTCGTTATGGACAATCCGTGACGAGCACAGAAGTCCAGCAACAGAACACCACTCGAGTTCAGATCGGAGGGAGCGTTCCTCCCAACCACGCCCCCTCACGTCTCACTGTCGTTGCCCACGTGAGCGTTGAGGTCTCCCGGCAGAGTGGGGGAGTCCCGAGGAGGGAGGACTCTCCAGTACCCCCCTCTAAGGACTCCAAAAAGGGTGGGTAAGCTGAACTGTCATTTGGCCCGTAAGCACAAACAACAGTCAGAACCCGTCCCCCCACCCGTAGGCGGAGGGAGGCTACCCTCTCGTTCACCGGGGTGAACCCCAACGTACAGGCGCCAAGATGGGGGAGCAACAAGTATGCCCACCCCTGCTCGACGCCTCTCACCGTGGGCAACTCCAGAGTGGAAGTACATCCAGCCCCCTCTCAAGGAGACTGGTTCCAGAACCAGAGCCATGCGTCGAGGTGAGACCGACTATTTCTAGCCGGAACCTCTCAGCCTCACACACCAGCTCCGGCTCCTTCCCCACCAGAGAGGTGACATTCCACGTCCCAAGAGCCAGTTTCTGTAACCGAGGATCGGACCGCCAGGACCCCCTCCCTCGGCCACCACCCATCACACAATGCACCCGACCCCTGCGGCCCTTCCCATAGGTGGTGAGCCTATTGGAAGAGGGACCCATGTTTCCTCTTCCGGCTGAGCCCGGCCGGGCTCCATAGGTTAAAGCCCGGCCACCAGGCGCTCGCCAACGTGCCCCACCTCCAGGCCTGGCTCCAGAGTGGGGCCCCGGTGACCCGCGTCCGGGGGAGGGAACACGAGAACCAAAGTTTATATACATCATAGGGGTCTTCGGGCTGCACTTTGTCTGGTCCCTCCCCTAAGACCTGTCTGCCTTGGGTGACCCTACCAGGGGCATAAAGCCCCCGACAGCATAGCTCTTAGGATCATTGGGGCACTCAAACCCCTCCACCACGATAAGGTGGCAGCCCAAGGAGAGGCCTATAGTGATGTATCCAAGTATATTAATGAAAGGTTGAGTGGATGGAAAAAAGTACACAAATAACATGTATAGTCAGGTTTGTGAGAACTGTGAACAAAAATCCGTTCAACAGTTTGAGAGTCGGAGCTGGAGTCAGTGCAGTGCACACAAATCCATCCATATTATTGTTCAATTCCTCCTGTTGCATAACTCCTGAAAAAATCAGCTAACAAGGGCTGAGAGTATAAAGTACTGAGTGTTTGTCTATTGATCTTGGGTCTTCTATGCAGAAGAAATCAAAGTCTTAGAGTCTGGAAAGAAATTGTGTACTTGTCATCTTGTGTTTTATCAAAGTCAGCCATCTGTTATCAGATCAGCAAACTCACGATCTATATAAGCTTAATTTAATATGCTTAACAGTTATAGCAAAGTAATTGCCTTCATATTAGCCCCCCAAATTGAAGAATAAGTAAGAATAACTGGATTAAGCATTTCTTAAAAGACATGTCTTCATTCATATATGTAACTACATAATACAGGCGGCTTCCTTTTTTTATTACAGTGCTGAGCAGATTTCCAGTCTCATTTTTAAATTTCCATTAGCAGGCGCTTTAGTCCTGGCCTCTTTTCCCTCAACCAGACAGTTTTAAATGCAAAAATGAAGATATTTTCTCAAAAATGGTAAACCCTTGTTTCCTTCCAATTCATTAAGAAACAATATATTACCAGTTAATTCTTTATTAAGAAGGCCAGTCACCTCAATTTAAAATATCCTTTAATTCATTGAATTCTGAAGCTCCTAATATCTCACTAAGCTAAGCCATATACCTGTAAATCTATATAACTGTTAAATACTTTGTCAGTTTAATTGGAGACATGATAGCTGATTGTCACAGTATTATTTCTTGTGAGTAATTTCAAAACATTTCAGTCCTTTCCCTGGATGACTCAAAGTGGAAATTGGGCAGAGGGGTGAAAAAAAAACATACTCTGTCTGTATCTAAAATTGAAAATACATTATGATAACTGCAGGAAGAACTTTTTCTATTAAAGTTTGTTCTTCTGCATTAGGAAATCAAGATTCTTATTTATGGGCTGGGTGCAAATTGAGGCGGAAAATTGTGGAGGAACTCATAATCTCCAACCTCCTACACACATCTTCCTCACTCAGTCTATTCATGCTCACAAATGGCACAGATTTTAAAGAACCAACGTTCAAAGTGATGTTGGCCAAAAGGTGTTGCCAAAAATAAACTTTTGAAAAGTATTTGCATGTGAAACGTCGGTGGGAAAGGTTGCTGTTGTGTACTATAAGGACCTGTAAGGTTGGACTCCATGTTACCTGTAGATCTGCTTTTAGTCTTAGAATAATTTAGAAAATGTTGAGGACAATCAGCTGAATTTTTAAAAATTCTTTTCAATGGCTGATGATGCTGCAGATTGTTTTGTGCAGAATTTGGATCACAGTGTTTTTAGGCTGAAAGTTTCTGCTTTGGACTCTTATTTCTGAGTAGAAGTTTCTCTATTAAAGCCTGTTCAACACGTGGAGTTCCTCAAGGCTCGATATCCATTCCACTGTTATTGTCAGTTCGTACAATTCCTCTTCTGCTCCTCTTTAATGTAATCTCTTCTTTTTATGCCGACAACATTCAGTGTACATGGGTTTTAAACCCTGCAAAACAGCCAAATTGATCTGCTGCCTGTAAAATTGGCTGATAATTAAATTTTTTTTTGCAGCCTAAGAAAGGAGAAATTATATTTGAAGCCCCATTGGAAATAAACCCAATTATTATCAAATTTAATGTGTGAATGTCTCGGAAAACAAGATTATTTCATTCCTGGGACCAACCATCTAGAAATTAAATGGTAAAAAGTAGCATTAACCACTGAAATATGGTTTATTGATACCAATTTTAATCGATCCGCTATTTGCCTACCATTCCTAACTCTAAACTTTCTTCTGAGGCGTACATTTCTAAACATGTTTTGTATAATACTGTGGATTTTTATCATCACTTCTAAGAAATAACTTCTGACTAAATTGATAAACGCATGACAGCAAAGTGTCTAACTGAGTAGATGAAATTTATGGGACTGTTTAAATTAATCAATTGGAAGAGCCGATCGGATTACTTTCCTCTGGATGCAAGTCATGGACCATTTCCTGACTTAAGTAAAAGCCAGACATTTACGACATTGATTTGTTTATTTATGACATTGTGTGGAATAGAAAGATCAAGACCTTTCTGAAGTCTCATAACTGCATTTTTTATATCAGAAATATCATCTAACTTCCAGCGGCTTTGGGTCTTCCCAACAGACAACCGCCTGTGTTGCTATCCACAGTATGATTTCTCATCTATAATAATGCAGATTATCGGATGGACTCCTGTAAAAGCACTGAGCCATTAGAGCAATAGGCCAATATCTGTCAGCAGAGCTAGAGCTAATTAATTGCTTAAACACTTCATTGAGTGCTGGATGTATGTATCGTATTGAGCAAAGCATTTGTTATAATTGGTAACTAATGACAATGAAATCTGTAACCTAAGCTTTGTGAAATACTTGGACAAAATAAACTAAATTAAATGATAACTGCCACTCTGTGGTCGCATTACCATTTCAGTTAATCCCATTTCAGGATTAATAACTTTAGTATAACATTGTCACAATAAACTAGATTGATCGCCGTTAATTAAAACCCTGTTGGAGGTGAAGAAGCCATTAGATCTTAGGTTTCTGGAAGGGAAAAAACTAATATCTTATTTCCTTCTTACAATACATCATTCCTAAACAAATGAAAAATCTATACTGAATCAGCAACAGGAAGAAACTCAACCTCTGGGGTCCTTTGCTCATCTGTGGTAGGTTTCTTCATTACCTTGCAAAAGTTCTCCTTCAGCATTTTCCATTCCATCTCCCTCCATTTATGGGGATCATTTATTTGATGTGTCCCCCAAGAACACTGAAGCCGTTTCCGTACAGGCACATTTGCAGGGTGAGATTTATTTGGGAATAATCAATATCATTGTTATGTGTATATCACAGGATCAACATTAACCAATTATTGTGCCCAGAACCGGTTTCTGCACCTCCGACAGGAAGCCATAAATCAAATCACATGTGGCTCATGTCCTGTTAATGGACCGGCCAGTCAGACTGCTGTTCATCTAAATTGCTAATAATCGTGGAGTGTATCAGGACGGTGTGCCTTACTGATAAATTATGTGCTTGATACCTCTTCATAGCCTCGTATAACATCATCCAAATAACATTTATTAAGAAAAACTGAAATTTAAAAGTACTCAAATCTTTTTCTTTCCCATTTTGTAAATAGTAGCAGATGATAGTCAACAGTTATTGCAGAGAAAATGCAAACGTGAAGAAGAAGAGTCTTTGTATTGATAAGACCATAATTTAACATTTTGGCCAACAAACAAAACACTTTATGTTGTGTAAAACTAAGGGTGGTGGTAAAAAAAGGGTATTGCTAGAAGAAAACCCCTTTGAGGATGTAAAAGACCCGCAATACGGAAAAAAAGTTGTTCTGTTGTTCTTTCAGAATATCAACAGTCCTAAGCATACAGTCAGAGATATGATGGAACGATTTAAATTAAATCATATTTTTATGTTTGAAAAGCCTAGTCAAAACCTGGAGCTTCAGAAAACCGGCTTGAGAATCTGAAGACTGAAAGATTTCTGATCACAGATTGTCTCAAGCCAACTGGACTGAGTTTCAACTACTTTGCAAAGAATAATGGACAACATCTACTAGATGTGCAAAACTTCTACCTAAAAATACTTTTTTTCTTCAGCTGGAAAATTTACACATAGGTTTTTTAAAGTACTTACATGAGTTGAGAAACAAAATCCAAATGTACATAACACATACAGACATACATACATTTAGTTAAAATTTTAGAAAACCATATTCATTCAATTTTGAGATGTTATGCAACATTTTGTTGATCTACTGCAAAACGTAAGACACACCAAAGCTTGTGGTTGTAATGTGAAAAATGTGAAAGCATTTGAAGTAAATACATTTGCAGATCATAGTGCCTATTTGCATGTTATGAAAATATTTTGCACAGCAGTTGTGACAAATAAAATGTCAGAGTTCCTGTTGCATTGCTGACAAAACACAAATTAATTCATTCATTCATGCTACTGTGCCATTCTTGCCTTACTGTTATATTCACAGCTCTTTAATAAGCAGTTTCTGATGGTTGGTTCCTTGTAGTCGAGTTACACAATCTGTGATTCCACCTTTTCAGGATTTAATTTTTTCATTTTGATGGGAAGCCTGGAAAAACTTAATTTGTGTATTTTGTCAAATAAAACTCATCTTGGCAATATTTTTAAAAACCTATAGGTCTAGTATTTTAGTTGCATAAAATTATGTTGTATGTCTTCAGAGTTCTCAAAGTTTTTATAAGGTTTTCATTTAGTCAAAAAAATTGTGCTAATTTTCTTTATTGACGCTTTTTATTGACATATTTCTTAAGGGAAGAGGTTCCACATGTTTGGAGGTGGTAAAACCTGTTTATTCAAACTTTTGTGGAAAAAGAGGAAACACTGCCATCTAGTGGGAAACATTATGACTTGCAATCTCTTTTTTTTTCAGTATTATTATGTTCAGGCATTTGGCAGATGCTTTAATCCAAAGTGATTTACAAATGATAATAAAACAATGCAGTTAATAGCAAAGCTAGTAACAACTTTTGCTCGGATCTTAATTCTCCCTCTTTTGGTCAATACATATAGAGTTGTAATAAAACAGATAATTTTATTATAACTTTAAATTTATATCTATCAATAGCAAAGGATTGGCTGACATCAGAAGTACTAAAAGCAATAAATATGAAAAAGTAAAAAGAAAAAACATCCTGCACCAAAAAAGTTTATATTTATCACAATCGAAAACATGCACGTGAATATCATCATATAAACAAACACTTTGCTGACACCAAACTGCAGTTCTCCTAGAAATTTGTTTGGGTCAGTTTAATTGGTGTGCTGGTTGCACTGGTGCATGACAGGATGCAATCTACTGGTTTTCTTTGAGAGACTTTTTTTTTTTTTACTAATTAGCATTGACCTGCGTTATATGACTTAAGACCTGAATCTGAAGATGACTGTTGTGGGTTGAATGGCATTTGAACTGCAGACTTGTTTGCCTATTGTGCTTCATAAATAAACCAAAAATAAATTTGGTTAGATAAATTTATATAAAATTGATGTTTTCTTTTATCTACATGTTACATATAGGTGCAGATAAAACCATCTGTTTTCAATGCAAAAGCTTAACCATGTGTTGAATTTATGAAAAAGATAAAACAAACCTCTTCCTACAGGGTTAATGTTTTTAGGACAAACCAGTCTTTGTTGGCCAAGGTTTTTTTTTCTTTCTAAATCAGCAGTTCATAATAGAAACTTCCAATTTCCTCTACGGTCTCCTCTCAGAGAACAGACGATCTGATTAGATTTTAGAAGTGCCTTGCTGGATTCATTTGCATAGCGGAGATGCACATGGGAGAAAAGGCAGGTCATTAGCCGGCTCAGATGCCTCATGTTTAACTAGCAGCTTTCCTGAGGCAGAAACTGGGTCACTTTGGTTGCATTTCACAACAGGGAAAGGTTACTTTGATTATGCTAAAATAACAAGAACAACAGTCAGAAAGGGGTTGATGAAAACATCTTTCTTAGACAGAACAAGCTTAATTGATGTACCCCAGTGCTACAAAACTTACAGCATTTGTGACCCAGAAAAAAAATGTTGGTTTTTTTTCTGCCATGTTTTCCTGTGAAGGTGGTAACAGTTGTCTTCCCTATCAGAGCCTTAAAGGTAGAAATAGAACGTATAGAGAAAACTCCAGCTTATGTTACTGGAATGCCCTGCGACAGACTGGCGACCTGTCCAGGGTGAACCCCGCCTCTCGCCCGGAACGCAGCTGGAGATAGGCGCCAGCAACTCCCGACCCCGTTAGGGAGAAGGGTGACGGAAAATGGATGGATGGATGTTACTGGAAAATATGGCAGGATGTCAAGTTAATATGTTTGCGCTTGGTTTATTCTAAACGTGGATGTCCTTGATGGCAGAAGTTAGTACACTTCCATCTACTCAGTTGCAGTTATAAATATTTGACAGAATATAAAATGTGCTTTACTTGTATTTTGTCATTCAAAACTAGGTTTTCCTTGCAAAATAAGTGGGCTGTTGTGGAAGGCAGCAAAAAAAAAAACTTTAAGATTACATGGAAGATGTATATTTTTCATACAAAAGACATCCAGAATTTGTTGCGATGCGTCTTTTTTGTAAATGCAGAAAAATAAGTGACTTTATACAAAAAGTGCCTTAAACATATTTCTAGTTGAAAGTGTGAAAAGTATTTGCATAAGTGTTTGCTTTTTTTGCATTGATAACCTTAAAGTGGAATATGGAATTTAACTCAGACTTTATTTTTTGTCCTTATTTAAGTTTTGTAAGAACATGTAATTAGTAATGACATAATGTGAGCGTTTCTCTTAGTCATTCTTTTAAATAGGAGTTTTGGCTTAGCCAGAGTTTACAGCAACCTTGAAACAGTTGAACCAACATCACAGGAAGTGACGGCAAAAAGGAGTTTTCTGTCCTTCCATCACACAAAAAATGTGATTCCTGAGTAAGCTGATTTATGGAATGGTTCTGCTCATTTGATTGTTCCTGTTGTGTCAGCTTCCACCAAAGCATCAAAACAAGCGAAGAACAGCATGTGCAGACTGCAGATAAAAGGAACATTACCTGCAGTCTGTTGTGGGTTAAAAAACCAGCAGGGGGCAGTGTTGGTGCACGCATCATCAGGGGGTCAATGCAAAGAAGTGAAGATGGCTCCTTATTTCATAACACCTCTGTGGAGATTATCTTAAAAATAGTGCTGAGTGTTGCACTGCCATTGTGTGATGGCTGCAAATGCTCAGTGAGATATTAGTCAACCTGTTATGATTTCTGCAGGCTTCATCTTGGACCCCCCCACACCTCCACTTCCACCACCATTCTTTCTGGTTTTTCCTTTATCCAAGTTACACTAAAAAAAATAAAATAAAATAAAAAAAAGGCGACAGCTGAGGTGACTGAGCCAGTCATGTGGAACAGTTCATTCTATTTCTTCCTCTCCAAAAGCTCAGTATTTATAGGTTCCCTTTTAACTCCTCACATATACGCGCAGACTGTGAGTGGGCAGAGTCACAGTCCTAAAGGAACACGACTAGCTTGCATTATGAACACAAAACCAGGGCTCAGCTTTGCATTTCACATTTTTATCACATTCTATATGTTAATTTCAGAGACAGGTCTGTCTCTGCTGCAGGACAGCTGCGATTGTTCTTGCGCTTCTCTCGCTCTCGCTCTGCAGTGTTGAATGAGAAATTGCGTGTGTGTGTGTGAGTGTATGTGTGTAGAAGTGTTGGGCGGGGCCCCTCCACTTAGCTCTGTTTCTGATTTGGATAATGCTTTGGCATCCAGCAGGTTTTAATAGAGCCAGACACATTGAGGCTTGTTGTGTTGCATAGTACTTTGACAAGCTGCTGTTGCTCTCGTTTTGTAACCATCCAGTTACATCATACTGTAGGCTGTTTTCAGACTACAACATTTAAATAATACTCTGTGTGCGTCTATAAAAATACAAGACGAACTGAAACACAGGAAGGCCGTAGAGAATAAGCTGATTTGATCAGATATGACTGAAGATGCAGGTAAATATATGCACTGTGTACTGTGGGAGCTGTTAAATATTAAACCTCTTCTCAACCCTGCATAACATACCGCTGACATAAATCTCAGACAAAAGTCAAAATTTAATTAGGTACCAACAACAAGTACTTATTAAATTCATATTCACAAAAGCAAACAAAACAATCATGATTTGCTTTGCTGATAATAAGAAGTACCGTTTTGTTTTGCTCCAAGCTACAAATCATATCAGAAAGCAAAACATGCTCATTCACAATGTTAAGTTATCAACTGTTTTTCATTAAACAGAACCAATTACCATTTACAGTGCAGTATAATGTAAGCTCATGGTAAGTTAACATTGATTTCAGGCCTTCACAGTAAATTAAGAAGCTGGTGGTGGATATCTGTAGGCGCAGACCCATTATACTGACAACAGTCAACATCCATTGAAATGGCATTTAGATATTATAAGTAACTGCACATTCAACTGAACAGTAAACTGGAGCACAGCCACTGAACTGATGGCTTCTTACGAAAAGAATCATGCTCTCTGCTGAGGCGGCTGGGTCTTTTGGCGTGCAGGGGACGCTGTTACTGAGCTGGAGTTATTAACAAACGAATGCATCCGGTTCCAAAGGAGCGTTATCACAGATCATTCCTCCCATCAAACCATTACTGCGCCCAACAGACTCA
This sequence comes from Poeciliopsis turneri, assembly GCA_922788865.1. Lineage (NCBI taxonomy): Eukaryota > Metazoa > Chordata > Actinopteri > Cyprinodontiformes > Poeciliidae > Poeciliopsis > Poeciliopsis turneri. The sequence goes on along the minus strand of CAKLNU010001119.1, from coordinate 2,887,245 downwards.
ACAGCTTTACAACTCTGCTGTCTCAGTTTTGTCATTTCAAATGGCAACAAGATTTTTCCACAGAAAAATCTGTGCTACAAATATTTTTCTTCCATTTAAGTTACTTTGCACAGAAGAGGATCAGGGCCATGAAACATTTCCCCCAATCTCAGAATTTTGACTTTAAACTTTTCTGAGAAAAAAAGTCAGATTTCTATTTTCAGTGGCCCTGATCCTCTTCTGCATGTGATCATTAATTGTTTATTAGTAGGAAACAGTTTTCTTCCAGTGGTTTCAACTTTTAGGACATTTAATATTTTATTTCACCCCTCTGGGTCCCCCAAAGGTTAAACGCATCACGAAAGTTTGTGTTTCTTCAACCAGGCACAAAAACGGGATCAAATCATGTTTGTGCTGCGGTGTGCAGCAACGGTTTGTACGCAACAAATTTCCCATTCATTCTGCTTCATCAGCGCTCAACACGTTGCTCCTTCAATTAGCTTTATCACTTGTGCAGTTTATCTCTGCCACCTCCCTGAGTCCTGGGTTAGTCATTTTTCCTTCACAAATATCCTCCATCACTGAGAAAGGAAAACTGAATATATTAAGACTTGGGTTTCTACCTCAGTGACTCTTTACATGTTATTTGATAGAAACGGAAAAATAAAAGCATCTTAAGTTGTTGGATTTGTCATATTTTTTTTTTAAAAGCTGATTTATCATTAAAAACAAATTCACTTGAAGGTGACCAGAAAAATTGAGCAAAAAGTGATTTTAATGTGTTTAGCTCCTTGCAACAAATATATCATCAATGTTGCTGAAGGCATGGACTTTAATATTAAGCATTATACAGATTAACTTTGTAGAATGGTGCCTTGTCACGCACGCTTTTGGTTTCGGATTAGACTGGAAACATTTGTTGTGCATATTATTGAGTTGATTTGCTGGTGGCAAGATGCATTATCATAAAACCGGCTTTCAATTGATTAGAAGAGAAAAGAGTCTGAAAGTCGACCTGAGCAGGAGATAATGACTGTCTGTCCTGATTCCTCACTTGTGATGCAGTGCTGCTTCATCAGTGTTGAAATGTTCTTGTTCTTTTAAGCAATTCATCCAGCCATGTTTCTTTGCGATGGCATCAAACATGCAATTTTCTTATCGGCTCATCACTCAGTACCACTTCCACTTCCACTTCCACTGCTTTTCCCCTCTGAGTTGTATTGTAGATATACTTATACTTCTGATATACTTCTCTCTGCAAAAGGAGCTGAAAAAAGACAGAAAACTTAGATTTTTCTTCTTTGCAAAATAGGTCAAGTTTGGCAAGAGTGCATTTCAAGACTTGCAGCAGATTCGCTGTTGGATTAAAGTCTGAGCCCAGCTGACACATTAATATACTTAGATCTGCATCATTCTACTGCAGCTCTGGTTGTTTAGTGATAATGTCCTGCTGCAAGGGGAACCTCTATCCCCGTCTCTCATCTTTTACAGCCTTAAGCAACTTTTCTTTTTGAATTCTATTGTATTTATCTCCATCCCCGTACCCTTCATTTCTGAGCAGCTTCCCTGTCCCTGTTGAAGAATAAGTGTAGTCACAGCTTGATGCTGTCACCGGTAATTGCTAAGTGTGTCTGCAGTAATATTACCCAAGCCACCTATTTGTTGAATTCCTTATGGCTTATGCCATAAAGAAACTACAAACATGGTTTCTTAGACCTCATTTCAACAGTGACTTCCTGCCACTTTGTTCTTGCTGCCCATCCTTAAAGAGATTCTACGACCTCAGCATTAGATTTGCAGTTATGTTACTTGAAAAAATACGCACAAAAATAATTTTATTTTACATGGTGAAATATGGAGGAATAAAATTGAACATTAGAAAGACTCGTATGTTTTAAAATATAGTGGAATACGCAGAGAAGAGGTTTGAATATCCAACAAAGTTCTTCAAATCAGAGATTGTGGCGTTTCATACGTTTTCTGCTTGATGCTATGTGCATAAAGTTAAAAGAGCAATACAAAACAAGTTTTATGAAGAGATGGTTTTCTTTGGTAAAACTGTATATGATAGAATATGCAGAAAGAATAATATTAGGCTGAGAAGATAAATTGCTTTACAGTGTATTCAGGTTGTGCATAATTTTTTGAAAAACTAACTAGAACTATTAAAGTGACTAATTACTTTTGAGAATAAATCATCAGTAAAGTAACTGGATTATTTTCATGAGGAAGTAATCATTAATTAGTAACTAATTAATATTTCCAAGTAACTTGACCACCACTGGTCTGACTTCTGATATTCAATTTTATTTAGAGATATGAAAGTATTTTATTTTCTGATTAAAAAAAAAAAAAATCTAAAATACAACTATTCTTTGAAGCTTGTGGCTTTAAAGAGACAAAATTTTGAAGTGGGTTATATGTTTTCCTCGCACAATGTTACTACTTTTTGCTCACTCTGAATTTTGGACAGAGCTGAATGGAAACAACCCATATCTTTCCCCCCCTCTTTATGTTGATTTACCTACTTGAAGGAGTTTCATAACCCTGTCCATTGTTTCGGCTGACAGCGCTCTCGTTGGGGCCGTGTTTCCCATCAATCAGCCAGGTGTAACAGCTTGTTGAGGTCTGTAAGCTCTCTTTTTAAACCACAGACCAATTTGCATAATTAGACTTTTGGAGACATTTGTTTTTGAAACACAAATTACAGAGTGATTCCAAAATGCTTTCTTCCACTTGATAAAACTCACGTGCCAGTAATTACTACATGGTCATTTATTATTTTTAAGGGTTGTTTTCTCAAAGTCAGAATGTTCAGCTGTTAAATAAAATTGGTTCATATTAAATCTGTGATTATTATTTTCCATATTTGTTATCATTATCGGTTTATTTTTGTTTCTTTATTGCCACACAGGAACTGATTTGCTGAGCTGAATTGAGGGCATTCATTTCCTATTCCATCAACAAAATTTTTTTTTTACCATTTCTCCTTTATAAAGCTCCGAAAAATAAACTTTGATTTGATTAATATTTGGATTATAGAACATTTAAAATTGTAAGCATTCACTGTGCTACATCTCACCCTCAATTTTGATATTGCTCTTTTTGTGTTTTCTTTAGCCATCATTTGGTCTGGAGCCTTTGCGCTTGGTATTCCAGCCACACTTCCAATTACCCTTGACGTGATAACAGCTCTAATGTAACGCACAAGGGTAAACGAGTACTCCGTCTAGAAACAGATCCCCCCCAGATCCGATCCTCCCTCATGCACACAAGCAGAGCTCATGTCAAGTCCCGTTGGACCATCATTTACAAACATTTGCAGCATTAATATTTAGATTCAGCACACGGCAATATGGGGAAACTATTCATTAAGGGTATTACACAACTCAATAAGGTGTATTGACACCATTTTGACACCAAGAAATTATTTCATAAGGTCAGATTACACATTAAATAAAACTGGGATATAAATCATGTAATGAGTTATAATTACATAGTCTTACAGTACAAAATTATAAATTTTTTTACAAATTAAAACTAAAAAGAGTGCCTTACATTCTGATTCAGTGTCTTTTGCTGTAATTACAGGTGAAATCTTTTGAGGCATGTCTCTGTTTCTCCATCCAGAGTCTGACATTCGCCTTTGCAGAACAGCTCAAGCTCTGTGAAGTTTCTGTGAAGATCAACTTCTCAACACTTGCCATTGATTTTTCATTAAGGGTATGCACATACAAGCTGAACTGCGTCAGTCTACACCTTTTCAATTTATGTTTGGACTTGGATTCATTCATAAACATGAATATGCTTTTTGCCCAGACTAATGTTTTCAAACTACATACCTGCAGGGATGGAGTCCTGCAACTCTAAAAAGAGACACACTTTTAGGTGTCTCTTTGCTCCAATGTTAGCTCATTAGCAGAGCTTCCCTGCATGTTAGTGCAGTCAACTGGCGAGGAGGATTCGCCACATAATTCAAGTGTGAAGGACCCGAGACACATGTAAAAGTTTCAGGGCTTTTACATGGGCTTTTCCTCTTTGCCCTAGAGGAAAGCAGTTTGAGCCCACTAATCTAGACCAATCGGGAATGATGTTGAACTCAGCAGATGGAGGTTCAGGCCGAGGGTGGTGTTCCTAAAGGGACCCTCCAAACCGGATCACTGCACTGCTGATCAACGGGCTGTTCCAGTTGATCCCAGGTGGTTTTGAGTTTCCCTCCCTTCATCTCTTCCAGTCGCTTTCTCTGGCATGCTTTAAGGAGATTTTAAAGAAGCTGGCTCATTTTTCTTCTGGAGGGCTTGCAGTTTGTTCTTTCGTAGTTGCGTTTTGGGTGTCCGTTTTATGAGTTAGTGGGTTTCATAACAACCCAGTTGCAGTAGAATAATGCCTACTTACATTTAAACAATATGCCATTCTTTGCATTCAAAATACAAGAATGTTAAATCTGGACTTATTTTCATTCAATTCAACAGTTTTATGCTTCCTCTTATTTGTCCATCTTATAAAGTATTTATCCATCTGGTTGTATGTCCATCCTATGAAATGCCAATAAAATATACCATCACTTTTGGCAAAAAATGACTTAGGCCAATATGTAAGGACTGTGACAATATTAGGGTTTGTGACTGTATCATGACAAAAGGTGAAGTTCACTGGGAGTTAATACTTTGCAACCAGTGTACTGGTTCTGCTGCCAGAATTAGCTGTAAAATATTGCTCTTCCTTCCAGCTTAGACAAACTTGCCACTTGTTTTAAGCTCTACCCAGACTCATCTTCTTAAGCTTAGAGTATATGTTCAGCTCTCTCCAGCTCAATCTGCTGCTGCAGCCAAGGAACTTTGGGTTATTTCATCTGGAGAACACCCTGCTCTCCACTTTACTTATGTAAGAAAATGGAAGAAGTTTTCAAAGAAATTAGCTATTAGGAACTTAAAGTCAGAACATTATTAATGTTGGACATTGATTGATGACTGATAGCGGTTTGACTAATTAAAACAAGCCAGTGCTGCCAAGGCAAAGTTTTCCTGTGGGAATGTAAGTGTAAATCCTTCTGCTGTAGACTTTCCGTGCAAACTGATTGTGGGTGCTGAATCAAGAATGACCTTTCCAAGACGTTCAAAAATTAACGAGACACTTTTCAGTGTCTGAAATTAAATATCAGAAGAAAAACTGTAGTAGAAAGATTAGTGATGATGCTAAAGGAAGATGGGTAAATTTGTTGGCAATTAGGAATCAGTGAAAGAAAAAATTAGTCTAAACAGTTTTTTTTTTTTCTTTTTTGCTTTTCTGCTTCTCATATACACACAAGCAATCTTTTCTTGTTGGCTGAAATAATCAACTTTGCACACTATAAGTTTTCAGCGTCCTATTTTATAACAAAAAAAGATAAATCAGTGAGAAACTCCTGCTTTTCAGAAAACAACAAACTTGAACAAACCTTAGCCATGCTAGTTTAGTCATATGAGATAAAATTATGATAGACTTGTAAGAGGATACAAAAAAGGTTTAACCCAAGTCAAAGGCAGTTTAAACAACAAATCCACACACAGTTTTGCTGTGGTCAGCTACAAAGATCAATTTATGACTTTTGAATTTTTTTTTCTCCAGGTTTTGGATTTCTGGATGTTCTCCACATGGGATTTGGAACTGGGTTGCTAATCTGTAGACAAATGGGATCAAGCAGAGTTTAACTCATAACCAGATGACTTAGCAAGGTGTAAAATATGTACAAGCATTTAAGATAAAAGCTGAATCAATTGGGTGTGACTTCTCTGAAAGGTAAAAGTTTCCTGAAGGTTTGATCTCAGCACAACTTTTCCTTCCTTCTATCTAAACCTTGTGATTTGTGCAACACAGGAGCTGCTTTTTAGTACACAGTTAATGAGGTGAATAGGTTCCAAAGCTAGCCAATTACCAAGAGTTGTTTTTCTCTTAAGTCTGACTGACAAAGTATTACTATAAATAAAACAAGATGTAGTTCAACCTTTCTTCTACACATTCAGAGCATTAAAAAATACATTCACATATTCACATTTCACATTCAGATTTTTGGCAAAATTAATGATCAATATGAAACCATGATTCTCCCTTTTCTGCCATCTTAAAGAGTCCACAGCTTCATATTGGGAGACAAAAGAAGCATGAAAGTCTTAAACATATATTCTTTTAGATTATTAAATTATTGTACTAAATATAAACCAGCAGGTTCAGATGTGTTCCTGCATGTAGAAGTTCAAAACCAAAAGGTTGGCTCACTTATACAAATCCAAGTGGACTCTTCTGCAAACCTTGGATGAATGGGTTAAACTATGAAGACACTAGACCTATAAAGAATGCTTTCTCTGTAATGCTTTATGTTTATCTCAGGGCTGTTTTTCTATGTGCGTACATTACAGCAATACCCTGCATGTCTGTGCTCTTAAATCAATATTGGCTGAAGCTGCAGGAGAAGACAATAAGCCAGCCAGGTTTTCAAAATGTGTCAGCAGCTTGGTATTGGTTCGTATGAAATAAACAAAAAACACCTCCTGTTCCATTATTAAGTCATTTGATTTGTAATTCTTTTTCCTTATGTCTGGAAAACAATATCCACCAGATAAGATGCATCTGTTGAACTCATATCTGATTTTACTCGTGTTTTATTCCCCTGTGTTGCTGTGTCAAAGTCACTGACTTATATCAGGTGATTACCTGTCTAATTTCAGTTCAGGTGAACCAAATGCAACAACACACTCAGTACAAATGTGAAGACACAGTGACCTAGCAGCGAGCAGTAACTGTGCCTGAGGTTCGGTAAACAGGTGGGAAAATCTTCAGCACTGCATGCTTGGGTAACACTTCTAATTAGGTTCCTGTCCTGCTGTGATGATGATGATTACAGAGCCAATAACTGAAAAAATGTGTTACTTAAAACACAAGACTTGTGAGAACTTTAACATGCTTATGCACCGTCTATTGTTTTTCTCTAATGCATATTGATTATGTTATGTCTCAAAAACAATAGACAGTCAGTATTGATACATGAGGAATAAAAAAGCCTTAAAATCTAGTATCTACAGTAGACTAATATGTCACCAAACAATTTAGAAATATTAACCTGAAAACATAAATGCATTTATACAAAGGGATTAAAAAAATCCCACATTAAAAGTTATTTTCTGCAAAAGTGCTTCACTTATTGACATTCTTGCTATTAATATTTGATACAGCCTCCTTTGGCCAACAGGACAGCACTTAATCTTCTCCTATTACGTTTCACAAGGTTAAACCATACAGAGAAGGATCCCTGACCCTTCCTCCTCTACCATGCCTCTATATCTTCGAGAGTCCCAGGTCGTCTCTTCTGTTGTCATCTTTACAACCCGGCCCAGAGGTTTTCAAGAGGATTCACATCTGGATGTAAGCTGGCCCTAAGAAGACTGATTCATTCACTAGTGAGCCATTTCTGTGCTAATTTTGTTTATACAGTGAAGGGTGACTAATTTTCATCAAAAGTAATCAGATTTTAAAATGTTCTTGTATTTCAAAGAGTTCATGGAGCCATGTACCACAGCAAGGTTCTGTGGGTCTTTGGAGGCGACACAGACCATCCACCATACTTAAGATGCTTTTCTGTTGGAAATGTCTCTGAAACTCCTTTCAATGCTTCATGCAAACTTTAACAAAATAACTTGTTAACAGTTATTTTGCCATGCTGATTAGAACAGTGTGTATTTGCTTTTTTTTGTGTTTGCCTTATTCTTCCTAATTACGTCTAATGAGGTATTTAATTTACTAACACATTGGAAGCGGTGAACTCTGAACCTTAACTGATTGCAATTCAGATGTGCTCTTGACAGCCAAACTGAACAGACACTTTATTAAGTGTCTAAGTTGCATTTTTTTCAGTAGTAATTCAGTAACTACAGAAAGGAGAGTTTTCTGGAACCTGAACAAGTTTTTAGAAACGTGTATCTCACTGAAGAAGGAATTGATGTGGAAGAAATGATCATGACTTTAGGCTATGTCTCATTAACTCAGTTCTGGATACAAAGTGATATTTAGGCAGTTGAATCTCAATAGTGCTGTGATTTACTGCGATTTAGAAGTGATTTATTAACTTCACCACGGGCCTGTCTGATAAACAACGATGCCTATAATGCTCTTCAATCATCAAATTATTCATTTTACTTTGCTTGCATTGAAATTTGACCAATCAGAACCTACATTTAAGCTGCACTGTACCGGTAAATAATGAAGAAAATAGCTCAACCAGACATGGCAGAATACATGTTGCCTGTTTGATATAATTTTGTGAGAAACAGGAATGGAAACTCTGCATAAAACTCACAACTTAATGAGCACATATGTTTCAAAAGGTAAATAAATAGTAAGAGTCTTCAGCTTCAAATGAAAAAATACTGTATTTGATTAGAGTTTTCTTCATGGAATTGTAAGTATGCATGTGAATTGCCTTAGTATTACAGGATGTGAAAGCAAATTTGTGTTTCCAGTTTCTCAACCTAGAAAACCAAGGATTACATGATTGTAGGCTAGAAATTAATGGCAATCCTCTGGGAAAACAGGAGAAATGATGGATCAGTCTGTACTATCTGTCTTCCATAAAAGGACAAATGGCTGAATGTGTGGATAAGAAAATGGTTGACATGAAGCCTCTCTTTCCCTTTGTTGCATTACTTTAACTGGATGAATACAATGTCTTCTAGGCTAGATACTTAGTCTTCCAATAAGCCTAAGACAAGATTTTAAAACATTTCTATTAACAATGTGCCCCTATCACAACTGACTTTAATTAAGAAAAAAGAGAATAAGGTCATCCTAGACTTGAACTTGTCTCATCTGTGCTGTATAGCTGTACAGACCTTAATATCCACCTAATGTCATGAGCGCTCCTAAAATGAAATGTCTGCCTCACTGATTGTGTGTGAACTCAACTGTGTTTTGCTGCTTCAGCTGTTCTGCTTCGTATTCATGGAGTGACACTTTGGTAAAAGCCTCTTTCATTCACTTGTCTCACTCCTCAGGGTCTTTTCACTTTTTTCAGCACTGCTGAAATTGAGTTACATTTTTCTCCTTCCTTCCACCGGCATGTTGTAGACGTTGCATAGCTAACAAAAAGCTCAGTTGTCAGCCCTCTAACCTATCATTACCCATGAGGTCTAAACTCTTTATAGATACATGTTCCCTTCAGCTCATTTAAAGTTGCAAATAGCTTCTACAGTTTTAATGTTATTCAGACATCTGGGATATAATTCACAACTTAAGTAATGATTGCCTTCTGTAACCAGTAAGAACCTACATAAACTCAAATCTGGATTTTTATTAGAATGCCTTTTGGCAGCCCTTTTGTAGTCCATCCACTATGTTGGAAGTTGCATTTAGATGGTCTTTAAGAGGAATCTTCTTAATTCCGAGTACTTACCAGAATAAGCCCTGACACTGTTCCCTTCATACTTAGAAGGTACATGTAGAAATACAACCACCAAACCAATCAACTAACCAAACAAACAACTAAACCAATGAACCAGCCAGGCAAAAAACAACCAAGTTATATAACTGACCAGTCAAATCACTAACTAATCCAATAAACTGACCAACCAAGCAGCATGATCTGTGTTTGGACTGTTTTGACTTCGTTGAGCTTTTAGACTTAACATATTTGCTTCATCTAAACCTTAAATCCAATACCAACAAAAAATATGTAAGAAATTATTACCTTTGATTACTGCCTCTCTTTTAGATATGATTAATTTATAGTTAGTCAACTGATACATAATTCATCAACTAAATTTTTTAGATTGTTTGTTTATAAAGCAATGTTTAAAGTAAGTGCATTTCTAAGTCACTTTGTCTTTCTTTGGAGTTTTACATCCATATTTACATCATCATATTCTTTTGCAATCCTTTGTCTTGCCTTGCTCACCTCATTTGTCCAGAAGTCCTATTATTAGCTCTGCTGCCACAGCAGTGGATAAAGGTAAACTGAGCAGGATGCCCTGAATTCGTTTTGCATGTTATGTTATAGTAGAGTTGGCATTCCCCTGTTGACATCTTAGAACTATGACAGAAGTTCTGAGCAAGCCTCGTAATGGACTGGCGCCCTGTCGAGGTTTTTCCCCACCTGTCACCCAGTGGCAGAAAATAAATTCTTCAGTATTCCCACAACCCTGGGCAGGATAAAACATGTATAGAGGGCAGCTAGAGGGTTGTCCAGAGCATTGGATTTTCTATTCTTATCTCTGTTCTGGCACAATGTAGTATAGTCTGATGCACATGATTGAAACAGAACAACTTGCATGTGTTATAACAGGAGTCAGAAGCATATATTTAGTGCATGCTTTTATTTGGTATACTAAAGGGACCTTTAATTTTAATCACAAATGATTTATTTTTACATAGATAGTGATCACTAATGTTTATAGTAATATTTAAGCTCCCCTCAAAGCAACCTAATCAGTGCAGCTTCATTTTACAAACAGTGCCTTACAAAAGGAGTTCTACCCTTTGAACTTGATCATTTTCTCATGATATAAAAGATTTTTTTAATTGGGATTTTATGCAATAAACTGACCTGGAGGAGATTGTGTTTTTGAAGTGGAAGACAAATTGTACATGGTTGCTGGGTTTACCTCTTATTAGGATCAACAGATTTAGATACTCCTTTTTACCCCATAGCTGTTTCTTTCAAGGCTGCAGGAAAGCATAGAAAGGCATTCCCTTTTTTTTCCTATGATTTTTTCATAACATTTTTAAGGGGATTGATTATTTACCACATTCTGTCACTGCCTTAACTGCCAGTTGACCTGAGGATTCCTACATTACTATAAGCTGCAACATTCTTTGGGTCTTAGGTCTTATTATTTTAGCAACACACCAGTTGCCCTTCTTTGACTTGTGAATAAAGCTGAGTTAAGCAAAATGTTACATTTTCACATTACACTAAACACATCTTCTCCACCATGTGGAGACGAGACGAGGAGACGCCACTACAGAGATGAGGAAGACGGTCAGAGTTTGTCGGAAAAAGGTTCGAGGATTCACCTCCCAGCAAAACAACCGCCCTGAACCTAGAACCGGAGCTGCAATTGAATGATTTAGATCAAATTGTATTCATGTATCAGAATGATCCAGTCAAAGTCAAGACCTAAATCCAATTTAGAATCTGTGGCAAGACTGAGAGAGATGTCACTCATGTTCTTCATCTAATCTGACTGAGTCAGAACCATTTTGTGCAGAAAATGAACAAAAATTTCTTCTCTGGTTGTGGAAAATGGGCAGCTTACCTGCAGGTCAAGCAGGTTCTGTGAAGAACTGAGTCAAGAGGTTAAATACAAATGGAAGTATCTTAGATTTTTCTAAGAAAATTGCTAGACCTACGTATTTCTTTTCATTTTACCTCACACTTTTCCACTATTTTGTGTTGTTTCATCATGTAAAATCCCCATGAAATCAAGTGAAGTTTAGATTTTGACTTGAAAGAAAATATTAAAATATCTAACTGGTAATAATGTGTTGTTTGCATGTTTAGTCAATGCTTTTATTTATGTTTGTGATTTTTTTTTAAAGCAGCTCACAAGTCAGGTACAAAATAATTTAGGCTGTGGCAGTATGTCAGTCACAGCCAATATCAGTGCACTCATACAACGCCGCCTTGCTGAAGCGGTTTCTTTTCCCTGTGCAACACTCATCAATCAGGCAATACAACAGCTGAAGCTCTTTAAGTAGAGGTTGTATAATGCATTTTGGGATTTCTGATTACACCGTGAAAATGCTTTAGGCAATACAAAACATTCATCATTCAATGTTCATTTACCTTCTTTCTGACTGCTCTCTCATCTCTTAGATTCCTCCCACCTCATAAATCCTGCCGAGCTGAAAAGTAGCCACGGATGATCTATTAATCCTCTGATAAAATGAAACAACTTATGTTTCTTATTTTAATCTTATTTTAAAACGCATTTCATGTATTTCATTCTGTATTCACTGAGCATGCATAATAGCCTCCTATTAATGCTGTTTGTGTGAGCTGTTATGATTATGTAGTGATTAATGCATCTTCAATGATACTTAGAATATGTATATAGGTGGTAATGTACATCTTAATAGCTTAATGAGAGCACAGCTTCAGATGAAATGACAGTTCTCTCCTTTTGCTTAATTTTTGCATTGATAACTTACAGGTGACTTATAAAAAATACATCTAATGGTTTCAGGTCAGGCTGTTTTAATAAATAACCCAACACCTCTTCCGATTTCCCATTTCGGCATGGAAGAAAATAAAAAGGTCAGAACATTCCCATTATGGGTCGCCTAATGGGAAATCAATCTAGAAATGCAAAAATCAGAAGACTCACAACCTGGATTCATACTGAGTGGACTTTGAGTGAACTGCAACAGATCTTGGCTTGTCTTACAGAAACTCCCAAGCTGGCTTTACAGATAGCGGCTGAGTTCTGCCTCAGGCGATACGCTTCATCAAGATAGATGCCTCATCAAGATGACTGGCAAGTGCTGAAGAGGAGCTTTACTTGCTAAGGAAGGAGAAGCAGAGATGAGACAGGTAGAGCACAGGAGCCGACTTCAGCTACATCCGTCTTCCCAGAAGCTGGGCTCCGTAGATTAAAGTGCTTCTGGTTTTGGCCGAGAGACATTGATAATATCTCACTTCCTTGTTTGTAGCAAGAGGCAGTTGTTGACTCTACAGAATTGCAAGAAGGATGCTGTACCTTTACACGTCTCAGCTTTTTTGTACAGTGATCCAGACAAAAGCTTAGCCTTCTTCCTCGTTCAGTTAGCTGGTGCTGACCCCATAAAACTTTTCCAACATGAAACCAAAACATTGTGTAGCCTGGGAAATTAGCTGCCTCACTGCACACAATTACCATGGTTTTTAAATTGCAGCAGTTTAATGTTCATGAACACGACAATAAACAGTTACGACGGTCGTATGACCTTTTCTCTATCTTTTATTCCAAACCACAGGACAATGGACTCAACACAAAACATTCTGGAATTCAACTTTACTTTGTTTTATCCTTAAATAACATCCAGAGAAATGAGTTCCCTTCAAAAAGCACCTATAGCCGTCCACCTGTGAGTAATTAGATAAATGAAGTTGTTCTCTGAAGGCCTCAGAGGTTTGTTAGAGATCAAACAGCATTATAAAGAAGAAAAAGTAAACTAGATGAATCAGGGATTAAGTTTTTAGGTTTAAATCAAGGTCAGATTTAAAAAATATATGAACATCTCGCAGAACACTGTTTAGTCATCTGAAATGGAGAAAGTATTACACAACTGCAACCCTATCATAACATGACTGTTTTCCTAAGCTGACAGGCTCTGCCAGGAGCGCATTAGTAGGAGAGTTTGAGAGGCTCATGGTATCTCTGTAGGAGCAACTTAAGTCCTCAGCTCAGGTGGAAGACGCTGACAAATATTAGTTGATTAGTTGTGCTTTTCATAAATAGTCTCAGTGGAATAGAAGCAAGAAAAAGGCTGTTGAACGTAAGACATAAGACGTTTTTGCAGTTTGCAAAAACAGTAGAGCAGAATTGAGCTATTAACATTTACATGCAAAACACTAAGTACTGTGGAAAACAGCCACAGAACAATGTTGATGGCAGTATCATCCTGTGGGGATGTTTTCAAGCTGATGAAAGTTGATGGAAAGGTGGATAGAGATAAATACGGGACAATGCTGAGAAGAAATTGTTGGAGGATGCAAAAAACTTGAGATGGTGGCAAACCTTTCCCTTCCACCAGGACAATGACATAAAGCATAGATTCAGGGCAATAACACAAATTCATTTTTTGGAATAGCAGAGCCAGTGTCAAAACATAAATCCAATTGAGAATAAGTGGTGAGAGTTTAAAACTGATGTTCATAGACAACACTCTGATTTAGTTCCAGGTATTTCGTAAAGAAAAATGGACAGAAGAAGACATAACCCAAAAGACTTGTGACTAGGTAATTGAATAACAATACATCACACTTCTAGATAATTACTTGTAGAAACTGTCCTTCTACTTCACAATTATATGCTACTTATTTATTAGGAACAAATTCCAATAAATCATATGCAAATTTATGGTTCTAACTTCCTAAAATCAAAGTGAACACTTCCATAACTGAATAAATGTTTTATTTAGTTTAATTTATAGTAAAATTTTAATAAAGCTTGTAGTATAAAAGCCACACATTCCAGAGAGAAGCACCACTGATTCCATTAGAACAATCTCTATTGTTCTGGCATCACTGAAAGAAACACCTTCTGACTGTTTAATGGTACACAGGGCAATGATATTCATTAATGGAAGTCAGGTGGGGCATTCGGTGCATGTAAGAGTGAAACGTACAAGTGAATAGCTATCATCTCCATGAAAGCATTTAGATGAGTATCTTGTGATTATTTGAACCACTGGAGATGCTCAGCCAGTTGGAAATCTGTGATATGGTTTTGATAAAAGATAAGATCCGGAGTGCAGCAGTGTAGTGAAACATAAATCAAAAGATAGATAAACGATAGGAGATACTGCCAGTTCAGCAGCTGACACTTGGTACTTGTTTAGTCGGCACAGCACCGCATTCATTGTAATACATTGCTGGAAGATGACACAACTTGTATTAGGATGAACACTTTCATCAGACTTGAAACAAGCTTAGAGTGGAAAAATGGCCCCAAGGAAAAAACAAGTCTCCCATCCGGTGGATGTTAAACTCATTCAGATTGCTGGCATTATATTTAAATTATAATAATTACTTTGAACAAACGTAACTGCCAAACAAGGCTCAGTGGTTTCAGTTTGGATGGGACAGTTGGTGAAGTTCAAAGCTTTTTGCCTTCAAAGGCAGGTCTGCTACTGGCATTCATCTACATTCAAAAAACTGAACTGGCATTTTGTATTATTTTGTATACAGCCAAGTTTTCCCTTAGAATATCAATTCCATTAAAAGTGGTAGATCAAAGCAGATATTTAATCAGTCATTTGCAAATTAAATGCACACAAAACAAACAAAACAACAACAACAAAAAAAAAACTGTTGGATTATGACTTTATACCAAATACACTGAAAAGATGAATAGTTTTGACTAAACACTGGCTAAAGCATTGTGGCAAATTTTGCTGGGTTTGTTTTGAACATTAATGTGATCTGATCAAAGTTCAGTGAGCTGTGCAAGATGGAACAAGAAGTAGTTAGACAAGGGCTGTAATGTGTATTTTGCCAACAATATTTGGTCAAACATTTGCATTTCATGATCCATTTCAGTTCTGCATGTGTACCAAATGAACAGCCTCGTTTCAAATGTGAACACATGCAGAAGCTAATATGAAGAACTGCAGTGTGAGCCTCTACGTTTCCCTTGTGTAACTTTAAAAAGTGGCAGCCAAAGCAGAGAGGTCTCCCAGCTTTCACTGGAGTTTGGTACTGGAGAGAAATTTGGCTTTCTTCTCAGCTACAGTGATGATGGAGAATGTAAGGCGCTCAGAAGCAGAGCTTTATGTCAGCATTTTGTTTCAGCTGTGATAATGCAAGCTTAATATAATTGTATAACTTGTGCAGAAAAACAGGCTAAATTCCAAGTTGAGCTGCTTGTATCATTCAACCAATTTCAAAGTCTTTAAAGCGGCAGACAAGCAGGACATAGATGTACAAGTACATTGGTAGCTAAAGATATAGCTTTAAGGCTTGAATCTCGATAGATAGTTTTTTTTGCCTTTACATAGAGGGATTTATGTCTTTGTATCCATATAACCTTGTCTGTTTGATCACAAGATACAATTTTCTCTCCCAATCTAGAGTGACATATAATAATCATGTTCAATAAATTGGAGATATTTGAAAAGTTTATTTATTTCAGGAACTCAGTTCACTATTACTTAGATTAATTATGTATATACTGGTGTTTCAAGCCTTTATTTCTGTTAATTATGATAATCTTCCACTTACAGCTAATTAAAATATGTAATTTTAAATCATTCAAATGATTAAAAACTATTTGCACAACAGATCGTAATCTTAATGACATGTTCCTGCTGAAAGCTACAGTATGTAACTTTTATATAAAAAAGTAATTTTCAGATTTTTTGAAAACTGTCACTATGTCGTGACTGTATGATATGAGACAAAAATTGAGCTATTCTGCTTTCTCCCAGTGCTAACCAGAAACAACCAATCGGTCCCAGGAGGTGATCCAGGTGCTGTTAATCACATTTTTGTGTGGCGTTGCTCATCCTCCCTCCTCTCCTTTTAGTGTATATTGGACCAATTTTTGTAAATATCCTTTATATTTGCAACATGTAGCAACTAAGTCCAAAACTGAAACATTTGGTGATGTATGCATTTTCAAAACAAACAAAAAATAAAACAATATTGTGAATTTTGTATAAAAGTTCTGGATGAAAACCATAGTCTCAAGATGCAGATATTCAGATTTAAATCTCAAGACATCTTTTTCCCATTTTTAGATCACCCATTTCCATTTCCACTCTGAGTATTGTCTGCATGTGTGCGCATCAATATGTGATAGGCTGGGAGTGGGACGTTATGACATTAATAAATCCTTGCCGTGTGTCCCATGTCAGCCTGGAGATGTGCCAGCACTTCCTGCCAAGACAAGTGGTGGGTGTAGCCTAATTAAACATGGGCTCTTGAGTTTTCCAGAAGACTGAACTTGCAAATACTCCATACATTAAAGGCATCTTAAGTGATGATGACGCTGATAGGTGTCAAGAAAGCTCCAGTATTTCTCAAATGATCCTGACCTTAGAGGGATGTTCAAGCATAAGCTATAGCTTCATGCAAATTAGATCAGATTCCCAGCACTGAGAGTACCCAAATTTCAATCTTTATGCACATTGTTGTAAAGTGTCTGGCCATGCTTCAGCAGTCATTGTCTCTCCATCTGCTTTGGTGATATCTTCCCCTGGTGATAGTACTTGACTCAAAGCAGCAGGTCATTCTTGCTTTCTTTGCAGAATCTCCTCCACCCTGTCTTCACACATAAGTGCCTTCAGTAAGACTGCAGATAAAATTGGGTAGGGAGATGTCATCGTCTTTTACATCTTTAATAGCAGGATTCATCCTGTCTGCAGCAGCAGTAATGCAGTACATTAGCATTACAACATTTTTGATTCATGAAGGCAACAGAAAGCTGGCAGTTTTAATTATGGATGTGATTTCGATTCTAAATTTCTTTAATCAGATAAATTCACTAATGCAAGGATTGAGTGTTTTCAAACTTTGACATCCAACCTTTTATTGCACTCAAGATAAATATTTGTAGATCCAAAAACAGAAACAGTGATCCCAAGAGATGCCTCTTTTCTGTATGCCATTAAAATAATTCTTATTTTTGTTTTTTAAAAAGGAAAGAGTAAAATGATATTTTAAGTGCTTTTAGGGCCAATCAATCAATCAGTCAATCAAATTTTATTTGTATAGCACATTTCAGTAGCAAGGCATTTCAAAGTGCTTCATATAATAAACACAAAGTCATGCAACATAGAATCAATAATCAAAAACTACATTAAGTCAAGTGCCATAACAATGCAAATAAAACATTTTTAATATGTAGGTACAATTGCAGCACTTTCAGCCAATAATCATTAAGTTTGTAACTGATTGCGTGTCAAATCCAACAGGTGCGTTTTTAGTCCAGATTTAAAGTACTGTTTGAATACCCAGCTGTTTTAAAATATCAATCACGAAGCTGTTGATTTGAAACTATGTTGAAGAGTTTCAAAGTTTTGAAGTTCAGCACGATGTCACCACCATAGTGCTCTTCAGATTTAAACTCTCACCTCAGTTCCTCCAAATACTCTTAAAACTTGGCCCCAGAGATACATAGTTTGTCCATGTAGACAGCTGTCAATTTCAGCTGACTTCTGTCTTGGTCAGAGTCCCTGCTAATGTTAAACCTCCTCTGCTTTGGACAGTGACACCAGTGTCCCAGTGTGTCTGAAGCGATAATTGGCTCGAGCGTTGGTGGTTCATGAGTAAAACACAGTAACTGATTTTAACTGGAGCAAGACGAGTAACCGTTGACACATTCCAACATGAGTTTTCTAACTGGGAAAATGTCCCAGATACATATCAAAGCAGGTTTTGGAACTATCATTCAGCGTTTGGAATTGATTTGACCCCAATTCTTTTGAAAATGCATGGATTGTTTTGGGTCTGTTAATTTTATCAGTCCCAAAAAATGAATGAAACGAACTTATCCAATTCTGTGGTCAAATGTCCGGTCATAATTATGCTACAAGCTGCAAGATTTGATTGGCTGGTTTCTTTACACATATTTTATTCGGCATTTAACCATATCAATGCAGTGTGTGTCTGTATATCTGAGTCTGTTTGGAAAATTTCTAACATGTGTGACAAAATTTATGTTTTTAAATTTCATTGTAACTTTTAGTTGCATAATTATTACAAATATGCCAAAAGAAACATTGGCATAAACATTGCAGCTAGTATGTTTTTTTAAACTTCTGACATTATTGGATTTCTTGTGGACATTTCTTGATTTAAATATGAATACGTTTCTCACTTAAATCAGCATGTCTCTTATCTTCTGTTTCAAAGAGTACATTTAAAAAATGAGTGTTTGTATTGCATCTTATTTATATGCCAAACCTGTCAGGAATTAGTCAGTATAAGTTCATGAACAAATAAAAATCCTTTAGTTGGATTTATTTTATAGGGCTTGTTCGGAGTGTTTTGGTAGTTAACTATTTTTCTGACTAAAACTTTGCTATGAGTTCTCTTTACCCAACGTGTCTGCAATTGATGGGGTGTTTTCAAGATTATTAGTGGAACCAGTTATCCAAAATCTGCAATATCGTCACTTACAATTGGTACAATGTGAATATGAGGTTATAACACTGCTCAAGTTTAAGCAGCTGTACCAAAAAGTTTGGAAAAGTTACCTCATGAATATAAGTAACCTCAGGGATGTACAATTATTTTTGAGATATCTACGCATTACATTTTTCTTGCTCTTTAAAGATGTTATTTATGGATATGGTTATTAATCAGCATTTCTGTGTTTCTCAATTTTTTTTTAACATTAGTTTTGTTTTTATCATGGAACTTTTTTAAATTCCAAGCAGAGTGTTAAAACAGCACATGCTGGCAGATTTAATAACCTACTTTGCAGCAGTGCAGGGTGTCCGTAAAATTATCTCACTATAACAATGAGCCCATTTTGAATTTCTGCATTTTTCTCTTTGCTCCCTCGGGTAACAGCTCATCTTTTGATCATGAAGATGAAACTCCTTGACAAGGTGATTTCTACCTCGAAATTTGAAGCTTTCAGGTGTGCTTCAGTAACATCAGTGCACTGAAAAAACTGCCTGTGCATGACAGAGAGTAAAATAATAAAAAAAATAGATAAACAAAAAGAACATTAGCTAATGAATATGTTTAATGGAGCATAATCACAAAAACGGGGGAAAACTGCATTTCAAACAGACAGCAGAAAAAGTTTTCCTTTGATCGTTAGCATGTTTGTCAAGGGGCTTTGGATTTGACAAGTGCAACAATCCTGCAGCTCTGCTGGCTTAAAATGAAAAGCTCCCCTCACAAATGAGCACACAAAGATTCAAGTGATGCTTATCCCGATAGCTGCAGTTTAATTTCAACTTCTTGCATAGTTTCTAACTCTGCATGAGTTAGAAACTTAGGTGAATGGTAAAAACTGTTCATGTGTCAAAAAGTTGTGTTTATGAGAGTTTTTCCAGCTTTCAAAAGAAATTAAGTGATAATTTGTTGACTGTGCAAAAAGTTAATGACTCTTCTATATGATCTCTTATAATAAATAAAGAGGGTTTTGAACTAAGAAGTATAAACTGGTGGTATTGCATTTGATGATGAAACATTAAATGCAATAAAATTGCTTGCAATATATAAACACCAGTGTAAATAGCGGTTTGTGTGACTTCTGACTTATTATAATTTCCCTGCTTCATGTGTTTCCTGCCATGACTGCTGATGCTCCTCCACTGCTGATTAGCTCATTACTCTCACCTGTGCCTTCAGCCAAAGCTGATGGCGCTCACCTGCTGCTGCCTATATAAGCTCCTCCTCTGCACTCACTTAGTGTGAGGTTGTCTGTTACCATCTTTGGCACAGCCTTTGGCTGGGCCATGGCATTGTGTGTCTGGCCTGTTTTCTGCCTACACTGTGAATTGGTCTAGTTTTGGCTCTGAATCTTGCTTCATGTAGCTGGACTCTGTTTACTGCCTTGCTGATGCTGGATCTGTTTTGCCTTTTCTACCTGCCTTGCTGCTGACCTTGAATGTTTACTCTCCCACTGAATTAAGGATTAATTATGATCTCTCATTCTCTGCCAAACTTTAATAACACACAATGTTTACTCAAATGAATACCACCACATGACAGCAGCATGACCTAAAACCAGCTTTTGATGCTTAAACACCCTCTTTTGTGGATATATGGAAAAGAAAGTATGGCAAAGTTCCTCAACATTAAAAAAGACTCATTGCTAGTCATTATAAAAATCTGATTGTGGCAGTTATCACCAAGACTGGCATGACCAGTTATTAAGGTTATATATGGCAATTACTTAACATAAACAAATCTGTTTTGGATGGCTTTTTCTAATAATAATAATAAATCTTCCTCTGAAAACAGATATTTGTATGTGAAGTTTGTCTGATAATAAAGCCGCTGAGAAATGTGTGTGCTTTTTTTATTTTTATGATGCAAGTTCACAATGACCTACATATTTACACACATATCTGTGAATCCAGAGTAGCATGAAAAAAAGATGCCGCAAGAAAGATACAACCTGAGGAAGATGTGTGCAGACGAGCAGACTGAAAAACCCTCGCTCAGACAGATTGATTCTGACCTGACCAGATTCTGGACGACAGCCGTAGGAGACAAAGGGAGGTCAGACTGTCAAGCTGTGGCTGAAGTTAATCTCAGTGAAGTTTTGGTCTGGGGAAATCATTCTTGTCTAGTGCATTTTGTTTGCATGATCAGCAATAGTTCGCAACAGAAACAAACACTTGAAATAAATCACTATGTGTGTACTGGTCTATATAAGACTGTGGGAAAGAATCGGGACAAACTATAAAGTATTTTTTCCCTCACATATATGGAAATATAAATATCTAATATCAGTTTAACAATCCCTAAAAATTCTAGTAATATAATCAAACTATCAAAATGGATGAAAGGACTTTTTAAAACCTTGTGAAATAAAATTAGAAAGTATTTTAACACAGGGGCTGGGAGAAGAAATATGCAAACTTTTAAAATAATATCACATTTGTAATTATTTTTGGAGCCAAGTGAGAAAAAAAAAAAATTCAAAACATTTCCTAGTGTCACTCTGTCCCAAATATATAAATAACTGTTAAAATCATCCATCCTGTTGCATCTCTCTTAAAAACACAGCTTGTTTCTATATTTATGGTCATAATTAAGAAGAATCATGATGACGGTTGGAGGCCACCTGGCTGGAGGGTCCTAACTTTGACTTCTGTTAAAACACACATATTTCTTGACATATTTCCTAATGATATATGTTTTGGTTTGATGAATTTAGTTTTTTTTAAGTGAAATTTTATCTCTTTTCTTTCCAGAGCTCAATAACAAAGATAAGACATAAGTAGCTGAGCATTTCTAGATGATAAAGTAAACTTTAATGAGGTTTTCTAAATTTTACACGTGTATGAGTTAAAATTTTTCAATTGAACTAATAATTTATGTAACAATTTATCCAACTCTCGCTAAGCCCGTACCAGTCTCATATCTGCTGTATTTTGGTCTATTTCTCATATTAATATCGCAATTGAGTTTAATAGTTTCACTTCAACTCCTCAAATCTAATAACAAACCTCAAATCTGTGCTCCTTTGCACCTCCTGTTGCGCTGGGCTCTGCGGCTCCTATTGGGGAGAGTTGAGATCAGACAGCTGCTGAGACACATCAGTGGTTTCATTCAGAGTAGCTGAGAGGATTTAAAATTAATGAATTAATGGAACAAAAAGTCACGGCAAAAGGAAAAAGAACAGACCGGATCAGTACGCACCAGTGGGCCTTGTGTTCTTTTCCACAACACGAAAATAAAATTATGAATTACAACTGGGACTCAAAGCTTTATAAATTAGAAAGATCATACAGCAGGGTACATAGAAATTTGACAAAGTGCACAAGATATTGCAGAACCAGTTTTACTAGTGAGTACTCCTAAGATTATGTCTTTTTTTGTCTGAGTCTGAAAGAAAGTTAAAAATTTTATTAAAATTTCTGTTACATTTTAGATGTAGATTCTATAATATTAGATCAGAAGTTTAAATATTAAAATGTGTACCATTACTTACATAATCTATGTCCTTTTACATGTAATGGAAACCTAGTTTATACACATAACTAAATTATGACTTCCATAAATAAAGAGGGTTTTGAACTAAGAAGTATAAACTGGTGGTAAAGCATTATACACCTAAATTATACCCAACATCTAATGTTTTTGCATAGTTTTACCTATACCTGCAATGTTTGGAATCACTGTATCAAGTCACATATATATCAGTTCCTAACTGGCATAGATCAAAAACATTCAAGGTCACAGACTTTCCCATCAAGCTGGAGCAAAACTCCTGGCTGTCTTTCCAAAGCGTCTTTGACTGAGCAGGCAAAGAGAAGCAGCAACAATCTCTGTCAGCTGCATGCACAAAATTCACAGACACCATGTTTTCTTTGTGTCACGTTGGGAAGCTGTGGACTGAGCAAAAGAAGATTTCAACATTCTGTCTAAGTGATCTCCCTACATGTCAGAAGTTGCTTAACTTCCATGGATACAACTTCTGTGAGATTAAGTAAAAGTAAAACTGTTAAGATTACGAATTTCAGCAAGAGTCACATTGCTGAGTAGGTCCAAAGGATTAAGGGAAATGTCTTGGTCTTAAACAGCTTTCACAGATTATCATCTGATTTTAGGGTTTCTTAAAACAAGTGTTTTATTAGATGTAACTGCCCTGTTGTTGGAGATACTCTAAGCATTCAACATGCAGGGATGAGGAATTCTTCATCAGTGCATACAGAACCCTTGCATAGTGTTCCATGATATTAAGCAATGTTATAATTAGATCACTGCTGTGATATTTAAATTGTACTTGTGCATATGCTGTAGAATTGGTGCCTATATGCAGAATATAAAGTCTCTTAGAAAAGAGATTCTTGCTGACTGATTCTATCTGTTTTTATCTTTTTGTCACACTCAGTTTCATATCATCAAATAATTGTAATATGAAAATTCACCAGGGAAATTGGAGTAGCACAAAACCATTTCTTTAATCAAAAGAAAAAAGCTATGAAAATGTGGTCTCTGTGGTTCACAAAGTCTTGTGATTGACTTTTTACGATTCCTTTCTCTGATTCTGTTGATTTGTGAGCGCTACTTCATATTGTCAGACAGATTCTAGTTGACTGATTTAAATCTAGAACTCAGACCTGGGTGTGTCTGGTGAGACTGAGCTTAGCTTTAAAAATGTTTTCTTAATAAGCAGGGCATCTTATATTTTTACATGTGGCCAGTTTCATTTTGATAAATTAGATTTTTCATCAATGAAATCACCATCTGAAAATTGCATTTTGAGCTCACACAAGATGTCTGTCTGCTACTGGAATGTCTATGAACACACAGAAATCTGCAGAAAGCAATTACTCATTCTTATGATGCATTTTTTTAAGTAAAAAATCCTGGAGCACCCACTTATGTTAATATTTAATTGAAACACAAAGCAGACACGCAGCAGAGTGATCGGAGTATCGGACCAGAAACAGACACAAGATGTCGGCGTGAGCTGTTTTATTGGGAGCTTGATTTTTATCAAGATTGAGGATGTGCTGACTATAGTTTCCTTGGCTTATTCAAATTTAGATTTGTGCAAAGATTCACCCTCTTCATTCAGAATGTGGCTGATTCAGGTTTCTTTATTTTCTACAATTGTTCTGAAACTGCACATTTGAAATGACTTTTCCTACATTTTCTAGCAAACAAGTCACTACATTTTTGGCTAGTCTGTAACAATAATACTCATTAAAATTCCACCGATAATCCCATGGAAAACAGTTAAAAAGTAGTTGGAGGAGACATCAAAGTGTAAATCCTGACTCTTGCATGTTTTAGTAAGTAGTAATAAAACATGCCCTGATTTGAATGTCAAACCATCCGTTCACATTCTGTATCCACTTAGTTCTATTCAGGGTCATTGGATTGTGACCCAGCAATTCCTGAGGCATTTTCAAGTCACCTTGAGCACTGATGTAGATATTTTAAGGAAAGCAAGACGTGCACTTCCTGTCAAAATCTCAGTTTATTATTTTTATTAACTTAATTTCAAACCGAATCCTAAAAATCAAGAAAATACATTTTTAAAAAACTGAAAAATGGTAGGCAACTTTTGAGTTTATGTTGCTGAAAATCCTCTGAATCCAATTATCTCCTTCATGGAACATGTTGCTTTAGACCTTTCCTAACTAAACTAGGAAAGACTACCAACACCTCCCAGCACAGTTTCCCTTTTCTTTTGCATAGTTGCATCTGTAACCGCTACCCGGTTTCCATGTCTGAAAATTGTCAGCATTTTCAGACATGCTGAAAATGTCTGGATGTGTCTTCAGAAAAATCTGTTGGCTGTAGGCTATTCAGGGACAGCGCGATTAGAGTGGTTTCACAACACAACAGCAGTGCGCCTGCAAGCTAGGCTCAGGGCATACATGACCATTTAGTTACAGACAAATTTCTTTCCCCTCACATTTGTAAATCAGAACTCACATTTGCAGATCTATCGTGGCAGAAGTTAGAAGAAACATATCAGGGCAACACAGCTGCGAACATTCGTGTCTTTCCAGCTAATTGCTTGTGCTTAACTTATCTACAATATGCAAGTAAAATTTACACAGCTGTATTTCAACAAATTTAAAGGAAATTGTTCAATATCTAAATATACTCATGAAAAAAAAGAGATTTAAATAGTGAGTTTTCCCTAATCCACACATTTTAAAGTCAGGCTTTAATATATACACTTATGTTTGCCTACTTCTGTAGCCGTAAATATACTTCTCACATCATTCTACCTGGATATTTGATGCCTCTTGTCAAAATTGCTAGAATTCACTCCAGTTGGTCAGCTTCCAAAATTGACTTTCAGCCACTGACTTACGTTTCCAACAGGGTTGAGGTCAGGACCAATCCAAGAACTTACTGCCAACTCAAATACCTTCTGCAAAAGGTTTTATGTTCAAATGAATCAAAGGTTGAGCTTTTTGGTTGGACTGAACAAACTGTGTTTGGAGAAGTCAAATTAAGGCCTTTAAGCCTCAGTTAGTTTTTAACATTATTGACTTTATGTCAAAACTGGGTTTATATCAAAACTGCTTTTTCCATACAGTTGGAGTGGGTAATTGTTTTTGTGGGTCTGTTTTTATTGATGTGTGCAGCACTTTGAGCTGCTTTTAGCATGAAGGGTGCTTTATAAACAAAATTGATTGTTTGATTGATTGATAGAATAGTTAATTATTCAGTTAGAAGCTTAGCTTCTTAACCCCGAGCCTGTCATTGGCAGTGAACAGCACTCATTATTATGGAAAGGGGCTTTTTGCCTCTTAGTTAGATTTTAAACATTTATTACCATTTCAATCATGTTTCATAAATTTAGATCAGTAGGCTAAACGTTACATTTGACCAATTCTTTTACATGCCTTTTGCAAATTGAACTGACATAATATATTCTTAGAACTATTGACTTAAAATGTATGTATTTTTATTTATTACATTTTAAAAGGTTGTTAAAATCAGTTTTTAAGGATCACAGAAGTTTAAACTATTTTTGATTTTGCCAACCTTTCTAAAAGGGCAGTGAAGTTCTGCAAAGGCAATTTTTCAGCTTCAGCCAACACAAAGACTGTCATCATGTGTATTTATATTCACCTTACATCAGATTACACTTTGAGAACTACGCTTATCGGTCACTTTATCATTAGTATTCTCTTCTAGCCGTGGCCTCTGACAACCCCTGTCATTCAAATTACACCCTCTGATGCTTTAAACAGCAGAGGGACAAACTCTTCCTGCAGACTACACTAAGTGCTATTATCCGTACACTGAGATTGACACTTTAAATAAAATAACCACTGATCAACTGCAGAGGGGCCCCATCTTTTGTCTTTCAAAGGCATCTATACTTGCAGAGTGTTAGACAACAAAGAGCCACAGGGGGCCCTCTTGGGTGTCAACGGGAGTTTTTGGTGGTGTGGAGGAGTATGACAGCGTGCTGAGAAATGTCAAGTCCGGGATTGTGTCGCGTGTTCTATGCCAAAGATGCCTTTGACTGCCGTCAGCAGATAAAGACGCCTTGCGTTGTGTTTTCTCAGTGTGTTCAGTTCACAGCAGCAGAAGGAGGAGTGCCGTGTGCTGCGGACGCCAAACTGCAGGGACAATAATGTTTGACAGATTTGTAGGATATTGAGTTGGAACTGTACAGATGACGTTATTATTTGTGGACCTGAAACCGAGTTGCAGCTAAAAAAAAGGCTAACACTTAAAGTACGGCCACAAATCTAGAGGAAGCATCCTACTGCAGTTTATGCTGTTTACTCATTAGGACCATCAATCCTATTTGGAAACATGATCATTTTCTTGTCATAAATACTTCTCCTTTCTTAATATATGTGCTTTGTATGATTCCAGTACTTTGCTTAAAAGGTGACAGCAGGATATTTACACCACACACTGACATGAACAAATTCAATCTGCAGCCAACTGATTGAGCAATTTGTTCAGCAATTGAGCACAATAGGCCATCAGTGTGCAGGAATACTAATGCATATCGCAGACCCGAGAGTAATGACGAGTTGCTAAAAAAATTAAACTGCAGCGAGAGGTTGTATTTCATCAGTGATGATACAAACAGCTGCGGTGGATTTGATGTATAATGTGTTACACCACTGTAGTTAACTTGTTCTTTATTTATGTTTCAGAAACAATGATGGAACCAATGCTTAGTCCCTTTTTTGACCCAGGACTAGCATAGTTTTATTCCCTTTGTTTATCAATTTTAAGTACAACTGCAGGAAACTAAGTGTTTAAAAGAATGAGCCACATTAAAATTTATAAGTATAGAGGAAACAATACAGTTTTCAGAATAAGCTTTATTGCCTAGATGGTTTGCACAATGTACGGATGTAAAATATGACTCTATTGATTTTAGAGAAAATAGAATAAGGCTGAATGAATAATATGCACATGTACGTATTTACAGCCAATTATTCGTTATAAAGTAATACAAAATGATTGAAAGGAGACAAGAAGTTAAATGATTATGTGTGACATTAGGCTTAGGCACAGTAATTTGAATCCATAGCTTTTATACGTTTAAGGCAGACTGAGTTGCATGCATATTTAGAAGTCTTTATTAGACAAGTCCATCAAGAGAATAGTTCATAATTACTTCCTTTCTTGCTTTAAAAGAAATAAATACATCAATGATGTCAAATGGAAAGCTCTCACATTTATGTGTAAGCTTATAATAATATTTTATACCTACTTCATCAAATGAATGGGCTTAATGATACAGCAACATAGTATTTTGTGCGACAGACCTTACTTTGATGAGAAGTATTGTTGTATTGTAAGTGCTGTGAGATTCACTGTATTTCCTGTTTCTGCAGAAAGTTGTTTAATGCATGTGAATATACTTGAGATATTGTACAACTAACATGCCTTCGACTTTTTAAAAGTATGATCGCAAACTATATGAAAATAAATGGCTCATTGCATTCTTGTGACTGTTTACCAGAACTGTGAAACAAAAGGAAAGGAGCCCATCAAATGATTTAAATTGTGACATTACGAACTGTTTTGTGGCATAAACAGCAAGAAACAGATGGTGAGAGTCAGGTTTCTGTATTCACGATTCATTATTTTCAGAGGCAATCTGCATCATCAAACTTAAATAAAATAAAACTTTGTGTACCCAGATACATAAAAGCAAGAAAGAGCATCAGTGCTTTTAACACAGGACGGGTGAAAGACTTTCTGCACTGAGCGGAAAAACAAGACATCCGGTATTCAGACACTGCAAGTTAAAGTAGGTTATTAAACATAGACCTACCCTCTGAAGGGATGAATAATGTAAAGTTTGGCTAGTTAGTTATCAAATGAAACTCCTTGTAGATTTCAAATTACTCTGATGTTCTTACAGACTTCCTGTTCATGAAGAATTCCAGGAAAGTCACTAATGATGAGCTGTATTATAATTCACATCATTTCAGATGGACAAAACATACATACATAAAAGAATAATTTAAGCATAGAGCCTGACCCACATGACAGGACAGCATAAGTAAAGTAGGTTAGCTGCTGATGCAGATATATTCTGTCTTATTGTAATATTAACCAGTGACCATGTGAAGCAGTGGTAAGAATATTAGCGCATTTATATGTACCAACCTTGAAGGGGTTTACAGATGTATCTTACATTAGTGTTGCCTGACAGAGACGGAGGGCAGAAACTGAATGATAAATAGTTTTGAGGTGAAGATAGCAAAACACACAGTTTGCCAGTTTGCTCACACAGCTGGAAAATGCTGGAATACTCAAAACACTTTTCTACAAAAAAATAAAGATAAAAAATCCTTATAAAATAAATTCCTATTCATTTTATTCCTCATTTGAGATATTGTACAGCAAACAATATCTAAAGAATATGTATAAATGTGTAGAAAACAGTGGAAGGGGTTGGATTCTGGAGCTATGGTTCTTCCAAAATCAATATGGCATTACGAGTCCACTTCATGGGTCCAAAGGAAGTTAGAAATACTCTTGTTTACTCCCACAGTGCCCAAATGTATAAAATCAAAAGGCCACAGTCTTCACTCCTATAATGGTTAACCCTATTAAACTCTAACCAGTAAATTGCTCTGGATTATTGTTATTTTCAGAAATTAAGTCCAAGATATGACATTTTGCACCTTTGATTGGTATTTACTCCCTGTGCACATTCAGTAGGTGCAATTATCATCCTTTTTATGCTCACAGTTGTAATTAATAAACTCTGAATCAACATGCTAGGTTCCTACATTTAGAAGGATCTGCTGTTGTTCGTCAGGGAAGCACAGCAGAATTGGATTTAGCACTTTGGTGGCATTAAAAAATATACTTACCAATTCACTTGACACAGAGACTTGGGATGGATGGGAAGAATTAAACCTGGGAATGGAGATTAAATCCCAAGATGCTTTCTGGGTATACAGGAATGTTTCTTTCAAACACTCAAATGTGACTCGGCCTAATTCAGTTTTGATTCAAATAGATGTGATACACTTTGTTTTGATGAAATGAAATTTAGAGGTTCCAAATCACGATTTGCATCTGAATGAGAACAACTGTTAAATTATTTAAAAAACTGTTGTTGGCTGAAAAACTGTTTAGATTTTTTTTACAGGATTACTTTCACGTCCACAAAGCAAAATTTCATTAGTCATAAAAATAAATTTACCAATACAATCAATGCATTTAAAAACACATCTGGAATGTTTCAAAATACTGTATGATGTGTTTTGCTACACATGTGACAGTTAATAAGGACATACACATCTCTTTATTGTTTCTCTTAAAAAACCCTGTGTGACCCACAATTAAAGTTTAAACAAGTGATCTGGATACGCGCTTGTGGTCTCACCTCTGCACCTGCCCTTATGAAATCTTGTTACACAGGGGATGTACTCGGATACAGTGAGTTTCTACAATGAACTGACAGATGGTTGCTGTCTGGATGCTTCTGACCCTCCTCTGAAGGTGAATCAAATCTGTGCAGTCAAGCACTTTTTCATTGTGTTTTATGCCACCTCTGTACATCCAGCTTTTCCTTTGACTTCTAATAATGATAAACCTTATTCATTTAGCATGGAGCCTGCTTTTAAACATCCTTAAACCCAATTAAATACTCACATGCATGAGGGTTTTTGTTTGAATTTGGGCTAGTTTGGTGGCTTCTAGATTAATGTTAGCTTGCTTTCTCCTTTCCAAAAACAGTGTTGGATATATTCTACTTCACCTCAAATAAACTAGACCTTTGCTGCTTGAGCACAAAACAATGATTCCAAGCATTCCTTAGAAATGGCTTTAGAATAAACCAGGACAAAATTAACTGTCTGGAATAGCCTTTTTCTCAACTCTGTTGATGGATAGCAGCAATTTGACAGCAATTTCTCATCAGAAGAATGTTTAATTTACATCTAGAAATACATTGATGGTTGAACAAAAAGAGTTTGGTCATATGCAACTTTTTAAGAGACATAGAACAATTGCAGCATTGAAAAAGCTTTAAAAAAATCATCATATTGTTAAACTTATTCATCCAATTCTTGTTTAAAATCACTCAAATTGTATGTGGTGTTTTGTACAGTCTGAACAAATAGTCCAAAATTATGTTTTGATGAGTGCATCTGACTAACACTCTTAGTTTGATGACATGATACAAGAGGGGATTAAACAAAACTACCATAAAAGAAAAATAAAAACTCTGTAATGAATGATTCAACATTGGTGCGTATGCAGCATCCAGTCAACAAACAAGCTACCTTGAGTGAAAGCTTCAGGGTTGTCCAAGTGAGGTAAAGATATGAGTGACAGCTCTGCTGGCACCTTGTCCTGTGTGACTCATATACCTGCTTTCATTGACATAGAGTTGACCCCTGGTTGTCTGTGCATGGTCAGTTGTAGCAACTGACAGTCATGACGCAATATAGGACCAACAAGGCCCTCAATATAAATATAAAACCGACAGCTGACTTGCCTCACACACACCTTATATTGCAGTCCCCATCACAGAGAATAGTATTACATATGTAAATTTAAATAACCTTAACATCTGAAAAACTTGTATTAAACAGAATAAATGCAAAAAAATCCAACTTTAACATCACAGTTAAAATCCCAGAAATTGGTTTCAAATACTGTTTTTTTTCTCTCTGCTCTCTCTCCATCACTTGCCCTGAAGACCTGGGCTCTTCATTATTGCACCCAGTTTCCAGTTGCCAATTATTTACCTTTAATAACGGTAAATAATCAACAATTATTTACCGTTAATTGCTGATTACAGTTACTTCTTCAAAGTTCTTACTTAATATTTTTAGCTATAAAACTTTGCTCACAAAGAGTTAAAAAAAAAAAAACATACGAAAAACATCATCTTTTGCCTTTCTTTTCAGTAGTTAGGTCCCCTGAGCTTCATTCGTGGAACTGTATTTGGTTCAGCATACAGAGTACACAGTTCTAAGTGTAAGTGCCTCTATTGCTTCAGGTCAGACAGAAGCTCATTAGATGTATTTTTGGTAGAAATCTCAGAATTTTCATTAATCTCTCTCAATGCTCGTTGAAGTTTTTTTTCTCTACTTCTCCAGTTTAGTTTCAACTTTTCAACAGGGTTTTTATTGAAATTGCTACAAAATGATGAACGTGACTTTAGACAATTAACAACCCCAGAAACTGTTTACCAATTTTGGGTGAAGGTTTTGATAAATTACTCAAAAAAGCAGCAAACTAAGTAGATTTATTTTTAAGGAAACACAGCCATGTCAAAAATTAATTACAATAGTTTGATGCATCATGCTTCAAACTACCAACACTACGAGGGTGCTAAACACTTTTTTATTCTATATGGGTTCATGTTCTGAGTAACATGAACCCATTTGCATTTGATAATGGACTGGGCGCATCGATCTATTTACCAGTTCAGACTCGAATAAATAAATACCATATCAAATTAAAATATCATTTACAAATGTCAGCATCATATGTTAATGCTGTGGTAAATTATTTAATCTAATTATCTCATTTATTCACCTACACACAGTGTAACATTCTGTCTGCTATTGCGTAATTAATAACCGTTCAGGTCAAAAAGACTTATTTAATCAGACTGTAATCAACTAATATTGTTTCCTGCATGTCACAACTCTTCAAACTATTGTACTATTTCTTAATACCCAATAAAGCCATAAATGTGACTGCAACAGCTGCTACTTTTTAGTTTCTGTTTTGCTCTGAAGTTCATTATGGCCCATAGGGGTTGAAAATTTTATGTAAGTATTGATGTAAATTAAACAAAAATGATTATAAAGGCAAATAATTTTGGCAAAATTGTTGTGTTTCTGCACATATTGATATAAAATATTTAGATTTCACAGTCAGATTAGGAGCAGAGTAAACTGAAACATGTTTGTTTTTTTATGCAGTGGTTTCCTGTTAGAATTATAATTGCAAATGGTTGAAATTCCAAGCAGTTAGGTAATATTTACAAGTACAGCACAAAACCCTGAACCATTAGTGAGCTGAGACAGAATTTGATGTAGTAGTTAAGTTCTCTCCTTGGACTGAGAAAACTAAATGACCCCGCTATCAATCAGTGTGATGTGAAAGTTCAGATTGATCTTTGTAAACTGTAGTTTATACACCTGTTCATTAGCAACGAGATAAACCCAAATTAGAACAGTGATATAAATGCATTTCCACTCATTCTTTTTTCAAAATGATATCAAAAGTTTGAAAACAAAAATGAGTATAAGTCTTGGAAACTTTTGAAGAAGGGAAAAGACATTTGGGAGACATTTTACTAATTTTAAACATATATTTATATCAGTTAATTTCAATGCAAAGATGAAGAAAATTCCACATCTTGCAGGTGACTCCAATCACACATAAATATACTTGGAAAAAAAAAAAACGCTAGAGCACATGTTGTACTGTTGTTCAAAGAAAATGTCTTCCTGTCCTCTGTCCATGTGGACTGGTGGCATCCCCATTAATCCACTTTCCAGTTCGGAGTATTTTGAGTCCATTTGGCAGGCAAACGCTCGTGTGCTTCCCTGCACAGTAAACACCTTTACTTCCGCCCATAGATGTTCAGCCAGATTGCCTTTTCCCATTCCACATTTTGTTTTATTTGCCAGCCAGCCTGCAGATATTTAGCATACACAGACGCCAGAAGAACTTCAGTATCTCTCTATCATTTCCAGTTTCAGGCAGGAAGGTAGAGAGTTGAGTAAAATGTGTGTAGAATCTGAAAAAAGGTTTTATAGACTGATCTAATACCGATCCAAGATTTCAGGTGCCAAAATGGATAGAGCTGTCAAAAGCTACAAACCAAATTGTGTGAAAATGTATATCTGGCAACATTCCTTCAAATTTTGTCGAGCTAAGAAAAATTTAGTTGAAATTTACAATGAGTGAAAAGAACAAAAAACATGGCTGTACGGCATTATACAAATATCTAATTGTTTTAAACAAAAAAGCAATTATTCCATATACCCATAGTTTATCTGCATTTCAGTTTTTGCAGTTAATGGTTTTATTTTTTGCAAAATAAAAAAGGCGGTGATGTTTTGCATTTCATTCAGCTTGTCTAAACTCACAAAGTCCCAGCTTCTGGGTAGAATTTTAATTCATCAAAGAAAGAGAAGAAAACATCTATATTTATTGGCAGCGTGTGAGGATGATTGGAACTTTACATTCCAAAGCAGATGCGTTCAAAGAGTCAGAGTTTCATTTCGAACGTAAAAGAAGGAAATATGAAAAGGATCTCACAAATGAATCCATTTCACAGCTGACAGGAAAATGCCCTTGGCCAAAAGCAATGGTGACACAGGTGAATAAACAAATCTATGCACAACTTTTACTATGAATTTTTTTTCTTTCTGTATTGATATTTTATGTATTTCTGAAGCCTAAGACACCATTTTTTTTTTTTTTTTTCTTTTTCGCGATTGCAATTTTTAATTTTATAGACAAGGTATTTATGTTAATTACATATTTTTCTATACTTTTTTTGTTTTTACTTTAAATAGAACCACAAAGCATGAGAGACTGATTAAAATCCAACCGCTAAAGTTTGACATATGTTGTAATTTGATATGGAGCGAGTGTAAAATTTACTCATCCCAAGTGGTCTGGGAAAAAAAACCTCCGCCAGGTCTGTGCTCCTTGATAGCACCAGCTAACTTACCCTGAAATTGCTCTGAAATTAGTCACCATTTGGCCTGAAGTGACAAGAAGTGACTTCAGAAAGCGTATTTTAACACATAAAGTCAACCAGGTACACACACTGCAGTCATAAGCAGTGTGTGATTGGTGTAGGAGCATATTGGTGAAGAATCTTGTTGATCCTGGTAATGGCACTCAGTTCTTTTCTATAAAGAAGACAAATGGCTTGAGGGAAGAGATGAGTGAAGGAGCCAATTAAGTGAAACTGGAAATGGCGAATCTAGACAGAGAAAGCAAAATCAAGTATCACTTGGAATGCAGCTTTTATTTTCCCCCGCAGCCCACTTTACAAACACTCAAATGTTGAAATATGACAAATGTAAGTCACAAATTGGTCTGGCAGGTTAGCTGAAGAGTTAGGTTAGGTATGAGTAAATGAAAGACCTGCACAAGACATTATAAATAAGCAGAAGACAAGTGTTGCACTCTTGGTGGTTAAGGATT
The DNA here is from genome assembly GCA_922788865.1 of Poeciliopsis turneri. Classification (NCBI taxonomy): domain Eukaryota; kingdom Metazoa; phylum Chordata; class Actinopteri; order Cyprinodontiformes; family Poeciliidae; genus Poeciliopsis; species Poeciliopsis turneri. The sequence continues at coordinate 2,852,744 of CAKLNU010001119.1, read as the reverse complement.
TAAGGCAAAAACTACACTAGAAACAAAATGTTTCTCTTCTTTTCCATATGTAAGTTACACATGCTTTTCCTCAGCAGAAAGGAACCTTGAATAAAAGCATGCACACTGCTGCTGAAATTTTGAAAGGTAAAGCGGATGATTCAAGGTCTTTTGGAAAAATAATAGACCGTGATAACTTGGCACAGAGCAATAGAAGGAATACAAATGAGTGACCTCAAAGATATTTGTCATTGGTGAGAGCAAGCCCATCTGTTAGCTAAGCAGGTGTAAAAACTCCAGGAGCAGATTCGCCCCTGTCCATTGTTCCAGACATCCGCCTCATCATGCAGTCATTTTCTTTCAGAATTTCTTTTGGCCTCGTTCTCAGCCCTATTGTTGTAATGTGATTTGAATGATTTCACAAAAATCATTCTAGCAGTTATGTGTGTGAGATTACGTGCAATGTGGCAGCAAAATAATGATTTGCATACCATTACCCTTTTTTTTGCAAGGAAATAAGGGCTTTAACGTCTCATTATACTCGTTCGGTGCCGTTTTAATGGCACAAGAATGGATCTTTTACTTTGTGATTCACCTCAGAACAAGGTAGTTCTTCTGCCTCTTGAGCATTTTATACTCAGAAAAATCCACTCATTTCTAGGACAGAAGGAAAGGGAGCTGACTTTGTGCCACTGAAAGGTCTTTGGGGATTTTGGAACTGTTTGGAGACTGTTGACTGCAGAAAGTTGGAAAACTTAGAACACAGGTCATGCAAGCACATCTGAGATGCCTTCATTATACCTGTAGAGAAAGGTTTGTCTTTGTTGTTGCTTCCACTGTTCTGTCACTCAAAACAAAGATAACATGCTTTAAGTGTGCATTCTGCTCCCTTTCTTCAGTTTTGCATGTGTCCACCCACATAATCTTTCATCTCGTCAAAGGAAGTATAGCTCAAAAGAAAAGTGAGTGGGACATATGGAGAGATATGCAAACCAAGGGATTCAGCTATAGATGAAAAAGAGCATTTTGAATATTCAGCTTTAAACAAGTGGCATTAGTGGTGCTCCAGCAAAGACTCAATCATGTGTAATCATAGCCACCCAATTCAAATTACAGAGGTTGTCAGATTTTTAAAGACTATCCATCCATCCATCCATTTTCCGTCACCCTTCTCCCTAACGGGGTCGGGAGTTGCTGGTGCCTATCTCCAGCTGCGTTCCGGGCGAGAGGCGGGGTACACCCTGGACAGGTCGCCAGTCTGTCGCAGGGCAACACAGAGACACAAACAGGACAAACAACCACGCACACACACACTCACACCTAGGGAGAATTTGGGAAGGCCAATCAACCTGACAGTCATGTTTTTGGACTGTGGGAGGAAGCCGGAGAACCCGGAGAGAACCCACGCACGCACAGGGAGAACATGCAAACTCCGTGCAGAAAGACCCCGGGCCGGGAATCGAACCCAGGACCTTCTTGCTGCAAGGCAACAGCGCTACCCACTGCGCCACTGTGCAGCCCTTTTTTAAAGACTACATTAGTAAATCTAATCTGAACTGGCATTGTATGTGAGGTCGACATTTCAAAAGATGTTCAGAGATTTTTATGTCCCCTTTTGTCTGTTACTTCCATTACACACAGTGATCAATGCAGCTTACAGTTAAGGTGTTTTTTATACAATGAGAACACATCCTTACAAATTTGTCTCACCAAAAGGTTTAACATAAAAGAAATCCACAAAGATAATAAAATGAATTTTCAAGAAAAAAACAACAACAAAAAAAAACATCCAAACCACCCTGATTCTGAGTGGGAAAATAAATTATTATCCTTTGATCAATCATACATTTTATTATGTCTCAACAATTTTATCATGATGTAAAAGAGCCATTGCCAGTTTTTACAAACACGGATGTAACAAGTAATGTTTGTTATTATGTTAAAGTGAACACAAAGGTCCAGCACCTGTTGTGGTTGAGAAAAAAGCCTTTTTTGGATACAAACATTTCCTGTTTACATCACACTCAACCAATCACAGTCTCCTCTATTTTTTAATCAGCATGAAGAATCAAACACAGCTGAGTCATAGTACAGATGGCACACAAAGGTCAGATAAAAGTGTGATATTATGTTTATAAGATGTTGTATAAAAACCCCATAAATTGTCTAATATTACAGTTTCCAAAAGGGAAAAGATATTGAAACCCAGAAAATATCATTATATCCAAGAGGCCTAATTTCAGCCTTCGTTTAAAAAGGGTATTAGTTGTTCACATAAGGTCATGTTGTTTGATTGGATTTTTTTCTTGATAAATGAAATTGCCATTTGAAAACTACATTTTGTATTTACTCAGGTTTAACTTAGTTGGATATTTAAATGCCGTTGTTGATCTGACACATTTAAGTGGGGCCAAAATGTAAAAACTGAAGAAGCCTGGAAGATAAATGCAAAAAACTCCAAAAATTATAAAGATAACATAAAAATCCAGAGCGAAGCTGCCATTATGCATGTATAAAATGGCTTAATTTGTGTCTGTGACAATATGAAGCCTTCAGATTCTCAAATAAATCCTCTCTGACAAAGCATCCTGCAGTTTGTCTCTTTTAAATGCAGTATCCTTTATGTAGGTCAGGCTGCCTGTGCTGTGAGTGTTGAGGGGCATCGCGTCAGAAGACGCGGTCTGAAGAGTTCCTTTCAAGTTTCTTCTGACATGACTGCCATGACGGATGTCAAAATATTAGGACAGCAAGTATGATGGTGGGGAAACATCAGTCTCTGAGTTACACAAAGAAAAAAAAACAGAGAAAGCTATGGTCAAAGCCTAGAGAGGACAGAGGGACAGTGTAAAAACAACAGCTAGGATTGACAGAGATTGTAAAATGGTACAAAAAAATTGATAGAGGGGTGAAAACAGTCATTACTGTGAGAGGCAATACTGCTGTTGACATGCAGGAGCGCAGTGTGAATATTTCTGTGTATGTATCTCTTGTTTTAGATTTATGACTACTGAGCATCTAATAATAGTCACATAACTGAAGGGTAACTAACTGGTTAGGAATTATATTTTCAAAAAACGGTTATCCAAAATAGAGTCTCTGCTGGTGATGTTAAGATTTCCATTTTTTTTAACCTTCCTTCTGAAAATAATATTCTGTGATTTCCACTGAGTAAAGAAAGAAACTAAAGACAGTTAACTTTCTCTTGTATGAATCACAACTCCTTTAGACTGAGCTTAATGTAAGAGCTTTCTTGATTAAACAGGTGCACTAATGAGTAAGTTGGATGTAATATAGGTCTGCAAGGAGAGGACATGTAACAAGAAACTGTTTGCTGCCATAGCAACTACATTTCCTTCCTCTTGCTGGATTTGTTTAATATAATGCAGATATGGATTTTGAAAAAAAAGTTCACTCTAATCCTTCCCAAAGGAAGTTCCATCAGGCTGACGTTGGGCTTTGTGCAAGCCAGTCATGTTCTTTTACAAGTGCTCATTTCTGGGTTTTTTTTTTTTATCAACCTTGTGTTGTACCAATATTAGAAACAGATAGCGGGTGTTCTCATATTAGTCCGATAGAATTGAAAGCATAAAATTTTCCAAAATGTCACAGCTTCCTGAAGCACCAAGCTTTGTCGAGAACGAATGGATTGAGGTCAAATCCTAAAAATATTGTGCCAGTCTTTATACTTGACAGTACAATAAAGTAAAAAGACAACTGCTGTTGTTAAAAGGTACATTAATTACTTAAAAGTTTAATGTTATCAGATAACATTAAACAGCACCAACATTAATATTCTAGCTAGCCCAATGACAATGGTTATATGCCCTCTGAGACAGTAGTAAATGTAGGTCAGAAAATTGCCTCAAAACATGACTAAAACTCCATATCGAGTCTCACACTGTAGCTTTAAAACCACACCAAAAATAGAAGGACTAATCTTAATTATGGTGTAAATTTGGCCGCCTACATAAAGCACATCTGAGTAGTAGTGGGGAAAATGTGAGAATGCATAAAAATGACAAAAATAAGTCATAAAAGTTCCATCAGTGCTCGACACGTTCAGAGAAAAATATTGAGGCTTTACTCACTGGGAGATGGACCATTTCATGATTAATCCAATGAACTCATTGATCGGTTTTAGGAGACATCATTGAACATCAGCTATTCAAATCCGAGCGTATCTTGAATAATGAACAAATCCCATTAGCAATGTTCAGAAGCATCTTTATGCTCTCTTACGCCACTTCAAAATTTGCCCAAGCTTGGATTCTGTATTATTTATTACCTAAATCAAGAGGGATCCCTCTTTTGCCTTTCAAAGCTTTTCATTACAAAACTCTGCTAAGAATCAACTAAATAGAACTGCTAAAGTATATTTTTTGCTCAGTCTGTCTCTTCCTTTGTCCAACTCAGCCCATGCACTCACAGAGCCATCCAACTGCTTGCATTAACAACCTTCGCATGTTTCGCTCCACCTAATGTTGAGCAAATGCTTTAAAACAGGCTTGAGTCATCTACACTCCGATGCAAATTTTTAGATTAGTTCTACTTCACACTCAGTCCCCAGGGTGCAATCATGTCATTCACTTTGGCTCTAATAAATACCGAGCTCATTTCACAGCACGTTTCACTTTGATGTTGATCATATTTGGAAGCATTATCCCTTCCTACCACGTGTTTTATGAGTAGGAAGATGAAGCTGGGGTTGGTAGAAACATCAGGAAGAGCTTTTAAAGGTTTTTATTCGGGGGGGAGGGATTGGTAGATGAAAGTAGAAAATTATGAAATGAAAAGAGAGGAAAAATATGGTGGGAATTGCTATTATGTTATATATATATATAAAGAGGGACAACAGCTCCAGGAGTGGTTCATGATTAAGTAGTTATGGTGTACGCATTGTTCTTTGACAATCCTCAACTATGAGGCCATAATTACTGGTACTCTTACAGAATTACCTTTTCTTGCTGCAGACAATTTGACTATTTATGTCTCATTACAGAAAATTAAAGCCCATTGGCATAATCACTCAACAACCATGTTGGGTTATTGTAGCTCAGAAAGAAGAAAAATTGTGCATATTGAATAAGTAATTAAGCTGTATTGTAAGATTGGTTAATTTTTTTTTTAAAGGCATGCAAGTAAGAATGGTGGAGAAGGAAGAAATTATTTCCTGCTACAGTAACTGCAGACTGGTGACTTTATTTGGAAACTCAAATGAGAAAAGAGAAGAGGTAAAGCTTAAATGTCGACAAGCGTTTAAATGTTGACCAGTTACAATAAAAAATGAGAGCCCATTCGTCTCTTAGTTGTGCCCAGAAGAAGTCTAATATTTCTTTTTTCGACATGCAGTCAGTGAGGCGTCGGCCTCCCTCTGTGTTCAATAGGTACATCCTGTTTGCTGCTGACATTAGCGGGAGCAAGATACCTGACTGGGCAGCATGGCATTTTATCCGCCCCAAATATGACAGAATGTCCTGGAGGTTGGCGTTTTGGAGATGGCATTGAAGAGGTGCTCTCTCATGGAGTATTCACACAAAAACCGCCATGACTCTATTTAAACACTGTGTAGATGGCTTAGTGTATATTACATTGCACTATTGCTGTACTGACTTGTTACTAAACTGGGTAAGCTGATGCTAAAAAGTGGTTCATTCTTAAGTTGTTCATTTGCAGAGCAGTATGAACAAGAATGGAAAAAGAAAAACAGGAGAAGAAATGTAAGATAAGCAGTAGAACACAAGTATGACAGAAAGAAAAGGAGAAGCAGAACAGTAAGATATGATCAGGGCAAGCAAAGAACAGAAGCCACTGAGATATATATACAAGACAGACATACAGTTATCGCTTTGCCACAGTTGAAAAGCAACACTTGTCACACAAGAGTAGTCGAGACTCTGAGACATGATTTATGAAGCGTTCCATTTGTGCTGGGAAATTGAGCTCAGATCTCATGGTGACTTTACACACAACAAAACCTCCAGCAGCAAGACAGGAAACAAAGTTGAGATTCTGAGTTATTGGGTTTTGTGTCATGACTAGCAACAATTAGCATCAAGAGCTGATTATATTTTGTTTCTCCGTATTTTATATTGGAGCACCATAATTACTTGCAGTATCATTGAACATTGGTTATAATTTCCAACAAATGCATTTATTTACTTTATTTTACTTTATTTTTGCAAACTTATTATGGATTAAAGCAAATGAAACAACTAGATTTCTCAGAAAAAAAAAATACTATTATATAGGACGAATAAAAAATACTTATACAAACATGTTCTGCTGCGACAAAGGACTGACCTGCAGAAACATGGGGAAGACAACTTAGGACTGAGAAAAGAAATTAAGCTGCAGTGTCCAAAAAATAGCAACACAGGCACAGAAAGTAGAATGAAACTTCGTGAAGGGAGGCTTGAAAAATACTTAAATTCAAGCACGAGATCTTCTTTCTTTCTGAAATCAATAATAATCTCTACATTAATGTGTAGCTTACAGAAGAAACCAAAAGGAATGAAAAATAAGACGGTACTTATTTAGTTCATGTTGTGATATCCTGCCCATTCAGATGAGTGGTATGACACAGCCCATTAACTTCATCCATAAAAACACGACTCATATGGGCTGTAAGCCTCCAGTGTTGAGAGATCCTAATGATGCCTCTCATGGAAAAAATGAAAAGTGTGACCAGTCGGTTGAAATCTGCAGCAGTCAATGGACACTGATGAGTGCCTGCCATTGTTTTGACTTCATTAATCCCACTTTGCTGTGAGTTTGAAATGTTTCTCACAGTAGAGTTATTGGCTGGTGGGCAGAGCCAGCAGCCACAGCCATTGATCAGACTCTGAGGGACCACATGTGCTGCAGTTATTAAATGCATGCAAGACTCCTCTTACTCTTAGTATTTCTTGCTGGCCTAATAAAGTCAACATTGAAAAAGACAGTGTAATAAAAGTCCTAAAACTTTAGTCAACTGATTGAAAAGATCACTAATATTTTGGCACAAAAAGATTGATGTTTCAAAGTATTACTTTTATGTTAAATATGATGTGCACACTAATATTAAGTTTAAACCCTTTTTTGCTTTCAGAACTACCCTAATCTTAAGTGGTATAAATTAAACAAGGTGTTACAAATTTATAGTTACACATGGATGAGGGCGACTGATGGAATGGGAAGCAAATCTCCCATTACATCCCAAACACGCTCTAATGTGTTGAGTTGGGTACCTGTGGAAGTTAATGGAGAACAATGACCTGGCTGTCATGTTCAAGAAAGCAACTGGAGATGATTTCAGCTTCAGGAAGTGGTGTATTTTGAAATAGCAATTGGCATAATATAATGGGATGGTCATAATCAGCAAAAAAAAACCTCAGGCTCAGTGAGTTTTGAGGGCCCCAAAGCGTGTCAAGAAAATCTTACCCTCATCATTAAAGCCCTACTGCCACCTTAGACAGTTGATAACCGACTTACATCAGCAAAGCTGAAAAGACTCGTATGTGAAGGAGCCAATTAAGTGAAAAAACTCGTATGCAAAGAAAGTGCAAATAAATGACAAATTAGTCAAACTGCGAGATTAAAGTTGAGATTATTAAATACATTACAACTGGTAATATTTACTTTATTCTGGTGATATTATGACTTTAAGACTTAAATCTCATATTATTTTGACTTTATTCTTCTATTATTTTAATTTTAGTCGTATGAGTTTATTCTCATAACCTTATTTTTTCAATTTTGTAAATTTTTTCTTATAATGGTCCTGGTACTCTGTTGTGGTTTGTAAACCTAACTGACACTTATACTATATATAAATAAACACAGTAGATAAGCATTTTTTTTAATACAGCCCACCTAGCAACATCAACAATGTTCCTAAATAACCTTTCTTCTACATTATGAACTTCATCTTGTTATCCTCACAATGTCCAGATTCATTGTGACTTTGATGGGGGGATCCAGTAGTTGTGTTAGCAAGCAACCAATAACATTTATACAAAAGAAAAGTGGCCTGAAAGTGTATTTAAATGTTTTTATTATGTTTTTCTTTTTCCTTCTAATGCAATTCTGGATATTTTTTGCTATTTATGCCTCAATTTGGCTAAACATTTTTATTCATCTGTACAATCAATTAAACTATAAAAGTTATGTTTCACAATGGTGCTCTTTACAAATACAGGCATTTTTGTTTTATGTACAATATCCACTGAATACTATTGAACACAGTATGATGAGAATTGTACGGAGCCATGAGATGACAGGTGGCTAATGGGACACTGCAAACCAACCGTGGACTGATGCTTCAACATAAACTGCCGTTTGCCTCAGCAAATAACACTCTGCTCTAAAAGTCTAATCGCAGGAGCAAGGGCAACTCAACAACGTAATGGGATCTCAAAAGTGTCTGGATTAGATTGTTGCAGTAACTTTTTTGACAAGCTGCTCAGTGACATTGCATGAAATTGCCTTTCTTAAAACAATGTTCTGACTCAGGGCAGGGCAGTCCTGTTGAAAGCACGTCTTAATGACAAATCTCTAGTGTGCTGACACCTTTCAGACTCTTGCAGAAGTTTTGGAACTAACTTATCTCCTTGAAGTCTTTAACTGCTAATTCAAAGCCTTGGAGGTTGTTTCATCATCATAATGCATTCAAAGCATCAAATTAATTATGATTAAATGCTTTGAATCATAATGAAGTGTTTTCCTTGGTATTTTCCTACCAAGCAAAACACTTCCTTGGTCGGAAAATACTTCCTACCAAATGTTTTCTGATGGTGTCATGTATGTGTTACGGGTTCTGTTTATTCACTAATCTCTACTGCCTGTAGGCTATTCTTATTAAACTGTTTACAAGCATTCTAACAAGGGAACCTGTGGGTCCATGCCCGGCAGATATTATGGCAGCTACATGATTATAAAAGGTGATGGTTAGTTTATGCCTCCAGTCTCTGTTATAATTAGAACTGTATTTTGCCTTTTAAATGCTAGAAATTATGGGGTGGGCATTTAGACTCTGAAAAGGCCACTGTTGACTGAGAAAGCAGACGACATACAAAAGTAAAAGAAAACATACTAAGTGCAATGTAAGAATTTATTTACAGAAATGTTTTTGTCTGGAGAATTGCACCTCAATTTTACAATGATTGATTGTTATGAACACCAAAAAGATTCCATTCAAATGTTTCCACATTTTTTCATGGTACAACTACACACCTCAGTGTATCGACTTTAGCTGTATTGACTATGGAGTTTCTGATACAGAAAATGGTGCTTTATTTTAAAGTTGAATGTCAGATGTGTTTCGCTTTTCTTCCTGGCAACATAGTCAGCCATATTGCACAGAGAATGTCTGTGGTCATTCTTCTTCAAGTCTTTTCACAGATTTTAATTTGTAATCCTAATACAGAATTTTTCCCATTCACAACAAATGACCTCTCCAGGAACAAGAACTCCCTTTAGCTGATCCTTGCCAACAGACGGCTGCTTTATTTGAGCCGCATGTGACATAAAGCTTGGAAGACAAGAGCAAACACAAAAAAGAGACAAATATGCCCTGGTTTGAGAGTACTTCATTTGTTCACATAAACAAAGTAAACATGTATGCTCTTGTTGTGATTTATATATAGGAGAAACACAGATAAACACAGTAGTCTGAGCCAATAGTAAAACATATAAAAAATGGGTGTAAAATATCACATTACTGAAAATAGTAGGTTATTCAATGCCTGTCCAGGAGAGAGATTAGGCTAATCACAGAAATAATGGCCCTAGTGTGTCATAAATAGGGAAAAAATATGTTCTTGGCAGAATCAACATCCCTGTAAAGAAAAAACTGAGAAAATCTTTTTTGCATTTTAATTCTTATCTGAACTCTTCCTGCAGCGATGCTTATTGAACAAAGGTACCTCCACAGAACGATGCTACCACTGCCTCTGGAATTTATTTAGAAGTATCATAGTAAATATGGTTGAGCTAAAATACATCTTACAGTATTCCAATTTGTTATTGCAAAAAAGTGTCAGTATGCTTTCATGTCATACTTCTGAAAACAAATAACAGAAAATGAGAACAATAAAAAGGTGCATGAATACTGCAAGTCACTATCAGTGCTTTCGATTGCCTCAGGTTTTTATTGACATTCTTTAAAAGAAAAAAACTTTAGATGTGAGACAACACAAAGGGGATTCTCCATATGATGATCTTTTACCAAAAATAATTACCCTTCAAAGTTTTTGTGAAAAAGTACTGCTTGAGATGAAAGTTTAATTTGAGCCTCTATCAATAAGATGCCACCAGAAACTGAGAAAGCTGTGGGCAGATAAAAGATGAGCAGAAATAATAGGAAACATCACTGTGCAGTCTACAAATATGAAATGATTTAGTTCTTATGTAGAAGTTGCACAGTCTGACTTTAAATAACCTGATAGGATTGCTATAGTCTGAGTCAGTACAAAACATAACAAAAAACCTGTCCAAGAGGAACTTTTTTATACTATGAACGTCAAAAGTGTCTTTCTGTTTGCTGGCATAGAGCAATGAAAAAAAACAAAAAAAAAACAAACTAAAATTAAAACAGTAGAAGAAATTGAATATATATGAATGTTTTTATGCTACAAATGCAGAGAAGGTAGCCTGAAGCTTTGTGTTTGAAATTGCAAGACGTCTGGCAGCACCAGGCTATAAATGATGTGCAAAAATCCATTGCTTTTCGTCGTCCTTTACCAAACACTATGCATCGTTATTTAGCCTCATGTTCATTGAATCATCAATCAGGTGTGTGGAAAATGTCAAGGACTGACAGCACATTTTTGCAGAGTTGCTCTCCTGGTCAACAGCTAAAAAAAAAAATGTATTCAATTCTATTACAGTTTTACGTGACATAACGTTAAAATCTCTTCAGTAAATTGTGATAAAGGATCTGTGTTTGTTACATAAAACAGTGTACTTACTGTGGTAAAAACATTTGAGGTCAGATTCTTTGCTCAACGTTTTGATAGAAGCACCAAACATGTACAATGCAGAACAAAAGCTGGACTTTACCCCAGTCATCAGTTTGATTTACCAAAAACTGGACTGAAATGAGAAAATAAAATAAAAAATAGTGGGAGTGGAAACCATGCAGAATATGAGTTGAAAGAGAAAAGGATTTCTGTTCCCCTGTGTCGAGAGTATAGAGAAGGATTAGAAAGACCTTTTTGTTTAAGCTATTACATCATGTATTTTTAAAAGGGGAGATAGATTAAAAAGTTAAAATCAATGAAACAATTATACTGGTGATGTCAGGTCTTGGATTTTGTCCTGAATTCTGAGCCCTTTAATGAAGAAGATTGAAAATAGATGCATATATTATCACAATACTATGACGTCAGACTGCAATATTTTAGAAAAATCTAACCTTTAACTGGTGTAGATGTATTCATAATTATTGGAACCACTATAGTTAATATAAAAAATATGTACCTGAAGCATTTTTTATGCTTTCTTCTTATGTAAATACTGTGTTATGCTAAATACTGTTTGCACAGACTCCACTCTATCAAAAATAATTTTCTTTCTGCAGGTCTGCCTTCGTGGGTGTGAAATAAATAATATGTGACACAGAAGATAATTTTTGTAGCCAATCTTCCAAGTAGGAAATGCAAAAGTGCATCATTTGACCTGCTCTACAGGTCAAACGATTGCTCTTTTTGTCCTACTTTAACAAACACTTAATGCTTCATGGACTTTACTTACCTATGAAAACAATCTGGGCAAATAACTCAATGATTAAACCATTAGACAATAAGCAAAACAGATGGGTCTGAATTAAAAAGTACTGTTTGCTTACTATTCATATCTGTTGCTCTCTTCAAAATACTGCCATGAGAATGTTTTTATTCAGGATGCTAATGTAAGGCCAACTCATCCCCATTTACCAAATTAAGAAATCAAACTTTCTTCATCCCTATTTTAGGATGTGAATCCGAAAGAAAGCCGAAGAGGTAAACTAAGGAGAGCCGTCCCAGACAAGACAGATTGTACAAAGAAAACTGGTCAAAGATCACCCTCTCTGCAGGTTCCAACCATCTACAAAACTGCTGTGCTCTCTGCAGAAGAGAGTTCAACAAATTATTAACAGCAGGGGTAACAATAATTGCAGCATCAGTGATTTAGTTAAAAGCCTGCTATTTCTCAACGTGGGATTTTTTTTTCTCTTCAGAATGAATGTTCAGAATTTTAAGGTTACATTTTTCTCAAATTATGCCTGAAAGAATATTATTCTACAGTGGAAAATAATGGATTGATTTTGAGGCTTTTTACATGTTAATCAGGTGTTCCAAAAAGAAAAAACTGAAGGGATGTGTATTTGTTACCCTATAATGTGTCACTGACAAATTGTTAACGCTCCTTTTAGCTCTTGTTGCTTTTAAGTCAGATCCTATTAAGTTTATAGATTTTTAATTTTACTCTTCTGAACTTGGTCAGCCTTGATTTACACTGAAGCTCATCTGAAGAAACACAGAAAGAAGCATAAAAGTCTAGGAATATATAATGCATGTAAAGTCACTCACACAATGCAAACCTTGAGTTAGTTGTGGCCAAATTTGATTTGAGTTACTATGCACTGATCAGACACACCGAATGCATATACATGTACAAATACAGTGTGAACAGAAGTTCAAACATATATAATAACAATAAATAAATAAGGACCAGCTGTAAATTGATATTGCAAAGGAGATAAGAAATCACCTCTTCATTTCATTAGACAGATCAACCAGCTAAGGTTTGCACATCAACCTCCAGAAAAAAGTCAAGACTCTTGATGAGAAGCAGAAGAGGGCAAAGAAATAAAGTGCTTTATTCCCTGTCTTTTTTTTTTCATAAATATATTCAGCCACCTTACAATAGAACGATAAATAAGAGGTTTCTCCTGACATGTAACTCTTGACAAGTCAAAGAAAAGGTACCTCATTAAAGTGAATCCAATTAAAATGGAAGTTTTTAAAGGAGGCATGACAGAACCCTCTAGGTATGTCATAAAGTTACAATAGAGAGGTATATAAATAAACAAAAAATACAAAGAAGCACTGTTTAAAGCAGAAGCTAATTTCGGTATGAAAAATACGAAACATGGTTCAGAAGTCAGATTGGGTTTTGAAGCGTTGTGTTCACTAAAGTGCACAAGAAAGAGAGAAGACATATTTTATAATGCAAGAAGTGGCTCTTCGTTGTAAATCATTCCAAAGTGTAACAAATTAGGAAAACGTGCTTTTATTTTTTATTATAATGTTTGAAAGTCCTGATTAACACTAAAGAATCATATTTCTTATTATATTTTAAGATTTTCCTATGACATATTTTGGTAAACACTAATACCTGTACTGTTACTTCAAGAGAGCATAAGTTAACTGAGAGGACTGTAAAACTCTCAGTTGATGCTAGGCTGCCTGAGAAGAGGGGAAGTCCAACTCCTGTGAATGGAAGAGCTGCATGATAAAGGACATTTTTACTTCTATTTGTGCATTAAAGAACAACCAGAACACAAAGAATATCAATAGTATACACTGGTTACATTTGCAAAACCTCTTCTGTGTTGCATTGGTTTGTTGTGACTCTTAGAAACAGCTGAGTTAAAGAAACAAGTTTCAGCTACGGCAAAGACAAAGTAGGACACTTCAACACGTCTGTTGGCAAATCTAAAACATATAAATCTTGTATTCTGTTCTGCCTTCACATGCCAACATGTCACAATGGCACCAGTGGGACAAGTTCCTCAGAAGATTCAGCTACTTCAATTTTCCAATAACCCCCCATTTACTGTCACTCAGAGCCTTCCATTTGAGCCTAATTTAGCAATTATGGTTGGCTTTCATGTTGGTGAGCAGTGTTTTTTTTCCAAAAAAGTCTTATTGTGATGCAGTTTTTATTACAGATTGGCTTCGCCTCATAAACTAAGAGTAGTTATCATGACTAATAAAGTCGTCATGTGGTTGCAAATAAGTTTACCTTCACATACACATTAAATATGTTTCTATTATGCTTCTAAAGGTAATAATGTTGGGTTTAAGTATTAAATTGAACCTCATTATGAGAACATAAAGTGTCCTCTGCCCACTTTGGCAAATGCCTTCTGTTCTGATGCTATCATTAGCAGCTTTTGCTGCAGTTCTAGCTGTCGTTCCATCCCAGGAGCTTTAGATTGTCCCTTACAGCTGCCTGTGGCCATCTTCAACCTGCTTTCTTTTATGCTTGGAGTGTGAATCATTATGGAGCTGCTCTGTTACCCTCTTTCAAAAAACCCCCACTTGCACCACAGAGCCTGTGGACAAGTCAGGGAGTCAGGAAAAGACAGCTTTCTGTCACTTCACTAACTTGAAATTCAGGTTGTTTTTCAGACCTTAAAGCTCATAAGAAGTGTTCCAGATATCTCAGAGCCAGTGTTTTAGATTCTTACCAATTGTTCAGATAACTACAAAGCAAATGCTCCTTTGTAGCTCCTTGAATTCTGTCGGTAAAGTTTTGTCTTCATTTTTGAACTTATGTTTGTCATTTTTGAAGAAGCATGTGTATGAAAATCACAGTACTAAGTTCATCTTTGCAACTTGGCGCCTTACTCAGGTTGTGTATTGTGAAAACACTTATTAAGACATATCACCCACACACGTAACTGTTCTAGCTTTTCTGAAATCCCCTGAGGGAGTTTGAAAATATTATTTGGCGAATGAATGATCTGCAAATCTTCCTGGCATGTGGACATATCTCACTTCACTGTGTGTGAAAGTATGGTTGTCTTGTCAGAGAGGACTACAACACCAGAATGAATTGCCATTAGCAAATAAGAAGCTCTGAGTCAGTGTGCTATTTCTGTATTTCAAGTTGAGAACAGAACAGTCATTAATGTGTGCACTTGTGGTGTGAAATAAGACAAACAAAACATAGCTGCTGTTTGCAGCAAGGTCGATGAACAGTGCTTTATAAACATATACAGACATATATATCTCACTTGCTACACTGAAATAATTAAAATATTGCATGAATGCATGTGTGTATGTTTGGCCAAGGCTGTCTGGTACAGATTCCTTCCCATTTTGATTTTCCCCTTAAATGTCTACCAAGGTTGCTTTTAATGGTAACGTTAGTGCAGTATTTCTCTCTAACATCTCTCTAATATTGGTGTTTGAGAACATAACGTCATCTTTGGACATTTGCATGCAAAACCTATGCTAACCTATGCTTTTTAATAAATAATTATAGCAAAATATTCATAAAGTTCAGACAGAAATTATGACTATTTGTTTTTTCCATCTTTACTGATTTATCCCTTATGTAATGTTTGTAGGTTCTCAAAACTAAGAAACATGTACAAGAGGCAGTAAATCCATTCTACCATAACTTATTATTCACAATATTTTAAAATCTTAATTAGCAAAACTAACTAATCTATTTTAATTATGTTTGGAAATATTTTCTTTTGCAGCTACAAGATGTGGGAGGTCAAAGTTCAGTCTGTTCATTCATCATACCTTTAGTTTATATTGTAGTGGTGTGACGATCTCATTCAAAACGTTATAAAGATTCAATAAATACCAAGTGACTTGCTTTCAGCTTACAAATATATTATAATTTTAACAAAGGAATACGTCTTCATCCAGTGTTATTGTTATTGCATAAACACATTGTAATATTAAGGATGCCTCACATCCTCTTCAGCCAGGAGACCTTAATGAGGGGAAATGTTCAGCATTATATAACATGAAAAATATTAGGAGAATTATGTAAACACAACAGAGAAAATGGGCACCTTTGCTTCAGGGTAAAAACATCTGTACAATAGATCAAAAAGGACACAAGAGAACAATAATGAAAAACTGAATCTTCTGAGATTTTTTACATAACAAGCAGTAGATTTTGAATAAGTTTGTTACTAACAAAGGTCATAAAAATTCAGAGTTTTAAATAACTGTGTAAATGAAGAATGCTATTTGAAAACACAAAGTGGGATTATTTCTAAATAATATTAGAAATAGTTAATTATCTATTATGTTAAAGAGGAAGACTCAGAAAATGTTCCACTTCGCAAATTAAAAGATGAAAGCCCACTTACTGGTTACATAATATAAATTCAGGTGTTATTATTACAGTCGGATCCCATGTGCAATCATCTTAATGTTCCTTAACAAAAGAAGTATGGCTGTAAAACAGGGATATTTTAAGCTTTTTTTCCTTTCTTTTAAAATATTATAAGAACTCTCTTGGTGTTGTCATAAAGAGAAATCCAGATTAGTTGTAGACTGATGTTAAATGCAGGTTAGACACCAAAGTGAACCTCTGCTTTCCTAAAACAACTTAATTCTTAAATTCTTTATGAACTTTTGCAATTTCTATATGTGCTTATGGAGAGCCAGATGATGATTTATAGTGAAATTAAGGCAGGAAGTAATGAGAAGTACAAGTATTTAGAATAGGTATTTCCAAAACGAGTAAGAGCCTGAAAGTACAGTGAAGTTGTATAAAAAGATAAAATATTAAGATAAATTGTAAATTAATGCTATCTTATGGATTTCAGTCAGTCTTAATCAGACAGTAACTCTTGTTCTGCTCTCAGTGGGTTTTCACACAGGAAGATCAGTCGTGGCTCTCTGCGTCTTACATCCCCCAGCAATGACAACTGAGCTGCTTTGTCAATATGATTGATGATGAGTATTCAGAAATTCACAGAAGTTCCTTTTTTAAAAAATGTACAGGTGACAAATCTAATGACCTTTTGTTTTGTTACTGAGACCTTTGGAGACTGACTGCTTTTCTGAACAAGCAACAGGTGCAGCACGGGCGACCTTGAGCTGGAATCCCATTTGGATGCAGTTAGAGTAAATACTCATCCTTCACAGGCTGCAAACTTTACCCCAAACATTTTTTCGCAGCACACGCTTTTTTGCATGTCATTTTCACTGTTCTTGAACATCTATAACCAATGACAGCTCATTCTACAACTATAATCTTTCCTGGGGCCACATGCATGTTTTGGCTGCAGCTTATAAGAGAACTAGCTGATCAAAATGTCAGTCAGAATTTATGATACCACTCAGTTTAAGGAAGATGGTTTAGAAGATGGACAAGCATAATGACGCATACACAACCTTGCCTATTGTCTGCAGACAAGAATTTCCAAACAAAATCACTGTAAGATTTTGGACATTAAACCACCAAGAGTGACAACTACTGAAGGCCAGATGTTGACTGCCTGTATTGTTTCACATGCACCACTTTAAGAGTTCTAAATTATTCCTGATATTAATGTTGTTGGATTAGCTGTAAATGTTCAGTAGCTTCATATAATGTGATAAAATGTAGAAAAAAGGCACATTCTTCACATAATGATATAAGACAAAAAGCCTGATTATTATTATTATTATTTTTCACCATATTAATGGTGTTTTAATATTTGTACTTTAAATATAGCAGGATTGTTGCTTAAGCAGGTACTCAGCTTTTATCAGAATTAAAAATCAACCAAAGGAAGTTGGGCTGAAAATTCAGGTGCTATTTTAATTAACATTCTTTATTGGTGAGTGTAATTTGCCTATTAAACACATTTTTTGCAGTTCATTGAAATAACTCTGAGTCCTCCACAGTTACCATCTTTTCACAGCATGTTGGAGCTGCAGTTGGTAACTTTTATAAACAACATGTCCTTGACATGTTGTTTATACTGTCACCATGTCATGACAGTATACGAAGAAACAGATAATCTGCAAATGGTGGAGAAACTGGTGGAGAAACAACTCTCCAGTACAGGAAATGTTGATCCGTCATCATCAGATCAGGCTCTGCTGGGGACAAGAAGTTGTGTAGTAGTGTGGAGCAAGGGCGAGTGTGTGAGCTGCATATACACAAGTCTGATTGACAGGCTCTGATTGGTTGTTTCTGACAGAGTTGTGCATTTCCGTAGATGACAGTAGGACCACAGGAAGGAGTCAGAGGAGTTTTAATTTTTATCAAAGATTATTCTGCTCATATTATATTGTCACAACACAGGGGCCTTTTTTAACACATGTAGAAAAACATATATATTTTTTTATGAGCGTTACTGACTGCAGCTTTAACATCCCTATGGTTACTGATAGAGTTCACAGTCATACAGATCTGCCTGAGGATAAAAAAAAAATCTATTTTCTATTTCATATGTGAAGTTCTTATTTCACTCAGCCTGGCTACAGCATGTACGGAACAAAATTTGATTCATTTGCTGTGTAATTACTGTTTTCCATCCCAAGTAGAGAAAGTAAATTCACAGTGTTACTCAGCTGAGCTTGTTCTGTCTGATACTACAATGTCTGCATTGTGGTTGTTCAGAGGATGTTTGCAGATGCAGTACAAAAGATTAAATAGATGGAGAATATTATTATGTGAAAGAAAATGCTTGTTTTGACTTTTGCGTAAATACAGTGTCAAAAATGTAGACTACATCATTCTTCATCGCCACATGCTTGTTTTTCGCATGAACAGGATATTTTCTGGTGGATTCAAGAAGTCTAGAGCTACAAGACTGCAGCCTATCCTGGGAAGCATTCATCATTAGCAGACTCAAACAAATTACGCTGTTGTTTGAGCTCAAAGACTGTTTTACAAACCAGATTTAATCTGCTGCAAATGTGTTGCTGTTGGCAACTGAGTTATCAACTGTAGTCACCTGATGTTGTAGCTCTCACATTTTCATGTAGGTGGAAGTCATTAAGGTTATCAACTCTGTTGCAACTTCTCGACTCAGCACATTTGCATTCTGGCAGATGTAGAGATGGACCAAGTTCACCACTCTCCAGTCTTGTTTTTTATTGTTCAATGCAGGAAATTAGACCAAAATGATAGATGTCATTGACTTTGTTTCTTTTCATTTGTTGATTTTTTATTATTATTATTACTTTAGATCTAGGCAATATGAGTTACTTGTTGTGATCTTTTAGGCTTTCTCCTGGTGGCATGACAGGAAGCAATAAAGTTGATGCTCCAATTTTATTAGATCTTGAAAGTTAAAGCACTTGGATGGATGCAACAAGCTTAGTCAGCTAATTCTGCTGTAGGGCAATCAAAGCAAAACACTAAAAGATGCTTATGAGCAAAGACTCATTCAATAAATACAAATGGAAAATAATAATAATATGAAGTGTTGTTAAAGTCACTTATTTGTATGACCATGCCTCTGTTTGGTTTGAGAATCTAAAAATGTGAAGTTCTGGAATGGCGTTGTACCCAAGCTTTTGAAAAACAAATAAAATAAATCAACTATCCCATTTAGTGCTTTTTCAGTTTTGGAAAATATTCAGTATGGATTTAGGAGGTACTCCATATCATTTAATCGCTACTGGCTTCATTTCAGACATTTTGAAGTTATGAGGTTTGCCAAGTGTTATTGCTATAGCCTCTTTGCACACAGCATTGATTTGATTCCTCATCTGATTGAAACACGCTGGACCTCATTTGGTGGAACTCCTCATGCAGCGAACTGAAAAGACCCCGACGCAGGACAAACAAAGAGCTTGTTTATGCCCTTCTGAAAGACAGCACAATGAATCTCAAATCATGGTTTTGCACGAGGGAGTTCTCTCGCAGTGCTTCCCCACAGACATTGTCAATAACTCTAGCTAAGACATTGATTTGTAATGCCTTTAATGCACTGATAAGGTACAATTACAAAAATGGTTATTAGATTGAGACTATGCACTCTTCAATAAGGGGTAATGACTGTGTATGCAGAGACATTGCAGATCATTTTTTGACTTGATTGAGCACCTTCTATAGCTGGGTAGATCCAAACTTTGTAAAACATAACTTTGAAGCACTTTGTTTGATTTCCTTTTTGCAGAAGCATAAGGCCAAGAAGGAATATTTGAATATTCTGTAATATAACTGTGAAGTATAATTGACTGAAATTCAGTCTATAGTTTAACCTTAACTTGCATGTATTGGTAAAAAGGTACAAAAGCTTTCTGCATATACATGGTTACATCTTGTTAATTGTAAACATCCAGCTTCTTTAACCTGTTGTGGTTTACCCAAACACTGAGGGTGTTAGTGACTTTCTATTAGAAAATTGTCAAGTCTCCTTGGGATTTTCGAGACAACACGGTAATAATATAATAAAATATTTTTAATTGATCTTATGTACTCAATTTGTCTGAAAAAAAAAGACTAAGTTTTTATTAGCTAAGTCATAATGAAAAATAAACAAAACAGTCAAAAATATAACTTCTTTTGTGTATTTTATCTATGCAATACATCAGTTTGACTTTTGTAACTGATTTAGAGAAAAAACGTTTTTGGTAACGATATCACTCTGATATGCATGTGCAAATTTGCTGTTAGTTGTATTTGATACACATAAAATCAACCAATTCAGGTATCTGGACATGCCAAGGCCATTTTCTACACTGTAGATGGATGTTGCTAACAAATTTTCAATGCCTTCTTTAAATCTCTATCTTAGAGGTCAGAGTGTAATTTCCAGTGGGAGTCCAACAACTAGGTGTAAAATAAACAAATTTAGAATTAATGTTTGAATGTCACAATCAGAGTTATTCAGAGTCCCATAATGGTAAACATAATTTTCTATTTTTCTGATGTCTACCATTGCAAATCTTTCAAACATTAATTTAAATGTGCTGTGAAATGGTCACTTTAGTTGTAGAAATCATATAGAGAAGATATGTGAAAATATTTTGAAAACATATATTGGCGTGAAATGACTGATCCATTTGATTATCGTTACGGATACAACTTCACTATCCAGCATAATCAGATCTTGGCTGCCACAGTATGTGTGGAGACCAGAAAATTAAACAACTCCTTCTGTTTGTGATTCACATGTTTCTTTTCGATATTATGCCAGATTTTTGGACCAAAGAACCAAGTGCACCTTTTCTGTCAAATTTTAGAACTGTATATGACTAAATAAATTTTTTACAACTTAAATATTTAAATTTACATTTATTGTTATTTATTTTCTACAGGTCAAAAGAGAGAATAAGTTCTTGTTCACTAGCAATGAGTCAGACTCGAGAGTTTTCAAATTCACACTTCAGAAAAGAGAAATACAGCACAGCTTGCAACCTACAGCTTGTGCTTCACTCCCTTCAGACAGTTCTGGTATTGTTGGCTGACTGGATGATATTTGTGAATATGCTTTTGTGTGTGTGGGTACACACAGGGACTACTTGGCAGTAGGCTCTGCCTATATAAATGCTGGTGTGAATGCCCAAAATCTTCTGTGTCTCAGGGGTTTAAAGCAAACAAAATTTACAAAACAGTTTTAACATTGAAAGGTTTTTCTTTTATTTGTGGAATACACTCTTACACTAACATTGTAGATTTTTGTTACTAGAGAATATTCACAAGACTCCTTTTTTTACAAAGTTTTTAGGGAGAAGGTCCAGTTCAGCCCTAAAATCTCTGTCGAGTAAAATATACAGTTATTCATGCCAGAACTGTATTGACTTTGTCTGACTAAGCATACATTTGCGTCAATTCAATAAATTCAAATCAAAACCAAAAATACAAATAGAATCATCTTAGCATTTTTATAGTCAAACAAATTCAAAAACTTCACATATCTTATAGGAAAAATTGGACCATAAAACTAAAATGTGTTGGAACAAAGATATCGAAGTTTACTGTTACATTTTCAATGTGAAGATAAAGGATTAGCAGATGCATGGAGTTCTTCAAGGTTCTGTACAGATTTATAACAAAATATATAGTCAGTTGTAGTCAACTGGAAACAAAACACAAAAGATTTACCACAAAAATCTCTTTACCTTGACCACATCTGAATGGAAAATGAAAATGCTTTTTTTACAAACCTTTTTTTTTGTCATTGAGTACTAACATTGTTGCTGTTTCAGCTGTTTCTCGTTTTCCAACTGTTGGTTTCTTGCATAGGTCACATAAGCCTAACTGAAGACCCTTGATAATCCTTTGCATGCTCAGTAAATATGAAAAGAAGAATGAAACATTTCTTCATTTCCAGTGTAAAATCTGAAAGGGTAGGGGTATTTGTTGTCTTACTTTAATCCAAACAAAGGACATACTTCAAATTCTGGTAATGTTTAGTAAAGTACAAATATTGAACACTTTATTTCAATGAAACCAGTTAGCATATAAAGAAACTGACAAAGGTACAACATTAAGTAAACTAAGCCTCAACAACTCTAGTAGCCTTATTGATTGTGGAATGTGGATGTTGCACGTTCTAATCGTCATTGACTGAAGCAGCCCAGTTCTTAAAGAACAAATAGGAAAGAAGGGGAGAATCACTAGCATTTCTGTTTTGTTTCTCCTTGTTTAGTTTCAAAGAAGTTTTGACTTTTTCACCATTTTTGCAGTGTTTTCTCGTTAGTCACACTGCAGATCTGACACATCTCATTTCTCAATTGTGTGCTTTTAATACTGCTAAGGTAAAAACGGAGGAGGAGGGAGAATGGAATCCAGCCTCCCCTTTGTCTCCAAAGGAAGTGGGTTCTCTGCTGAGCTTTCTTGCTCAAGTGTGCAGGGCTGAGGAGAGAGAAAGAGAGCAATTCCCTGCAGTTGTTTAACTCTGTGTGTGTGCCACAGTGCCTCTAAAGAAAACTTTAAGCCACCAGTGTTCCTCTTTGGTATTTTATACGCACCAAACATAGACGCCTCAAACCTCTGTCAGATAAGATAAGAACTCCTCCTTTTTACTGTTCTACTTCTTTGTTCTTTTCTCTTACTGCACAGCAAAGCCTAATGGGGTAATTATTAAATCATAAAAGTCTAATGTGATGTAATTGCAAGCATAACAAAAACATTTTGAACTAACCTAATAGCCACATGTCACTCTGACATCCTCTCCAACTGTCAATTTTTGTATAAAACTGCTTTTCTGGTAAATGGGGGGATCTGAATATAAACCTGCAGGTGTCTAAAAGCTCTATGTTGCTGTTTGGAGAAGCTCCAGGCCATTTAGTAATGTCATATTCTTCTGCCCTCTGGGACAGTGCAGATAAAAATGTGAATGATGAAACTCTAGTGGCAGCATATTTCTAACAGATTTTTACAAAAGGAAAAATAAATTGTTTCCTGTTTGAACAGACCTGTTTAAGCTCTTTGCTATCCAAGATTTTCTCAAGTGAATTAAGAAAAGCATGTCTTCTTAATCAAAACCGACACGTTTTATCCACATTTCATTCTAATTTTGAAAACACAAAAAGAGGATTTTTAAATTGAAAATGGTCTTTTTTCTACCTAAAACACTTTGTTTCAGATCAAAGTATTTACATTTTTTAATGTTTGTAATAAGCAACAAGATAAAACAGTAGTTTTAGGAGAATGCTTATTTTTGGTTGGGTATGTGGTGTGTGTGTGTTTGTGAGAGCTTCTGCAATGAAAGGGGACACCAACAGTACACAGTACATGAAATACAAATATGATAGAAGTGTTGATTATATCTACTGCCCTGCACAAAATCTTGCAAGAGAACATGTTCAACATTTCTTTTTCCTAAGCTTATTGGATCCTGTCTTCTAAAGAAACCTCAGGATGTATTGCTTGACTCCACCAGAGCTCTGTGTTATTTAACAGATTCAACATATTCAGGTTTAATAAGCCAAAAATTAAAGACTGAGATGCAAATATATTTTCAGAACTGATGACATAAGGAGGAACAATTATATACACTCCATGTTTATGTCATTTAATTAGCTCTACGTTCTTAAGGAAATGAAAAATTTGTAAGAGTGTATATGGTAAAAGGGGAAAATTCATTTTCACTTATAGCCAGGTTGGTTTAAAGTTTTTCAGTTGAACAGAATGATTGATGCATTTTGCATCACTCAGGCTATCGTTATCTGATATTTACTTTTGTTTGATAGTCTGAAACAATTTGATTTGATTCAAAAGCAAAAGCAGAAGAAATCTCTGACGGGGAAAATACATTTCTTAGACCACAGTCTTTGGTATATTTGGTGTATTTTTAAGAAGTTCTGTAAAAGTAAGAATCAGACCATGGTGTTTGCAGTGTGTTCCAGACTGACATTAAAAGCTGGTTGGGGTTCTCTGTTATTTTTGTTTGTTATCCCTTCCTCCTTTTTTTTTGTGGTCAGCCAAAGAGGTCAGACATTGTATTTTTCCCTTATAGACATGTTTTTCTTCCGTTAAGAGAAAGAGAGAAGTATTTTGTTTGTTATGTTGGATTCAGAGATCCTAAAGCTTGGTTCTTTATGTTTGTTTTTTCTCGTCTCTGGTTATTTTTCCTTATTTGTCAATTTTTCACAGAAAACATTTTTCATAAACTTTTACTGAGTTTCGTTTTTTCCCATGTTTAACTTTCAATCAGATACATGTTCTTTTGTCTCCATGCTGTAAGGGTACCCAGAAATACAGATTAACCATAAATAAATCTTCCGGACATAACTGTCTTTATACTAAAATAATATGAGATACATTCACTCTGCTCCCCATTCCTCTCATTGTGGAATCAATTTTCTTTGTCAAAAAAAGTGTAATGACGTTGACAAATTTGTAAAATCAATAATGGGGATAAATAACTTCTATAGGCACTTTATTGTCCCTCACATTTTCTCCTGATGTTTTTTCTCCTTAACATGTTTCTGTATAGAAAAAAACCCTGAAGTGTCTGCATAATTCATGTAATAAAATGAACGATTGAATTAATTACACCCACCTATGCAGACTAGAAAATCTTTCATTGCACATTGAAAATGACTTCATAAATATGTATTTTCTGAAAACATATGGTATTTTGAAGACTATATGTGTTTATGTGAATATATGTGTTCTATTTGAAATTTTTTTTTGTACAGACTGCTGAATCCTTTAAAATGTCTCATTATTATATTTCCAATTAACATAAGTGACAAAAAACTGCAATTGCTGCAGTAAGATATGAAGGTGCCAGCTTTCAATATTCATACCTTTCTTTCCTATAGTGCATTTGCAAAGATAGACTCAGTACTGCTTTTAAAACCAGTTCTAATGTGTCTGGTTAGTTACTTTGTGATACCACACAATAACTGTGGTATCCACCATAACATAACACAAAAAAGTACGTTACAGAAGTCAATACCTTTTGATTACTCTTAACTATGCAACTTAGATGTGTAGAGATGACAAAATGTTTGCCTGTGGCAGCACCAGACTCCTGCTCTCACTGATCACATTTCCTAAAACAGTCATGAGATAAATTTTCACATTCTATAATCCAACTGGTGTATTTTTTTCATCTTGCCTCTCTGGCAGCTCATCTTGGCTGTTTCAGAACAACATCTGTATTCTGCTCTAATCCCAAACCGCAAATCCCTCAAGATGCCTGCTGCAGCTATAGGCCCACCATGATGAGGCTGCGGTCCACGAGGTCCATTATTTTTCTGTTAATTTAGAGCTCTGAATCATATCTTGGAGTGTGATTAATGCAGAGCATGCATAAAGACTGCAGTGTGTATGAGACTCATCTTAATCTGTTCTGCTTTGCATATGTGTGTACGTCAGCCAAAGTTCTTCTTCAAGGAAATACTGATCTACAATTCAATGCAGAAGCATGTTTTCCACCTCTCCCTGTTTCAAAATTACCTGCTGTGACTGAAAGGATGTGGATAATCCAAGTTCAGTTTACAACAAAGTACGTTACAGATCATTTTACTGTGAAACTGAAATTGCTAAAGAGGTACTGCATGCTTTTATAAAATATATAGATATGGAAGGAGCTGTAGGCATTAACCCAGTTCATTCAGTTAAGTTCAGTTCAATTCAACAACACTTTATCCCAAAGAGGAATTATATGCTGTGATTCATGTTATCTAAGTGTCTCTGAAGAGACATCGTGGATGGTGATGCGTTGAGGATGAAGGATATCTGATCACTGTAATCTTGTAAAGAATCTAAACCAGTTGGGGATATGATCCTTACCCATTAAGATAAATGGAAAATATGTTTTGTACTCACTCCTTCTCGCTGATCAAAAGCACTGCTTTTCAGCTCCTCTGGGATATTGGGTCATAATTCAGATCTTATTTACATTTTTGAGACGATAATCAGCTTCTTCCAGTTGTAAAAACAACACCGTGTTGCCATGGCTACACACACTAAAACGCTCCAAAAGTAAAACCATAACAGCGAAAAGCCTTTAGACTGAACTGCATCCAAAACCAGAGGGGATAATTGTCCAACCTTGCAGTACCACGACCAAAAAAATTTGAGATAAATAAATATGAACAAAAGTCAACTAGAAAAAATTGGAACAAACAGAGCTACTTTAGTGTGCTGCCAACATGAGCAGCTTAACTTTAGATCATTTTAAATCCTTTGTAGATCAACAACTGATATGATGAAGCAACTTACAGAAAATTAGAAAGATTTAACAGAATAGTCATCAATTTTTTCTCCATTCTAACTAAATGGCAGCAATGGAAAAGTCAGTTAGAGATTTTACCTCAGCTTTTGTTTTCACCTACCTAAGAAACATACAAACGGATGAATTTCTGCACAGTTGAGTTTTTTTTTTTAGCAGAAATCATTTTGACAAATATATAGTCTTCCATTCTTTTCTCGCGTTCTCTGCTCTTGAGGTATGATCTGCTATTTCTGATTTTGGCTCATTTCTTTCCCAAAGCCTAATAGTTCTATAAATGCTGCATTTTTGGTGTCTTCTTTAGCAGCATGACAACAGGCAACATGACAACAAAGTCACATTTTATGGCTGTTCATGCATAATTATGAGACCATGAAGTGTCTGTAGGTGAAGATAAGTGCTACCTGGAATCTGGATGTTTATATTGTGAAGACATTTTATGTCTCCAACGTTCCTTTTGGGGTTGGAAAAAGCATGAATATTGCAAAGGAGGCACTACAAAGCAGAGACAGAAACAACAGTTTGTTGTTCCTGTCAAACAGCACAGTTAGCACCATTTTTTTTTAAAGATGAAGGCTGAAGAAAAAATGTATAAGATTTCTTTGATATTTTTTTTATTCTTTGAAATTAAAGGAACCAGCAAACTGCTGTGGACAACAACCTTTGACTTCTGAATTCTCCTTTTAATTCTTCTATTAATTGAAATTTTGAAAAGCTAAACCTTAACTCAATATGATTGATAATATTTTGTTAGATTCTTGCCAGTTGCATCTCTCTCACATGGATACATTATGGGTGTATTGCTTTGTGCCCATCATCTTTGATTTATTTTTTGCATGCGTCACTGGCTTGAAAACGGTAATTGTTGGATGAGTCCAGAAGATCTTGGCCTGTGTTTGTCCATTGGTCCATACCAGAAGCAGGCCATGCATTTGGTGCCTCGCCATTCAGAGGGGATTTAATGATTTTATCCACCAACATGACGTTACAAGTGTACAAGCCACCAACAAATGCTATACTAGAAATGCACAATAACAAATCCAGTGGTTCTGTTCAGCACTGGAAATAATATCTGTATTTAGTGACGAGATTTCAAGTGTCCTGCTCTGAATGCATCATTCAGACGTGGTTTTTGATCCATCCCACATGGATCCAGATAAATATAGAGAGAAGAATGCTAGAAGACTTTCTTATGGAAGTGATTCTTATGATTTCCCCCCCCCTTTTTACATATATTAATCAAATGCAGCTGCAGGATGTTTATGAGGCATGCCTAGGGAGGCGAGGGAGCAAATGAGAGAGCGCTGTTTATTTTAAGCAGCACTATTTATTACCAATTATTCTGCTAATAATTAATTATGAGGGGAATTTCACATACTGAGAGTGAATACTATTGTTATTATGACAAGAATCCCAATTAAGACAACTCCAAGCCTCTATAAAACAGCCACAACTGTACCACATGTGTGAAAATACTGTATGTAACATTCACTCAGTTGTGATTATTTCTTTATAGGCAAAATCCATCCTCCTCTCTTTACACAGGAAGAATTCAATGACTTCAGCATAGAGCTGATCACTTCGTTGCAGTTCCATCAACAAGTCTTTTTCTATAGCCATGGAGGCTAAGACTGCAAGTGCCCTGCAGTGACATGATGTTCCTCTGCTGTCTCGACCAGACAACTCAAGTTGGCAAATCCTGTTACACCAAACGCAAAGTCTATCACTTGCCAATAGCAGCCATTCCCTACAATATAATTTGCAATGCTGGTAGGAGACGGTAAGCCAGGGGTATCATTCATAGATACTGTTTGAAAAGTGCTAGACAAACAGTTTTACAGGTGTACTGGTTTAGATAGTTGGCTAGCGATGGGGTTGGCTGGCCTCTCCTTATAATGTCCAGTTCTTCTGAAAAGGTTTGCCTTGAGAATGGATCTTTAATCATCCCTGAGACTAAACCATTTCGCTTTCTCCATCAGCCATTGTGGCCAAAAGTATCAAAACAAATTCACAGGAATTATTGAGGGAATGATCTGTTGCTGTATAGTTTAACTGCTCAAAAGATTCTGAAGGCCCTTGGAAGATTAGACTGCTCACATGAAGAGTGAAATCTGTTTGGACAAAACATGGATCACCCAAAGACATGTACAATGAGCCACAGCCAAGAGAAACATGACAAAAAAAGAGACGTGTTATAATTTAGGTTGTGTTTATATGTTAGGGAATCTGATAATATTTAGGTCAGAAGGCTTTGCAGATCTTAACAGCTTACCAATGGTACATACTAATTCTTGAACCGCTGTATGTCCCACATTCTGTGTCCACAACAATTTCCGCCCTTTTTAGAGAGCTAATCTTTCACCAACATGGCACTGGAACCAAAACTATCATGCTATTTGCCTAAGCTCCCAGGAAGGGACACAAAAAAGGACTGTGTTGCATACCAGAAAGTTTCATAGATCTTTGACTGCAGCTCACATAGCGAGGAAATACAGATATAAGCACTGAATGAAATAAGGATTCCAAGCATGGTCTGCAGTGTGTTGTGCAAAAGTCTCCTTTCACAGTTAAAAATGGAGGAACTCTGTGGAGATTTGTACTGTAACTTCTGATGGCTAAAAATCCTTAATCAATCTTGCTTAAAATGTTTTTGACAACATGCAAATCGACATAGGTAGGATGTGGCTCAACATAGAGTTCAGCTTTTGGTGTCAATTAGATTATAGCTGCAGCCATTTTAAATAGCACTTCAGTGAATATATTAAGTCTAATTTTTAGAGCTTTTACTTACTTACCAGGGAGCAGCTGGTGTTTGCTTTTACTTCCATCTGATTTTCAGGAGCCGCATCATCATTTGGAGGATGGCAATATTTCTCGAAAACTGCAAATTCATCTGTTGTAATTGTCCTCAGACAGCTGGGATTACTCTCATCAGAGAATTGCAGAACCTGATTGTCGTGGCGTTTCCCCCTCTCTATTAACGTTTAAATAACAGAGAAGTGACTGTCTGAATCCTTCTAGTTACATACATTGTGTGCCTTTGCTTCCATTCAAAGTCTCATATTGAATTTCACTTTACTCTTCATTGCTATTGTTAACATTTGCCAACCATTAGGTGTAAATTACTTTTGACTATCATTTTCAAAAAGTCACAATCACTAAGCTAAGTGTGGATTAGCGTTCTCGGTTAGACTTGAAAGCAGATAAATTTGAATCTTTTTATCAAAGAAATGATGTGGATACAACTCTGTTGGAGTTGTTCGTTTCTAAACAAAATGGTAAACAGCCTGTATTTCATCAAGTCCAGAGGACTTGACTGTGCTTTACACTACACCCAGTCAGTCGCTCTCTCACACACTGATGTTGGCAAGCAACATTGTAGCCACTGTTGCACTGAGGAAGATTAAAACACTATATACTGGAATTGAAACTTCCCAACTAATAAGAGCCAGTATTAATAATAATACTGTTTTTATTTGGATACTCATAGTTAGTAACAATATTTCGAAAGATCTTTTTTGTGAATAAATCAGCTGTCAAGGATGTTAGGGTTTGCAGACATCATAAAGAATCAGTGATAAACTCACAAAGTTTTTTTCTGCTTTTACAAACAACAAAAACTGAACTCCATGAATTCTGGAAAACTAAATGTGGTTTTATGTGAATTAGAACTGCATGTTTGGTCTTTCTTTCTCTTTCTGAAAACCAGTAGGCCAGAGCAGCATTCTGGCATGTCTGTAGTTATCCAGTTGTTTCTTTTAACAAGCCAATATACACAGCCCAGTATCACAGCGATCCTGTTGACTGGTAACTGCAGCATGAAATCACCAGCTATCTCATCTTTGGTGCATGGAGAGCAAACACCGAACAAAAACAACCTATAAAATCAAGGTCACAATGACGCACTAAAGTTTCTTATTTGAAGAGTTTGTGAGGCCAGATGTTCTTGTTAAACAGGAGCAGGACCTTTTTCATTTTATTGGCCAACTAGACAAAATATTGAGTTTGAAAGGTTTAGGGAAGCATTCTTCTATTTGTTTGATTTTAGTGATTCTGTCAGGATCCAGGGTTGTTAGGTTCTCTCTGTAGGGGTTTTGGGTGCGTGCACCACCTCTGTTTCCTCCACCAGATGGCGCCATCAGTTTGGTGGATGGGCGTGGATGCACACCGGCCTCGGATTAGCTCATCAGCGACAGGTTTTGAGGAGCGGTCTGCCAGTCCTTCGGCGCCTGAGTGTTGCCCAGTTATGGTACCTCCGAGCCTCCTCGAGTTTATGCTCAGTGTGTTTTCCCCCGTTGTCGGACCCGCCAGTGATCCTTTGTGTTTACTCACCTCTCCGCAGGTGACATCCTGCGGAGAGGATGTCACCTGCGGACATCACGTGGAAGTTACCCACGTGATGCCCGAGTTCCAGACTCACCTCCTCCGTGTGATTATCAGTCTCCCCTTGGATTCCTTCGACTGGAAGACGCTCCGCTCCTCGCTGATCTCGAGCCTACCTGTCCGCCCTCCCACGCAGCCAGCACGCTGAGAGAGAGACCGGACCCCGGACCTCGCAGCTACCCGCCCCAAGCCTTGACCTGGACTACACAAGTAAGATCAGTCCAGCGTAAACAACACTCCACTTTCCTACGGCCCTCGAACTCGCCATCCTGCTCTGTGCTTCTAGTGAACCCGTTACTACCTGACCCTTTCCCCTTCCCGTGGACCAGACCTGAGGCGTTATTCCCAGCTCCCGTGTTTCGCTCTTTTCCAATAAATTCATTTCATTTTCACTCACCGTGTCCAAGTGTTGTGTTCTGCATATGGGCTTGAATCAAACCTTCCCAATATGACAGAACACTCAGGCCAACCACTCAGCCCCGCAGACGCAATACGTAAGACTCTGACAGAGCAGCAGTCCGTAATCCAAACTCACGAATCTGCAATACGACAACTCCACACCCTACAAACAGAGACTAACCAACGCCTAGCAGATCTGACAACTTTCCTGCAAAACTCTCTACCACAGATCCCGACTCCAGCTCCGGCTCCCGCAACCCCAGTTCAGGCCGGAATAAATGCAATGGTTTCCTCCTGCAATGTTCAATAATATTCAATCATTCCCCGAAAAGTTTTACACACGATGGTGCTAAAATTGCTTACGTTCTGTCCCAGTTATCCGGTCAGGCTTTATTATGGGCAGAGACTCGTTTTCCAAATCCCACTGATTATGGCTGTTCCTTCGAGAGTTTCCTCAAGGAATTCAAGCTAGTTTTTTAGCCATGACTCCGACAAGGCCCACAACTCTCGCGAGATATGGGACTTAAAGCAAGGCAAGCAGACTGCGGCGGACTTTGCCATAGAGTTCCGTATTAGAGCAGCAGCTACAGGGTGGAAAGCTGCAGCATTAAAAAGCGCGTTCTATCATGCACTAAATGAGTCGCTAAAGGACGAACTAGCTACCCGGGACGAACCCGAAACTCTAGAGGAGTTAATTAATCTGGCGATCAGACTCCACAACCGTCTCCGCTCCCGAGCAAGAATCAGAGACAGACGCAGCTCACCAGAGAGGGATAATGGTAGCGCTAGCGTCGCCCGGGCCGCCTCCTCCTCGCGTTCCTCAGGTACCTGAACCCATGCAGTTAGGAGGAACGCGTCTCACGCCGGAGGAGCGACAACGCCGCCTCTCTGCTCGACTCTGCATTTACTGTGGTTCCCCGGGTCATTTCCGTGCTTCGTGTCCCATCCGTTTAAACTCCCAGGTCCGCCAGCAGAAGTGAGGAGGCTGGCGGACCACCAGAAGAGGGCAAATTCTCCTCAGCTTTTACTGCCGGCCATCTTAACCTATGCGACTCAGTCCTTCTCCGTATCTGCCCTAGTTGACTCCAGCTGTGAACAAAATCTATTGGACAAAGCCTTAATCAAACAAATGGGGGTGGAAACTGAGCCGTTGCCGGTTCCTTTCAAGGTCACCGCGTTGGACGGTAAAACATTACAATCCATAACTCACCAAACCTCTCCACTTGATGATATCCGGCAATCACACTGAGTTTATTTCATTTTTTGTGTTTCCTACCGCCAACTCTCCCATGGTTCTCGGTTTTCAGTGGCTTCAGCAACATAACCCTCAGATTGATTGGTCAGCTAAGCTTATCACCTCCTGGTCCACCCGTTGCCACTCTTCTTGTCTCCGTTCGGCGGTGCCTCCTGGACTACCACCCAGTCAGCAGCAGGAGACTGACCCAGTAGACCTGTCCACCATACCTACAGATTACCATGACCTCTCAGCTGTTTTCAGTAAGTCTAAAGCGTTGTCTTTACCCCCGCACCGTCCCTACGATTGCTCCATTGATCTGCTCCCCGGAGCCCCGCTGCCGTCCAGTCGCCTTTACAACATTTCTCGTCCAGAGAGAGAGACACTGGAGAAATATATTAAAGAATCCCTGGCGGCCGGAATAATTCGCCCATCTTCATCCCCCTTAGGAGCGGGGTTCTTCTTTGTTGGGAAAAAGGACGGGACACTTAGGCCCTGCATTGATTACCGGGGCTTAAACAACATCACGGTGAAAAACAAATACCCGTTGCCCTTATTATTGTCAGCGTTTGAACCCGTTCATGAGGCCACCATCTTCTCAAAGTTGGATTTAAGGAATGCCTACCATTTGCTTCGGATCCGTGAGGGGGATGAGTGGAAAACTGCCTTCAAAACTCCTATTGGCCATTTTGAATATTTAGTGATGCTGTTTGGACTGTCTAACGCCCCTGCTTTTTTTCAGGCCCTGGTCAATGATGTTCTCCGAGATTTTCTGAATGTGTTTGTGTACCTTGATGATATTTTGATTTTTTCCAAGTCCTTAGAAGAACACAAACATCATGTCCAGCAGGTGCTGCAGCGGTTACTCGAGAACAGATTATATGTAAAGGCTGAAAAATGTGAATTTCACCAGACCTCTGTCATTTCTGGGATTCATATTAGGGGGCGGACAGGTGAGGCCCATAGAGGAGAAGATCCGGGCGGTGCTGGAATGGCCGATCCCTGAGACCCGCAAGCAGTTACAGCGCTTTCTTGGATTTGCCAACTTTTACAGGAGATTCATTCGAAATTATAGTCAAACTGCTGCACCCCTTACAGCTCTGACCTCTTCTAAAACCTCGTTTCGTTGGACCTCTGATGCAGAGACCGCCTTCACTCGTCTCAAGCACCTCTTTGCTAACGCCCCAGTTCTCATTCAGCCGGATCCAGCCAGACAATTCATCGTGGAGGTCGACTCATCGGATATGGGAGTAGGAGCAGTCTTGTCTCAGATTTCACCTCTCGACAATAAAACTCATCCCTGTGCCATTTTTTCACGTAGGTTAACTTCCCCCGAGAGAAACTACGATGTGGGGGACCGAGAGCTGCTCGCCATAAAGCTGGCCTTGGAGGAATGGAGACATTGGCTGGAGGGCGCGGAACTCCCAGTGCTGGTCTGGACGGATCACAAGAACCTTTCCTACCTGCAGTCAGCCAAAAGGTTAAATCCCCGACAGTCACGCTGGTCACTTTTTTTCTCCCGTTTCAACTTATCCATATCCTATCGTCCTGGTTCCCGTAATATAAAACCGGATGCCCTGTCACGTCTCTATTCTTCTGATGATTCCGATAACCTCCCTGCCACTATTCTGCCACCCAGCTGTACCGTGGGAACTGTAACTTGGGAGATCGAGGACATCATCAAGCAAGCACAACAGATCGAATCGACACCAGACTCTTGTCCACCCAACAAAATATTCGTTCCGTCCGCACCCGTTTCCTTCAATGGATCCACCCCTCCAAGTTTTCAGGTCACCCTGGGGTGAGCCGGACTATTGCCTTAGTCAACAGAAGGTTCTGGTGGCTGTCTGTCCACAAGGATGTCCGTGAGTATGTCCTGGCCTGCACTACCTGCTCACGCAACAAGTCCTCCCATCAGCCTCCGTCTGGTCTTCTCCAACCTCTTCCCATTCCTAAACGCCCCTGGTCACACATCGCCATAGACTTTGTTACCGGTTTACCTCCATCTAAGGGCATGACAACCATCCTCTCCATAGTCGACCGGTTCTCCAAGGCCTGCCATTTTGTCCCTCTCTGCAAACTCCTTTCTGCCTTCCAAACTGCTCAACTTCTAGTGAAACATGTGTTCCGGCTTCACGGCATCCCCTTGGACATACTGTCGGACAGAGGTCCACAATTCACCTCACAGGTTTGGCGCAATTTTTGTTCAGCACTAAATGCCAAAGTTTCGCTAACTTCAGGTTTTCATCCCCAGTCAAACGGTCAGACGGAACGCCTCAACCAGGACCTTGAAGCTACTCTCCGCTGTTTCACATCCTCCAACCCCTCAGACTGGTTCCAGTATCTTCCCTGGGTAGAGTATGCTCACAATTATCACGTCTCGTCCGCCACAGGCTTATCACCATTCGAAGCATCCATTGGCTACCAACCACCTCTGTTGCCATCCGATGAGGAAAACATTTCAGTCACCTCGGTCCGTCACCACATCCGTCGCTGCCACAAGGTTTGGAATTCCACCATCCACAATCTCAACCGCACAGCAGAACAAATCAAGCGGCAGGCGGATCGTAAGACACGTTCCGCTCCCGTTTACTCACCCGGTCAACAAGTCTGGTTGTCATCCCAGGACATCCCACTCAAATCTATGTCTAAGAAACTCTCTCCCCGGTACATTGGTCCTTAATGATCGTTAATGAAACGATCATTAACCCATCCGCTGTTCACCTCCGTCTACCCACTTCCCTCCGCATCCATCCCACCTTCCACGTATCCCAGATAAAGTCAGTCCAGACCAGCCCACTCTGCCCTCCAGCCGAACCCCCTCCGCCTCCCCGTGACATTGATGGCCATCCCGCCTACTCAGTTCGCCGGATCGTGGACTCCCGTCGACGAGGTCGGGGTTGGCAATATCTTGTTGACTGGGAGGGCTACGGTCCGGAGGACCGTTCTTGGGTTCCGGGTTAATTTATATTGGACCCATCGCTCATCTCAGATTATCGTTCTTCACTGCCCTCCAGCTCGTCTAGGCCGCCAGGTGGCGACCGTTAGGGGGGGGGTACTGTCAGGGTCCAGGGTTGTTAGGTTCTCTCTGTAGGGGTTTTGGGTGCGTGCACCACCTCTGTTTCCTCCACCAGATGGCGCCATCAGTTTGGCGGAGGGCGTGGATGACGTCACCCACCACACCGGCCTCGGATTAGCTCATCAGCGACAGGTTTTGAGGAGCGGTCTGCCAGTCCTTCGGCGCCTGAGTGTTGCCCAGTTATGGTACCTCCGAGCCTCCTCGAGTTTATGCTCAGTGTGTTTTTCCCCGTTGTCGGACCCGCCAGTGATCCTTTGTGTTTACTCACCTCTCCGCAGGTGACATCCTGTGTCGCATTGGCTCCTCACAGCATCGATCCTTCCGGGCATTTCAACCAGCGCTCTCCTCGTGACGCCGTGGAAGTTACCCACGTGACGCCCGAGTTCCAGACTCACCTCCTCCGTGTGATTATCAGTCTCCCCTTGGATTCCTTCGACTGGAAGACGCTCCGCTCCTCGCTGATCTCGAGCCTACCTGTCCGCCCTCCCACGCAGCCAGCACGCTGAGAGAGAGACCGGACCCCGGACCTCGCAGCTACCCGCCCCAAGCCTTGACCTGGACTACACAAGTAAGATCAGTCCAGCGTAAACAACACTCCACTTTCCTACGGCCCTCGAACTCGCCATCCTGCTCTGTGCTTCTAGTGAACCCGTTACTACCTGACCCTTTCCCCTTCCCGTGGACCAGACCTGAGGCGTTATTCCCAGCTCCCGTGTTTCGCTCTTTTCCAATAAATTCATTTCATTTTCACTCACTGTGTCCAAGTGTTGTGTTCTGCATATGGGCTTGAATCAAACCTTCCCAATGTGACAGATTCATCTTTTCAAATTTCATTTGTGAAATGCATAGTCTTGTTCATTTTGTCTGTATAAACTACTGTACAGTATATCTGTTGTACTAACTGCAAAAACATGTCAAACAAAACAAGATTGCTTAGCAAGGCTTTGTACTGTAATGGTTACAGAACGATATATAGAATCTGCTTGTTTATGTTCCTCAAAGTCACTGTTCATGAAATGCAAACCTTATGGACTTCTTTAATTGTAAATCTACAGAAATTTTTAAAAGCAATCTGAAAGGATTTTCTCCTTGCAGATTTTCTGCATTTGATTTACTTTTTGATTTAATATAAGACGAAGATAACCTGAGGAACTGCATTAATGATGCGAATTATTAGGTGAAAAAAGACATCCAAATCAACTTTATAAACCTTATGTGTGTGGATAACTAGTTCTACATAAAGCATTTTGGCCCATTTAAAGTACTGCCACATCATCTCAATAGAATTTAAATTCAAATGCTGGATTTTTTACGAGGCCTCTTCAAAATCTTTATTTTGTTTCTTTGAATTATTTGGAGGTATTTCTGTATGTTGTACTGTAGTACAAGAATCAACAAAGGTAGCAGCAGGTGTATAGGATTGCTTGATTTTATTGAGTGACATCTTAATTTCTTTCAATTTTGTTAAGGAAAATGATGCACTCTTGTCTACTGACAAATTTCAATCTTAAGCTCTCAGCTTTCAAAATTTTACTGGTTTTGTAAACACACATAAATCTCACTGATCTGTACCTTTTAGTCACTAGGTTGAGTCAAGCAATACAATCTAAAAAATAAGAGTAAGATTATTAATCTAATTTACAAACTCATCTTTGCAATTAAATGGTTTGCAAAGTAAATCACTTCATTCAGTTTAGTGCAAAAGTTACTTTAAAGAGAAGAAACTACAATGCAAAAAGAAAACCTTTGATTTGGCTGAACCCAGTGATGCAATCAATGACATCATGAACCTATTCAACCAGGAAGTGCTTGGCTGGCCCCTCCCATTGACCTGCTCTGGATTTAGGATCTGAACAAAAGGACAATGGTGAGTTTATTCAAGAAGACATTAACAAGACATTTTAAATGAATTGATGATCACATAACATTTACATTAGATGTTTTGAGTTTACTTGTCATGGATTGTTCTCATGCTTCAGATGTAATTTTGGTATTTCTGTGAAGGCCAGCATTGTTTCATGTTCCATTTGTTATGGCTAGTGGCTGACTCTGATCCAGTTGTACTTGGAACTGGAAAATCCCAACTTCCCAGTAAAAAAAAATAAAAAAAATAAACTGAAACATCCTCCAAAGTCAAATTTCCCACTTGGAAAGTACGAGCAGCTCCATGAACCCACAGTTATGACTTGTAAGACACACTTTGCATTTCAAAATGGCCACTCCTTGCACCTGTAGTAGTAACATGTTTATTTTACAAGACATGTATGTCAAATGCATCTAAAATCCAATGTTACATGTAGTGACTGACACTCTAAACTGAACAAATTAAAAATTAAGTTGTTTGCTTATGGAAAGTAAAGCAAACAACTATCAGGACATGATGGGTTGCCATGATGGTTGCATTGGATGTGCTTTGCAATTTCAAACGTGTGACAAAAATCAGCGACTGAAGAAATCTGAAAGGCAGTAAACACATCTATGGCACTGTACATAGTAAGTTTTTTGCTTTGTAGCAGAAAAAGAACCAGTTCTCATTTTTTATGAGGTTTAACACATATATAATTTAAAAATAGGCAAGTGCTTTTTCTTTTGAAACTAAATGTTTCTAGTGAGAAAAACAAAAAAATAGCCCTTTTACCTTAATCTTACTAATAGGTTTGGCTCTGCCTATAAAAAGCAAAGAAAACTCCAGAGAAAGAGCAGAGATGTGTATATTTAGGACAGATTGACAGCCTGGACATCTGTTAGTAAAGGGTAATTTTAGAAAATGCTCCCTCCTTTTATCATATAAATGATCTGACTGGTATAAGGAGTGCAAAGCTGCAAAATAACTACACCTCTGTGCATTACCACCCAGAGGTAAAAGAGGAAATGAACTAATTGAACTGTTAATTTCAATTAACATTTCACACAGTTGTAACGGCACTTGAACATTTGCAGTCAGACATAATTGCCTGGTGCTTGCAAAGAGACAAGAGAAGATAAGGGAAGCCTGGG
The DNA here is from genome assembly GCA_922788865.1 of Poeciliopsis turneri. Taxonomy (NCBI): domain Eukaryota; kingdom Metazoa; phylum Chordata; class Actinopteri; order Cyprinodontiformes; family Poeciliidae; genus Poeciliopsis; species Poeciliopsis turneri. The sequence goes on along the minus strand of CAKLNU010001119.1, from coordinate 2,814,314 downwards.
CTTCAAACTTCAATTCCACTTGTGTGAACTGTTAACGTCTACAGTAAAAAGTGAGTTTTGCGTGGGTTAGATTAAGGTTGGAGAATACTCAAAATACAGCAGACTTAAAAAGATTTATTGTAAAATATGTGTAACATCAAACTAATTTGGGAAAAAGTTGTTTGACAGAATTGTTTTCTTTGATACTATGACTCAAAAGAAAATTAAGGTCCTCAGGAAACTATTTAAAATGTCCAAATCAATTAAATTTGGTTGCTTAAGTTTTTATACCTCTTGAAACTTTTCACATTTTCTCACAACCAAGAACTCCAACAATGAGTTTTGTTTGTATTGTGTTTGACATGGCTTGATGCCACCATATATTATAAAGAGCCTCTGTTTGCTGTCCAATTCTTAATTAGAAGATAGAGCTCACTTGTGTGTCATTTAACTTCAGCATAAGTAAAGCTGTTTCTGATCCCTCAGAGGTTAGAAAACATTTTATGAAAAAAACTACAAAATAGATCATTCTACAGTGAAAATACACATACTTTAACCTGAGGCCTGGATTTCTGCAGCTCCTCCACAGTTACAAAAGACACATTGTCTGCTCCTCTTGATATATCCTCTCCTCTACTTTTAAATAAGTTTTCCTGTATAAAATCTAATTGAAATAGACTGAAGTTTATAGCTGTAAAGTGACAAAATGTAAAGGAACTGATAAACACTTTTACAAACCACTGTATTTAGATGGGCTTTACAGTAAAGCAAATTACATTTTAATTCAAAATGTGCTCTAATTAACAGTTTGCCTTCACTGGAGATAGTGGCATTTTGTGTATTTAGTGAAATTTGTTTAGGTGCCATGAAAACACGCTTCACTGTGTGAATATTGCTGTGGGTGTTATCTATGTTCATGCCCAGGTGGATATCAATTAGGTGAACCAAGCATGTAATTGATTTCCACCCTGTTACCTTTAGCTCTCGTATTTGTGAAATTCAGACACCCTCACTGTAGCATGTCTTTTTTCTGCTGCCTTGTGTCAACACCTCCACAAATACATGCTCTTTATCATAATAATGGCGGATGAAAAGGATCTGCGTGATTCATTTAGGGCACATGAGCCCTGCTCTCATTGTGATTTTATTAATCTGAGCTGCAGAGACTGTAAGATGGACACCAGGTCATTACCAAATCACTATTCCAGCCATTACAATAAAATCAGATACATGAGAACAAATTACATTTTTGTCCAGTCTAAACGGCTGCCTGATCTGAAGCCGCTGCTGCCTGACCCACCATTCCCGTCACGTAACACGTAAAGGTTGTGTGCTCCTCTTGCTCTCGGCAATTTCAATAATTTACCGAGATCAGTACGTGCGATTGGTCCTGCGACCCGTGTCCGTGCGGTCCGCCTCACTGTATGCACTGTGAAGATAAGAGCGTGAATCAAAGACAAGAGACACCTCAGGGAGGACTGGAGTGGTGGAGCAGCGAGGGGCGTTGACACCCCGGGTCGACCACCTGACCTGGGAATGACAGCTCACGCAAAGAATATCGGAGACTCACCAGATAAAGTCCTGGAGTTTGATGCTATGAGCATTGAGAGGGTAAAGTTTCAGATTTTCTACTCCTAACCAACTGTTTAAAAAAGACTAGGTCTGATTGTAGCTTCACAGCCCTAAATCTGTAAAATTATAGAAAACTCTTCTCTCATGTAAGTAAGAACTTCAATCTATTTTCTTGGGATTTTTTGTGATGGACCAATGTAAAAGTACTGTGTATTTGTGGACACTGTGGCCTGCATGTGTATTGAAATCTGTCTGAGTAGGTTTCTGTTTGGAGGCTGAATTTTTGCCCATTTTTTATTTTTTATTTTTGGCAAAACAGCTCAAGCTCAGTCAGATTGATCAGAGCGAATCTCTAAGAAAAAATTTTTAGTCTTACCAAAGATTCTTACTTGCATTAGGACTAATATTTTAGCTGTCGCTTTAGTATACACTGAGGGTCACTGTTTAGGGTAAAAGTAAACTTCTAACCTAGATTCAAATCTTTTGTAAGCTCTAACAGAATTTCTTTGGGATTTCTCTCCATTCAGTTTTAACCTTCTTGCCATCAACTCTGACCAGCTTGAAATGTGTGTTATCACTACATTTCAAAGAAGGCACAATGTTTTAAGGGGTGGTAGTTTTTAACTACATATGAAATTGATTTATATGATTTCTCTACATTGATACGGTTTTATTTGCTTTGTCTACATGTGTGCAGGAGGGCACACATGAGGAAGGGAGATGAACGAGGGAAAGGAAAAACTTCAGTGATTTTGTGATTGCTTTTTCAGGGGCTTGAACTCAGTTGAAACTTTACGCATTGCATGGAGTGGTAATAAGCTATGAAGACACAAAAGCAATTCTCCTTGCTTAATAGTTTTTATTGATTTCCAAAACAGCCAAACTGTTTAGTTTTAGTCCCATCTGACCAGAGCACTTTATGTTTTTTTACATAATTTTTGTGTCCTTCCTCTCTGTCCTTTGTTAATAACTGTCCTGTCAACAGATCCTCCCACCTGACCTGTGGATCTCATCAGCTCCTCCATCCTGCCTGATACATGAAATTCTTGCCTGGCTTGCTAATAGAGATGAACCTGTAAGAGTTTTACTTTACCACAAGTTTTTTCCACAGGTTTTTTTTTTTAATTTTCACTAGAAATATTGATATTCTTGAGTGTATTCATGCTAGTTTGCCCCTCTGGTCACTTCACAGAGTGGAGGACAGATGCTTATTAACCAAACATGCACCAGACAGACAAGCACAGCCATTCAGTGTAATGTGAGACTCCTTGTATTTAAATAGGTTACATTGTTCGAATGTTATTTTCTGTGTGCTGAGCCTTTTCCATTTCAGGACTAATAAAAAAGTACAAAGCACACTTTACCATCTCACTGGAGGTAGTTTGTCTTATTGAAACGTGTTTTAATGGTGCTTATCAGAAGTTTAAAGCTTGAGGTGTTGAATGTATCCCAAACTTAAATTTCACTAGCATATAACCGTACTTTGAACATCCCTGCAACTATATCCCCAGTGCATTTTTATACATGGGGCAAATTGGTAGTTGCCCAGGGCAACAATAGAAAAGGGCTGCTGAAGGACCTATTTTAAAAATGTCATTTGGACAAGTTTGTATTGCTTTTTAACATGTCCAAGCACTCTTTATTTTTTTCTTAGAAAGATCAGGCCCTGTATGCTGTCAATCTGACCTTTTATTGAGTGAGCAGTAATGTATGCTGTGTATGAGCACTGACGTTCGCTGCGTAACACCAGAAAATTAAAAAAAAGAACAACTTTCGTAATAGGCTTTGGCAGCAGTGAGAGAAATTTTTCCAGAACCTCATTAATATCTCATTAATACCATTACAAAATTACGTAGCATTTTCATTTTACTTTGCAGTGTCAAATAAAATTGTAAATTTAAAGTCATATTCTGGGAGAGATGGTGGTAGGAGTTGAGTGGTTTGCCAGTTCAAGCTCCCAGCTTCATCCAGCTTAGTCGTTGTGTCCTTGGGCAACACAGTTCATCTGCCTGGCCTGCTGCTGGTGGTCAGAGGGCACGGGGGCGCCAGTGCATGGCAGCCTCACTTCCGTCAGACTGCCCCAGGGCAGCTGTGGCCAAATTGTGGTATCATACTTTCATCAGCGTGTGAATCTGTGTGTGAATGGTTGAAAGACTGAATGTAGTGTTAAGCGCATTTGGGGTCTTCTGGACTTGATAAAGCCAACACATGTATGGGCCATTTACCAAATGACAAAACATGAAACACTTGAATGGATATAAATACTTTTGCAAAAGACTGTGTATGTGAGCTGGGAAAGAAGAGTGATCAAATCAGAGGCTGCATCAATGCATCAGAAACATATCCAGAACCATTTCAGAGCTGTGATTATTTTCACCAGCATTGTCACTTCACAACTGAGTCTGTGACATAAATGTCAGCAGCTGCTTTATTTGGATCACATTATGTGAAATTAGGCAAACACTGCTTGTCCGTTTTGTGCACCAGCTGTCTTCTCAGCTTTTCTCTTTGATGATATTTTAGCCCATGTTCTTTTCCTTTGTAATGAAAAACATATGAATGTTTGATGGAATTTTCGATGCAGAGCCAAAGCAGCTCGTGTTGTTTTGCAGCTCGATTTGCTGTTGATATTTGTTGAATGCTGATAAATATATATATTTTATCAGACCATATTTGCTGTTTGCTGGGATTGACTGTGTTATCTGGAAAATTTAATTTGACCCTAAAGGACATGCAGCTGTATTGGCACAGTATTAAAAAGGGGGAAAGGGTGTGTTTTTACACTGATAGCCAGGATAGAGGAAACCATGTCCAGGGTGAAGAGATTCTAGTTTAGATGACAGGAGAAATCATCATCTGTACATGTACAGCGATAACATGGAGTCCCAGCAGAAAGATAAGTGTGAATCTGCTCACTTGGATCTCATTCATGAAGGCAGTGGCCTACTGAGAGAGGAAATAAATTTTGACTTGGAGATGGAGTGATGCATGCACGCTCCTTCCATCCTCCCCCGCCAGCCTCCTTAATATTCTGTCAACATAAACCATAAAGGGGTTACTCATGGAAATAAAGAGGCAGAAAGGGAGGTAATTTCACACGCAGCCTGCAGGTCCAATGATTTGTTTGCAGCCCTTCTGGGTTCTCACATAGTCTGAATGTGGCGCTGCTCGATGCTTCAAGGTTATCATTGAAGTGCTGTTTTTATCCACACATTCCTGGAAAAAAAAAAAAAAAGCACAGAGCCTTGGTAAGTAAAAGTGGTGTCTGTCTCTGTTTCTTACGCTGCACACGCATTTCTATATGTGCTTTTCCCCCACGCCCTTTGGTCTGAATGCACATATAAGCGCCATCTAACAAAAAAAAAAAAAGTCCTCATATTTCTTGATTACCCAGAAAACAGGATGTGAGTTTTTTACAACATGCTGCAGATTACAACTCAGGCAGTGTGTGTTTAGCCTCAACATCAGGTTAACCAAATCTTTGTTACACTCTCACTCGTCTCAAGGTGAACATTATCGTCTGCGGTGAGTCAGGATTTCAGATGAAAGTACTGATGTTTTTCTCATGTCACAGACACACCAGTTGGTTGCTTGCATGTTGCTGCTACAAGAGATGATTCCTAGGATTAGGGGATCAGAAAAAAAGACCCTTCTAATTTAGATGCCAGTAAGTAGTGAAGACAAGCATGCCTTCCCCTTTAAGCAGAAGCAGGTCTACTTGACATGCCAACTTTGAATTCTTATGTGTGAAGTCACTGCTGGAGGTTGTTTATTCATTTCAGTGACAGTTCTTTGAGGATAATCCACTAGAAGAAAGTTTGAAGTGAAGGTCCCATGGTCCCAATGCATTTTAAAAGCGAAAAATTCCACCAGCATATTGAAATAAGAACTGAACATGCCAGTGCTTATATCAGCAAATATGTTTCTAATGGGACTTTTGGCATGGAAGTCACACCATATATTTATGACGACACAAGCCAGCCGCACATACAAAGAAAAGACAACAAATTCACCCACATGGTATATGATTAAATTGAATAATAACCAGGAATATTTGTTAAACATATGGAAGAAAGAAGTTGCCCTGTGATTGATTGGTGACTAGTCCAAATTGTGACTGAACTTTTGCCCATTTGGGTTAGGAATCAACAGGCAGGCATAAAAATTAGATGAGTGGATGAGGAAAAAAGTGAGTTGTAATCAAATTGATTACTGGAATATTACCAGTCTGCTTAAAAAGTCACCAACAACAGATGCTTGTTCAGATATGAAACATGAAAACCTCACAATATAATCAGGTCATATGCATTCTTTCTGGAAAGCCCACGGCTGCAGGATACAAATTTACTTTTCTTGGCTTTTGCTATTTTTCTTTATTTGCTGATTGGTATGCATGTGGAATGTGTGAGTATTTGGTTATGTTTATGTACTATGGGAGTTAAAGGGCACAAGGAGAGCCTCACCCAGAAGAAACATTACTGCATTAACCACCACTGCTGATTCCTATCAGTGGAAGTTATTATATTGGTTGATTTTAAAAGGTTTCTTCTGATCACGTTTGGAATTTATGCAGGAAGATGCAATATGTGTTTTTGTTGGGGGACATATGTGTGTTTTGACTGTTATGGTCTTGTATGTGTATTTAGTGCTTGTAGTATGTTTAATTTCAGTGGCACCTTTGTTTACTGCACAATATCCAAAACATATTTCCTCTATGGGGACAATAAGAACAATCCCTGGGCAGTCTCTTGAAAAAAATAAATAAAAAAATAGAGCAGTTGTCCAAGAACCTTAGGATTGTTATAGGACATATGGACAAACCAATGAAGTACTGGGGGAAATAAATATACTCTGGCCAGAGGTCCCAACAATTGATGAGCTCTTTGGATGTCATTGAAGAGACTGTTTGGAAGAGAAATCACACTAAAATCACCGAAACGGCTAATAGTGATGTTTTGAAGTGGAAACATCATGGTGTGGGGCTGTTTTTATTTCTAGTGAAAATAGTCGGAGGAGCAAATTTAAGTAAAGGATGACCAAAGGAATTTACTGGGAAGTTAAGGTGAATTTTTATGTAAGACAATATCCTAAACACACAGTCAAGAAAACATTGAAGATTAGAGAAAATAAAGTGTGATGGACAGAATGGCCCAATCAATCACCTGCTTTGAATCCATTTGAAAACTAAAGTACTGATCTTCAGAGTTTATAGAAGCGGCCTCTGGAAGAAGTAATCACCATCATGCCTGACTTTTATTTCACTTTATTACACATATCCTTACTTATGGACTGAGTTGTGATTACTTTTTATGTATGTGTGGAATCCTGGGGCAGATAATGGCATCTGGTAAGAACTTCACGTCAATACCCCCATTAGAAATATATTTAGTGGGAAAATGTCTGACAAGTTCAATACTTATTTTCCTGCTGTATTTTTATGCTTGTGATTCCCAGAGACATCAGAGAGGCTGACTGATTTGAGATGTTCTGCTCTTCGGATTTTGCATCTTTTTTCAAAACCTCGCCCAGCTGGACAATTCCCAGCGATTCCAGACTCTTCAAATACAGAGCGCTGAGCAAATTAGCTTGCTGCCTGTCATTCTACCTATCAGAGAGAAACAGAGGAAGGTAGGTGGGCCATGTGTCAGTAATGCTGAATGTGACAGTTTGACAGCTAAAGTGCCATTATCATGCTGTGAGTTTCTTTCCCATCTGTGCCAGCATCCAATAGATTCCCTTCATAATGTTTTTCTTGCCATAATCATCATATAGTATGCTTTGACTATATTGCATTATGTGGAAGGGAATGAGCTCAGTTGTCTCATCAGCAAGTCTTATAGATAGTATCTTGCAAAAATACCCTTTGGGCTTCAGTTTTTTTTTTTTTTTTTTTTTTTTTTTTGCACTTTATGGGCTATCCCAACCAAAGGTAAAACATTTTGAAATAAAAGCCAAATGATTCTCCATCATTCTTCTGGCTGTACGGTCAGTGTTGTTAAATGTCTGGGACGTAAACGCAAAGCCAACAAATTGTCCAACTTCGCTTTGGAGCTACTGAGCTTGTGCTTAGTTAAATAATTAAACATAAGGAACAAAAAAAGAATAGGCAGAATCAAAGTGTGTCAAAAAATGAAGAATCTTCTAATCAACACAAGGAAATAGAAAACAAGGAATAATTAAGGCTAAACAGAAACGGCTAATAATCTAACTTAGAAACCCTGGAAAACTCTAAAAATCAAAACAACACAACTGAGACATAGCCTGTACTTACTACTCATGTCTTCTGACAAATTTAATTTATGGATGTTGAAACCCGAATCAGGGTCCTTTCTCATGGAGATCCATGTGTATCTGTAGGTTCTCTCAGGGTACTGAAACTGTACAAAAAGGTGACTGTAAATCTAAATTGTGTGTGTGCATGGTGGCTTCTCCTGTGTGTCTCTGTTGCTCTTTGATGGACTGGTGGTCTGTCCAGGGTGTACTTTGCCTCTTGCCCAATGACTGCTGGAGATATGCACCAGCACCACCTTGCTCTGCAGAGGAAACACAGGCTAATTGATCTCAAGTGTGTTTGTGCAGTAACACCAATTTGTAGTCAATGAAATAATCCATTTTTATTGGCTTCACACACTTGTTTTTATCAGTGACTGTAAATTTGCTTCGAAGGTTCACTTGTTCTCTATTTTTATCCAAATATTCTCAAAATTTGACATAATGTGACCAGCCCCTGCTTCCGGTTTAAATTGGTCTGATCTTTATAAGCCAAAGAGGAGTAAACATAAAAGGCACTTCCTTAAAATATAATGCTTGTTGCATCAAACTTTCCTGTGCACAGTTGTTCAACTACATCTTGAATGGGGTCCATTCAAGAAGAATGTGCAGGATGTCTTACTGCAAAACTTTTAAAATCTAGTATGAAAGCAATGTGGTCAGTTCAGAACAGGGAGAACATTATACATTTAATCACATGGAAACTAATAAGAATTGATACGACATCAAAAAACAAAAAACAAAATGGCGACTTTGATCCAAAATGGCCGAAGTCCTGTTTGAGTTGCACTACGATATTAATTGTATTTTCTGTGTCTTGTGAAGAATTGTAATAATAAGAAACACTATGATTACAACAGGCCTTCGCAGCGCTTTGCTGCTCGGGTCTAATTACTTGAATGAGGAGAAATAAAATAAGGAACATAATTTTAGTTTCCGTACAGTTAACAAGATTAAGTGGTAAGTGAGTTCAGACACTGGACGGACGTATTCTATTATACCATATCATTTTGCATACAGTTCAAGTTCAGTTAAACCTCCTTTGTAAAATACCCTAACATGATCCTTCTTTTGAAATGGCTTTATGGAAATCAAATAGAATTTGATTAAATTAATTTTAATGCTGAATTATACTGTGTTTGCCATGATGAATTCCCTGAAGCACCACAAATTAGGCCTTCACATTGAATTATTTTCATAATCGCGTGATTCTTCCCCATCCACTGTTTAAATATTTCTTTAGTGAACCATGTTTAATGCACACTTTCCGATGTACTGTAACTGCAGAGTGACTCATATGTTGCATGGCTCTCAGTGTTTGAGTTCATTTTATGTCAAATTTGTGCCCATCAAGGAAAGTTGAGTATCACAGCATGTATAGTCACAAATAGCAGCACTGAATTCAACTCACTAGATTCCGAGACCTTATATTATAAAGCTGAGTCAGTCAGGAAAGCATGGATATATAATTTGTCTTGCAAAACATCTTTAAATAAAAATATAAGGCCACTGGCATTTCAGCTATTTCTGCAAGATTCCGCCATCTGCAGAAAGACATTCAGATAGTTTGTGCAAGAATCCCTCTGACACATTCCGCATAAGCAAATCTATGAGAAGAAATCACCTGAACTGAGTAGAAAAGTCATGAAGATAAAAAATAAGAATAAAGGTTTGACATTCTGTAAAACTGCAACTGTACTTTTTGCTTATTGTCACAGGTTCTTTTGTCTGACACAGGTCTTATTCTATAGTCCCCGTGGCTGATGCATGTAATGCTGGTTTCTTTTTTAAATGCTGCCATCTGTGAGTATGCAACACTTACCCAATAAATAAAGGTTAAGAAGAACAAATATTAATTTTAACTTAATGAATAGATACTTATTTCTGTTATTTATAACCTTTCCATACACAACTAAAAACACATCCCACTTAATTTCAACATATACGTGATTCATCAAGTTAATAAGACAACCAATGTTGTCTTATAATGTTGATATAAGACATATATGTCTTATGTTGATATCTTTGATTCTCCAAAGATAATCTCAAAACAGAGACTTATCCTTTATCCTGGGTGCAGATGCAATGCAGCCATATTATAGCTTCTTTTTTACTGTTTCAGGATGTATTCTGGATCCTGTTCAAGGCTTTCATGGTGAGTCTGGACCATAGAGATAACGTTTTGTCAGCTGCACATCCATAATATAACTCTCTCGTTCCACCAAACTGCAAATGTGGAGCCCTTTCGACCACAATGAACTAATGTCATATTAAAGAATCCAGTTTGATATTTTTAGTTTTGTGGTGTGGTGCAGTATTTTGTCAGAAGTAGCCTTAAAAAGATGAGTATGATGTGATCATAAAAGGAAAGAGCTCAACAGCCACAATATCCAGGTGGGTTTGGTGTTTGAATAATGCTGTACTGGTACTAAGTTCCCCAAACTGAGCCAAAACCCATCTTTTACGTCATTACACCACCACCACCAGCTTGAACTGTTGACACAATTTAGAAGTGTTTTCACGATGCTTGCACCAAATTTCTACTCTGTTTTGACTTCTGACATCAATAACACTTTTTGTCAACATAGCTGCTTGTAAGTGGACATTTCCTATTTTGTGACCATTCTCAGTCAGCCCAGAAGATCACCAATTTCTGAAATAACAAAGCCCATCTGGCACCAACAACAATGCCACATTTGACCACTTTCATCCCATTTCTTCCCAATTCTGATGTGCAATTTGAACACTAAGTTATCTTCTTCTTGTCTAGATGCCTATATGCGTTCCTGCTATGTAATTAGCTGATTTGTCATTTATGTTAATAAGCAATTAAACAGGAGTTCATAATAAAGTACCTGGGGAATATATGTCGACGGTGTAACAAGCTCATTGAGGATTTAATGGGTTAATGTGTTTAGGCGCGAGGGTAATGGAAAGGGTTGTCATATTGCAGTCAAAAAGTTGTGGTTTTGATTAGAGTTTCATCCTCTGCCACATGTTTGTATGTCCCTGGGCAAGGCATTTACCTCCAAAGTGCCTACCCATCTGCACACTGGTGTATGAATATTTTTGTGTGTCTGGATGAACGTGGCTCTAGGCTCTTTATTTGGTTCGTATCACCAGAAATGATCTACAAAATTCTGTTGCTTGTGCCATTTGATTTTCTTACAAATCCCTCGGAAGACATTTGTTCAGGCAAATAAGATTTGTCTCAGAGACTGGTAGTTACCTTTCACCCATTTGTACAGCATGTTTTCAAATTTCATATGATTTAAAGCATTTCTTTGCAGTCTTTCCTGGAAAAAAACAATTCACCATTTTTTGACTGTTCCACTCATTACGTTTCCGTGAAACTCCACTTTTCTTAATAACGATTAAGTAGTTGTAACCAAGACCAACTCCCACACAGCACATGTAAGCACAAAAAACATATCTGTTCTTATTATTCCCAGTGTGCAGTGCTGCAGTGCTTAAATGATGTGACAGGTTCTAATGTGGGCGGACAGGTGACGCACACCGGGGCTAGGCATCCCCTGAGCCACACTGTGAACCAGGTTGCAGATTTTATGTGTGAAATGTCACTATAAATCAACCAACATGCAGACCTTCAGCAGCGGTGTTGCACAGCTTTACTGTGCAGAAGCATAAGCAGAGTGATTAAAAGGACAGATTCTTTGTGTGTGTGTCATGAAGTGAGACGAGGATTTATCTGTCTGAAGTGTTCAAATGTTGAAGGTTGTGCAGTGGTTCTAATTGGTTCTTAAAATTGGCAAAATTCCTGTGACCTTCCAGAGATATTGTCTAGCAGTGCATCAAATGTTTTCATGTTTTGACAAGATTAAAGCAGCTCTTTTTCTCTCTCGGTATGATGTCTGACATCTGTGAGCAGACTATTTTGAATTTTTCAGGGTCTCCCACTCTAAGTTTAAGCCTGTGCGGATAAAAACCCCAGGTGACCAACTGTAAATGGAATGTAAATGTATTTGAGTACTTCAGTAGATTGGCATTATTATGAGAACCTTGATGTAAATTGCACTACAACCCATCATAAACTGCATTGTTTTGCAATGGAACATTGTAGCATATTAGCAGGGGGAAAAAAAACCCACATTGGTCATATGGAGTCTGTGGGAGTGTGGGCTGGAAGTCAGAAATAGAAATCAGATTTCCTTGCTGTGTAGCTTACTTTATGGGACTATTTGTTTAGGGAGCTGAACACAGTCACTCCCTGGCCTCAGGGTGGACACGAAAGGAAGATTAAATGCTTAGCCAGCTGTGTTGAGCAGAAAGTCATGTTATGAATGTTTGAACCAGGCAAAATCTGTCTCATACAATATACGGTGAACTCATAAGATTGGTATCTTAATAATAATACCAATTATTATTGGTATAATTCACTTAACATACACTGCTCCAGAGTAAGTTATGAGTTCACCGTATATTGTGAACTCATAATTTTTGCCACCATCAGCAGTGTAAACTGTTGCAACCAATACAACACAGGATGGACGCATCCATGGATTCTCCCCCTGCCATCAGAGTGTTGCTTCTGAAATTAACACTCTTTGGACCAGCCAAAATTTTCCAATCTGTAATTTTTATTGTGCTGATCTTGTGTGAATTGTTATCTTAGACTCCTGTTCTTTGATGAAAGGCGTTGCACCCAGTCTGCTCTTGCTCTTCTGCTTCAAGTTTGACTTGTATAACTATTATATTTTCCTGCTTGTAAAGCTATCTGAGCTGCTGTTGCCTTACATTGCTGATGCCCAGCCAAGAAATAATAGTCGGATGGAATAAAAAACAGATTCCAAATTACAGCATTGAGAAATTTGAAATAGTTGAAAGATCCTGCAGTACAATATCAAACTGGCTTAGACAATTATTTCAGCAAATCCTCCTGATACAATTTTGAGACTGTAGCTGTAGGCATTGCGTTGGGGCCAATAGTGCACACATATGATTCTTGCACATATTGGCATAATGCTATTCAAGACAAGACATCCTGTATAGGATCCAACTTTTTGTCTCCAGGCAATGTTAGGGCATTTAATTTCTGTCAGAATCTTCAGCTTTGTTAGTTTTAACCCGGAAGCCTCTGACATGTACAAGGCATTTTCGTCTCCGTAACTGCTGTTCACTTAATATTTTATATTTTTCTGACCGCTTTCTATAAAATCAAGAAATGGTTTCTTCTCAGTTTGAACTCATGTGCTTGTATATGATGAAATCTTTTGGTAAATGTCAAAAAACTTAAACCTGCTCTTTACAGTCAGCGGGTCTCATCTTCGCAGTTAACTTGTCACTTGTGCCTCAAATTAATTGTATTTGCTTACTTACAGTGTAAGTAAGCAAATACTGTGCTAAGCAAATACAATCAAATCTAAAACTCACCAAACTTGACCCTTTGTCTCATTCTTTTAGATATTACATTTTCTTTCATCTAAAATATTAACTAGGGAAAACGATGACAACCAGAACAAAATCTGTAGGAGGGCAAATACTTTTTCATCACAGTGCAGCTTATTGATATTGATATATTTTTATTATTATTATTATTGATATATATTTCAGGCAAGAACTGCTTCATTGACAACTTATCTTCTTCTGCAGTCTTAGCTTCTGTGTTCCACCAGTAGCAAAATTTCAATGTTTCTTCATTTTACTCCTTTTTCTATTGTCCTTATATTAAGGGAAAATTTGTTTTTTTAGTTAATTCAAATAGTTTCTTTATCACTTGGCCTTTCATAATAGTAAATTAGCATGACAAAAAGCCACGACGGTTTTGATTTTGAAAATCTCCTAAAGACTAAAGATCTCCTAAAGATCCATTTAGAAGTATGAGGCCGACATTTTAATTATGAATATAAAATGCTGTTCCACCTTGACGAGGGCTAATATGCTCATGCTTTGTTGTTGATATATCTCATACAATCATACTTCAAATTTTTTCCCATCTTAATATATGGGAACAATTCCTTTACACATGACATTATTTTTCTTTAAATAGGACTCGTCTATTGCCCAGCGTTATCTGTGTTTTCAGCTAATGTTCACAGTATGTAACAGCAGTCGCAGGGGGTAAGTCTGTATATATTAAAAACTCTAATTAGGTACTCACACAATAAGAGATACACACACTAACCATGCAATATATCATGCATTATTTAGCATGGGTTTGCATAAAATATAAAGGTTAGTCTTTCCTATTAATTCTCACAGGAAGATGAAAATGTGTGAACATATGGCGAATACTATCCTGTATTGTGGATTTATCATGTCTAATTAAAAAAAAAACAAAAAAAAAAAGGTTAATATTCTCAATATTATATAAAAAAAATAAGTACAATGTGATTATTTTTTGATACAGCAACTCCTGATGCATATGTTAAGGTGTCTGATTTAAAAAAAAAAACTTATCAAAGTAAAACAAAAATAATTGAAATAGCTTTTTATGTTTAGAAAGAAAGTAATGCAACTCCAGAAAAAAATAGCCAATATGGCATTTATTATTGGCTATTTAATTAAATAAAATATATTTTATTAGCTGTGCAAAATTTGTACCGTCTGAAATATACCACTTCAAACAAAAGGTGCCATCTTTAGAGTAAGGCCCAATAGGCAGCAGCTGGAGCATCCATCAATAAGTCACTAAGGTCACATTAATCTTTGAGCAAAAAAAATAAGGTAGACACTAAATACTAAATAAAAATATGCAAAACAAGTTTGAAACCCTTTACCTCAATTTATACTGTCATACTCTACACAGCAACACTCCTCTACTATAAAATAAGTAGAGTTGTTTTTAAGAGGATCAGGAAAGTTGCACTAACAGCTTTAAGCAACAGCATCTGATCACAGGTTATTCTGTTTATAAGTCTCCAACATAGTTGGCTTAGCAACATGCAATAAATACGGCCTTTGTCATTCCCTCTGATGATTTAATTACAGCTGCAGCTTTAAGATTGTCTGTCTGCTGCACCTTAGTGATAAAACAGCTTTAGAGAAACTTTCTAAGGTGCTTTCATAAAGAATTTGGATACCCTTTAGCTACATTCTTATTATGGTGGTATGTTGATCCAAGTATTTTAATCACTACAGCAAAGTATTCATGCATCATTAAAATCGAACATAATTAGACCTAATTAGGAAAAACAGTACTTGGGGTTGTATGTTATCTCGTTACTAAGGTTGTTTAATATCTCCAGGTAACAATACATTTTGTCATTTGCTGTTCAGTAGAAGTTAAAAAAAGCGTTGCGGTTCCTGCCAAATAGGGAAATGTGTAATAACCTCAAAACCTTGTGATATTCTCACATTACATTGACAAACTTCAATGTATTTTAATGGGAGTTTGTGTGACAGACCAATATAAAGTAGTCAGATCAGCCTGGTCATTTCATAGCTAAATAGATGGTGCTAAATTCAGAACAATCTTGGAAGTAAGCCTGACAGAGGCTGGAAAATACTTGAGACTGAGGTAGAGGCCATCATTCTTCATGGCCGTTACCCTAAATATACAGCCAGAGCTGCATTGTACCAGTTTGTTTCAATGGATATTGACATGTTAAAACGCGTCAGATCTAAAGCCATCCTAGAGACTGTACCAAGACTTGAAAATCCTTGTTCAATTTCATTCTTTATATTCCACAAAGCTGGTAAAGACACATTATAACTGGCTTGCAGGTAATTATAAAGGTAGAAAGCAAAGACTTAATGATCTGTACATAACTTTGGTCTGTTACTTAAATCCCAATGAAATACGTTTATAATTTTGAGTGGAATGTGAAAGAATGTGGTGAAAAAAATTCAAGGGGTTTAAAAACTGCTGCATATCTGTAGGAGTTTTCTTGCTGTGAGAGTTTTGCTGTTGTTTTGGCTTTCAGGATCAGCACCCTGGACAGCGCTTTGTATCTTGTTGATTTGCATCTGCTAACTGCTGTTTCAGCTCTAACATGTTTTCCCTGAGCACGCATGTTTCCTCTTGTGTGCACTGGTTTTCTACAAAAAAACATGCATGTTAGGTTAATTAGTGACTCTAAATTGCCCCAGGGTGTGAGTGTGTTTGGGTGTGTTCTTTCATGGGTTTCCAACCAAGCGCCGCACCTCACTGGTGCCCCTACCTTCAACCACAGCAAACCCAAACAACAAATATTCATATTAAAAGGTTCTCTTAGATTTGTGCAGAGCCTCACAGATCATCAGTAAGGAAAATTGTACTCATTTGAAAAATGTCTTCCCCGAAGCATAATTATTGCATTATTCCAAGTATCTGTGCCAAGTTAAAAAATTCTAGCAGCCCATTAGTGATTCACTGCTACATCGAGCTGTAACTTTACACAGATGGATTCAAAGAAAAGCTTATTTTTATGCGTAGCTTTTCTTTCAAGCAAACCTTCAGTCTGGATTACGGTTTTTGGGTTCAGATTAGTTTTCATGACATTGCTTCTACTAGTTTACTAGTCTCATTACTACTCATACAGACCGTTCAAAGGACTCATTCAAGAAACAATTCACTTTCAAATACTACCCGCAGAAAATGCTCCCACTCATTCACTCCTGATACAATGTCACAAAGTAAAAGATGTTGTAACAAGACAATTTGTCTCCCTTTCTGTCAATGTTAGCATTTAGCAGGAACTCTGAATCCTCTTGAGAACAAGACATATTGCCTAACAAGGGCTTTCAAGCTCTTACTTCTAGAGTCTGCTCTGACAGGTAACCCATCTGACTTGTAAATGGAGACCTCCAAGCGAGCGGGACCCGCAGTGTATTTGAGAGTGGATTGATCCCATAAGAGCAGGGATTTGAAAGTGGATGAGCAAGTTGCAGTCTGGATTCTCTTGATTAACTCTCATCTAACGCAGTGTTGAAGGCCAAAGAGAGAAGGGCAGTTTCATGCTATGAGGAAAAAGTACAGAAATTAAAAAACTGAAATGAAAGGCCCTCTAAAGAGGGCACCCGGGAAAAGGGTTCTACATTGCTCAAATGAACACATTTTCCCAGCTGACAGAGAAACACGAGAAATGGAAGACCAAAGCCATGTTGGACCAACTAATTATTCTCATAGCCCGAGGTTAACACTGTCTCTGCTCTGCAAAAACTCTGATTCTGGAGTTCATCTTTGGAGAAAATTGATCTTTCCAATTACTTTAATTGAAAGAGAAGAAGTGCAGAGCTCCCTACCAAACCATTACTTAAAATATGAGCACCATCTTATTTGAGAAAGGTTTATTGGAAATAGTTCAGGGCTCCATTAAGTTTTCTTTTCCTTCTTTTCACACACCAGAAAGCGACTATAAGATAGGTCCAAAGCAAAACTCTTTTCTCTCTTTCAAATAAAGAAGTGTTTGCCAACCCTTAACATTTAGCTCCCAGCTAATACTCAGCATATATTATTTTCTGGTACTCAGACTCTGTATTTAGCTCTAGCACAGTGGGAGAGAGGCATTTCCTCCCTGATGTTCATGGGGTTATGCATCCACAAGTTGCACAGATCAGTCTTGTTAAATGGCGACTCCCCTGTGGAGCTCCAACACACACCAGCAATGGAAAATGAGGGTAATTTTGTAATACTATACAAACTCTAATAATCTATAGAGTGATAGAGGTTTCCTCCAAAGTAAGTTGAATTAGCAAAGGAACCCCATTGCTGCCGTTATTCCAAAGGGGCTGGTGCTGAAAGGGCTGCCACAAGTTTTACAGAAGCTAACTAATGTACTATTTTCATTTCAACAAGTAAACATTTCAACATATCACCGATGGTTATATATGTACATCACCATCTAGTAAATCTGCTTCTATATGACATTTTGTCACAGTCTGACATTAAATTGCACCAAATATTTGAGAATGTGCAGCCATCTGCATCCCAGAGTCAAACATGATTCAGTGTAAAACATGTAAATCAACCCCAGAACAGGAGCAAAACACCTTGGAAGGATGCTGGCAGACGTTAAGAAGAGCATCATTATTATTTAAAATACTTCAGATTGGTTTGGTGAAAATCAAAGGATGCATTTGTAAAAAAATGACATCATGCCCACTGTTGATTATGGAAAAGGATCTCTGAATCTCTGGGTGTATCCTTTCCTATTTTCCCCAGAATCTTGTAAGTCAGTATAAGCTCTTTAACATACCAGGAAGTATTGGATAAAAAAAACATTGAGGGGAAAAAATGGTGTTGTGTGTAGATCTGTTCAAGTTAGGAAATGGCAATAAGAAAAAAGCAAGTTTCCGAAACCTGTTGTAATCTACAGAACTAAAAAGATCTAAAACTGTGGCCAGCAAGGTTGAATAAGGACATATTGGCACAGTGAGCAGGATGATGAGGAAGGTTAAAAAAAATCTCCATAGCTCACGGTCAGAAAATTACAGTAAGCTTTTTAGTGAGAGATTATGTTGTTGCCTTTTTGACACTTTGCCAGTGGTGTTAATAGCTGTGGAGGCTGCTGTGCTTTATATGACAGGATATTGTGGAGTGGACAGGAAGGAGTTAAAAGGGAAAACACTGACCCAGAACTAAAAATAAGGTGGAGCAGGAGGTTAGTGTGGAATTGGTGCTTTGGCCCTAGCACTTTCTGTGCCCTTGCCTGCTTCTGACCAACAGTTCACGAAGCCATAAATATTCCTGCGCGAGGAGACACCCAGGGGATTGGAACAGATGAAATGATATCTCCCTCTACTGACAACCCTCCAGGACTGGGATAAGTGGAATAGCAACAAGATGAACTTTTACAGACGCCAGTGGACATTTATCAAAGCTGGTGACCTTAATGGCTCCCTCCAGACAGTGGTAGTGTGTTGCTCACTCCTTACTAAGGAATGAGGAGCATTAAAGGCACCTGACCAGGTCACTGGTTGTATTATCAAGCCGAGTAAAACCACGGCAAAAACACTGGATGAGTAACACAGGTTACAGTGCTTTGCAAACATATTTTTCCTCTTTAACTTTTTCACATTTACTCTCATTACAGCCATGGACTTCAAGATATTATGTGAGGATGCACAGGCGAACCCTACACACACACGCGCACACGCACGCACACACACACACACACACACACACACACACACACACACGCATACACGCGCACACACACACACACACACTCACAACTAAGAACAACTTTGGAGAAACCAATTAATTAATCTAACAGTCATGTTTTTGGTCTTTGTTTGGGAGCCAAAGTACCCAGAGAGAACTCACATACACACAGGGAGAACATGCAAACCACACAAGACTCCCAGGCTGGGATTCAAACCCAATACCGTTTTGTTGTAATGCAGCATTGTTAACAGCTACCCCACTGTGCAGCCCATTAATAATACAAAAGACATTAAAATTAATTTATATGCCAAATGTCAACATTTCTATTGTCTTCATAGCACATTGTTTGTGAATGATCTATACCCTCCAGAGCAAAACTCAAGGAAACTTTTCTTTCAGTCTTCAAAAGGAGAAAGACAACACAAAGTGCCACACAATTGAAGCCAATATTTCAATGCTTTGAATATTTTTCTTCCCTTAGAATCTTCAAATGCTTTGGAGGGGTAAACTGCGCTGAAAAAAAATTCCTGGGAGGGAATGATTGTCGACAGCCTGTCAAGTTCAAAGGAATCATCAGACCGGGACATTACCTCTATAGTCCTGAAGCAGTAAACAATGCAGTCGAGACTTTTCATGCACATTAGCAAAGCCCCTAATGAAAATTTGATCTGTGAGGAAACATGAATAAGCATGAACATGTCATATTGCTTCAAAAGTGTTAGTCATTT
This sequence comes from Poeciliopsis turneri, assembly GCA_922788865.1. Taxonomy (NCBI): domain Eukaryota; kingdom Metazoa; phylum Chordata; class Actinopteri; order Cyprinodontiformes; family Poeciliidae; genus Poeciliopsis; species Poeciliopsis turneri. The sequence goes on along the minus strand of CAKLNU010001119.1, from coordinate 2,794,718 downwards.
GAAGTTATTCATGAAAATCAATTGAGAAACTGACCCTAGGGTATATGCAAATCCTTGTTCTGAGAGAACTGCATTTAAGATGGCATAATTGTGATGTAATTTGGGAAATGTGAGTTTAAATTTATCTACTTTTTTTTTATTTTGCTCTGGGCCACAGGCATTTCATTTTTTGAAAAGGATGATGTTTTTGGGAATTTGTGTAAATTTTTTTGTGGATGTGTGGAAAATGCTTGTTGAAGAAAAAGATGGATTTGCTTAATACCACGTTCCTACCTAACCTAAAGCAAAAAGAAGCATAATCTTCTATTAAACTCTAAATTTCTCTGCTTTATGAACCAGGCTGAATTTAGTTTAATATCAAAAAATATTTTTATATTCTAGTTGCATTTAAGTGTGTTATTGATATTTCATCAACCTCGCTTCACTGATTATTGACTTTTCTTAGATTTAGAGGTGAAATTAAGAGACTCTGATATCAGAGTGTAGTTATTAGAGAACTGAAGAGATTGTGAGGAGTATTTCCTCTCAATGGTTATTTCAAAATATATTTCTGAATATTACGTGATTAGCCATTATTTTGTAATGGCTAATTAAAATGAAAATAATAATTTTCATCCCAAAATGATGGCTTAAGTTCAGTTGATTCCAACTGCATTTAATAAAAAGTTCAATTAACATATTTTATGAAATTACAAACATTTTAAATCTTTGCTGTGAAAAAAAAAAGTTATTCCTCAAAACTATTTTCTAAATCTGCTGAATCCTTACAGAGTCAGGCTGGTCTCTACCCTCCTGAGTCATTGAGTAAGGAGCAGTATACACACTGAATAGATTGTAATAACACTGTAACTTTATAACCTGCTTTTGTGGCCTTCACCAAAACAAAAGAGGCAACAACCCTGGCTTGTGTTCATTTATATGGCTGCCTTGGGCAAGCAACCTTCATATTTGCTTCGTGTCATGTCTCTCGTCTGGTGAGGACATAACACCTGCTCATCACATCAGCTTCTTTTCAGTTTGTCCAAAATCTGCTCAGAAGTTGCTTAAAAAACAGCTTTTTCATAAAAAGATCCTCTACAATTTGTTTCTGGAGTAATTTCGAAAAGTCATTAAAAATCCAGCAATTTATTCCCATCAATGAATTTTAAATTCTTCATAAAAACTGCTGAAATGCTGCACTCAAACCCTTTTTAATTATTTTATATACTCTTAATCCTACCTTCTATTTTGCTATTTTGATTTTCTGAGTACTCAAGCAAATGTTTTAATTGTCTGCTACTTTTTAGTTATTGCTGCACACAAGTGAGCCTCTTGACCAGGTCTCCCTTGAAAAAAAGAAATTTTATCTCAAGCAACTTCCTAGTAAAATAGTGGTTAAAACAAATATACAGACACAAGAAAACAACTGCTTGCATACTCAATCTACCAGCAATTTACAGAGACCAGTTGCTCAGAATTTTTGTGCATACCTTGAATAGATCATTTGGAGTCTTAGGACTGGTCCTGGAGGATGACGCTAACTGATAGTCAGAGAGGAGACATAAGATAAGTTGAGTATGCTTTTTAAAAAAGAACTCTAATCTTAAAACTGTCATAGCAGTTCTATAAAATGCTTTTTATGTACCATTAAACTGCCACTGTTGGCATTGGAAAGTCGTTTGCACAGAAACCAATGATTTACATGAGAAATTGAGGTAAGAGACAGCATGCCACCAATGGCCTTCCTAAATCCTGAAATGTCAGAATCATTGTGTTATGCAACAGTAAAATGCTGCAAAAAGTAAAAATATTAGTGACTGAAGAGAATATTCTTTTGATTTTCTTTAATTTTATAACAGTTATCCCGACCAGAAAGATTTGTCATACTTTCTTACACAGAGAAATATGAAACAATACTTTCTGCTTGCATTCATGCCATAAATAACCACCAGCTGTACAAATGAGCACCCATACCACCAACCTAGTAATGGGTGTGGGTAATAAAAAAAGAATGTGGCTGTCTTTGGAGACATAGGCACATTATCTTTGAAGTATAATGCTACCAGTTGTATTTCCTAAATACCTCCCAGCCTTATGGGTATTCGCTCACTTGATTCAGGTTTCGCAAGACAAAAGAAACTTGTCGCTGGCTTTTGTAAGTCCCTGAGCTCAGACTGTGTTCTCAGTCACTGATTCATTATCATCAGCCATAGACGGATATCATATTGAAATGTGAATTTGTAGAAAAGTGAAATCCTCAGAGTAATTGAAGGCTAAGTGCTAGTGAGACAATTCTTCCATTTTACATGTTAAGAAAAGTCAATCCAACAATGTTAGAATCTGTTGGATAAGATTTCATCTGATATTAACTGCCCACCTTTCTCCGAGTTATTTGAAACCCAATTCAGCTAAAATGAAGAGTCTGTCTTGCTAGCTGTTAGCCTTGCATGATTTCTTCTCTTTGACTCCAGGTCAGTTTTCCATTCTGCCAATTTATACCTCCATCTTTTGCTGGCACTTTGACAATTGTTCCTCCTTGATGGTATATGTTATTCTTTGGAGACATAGCCACATTATCATTGTATGCTATAAATAGATTATATAAAACTACTTTGTCATCAGTTGTTAAAAACAGAAACAACATATCCTCAAAACAGATGGTACTAAAGACCAAAACTGCACAAGTACAGAACGGTGAAGGGGCAACATGTCCAGAACCTTTCCTTTCACTTGTCTATGTTATATATCTCTGCAACATAAGTCAAAAAAGCAAAGATGATCTGTAGAATCCCAAAGAAAATTTCCAATTATGCACCGTATGTGCATGTCCTGTTAGTAAATAGTGTAAGCATGGTACACACCACGTCAAAGCTTTTATTAGACTCACGTTACAATGTTTTTCTACGTTATTACATACCAAAATAATTTCTAATAGCTACATAGCAGGATATAAAGGTTTCTTATTTAAAAAGCTCAGACTTTGAGAAATGCAGAAACATAAATAATTTTTCCTTTATACTTGGTAGACTTGCTTTTCAATCTGTATGACTTCGGGTCAAACGTTTTGAGTACGTTTCCATCAGCTTCTCACAAAGGTTTGCTATAAATTATTCCCGTTTCTCATGACAGACCCAGCTGCTGTAACTTTCTCAGGTTTGTAGACTCTCTTGCCAGCACAAGACTTTTCAGCGTCTGCCCATAAATTTTCTGTGTGACTGCAGCCAGGGGTTTGTGGTGGGCAGTCCAAAAGACTGACTTTGTTTTCTGTAGCAATGCTTATTATAGCCAAACACTTTGCTTTTAGTTCAGAACACATAACATGTCCCCAGAATCTAGGCTATTTGTGTTTACAAACTGGAATCTTGATTTTTATGTTGGTTTTGGAGTAACAAAGGCCTCTCCTCTGTAAGTGGCATTTAAGCAAATGTTGGTATAAGACACGTTTCACTGTAGATATTGACACTCTCTTCAGTCTTTTGCTTTTGATCCAGTGTTGATACTCTCATTTCACACCAGAACATTTCTTTCTGTACCAAAGGATGAACCACACTTCTGAAGGTCTGCACTTCTCCTCCACATATATTGCCTGAGTTCCTTTGACTTTCCAATGATAGGCAAAAAAGAAAGTAATTACTTTTTTTCTCTCTCTATCCAACATGAAAACAGCAAACAAAGCCCTGTGTGACCATAGAAAAAGTTTAGTTTGATTTGATGTAAGATGGTGCAAAAAACTGTTGAACTTCTATGGTGCATTTAAATATTTGGTTTCAGCTGTATACCTCTTTATATTTATCATCTTTACCATTTGTATGTATTTTAGATATGTGCTTCTGTTTCTCTGTAAAAAGCATAGATGCGTGGTGGACTGAGTGGCTGCAGAAAGAGGCACCACATCCATGAAGCAATCACTGCTAACACCTTTAATTTGTGAATAAATAAATCTGCCTTGTGCATGAAAGCATATGAGTTATTCCAACTGAAATGGTCGGGAAAGAGTTAGGAAAATCTTAGGGCCAGTTTCAAATGTATTCTTTCTTTTATCAATGTTAAAATGGTTTTAATCATATAGCTTTATTCATAATCTGTTTTGCTACCTGGTGCAGTTACTACTGAGACAATGTTTTTACCTCATGCCCAGGAACTTCCCATAAAAGCCTGTCTGGCTTTGAGCCTAAAGCCTTACTCCCTTCTGAACTGTAAAATAAGGCATTTATCTAGTGCTGCCCATGGAAGTATCAAGCTGAAGTATGGTGCTGGAGCTTGCCTGTAAATTATAAAACCCCGGTGTTTGGTTTGTTTGCGCTTGTGTGTGCTGACTGTGGGAGAGACATCAGGGTGGTGCTTCTTTTCTCTTCCTCCTCCTCCTAGTCTTCCTCTCTCTTTCCATTCCTGGATGGCCCGGGGCCCCCCTTCCTTCCCCTCCCTTCCCTGCTCTGCCTCCATATCTGCATCAGCTGCAGAGCTTGCTCTTGCTTTGTTTCCCCCCCTCCACCTTTCTTACTCCAATCAAACGGAATATATTCTTAATCCAATCTGTCTTTTTAGTAAGTATGTATAAGTGAGTTTCAGGAGGGGTCAGCCACTATTCGTCACTTTGGAGTGTCTGGGACCGGATGGGTAGGAGCCCTGGTCTCTCACCGCAGCCAAGGCGAGCCTCCCCTCCCTTCATCCTGCTTTCCTCTCTCGCTTCCTCTCCGTCTCTCTCCTCAGTCTGCAGCCTCCGACAGCAGCCGCCGCATCATTTTTCAGAGCAGCTGCCCCCTCCCTCCCTCTCTCTTTCTCTCACCCACCCTTTCCTCGCCTCTTCTCTCTCTCTCTCTCTCCGTCACCCCTTCTGCTGTTCGCACCTCCGTGGGAATGCAGAGGAGGGTAGACAACTCGCAGAATCGTCTTTTTGAAATATGTTTTATATATTTTTTCCTCCCCTCTATCTTCAAGACGGGGATCTGAGACGTGCGGGAAATAATCCGACCGGGGGTGGCCAGCGCCTGGAGACTGGACCTGGATCAGCTGGATTTTGCCAGCAACAAACATCACCCCCTCTTCAGTCTTATTGCCAGATCGCTTCAGGTCCGTTCTGAGCCGCATCGTTTCAGATTCGTGGCTCTCTCCCGGCTTGGATTATTATGAATATTATACCGTCATCTGAAACGGATCTTACCTTTGAGAGGGGCTTTTAGGTGAAAAGTTGAGACAACCTGCAAAGACAAGTGACAACGGCACGCTTTTTTCCCTCTCTGTATATATTTGAATGTAGAGAGTGAGATGAACTCGTCTGACATCTAGGAGCGACAGAGGTTTGCATTTTTTAAGGACCTCCATGCGGCCGATAATCATCCAGTGTACAGAGGAAAAGGCTGCAGCCGCGTCCTGCCTCGATGTTGGTGTTAGTGCGCTCACATTCACATGGATTTACAGCTCCAGTCTGAAGGATCGATATGAATATTTGGGACGCCTTTTTAACACTGGAGTGAAGCATCCTCGGATTTATCACCGCTTCATTTGCGCCGCACTACAGTGAAGCGCCCTTTCCCCCCTCCTCCTCACCCTTCCTCCTCCTACTTGGCTCACCTGCCCATAACCTGTATGCTCCTGGGAAGTTGGAATATCATCATGCGTTTGTGTTCTTATGCGTGAGGGTTTGAATGTGAGCGTATGCGTGCGTGTGAGAGTTTGGTTACTTGTCCGCCAGAGGGAGTGTAGGTTATGTTGCTTTTGAATGCATTTGAGTGCAGAGCCAGCTTTTAATTAGAACGTGACTGTGAGTGGATTGTGTCTGCTTGGTTTTCCCATCTGTGCATGTCGGTATTCAAGCTGTAAATATACTGTGTGTACGCTCGTAAAATGTGCAGCATCCCTTCTCCACCACATCTTCTATACATATGCCTATGCATCATTAGGCCACCTGTTTGACCTCCCAAACACCCTGAGAGACAAAAAGAGAGGAAAAAAAGCTGTGGCAGGATGAGTGAGCATTCTGGTGCAAGCACTCTGGCAACCATGACGCTGGAGGAGCCAGGGGCTGAACAAGCATCCCCTAGAGCCCCGGGCCCTCTGCGTTGTGGTCCGTGTGCTGTGTGGCCTCGCCAGCAGACCTGGCTGTGTGCTGTACCCCTGGTGATGGGATTTGTGGGATTGGGACTCAGTCTCATGCTGCTCAAATGGATTGTGGTTGGCTCTGTGCAAGATTATGTCCCCACAGATCTGGTTGATCCCAAAAGTATCAATGGCCAAGACCCCATATTTCTCTCAAAACCCAGTGCCATGCCCAAGGGGCCTGACATTTCCACTGCTACCACGTCGTTAGCCACATCCACAACTGCAATGGTTTCAACGACCACGCCGCTTGCAGCTGATGGTACCGCCCCAGTGCCAAGAACTCGATCTGGTCCACCAGCAAACCACTCAGCCAATGGCAGCAGCTCCAATGGGGAAGGCAACCGAGCCCCGCATCTGCACAATCGAGTCGGAACCCGAGTCAGTGGGACTGCAGTCACCACCGCTGCTACCCATGCCACCCGTCTCACCCCAGCGCCCAATGGTAAGGAGGTCACACCTCGGGGTACTGTCAGGAAGGGAAGCAGCACTTCCAATGGACGCAACGGAGCTGCCAACTCAAAACCAGGACAGACTCCTCCTACTGTCACCACCAGCACATCCACCACCACGGTGGCGACTGCTAAGAACAACGCCAAGGCACAGCCAACCACAACTTCTCAGCCGGCAGCTCCGATGAAACCCACGTCCCGCTGGAATCATGGGCGCCCAGGGAAGGGCCCGGTCACACGCCCACACCACCGCTTCAGAACTCGTAAGTCCAGATTTTTGGGTCACAGGTGCTGGTAAGAGTGAGTGTAGTGCTGTGAGGTTATGCGTGCTACTCGACATGAGTGTGTGAGAAGAGCTCTTGGGCTTCTGTGGCAATAAGTACAGGGTTGCTGTGTAAAAGAACCCTATTATCTTTGGTACGCCTTATTACAGCTTAATCTCGTGGATTAATCACATTTATATTTCCTTCTTCATCCACATGGGTAGTGGATAGTCCAGTAGTTTAATATTAATCATATTCATTAGCACGAGCTGATATAAGGTGCTTTCTCTGTGGTTTCACCCCATTCATCTTTAACTACCTTATACATTAATCTGAAAGGAATCTTACTTTCAGAGGGTTTTTCTTCCTTATTTCTACAACTGTAAAAGTACCTTTGAAGACAGCCCTTTATCTAACACATCACATTTGTTTTTGTTTTTCTCAGATCTGAAATGTTGAAACTTTGCAATATGTGGTCTGACCAAGGTGGGTTTATTTATGGAATAAAAATAAATACCACAAGCTTGTAAGGTGTCGAGGTAGGAGAGAGGTTAGCTTTCACCTCCTGACTTGAGGAATCAGATACAGCAAGGCCACATATCCTATTTAGCAGAATGTCGCAGGTTCTGCTTTACACTGCAGAGAGATACGGGGTGTGAGGCAGGGAGGCGGAGGCACTGAGGGAAAGTAAGATGGATATAGGGAAGAGAATAGGGTATCAGAGGACAAGTGGAGAGGGAACAGAAACGGGAGGAAAGGAAGAGAAACCCTTTGAAAAACAGCAAAGTTAAAGAGGATGGCGAATGAAGGACTCGAATGCAAGGAGCATAACAAAGAGGGAGAACGAAGAGAGGGGGCTGCAAGATGAGAGGAAAAAACAGATGGAGGGGCCTAAGTAAGGGAAAGGCTTGAGGGAGATAGAGGGTACAAAGCAGGAGAGCTGAGAGTTTTGCATATGTTTTATTGTGCTAAAGAAAGAAGACTCCACAAATTGTTAATTCCACAAGGAACATGTTTTCAACATCTTGTAAAATTTCTGTAAGACGTGGGTGGGGCAGGATGTGAGTGGTGTGATGAGTATTGGATATGACTGTGTAGAAATTTTCTTTTTAGACTTTTTGACTCCTGACTTACATTTTCATCTCAGCTTCCTGTAAGAGGAGTCACCAAGGGATGCAACATGAAATGGCTTTTCATTTAACAACAAGAAATGTGTTGAGATGAAAACTGAAACCTTCATTCCTCCATATTCCTAGAACAGATTAAATGTCTGCGTTCACTACGTGCAACCCTCTCATTTATCAGCTGTATGTATCAGCAGCATTGATTCCACCAGCAAACAGTGATCAGGTGACAATTTTTTATTTTTTTTATCCTTGGGCTAAATATTTTCAGCCAAGCTGGCTCTATTTAGCCATAGACAGTCCTCAGACTCCTCCTGCAAAATAATCCGCTGCTCCGGAGTCAATTACATCACTTGCCAAAGAGCTGCCAAACAGCTGAAAGCTGCCAGAATGAGAAGCTCCCTCGGGTGAACATCAGGAAGCATCTGTTTGTGCTGTATTCTATAAAAGGCCAAGGACCTCACACGGTAACACATTCTTAGTACCCGGATATTTGTCACTAAAAGATTTAAAACATTAGAGGATTTTTTCCTCAGTTTCTTTTACTGAGGGTTAGCATTTCATTTTAGTCTCCTTGCTTTCTCTAATCACTTTGTCTACAGTATTATCAGTCTGCCAGTAGGCAACACTTCAATATACATAACACAACCAACAGAATCAATAGAAACCATTTCTTGACATCTCTAATTAGTTTGTATTAGTTTTTTTTCAGATATGGAAAACTAAAGGGATAGTTCAAAATTTGTGAAGTGAGGTTCTGTGGAAACATTTTATAGACATTTAATGTGATATTTGCATTAGAAACAATACATCTTTTATTGTTTCTAATGCAAAACATAAAAACAGAAACTTAAATTTCTTATATTTCAGTGCTGCTTTTGCAGAGAATCACATCTTGTTGCTGGTCTGCACTGCCTAGAACAGTGTGTTTCACCTGACCAACTATTGTTTCAAAATGCCATTACTTTGATAAGAGTTATGTTGGTTCACAGAGTTATTTGCAAGTCAATGACTCGAGGCGATCTGCTGACTTTCCTTAGAGAACCTTTTGAACCAATTTGGGTAATTAACTGAACTTACTGTACCATTTGATAACTTGGACAATTTGGAATGTTTGTGTGACTGAATTGACTTTTCTGTTGTTCTTGTAAAGTTTCTCGGGACGACATTTGTGTGAGTTGGTGCTGTATAAATAAACAGAAATGGAAATGATATGAAGTATGTAAAAATAACAGTGGAAACCTTTTTTCAGCTGAGTGACAACACAGAAACAGGCAGGGGAGGGTCACCGGTGCTGGTATAGATCTTTGTAAGTCTTTGTGCAGCCCAGAATTTTCAAATGTCCTTTTACAATGTGTACCATTTGAAGATGCAGAATTTGAAGCCACTGAACAATAATGTTATATTTAAAAGGATATAATTACCTTGAGAAAAACATATTATTTTTAGTGACAAATTGAAAGGTTACTGCACTGCTTGACCTTTGGTTGTGGCAAAAAATTATCTTGCTGCCTGAGATTAATTAGGCAGCTCAAAACTGAAAAAAACAAAATGTTTGTTCTGTCTTTATTTGTAGCAAAAAATGGGGATAACCTATTAAATCCCTATTTTACTGCTGGCTTTTTAAAACCACCACAGGAAACTTGCAAAGCAGTTTTTGTGGTTCGTGTTTGTTGTATTGTTGTTTTTACTTGTTGAAGTAAAGCCTAAGTTTAGAGTAAACTTTAGAAAAAAATAACAGTTAAGATCAGAGAAAATCAGAAACCAAATACCAGCCAGCTCATATTCATTTTCACTTAATGCTTTTGTGCAGTGCAGTCAATCTAAAACGAAAGATATGAAAAGCCCTGCTTGATGATGAAATGTTCTGTAAAACATGCCTTCAGGTGCATTTGTTTTTACCTTCAGTAAAGTCATATCTTGGTTAATGTCCTGTATTAATACTTGCAGTGAGGTAAAGGCTCAGGTTTCAGGCAATCTGCACAACAAATCCATTAGGTGGTGGTAAAAGGATATTTTTTCTTGTAAAGCTGGCTCCTGGTTAAAGTCTAAATTAGTCTGTGTTCTAAAAGACAAGCTTTGTCCGTTGGGGATAGCGGAATATTCTACTTTGTCCTTTTGTTTTCCTTCCTCCTGTTCCTCCCTCTTTCCCTGTGGTTTATTGTGTCAGCTTGCTGTCATTGTATTCCGCTGTCTATTTTTGCTTTGCTTTTTCGGCTTTCTCTCTTCCTTTTTACTGAGCTCCTCAGCTCACATTCGTGAGCATATGGACAGTTCCACAAAAAACTGGCACACTTGTAAACAAAAAGATGAGCATGTGACATGTGTTTGCACTGACTCATGAATCTATCATTGGATTTCCCCCTCCCCTTTTTTTTTGTGCGAGAATGTAACATATTCGACTGTCACGTAAGCCCGTTTGGCTCTGCGGTGCGACATAACAGGCGATGGAATGGTGGACAATGACTGCCTGTTGGGGAAACCATTGGACACTGTGTTGGCTTGGGGCCGGTTCTGCTCTCTTCTCAGTTTTGTGTGAAACCTTCCTCGGTGAAATGTGGTTGGAATTCCATGCACATATCACTAGCCCATTTGCAGCCCTGTGAAGAACCAGTCACATTCATTTTCCTCCCCTCTTTTTCTTTGGTTTTCTTTAAGCAGTTCAAACATGTTGTTGTTCTCAGTGAAATCCGTACCTGTTTCTGGGGAAACAGCCGAGTCAGTCAGCGCCACGATATGCAGGAAGCACTGCATTTTGCATCAACTGCTTCGCACAAAGGGAACGTCTTCCAGCTATGCAGAAGTTTGGAGTAAAGAGAGAAGAGATGCAAACCAACAGAACCACTGTAAATCAGTCAACTGAAACAACAGCTATGAAATATGAACAGTAGGGATTTTATGAAATTAGCAAATAAAAATGCTTTGCTTTGGCAAGTGTTCTGAATGATCAGCTGTATACCAAGGCACTTGAATTGTAATAATTAGTTGTACTGTTTGTTAAATAGATTTAAATGTGTTTGCCATTGAACAAACTAAGCTTGCTTATATTTACTTTATTCAAGTGGTGTACTAATAATGGTTTTCCATCAAGTCCATTTAAAATTACACCTTTTTATAGTCGTAACACTCCATTAAATTTCATATACGTTTATTTAAAACGGCAGCAGTGCATATTGATGAATAAAAACAGTGTTTGTGAATATTAGACCTGAAGTCCAAGGGTGGTTTCCCTTTGCTCATCTCCCTGCAGGTTGATATTAGGGTAAAACATGTAAACATAATGTGCTACACACATAAGAAGAATAAAAGCTGTCAAAGTAATACAATAAAACACACTGCATTTTAAAACAGTGAAAACAGGATGGGCGTAGAAATGACCACAATATTTAAATTAAAAATTAAATGTGAGTATTAGATACACTATCTGGATCCTGAATTGCATACTAATTAAATCGTGGGTATAAGGTATGAGTCATATGAAGCATAAAAGCATCATCAATAACAACAAAGCAAACTGAACTGGCTCTACCTGCAATACTTTTGAGTACTTTTGGATTGGCTATGATACGACATTTGTAATATACTAATATGATTATTATATTATTGTATATTAACTGACATAAAGTAACATAGCTTATTGAATTTGGACAAACCAAAAAATCGACAGCAAGCAAAAATGTAAATGAAAGTCTAAATACATTTATTGAAACCAGCTTGCCAAACCGACCGAAACTTGTCAACTGTGGTTTATGCAACTTATTAAAAGATGCTCAGTTGTTTCCACTCCATAACTGTTTCCAGACAGTTTAGTTTGCCCCTTTTTATAAGTATGAGAAAGATGTAGTGGCCTTTTTTCAGCCAGCTGTCCAGCGGAGCAGAGAAACTGGCAGGGAAGGAGAATCACTACACAAGTTACATGAAGCCAATAGAGACTTTTCTTTCTGATTATGTCAATAAAAGCCTTCAGTACTGCTTTCTCTGGCAAATAGTTTTTACACGATAGGAACGTTATAATGGAGGAATTGTAAACTTCTGTATTTCTTCTTACCTGGTTACACATGCTTGACGTTTGTTTGCAAGAAAGCAGAGTCAGGCATTTGCAGTGGATTGAGGCAGCTGTAGTGAAATGCACTCTTGACACAATCCTGGAAAAAATATCCAAGCTGACAAAACTGTGAACTTCCTTGATCATTTAATTTATGTTTCAGCTAGAAGATTTAATCACAAACCAGACAGGATGGCAAATTCAAGCAGCTAAAGTTACTTCCTCAATGGGGTGCCATTGAGGCACCATTGAGGCCCCCCATTGAGGACTGAATTCAGTTACTGACTGGAGTGTCTGTTCGCTACACTGAGAGATGGAAGTTCTTTTGATAAACATCTTGAAAGGATACCTTCTGAATTCATGCTAAAATATTTTGTACTTGAGATACCAGGAGGTCACCTTTTGATATGTTCCAGTATTTGCTAGATATACATCTCTTGGCTGCTCTTTCAAGTGTTCCCTAGAAAGAGCTGGAGGGTCTGCTTATGAGAGAAAGGTTTGGTGACCTGTTAAAACAGCTACTTCTGTTATTATGTCTTGGTTAGATGTGTTAAAATATATTAATGGAATGGCTTCAATCAGATTTATTAAAAATATAGTAGGTGTTCAGTTTGGTTAGCTCTGACTGGTGGTCAGCCAGTTCAAAACTCAAAAATCTGATCATTTTTCTGTTCAATAAATACCAGACATGAGTGCTAACAACACTTTGGTGGAGAAGTTTTGTAGCAAAGTGTATAGAAATTCAAATTCAAAAGTATCTCATTGATCCCAAAGGGAAATTCAATAACTTTGTGCAAAGTACATGCAAAGTTAGTTATATTGAGTATCAGGTAGCTTTAATGTCAGAGAAGACACAGAGATTCTGACAGTAAAGTTGCCCTGTTTTATTCTTTTAAGCTTTCAACAAACTGCATGGCGACCGAATTTTGGAAATCTCAGAAGGACCTACATGCTTTAAACATGTAGGTCCTTCTGAACAAACTTGTCTAGAATATGACCTGCTAACTCTGCACTAATAATATTGGATGGTAAACCGTTTTAAAATGCCAGCTGGTATATTTTGACATTGTTTTGTATTATATTCACAATATTAGATCCACAGACAGACTATTATAGCAAATGTACTCAAATTAGTCTATTTGACGTTCCTGTTGCAGTTGAAGCCTCTATAACCAAAACTTGCCATGATGAGACATAAAATGAATCACAAAAAATACAAGCCACAGTGTAACAGCTGGTTATACAAACACAGATTTGGTTACTAGCTTATTTTGATAATACAAATCATTCAGGCTTTTAAGGATCATAGAAGACAATATGCTTAAGATAAAAGTTCCTGTATTGCATGTCTTTGCTTTAATTAGATACAAAATAACAGAAAAGAAAAGTTTTATTGAGGCAAAGCCACAATGTTGTGCTCTCCTCGGAAACCCCCAGGCAAAATTAATAACTCCAGTTGCCCTCCTTTGTTCCGGAAAGGATGCACAAATCTTCATCTTTTGATTTAACTTTCTTATTAGCTCAGTGTTGGAGATTATTTTATCCATTGGCACACTAAGTATTAAAAGTCTTTCAAGCGTACACGTTAGCCTTTCTTTTACATGCAATTTACGGCGCATGTAACGTTTCTTTTCATATTTAAAAGCAACAAAAAGGTGTTTGTAGACAGAGTTTTAAAATAATATCAAGACCTTCAGTTTAAGAAAAGAAAATCCATAGGTGTGATTTATATTAGCATGAGGTAATAAGATGCCAGTGCCAAATTAAATTTGACAGACAAAGCAAAGAGGCATCTGTGTCCAACAATCTCACCGTTGTGTGGTCTCAAGCTGCCATCGCTGTGCCCTAAGTGCCACAGGGGATTGTTTTCATTGATGAGATGGGGAAAAAACAATAGGGTGCTTTTCTTGTCATGCAAGCTCTGTGTTTTTGTTGTTTGTTGTCATTTTTTCCCCCCTGGCTCCATTTGAAGGCTGCACAAAGTACTACTGTATGACCAGTGGACCGTGTAAGGGGGATTAAAAACAAAGATATAAATCCAGTTTGCGTCTCTCTCTCTCTCTCTCTCTCTCTCTCTCTCCCTCTCTCTCTCTCTCTCTCTCTCTCTCTATCTCTCTCTCTTTCTCTCTGCCCGTTCCTCTCTCTCTAGGGAGGTCAGACTGAGATTTGCCAGACAGCCTCAGAGGCCCCTCTGTCTCTCCAGAGACATGCTCTGTTTGTTCGCTGAAGCTGGCTCAACAGGGCTGGTTCTGCATTGCGTGTGCAGCTGCAGCCATTTGCAAATATCTTCTTAGTTAGGAAGCATGCTCTCGTACCTCAGCTTTTAAGGTCCAAAGTAACATTTGAACTCAAACCCAGTTTTTACAGCTTTTTTTGGGTTACTTAGACATTCAGAAAGGTAAAGCTTTAGAGCAGCAGGATAAAGCTTTATGCTGCTGCTCATATGACATTTAGGTTAGTCAAGAAATAACCTAAATGTCATGGTTAGTTCTTGACATACAAATACAACTGTTTTTCAAATAAATACAGCAATTCTTTGAAGTCATAATATTTTACATCATTATCATTTTTAATTTAGTTTTTACCACATGAAAGTTTATGTGACTTTGAGAAGGTAGAAGTGACATTAAATTTTTTTTTTCTCCTTTATTATTTTTAGTCAGAAACAAAAACAGTGGTATTAAAAATAAGGAACATATTCCAAATTGCAAGCAAATCAAGATAATTCATTGAGGGGGAATTCGGTGCAACAGCAGTAAAGTGACAGGCAATCAAAGAAAGTAGGTTAGTTTTAGTTAGAATTAGATCAAGATACAAAATAAAAGCGTCAACATCAATTATAGTAAACTTTAGTTTTATTAATTTATTCTTATTCCAATGTTATTACTGACTGTATTTAAAATTTTAGAATGTTTGACAAGGCTGCTGGAATGATACATTTTAAAAAATGAACAACTAATAATTTACAATGACTTCTTTCCGTAACCTAATTGTGCTCACAAAAATAATGTGTCAGATATAGATTATTCATATTAGAGGTTTCACATAAAACAAGGTACATAATTATGCAACAGGATAGCGACAGTTTCTGTCTCACTGTGAGCAAATTGGCTCCTCTTTGTTTTTCTACTTTGAAAGAAAGTTACACATGCAATTTCATGAGCAAAATACTTGTTATTTTTCAAACACTTCAGGCAAGAAAAACACAAAAGAACTAACATTTCTTTCAGAAATGGGTGAAACTACAATTCATCAGACAGCTAAAACTGTGTACATGTACTTTTTACATTCAAATTAATGAAACTGCTCATCCTTTGGCAGCAGTGGCCTCGAACATCAAGACAGCAGAGACACTTGACACTGATGGGCACCAATTACAAAGCAGAATAAATCAGTGTGTTCAGTGGGGTGAGCCTGCAGACAAATTATTCTGGAACGAGTGCACACTGAACGTTTGAAATTTTGTGGGAATTGATCTCCTGGCCTTTCCACTGCTGGTGCTTTGCTCCATTCGCTGACCCTAGAAAAATCAATGAGGAAGGGGAGGGAGAGAGCCCTGATAGAGGACAGCTGGGAGACAGAAAGGAGAAAAGCAAAAAAAAAAAATGAAAGAGCGCAAGACAGGAACTGGTTGGGTTGGATACTAAAGAGAAATGCTGAGATTTATTGGGAAGAGACTTTCAAAAACCACAAGAGCATGCTTCAGGATAAGAATCAGGCAGCAAAGCAAAGGCATATAGACATGACAGTTGAGTAAATGAGCTTTAGCTAGACACTTTGCATATCTCAGACCACCATTCTACCTGTTCTATTATTATCTCTCATTTTCATGCAGATTGCCCTCAAGGTATTATCCGTATTTCACCTCATTCCTGTCACCACAATGTCTTCAGAATGTGGCCACTGCAGAACTAAATCAGCAAGAAATGCAAATCAGTTGGAGCGATCATCATCTTAAAATAAATTATACGGTTTATTATATTGAACTACGTGTGGTGGTAGTATCTAAGAAATAATTTAAATATAGCATGCTGTCATGTAACTTTTAGTAAGAGGAATGAAGGACTATATCTTTCAATGAGTCAATCATCAATGTTCTGTACATGCATGGGTTTTCCTCAGTCTTCTCTGAGCCAAAAAGTATGCATGTTAGATTAAATTGAGCTTAGGTTTCAGGGTGTGCATGACTGTATATTTCTCTGGTAGTTCAGGGCTCAGCTTGATAGTGCAAAACTTTTCAAGATTGTGGAAAAGAACCAGATGATTTTATTTCATTATGAGATGGGGTTGTACATTTACATTTCAGTTTTAGAACAACTGGAAGAACAATTTAACTGGAAGGAAAACGAATGAATGAAAAAAAAATGATTTCTTTCAATACTATATTCTGTTGTTCAGTAATTATTGAAACCTGGAAAATGCTAATTCCATACATTTTCAGGCTGCTTGCAAGCAAAGTCTTGCAAGTGTTTAATGCTGCTGAAGGTAATCAGCACTGGTGGGAAGAGCTAATTGGTGTGACATAGTGAGATGAAACTGCTGCAACATGCGTGACTGAGGTTGAGTTGTCCAGCACATTGCCTTGTGCGTAATACCCGGGATTGGAGCCTGGGGTAGTTGCTTCGCGTCATCCTCCCTCATGTTGAAGACATTTGATCCTTGAGCTGAGCCTCTTAGGCAACATTTCCTTCCTCGGCAGTGTACACATAATGGGCAAACACAAACTACGACTGGATCTAACCCCAAATGTGGCCTTTTGCAGCATAAAGTACAAATATCCTATTAGAGAGGAGGTAAAAGACCCAAAGGCAAAATGTTCTCTGAAAGCGTCTGGAATTCAACAAAAAGATTGTCGGATTATTTTTTCAATGAAAACTATAAAAATCTAGAAACAGAAAGATAAGAGAAAACTAATTATTCCCTCCGAACAGCACTAAGCAAGATCTTATTTCCCTTTCATTAATATGATCAAAATCCACAAGAGCAGTCGCTTGGCATGATTAATTATCCAGGCTGATACACATTTTTATTAGCAAAATGTCATAGTCATTTTATGTAATTTTTTTTTAAATAAATATATATTTCTTCAAGCTCTGCATATGTAGATTATATGGATGGATGAGGAAAGAAACAGTTTGTGGATGATGGATCCAACACTTAGTGGGACAGAAAGTAAAGTCAGGAAAAACTATCATTTTTGCCTTCTCTGGTATATTTCCTTGTACTTATCCAAACCTGGAAACTACTTTGCATTTTACCCTATATATCACACCATCTGTGTCTAAAATTACACATTTATTGCAGTGTATGTTTATACATCATAGGCACACTAATGCAGTTAACATCCTTGTTGTATCAGATGTCTTTTGAAGTTTATCTGATAAGTGTAAGTGATATTGACCTCACAGGAAGATGTCTAGGGATTCATGAAAGCGTGCCTGTAAATACTGACTTGATGCCTTAAAGTCCCAGTGTGAGTCATCCAGACAAAATATCCAATGGGAAGTAGTGACAAGAACAAGAGGTAGGAGTGCTGGACATGAGGTGGTTTTGACCTGAAATATTAAACTAATGTAAAAAACAAAAAAAAAAACAAAAAAAAAAAAAAACAGATGGAATGTGTCTTTCCAGTATTTTAAATAATTGATGAAGATTTCCTTTTAAAGATCAGAGTGACCTAGCTGTCATTTACTTGACAGCCTAATGGTGGAGTCATGATGTTGGATGTTGGTGTGTGGCACTGGTCCCTATGGAAAACCTTTTGGGGGCAAAACACACGTCCATGGATGGAAAAAAAATCAATACATCTTCAGGGTTGGTTCATGTATTCATCCCATCTCTTCTCATAAATGTGGCGTCTTCCACCCCCACAGGGACATTAGCAACAGGGTTGCTAATGTTCCCACTGTGAAAAAAAAGTTTTCTATTAGCTTGAGGAAAGAAACAATCCTAATTTAAAGTAAATCGTGTGGTCATTACTGTCTCAACTTGACTGCACCAGTTCATCTCTCTTTTAAATTGGAGGAACTGGGTTGTTGTCATTGTAGAGAATGGTTTAAAAGCTGAAGTATGTGTGTTTGTGCCAGGGGAGTATGCACTAGCAGTCATTTCAATCACAAGCTTTCAAGCCCAGGACATGCTGGCCTGCCTGCCACAGTGGGAACTCAATTACCGCAGTATTTGGCTATACCCTCAAACCCTCCTCCCATCTTTTACCCTCTCATTCATTCACACATTATTTATCTCCCTTATTCACTCCTGTGCAGAGAATATGGTGATTTGCTGATAGTCCACAAGGCTCAGAGAAATATTAGTGCATGAGGCTGTGGCAGAGTGGATTACACTCTATCATATCTGATCTGGGACTGTTAGATCCCAATATTGAATTACCTACCCTGTGGGCTCTCTGGTTCCGTTATCAATTTGCAAACGAATATGACTGAGAGAGGGAGAGAAGGGGCAGGGAGTGGTTGGAAATGTTGTCTGGAGGTGCCAGTGGCGACGCCTTTGAGGCATGTTTTGATCATGTGCGGTAGAGCTAATAACGGGCAATTTCAGTTGCTCGGGAAGATGCGCTTGGCAACTGTTAGTGTGCCATTTGTGATATACTGTAGGTTGGCTTGGGTTCTTTCCTGCATGGTTAGAAAGATAAATGAGGCAAATTTGAAGCAAATAATGGGTGGAATGATCATGCATAGATTTTCTTTGAACTTTGCAATCTCTGAATATGACTTTGCATATCAAGAGGCTGAAAGCAGTTCTCTTTGTATTATATGTCAAAATCAATCAGATTTGATCAACATTCTATAAACATACATACTCAAGCAATGACTCAGATTTTCAATTAGATACATTTCTAGGGTATTCTCATGGATGAATATGCTTGGATGCTTTGTAGCCAGATGTTTAGTTTCTTTGTCTTAAGGTCAAAACTCTTTTGAAGCAACAGGTCTTCTGTTTAGATTGCCCTTTTACTTAATTTCCTTTCCCCATCAACTCTGGCCAGCTTCCCCATCCCCTCTGAAGAAGTCATCATCACAGTATGATGCTGCCACTGCAGTGCTTCACTGTGACAATTGTGTCTGTATAACAAATTCCAGTGCTATTTGCCCATCACATAAAGTGTTTTGAGTTTGACTCTGGTCTTCTCTGACTAGAACTCCTTCTTTCATATATATTTTCTGTGTCTCTTGTATTGCTTGCTGCAAACTGCAAGCAGGACATTTTATGTCTTTCCTTCCAAAGATGCGTACTGGCTTCCACTCCTTCAATAGACCAGGTTTGTTGAGCTTACAGGTGTAAATAGATCATTCCATCAGAGCTAATGGTCTCAGCAGCTCTATTAAGTCACCATGAGTTTCTTGACTGCTTCTGATTTCATTTTCTCCTTCCTTTGTGAATTTAAGGTGGCATTCAGGAGTGTAAAATTCTAAATACAAACTAGCAAGGCTAAATACAAATTCAGTCATTACTGTCTCAACTTGTCTCACACTTCTCAGATTTTTGTCTCACAAACAGTGGAAGCTCAAGAGGTTTTATTACTTTTCACAGAGCAAAATAGAGCAATGAATACAATTTTTCTGCTAATTCCAAAACCCAATTACAGTGTTAGTGCAAGTCCAACCTCTATTTCTTAAGTAAAACTTGGATATAATTTCAACAGTTTTTCCAAGCTGCATCTTGACCTTAAATATTTCAACACAGACATTGAACTCTTTACTTCTAGCCGAGGTGTGCACAGGATGTACGACACGACTTCTCACTATCCCGCTTTGCTCATAGCATCTGGGTACATGATGAGTCTGCAGGAAAGCGTGGAATGCGGAGGTTGCGGCAATCGGATTGATTCACTGCAATGTGTGGCCTGCTGCCACCCCCGGTGACAGGAAATGTGCCATGCTGGCCCGGTTGGGATGGAGAGAGTTGTTGTGGCTTGTGGAGGTAGAGATGGAGGTCACCTCTCTTTGCATGGCTCCCTCCCTTTGTCATTTAAGGTTCTAAACTTAGACTTTCTTTTTTCTGCTGATGCTCTTCTCTATTTTAATCCATCCTCATGCTTCTCTTCTCTCTCATTTCTTCATGTATGTGTGTCTTTTTTGCCTTTCGCTTGGCATCACTGAGAAAATGAATCCCAGTCAATGAGGGCTCTTATCTTATAAGTGTACCGGAAAAGATAAGGATATCATTCATCATTCTATATTAGCTAGTGTCACCTCTTCCCCTGAAGGATTCTCAAGGAAATTACAAGGAATAGAAAGTATCTTTTTTTTATTGCTATCCATTGTTCTTCTCTCTTCCCCCATTCAGGCAGAAATTCCTTCATTCTTCATTTGTCGCTAAATCTTAAATCAGCAAAGGTATAACATGCTCACTCACTGCTTTCCGTAGCATCGCACATATCTTACATAACACAGTTTCCAGTCACAGTTTTGCACCTTTTTGAAACAGTCAAATGGGAATACAAATAAATCACCCACTTCATCTGCTGTTTTGTGAAAAGTTACATAATGATGACATGTAATACTATAAACACAGGTGAAACAGTTCCACAACATTAAGCTGATGATTTTGGAAAAAGAAAAAGAGCGCAGTGTTACTTTACAAAGGAGGGATTGTTAATTTATATTCTCATTAAAAAATATCTGAAACTGAAAGTTTATTCTGTCTCTGCTGCTCACCCTCAGGATCATTTAAGGATCATGATGAGAGTGTTTAAGTAATTTCTTACCAAATGAAAAATAAAATGCACAGTCAAATTTTATGCCGTTTAATTCATTTACAGTGTCTCTTCAAACTTCATAAGACACAAACATCTTATTTTATGTTCAAAAATACATAATCAAATGAGAGGGAAATTTCTTCAAACCATGACATATTTCCTTTGAAAAAAAAAAAATAGTAGAAAAAAAAATTCCTAATGCTTTTCAAAACATATTAGAGTAAAAAAAAATAAAAATAAATAAATCAAACAGTTCCCAAAGCACTAAATAAGAAAAAAACTCTCACTGTAATAAAGACTCACAGATATGGGATGGACACCAGAAGTTATCCATTTACTCTTTTTTTAATTAATACCATTTTAAAACATAAATTAGCATAAATGATTTAGTATCTTTATAGGTAAAACAAGCAGCCTGAGCAGCTGATAGTCTCCTTAATAAACAGAATGTCATTGAAGCTGTACTTAATCTGATATTATGTCAGTAGATGTTGCGTGTTGTTCTTTTGGTCTACTATTATTTCCTACTTGCCTGGAATCTATAATCTATAATTATAATGTTACATTCTCAATTTTAATAACAACAGTGCATTCAGTTGAATTTTATTTATTTATTTTATTAGTTTTTTAATTAGGGCTGAAACGATTCCTCGAATGATTCGGGTACCTTGATTATTAAAATTCCTCGAGGAAAATGCATCTGCCTGGAAGTTTGTTAGATTATGTTTTATTATTTAGTGTTGCGGTCGGGACATTATTGGCATTGCGCAGCGCTCTCACTTCCGCCTCTTAGTTGTTGATGGAATCTTAAGTGTTAGCAGCACAACGTCCAGTTTTCAAGTTTAGTCTGGGATGATATTATTGACTGATCATAATGTCTGGGTTTCTGTAGTTTTTCGGGCGACTAATAAGAATCCTTCAATTGACTGGCGCGATGCCTATTAGTACGGCAGCTTTTCCCTCCCGGAGCAGCTGACTGGTAACACATGTTCAAAGCAACCTGGCGGGGAAGAGCTTGGCGGGAAGAGCTCCCGCCGAGCAGGTGAGCAGATAGACTGAGCACTGCGGGTGGCTGTGCTTTAGATGCGTAGCTTTACGGACGAACTGGAAAATAAATTTCAAATCATCCCAGTCTCAACATATCTCAACAGTGGCGGAGCGCATGGCGAAGTGCATCATGGCGGCACATAGCTGGTTAATTGTGTTTCTGTGAGTGACAAACGAAGGTATCGAATCCCGTCGCTGATGTGGACACAAAAACTAAAATGGCTGGTCGAGGTGAGAGTTCATCTATTAAATTGACTGAAGATGAACACATACATATTAAAAGCTGGAGTTTAGACATTTTTATAAGCGTATTTGTGAGCCTGCCTCTATTATTAAATTGAATGTAAGTTCAGATTTTTGTATAACCTTTCTTCAGGTTAAGTTAGAGCTGTTATTGATACAGGTTAATTTTATAAATGACAGAAAAGTAATTGCTATGAAAAATTGGACTGATGTTAATATCCGATGGCAACACTGCTGTTATATTATATTTACCAATGTTTTATTTTATTAAAGGTTTTTATCCTATTACTCAATTAATCGTAAGATCATGGATAGAATATTCAATGACTAAAATATTGATTTACAACAGCCCAAGTTTTAATACTGTAGCGCTAAAGGTAATCTCGTTTTACATGGAGGTATTCTCACGTATGTAAAATTGTCTTGAGAGTTTGTTGTTTGCGACAGAATAAAAAACTTTTGGCCTGGGGACTTTTGATCAAAATTCAAATTAAGGAGCATGTCACACTAATTGAAACTTAGTGATCATTATATCACAGAACACTGTGTTCTCAAGCAAAATGCGTTCAAACCGCATTTCCTAAATTAATTGTAAATAAAAAAAAAAGTTTTTTTTTCTCTGGACTTCTGACAAAATTCTTGCAACTTCACTTGGCACAAAAGGTTTGAAAGTTTAGTTGTGCTAAGAAAAAAATATATTTAATGGATTTTAAACAGATTCTTATAGTCTTCAGTTGTGGAACAAAAGTCTTGATACTTGATGTAGACTTGGAAAAATGACACAAAGATCTTTGGGATCTTCTAAGACAGTACAGATAAAAAATATTATCTAATTGAAAGAGTGGATGTGGTACTAAGGTAATATAAAGCCAACTTGAGAAATCGGTTGCTCATTTTAGATCGATTCCATTTTTAACTCCACTGTTAAATTTTTTTTTTGCAAGCAGATGTTATCTCTGACTGGAGTATATTGCTATTTACGCAATGTCTACAAGGGAATTTATCTCAGCTTTAAAGACTCTGCGACATACTGTTTTGGTGTTTGTCTACCTGATTGTTCGATGTACAGTGAAAGATGGCCTAATGCCCCTTGTGAGGCTCCAGCAGATGCCATTATTTTCAGACAGTGAGTCAGAAGCCCCAGGTGTGCTGATCATAGTACTGATGAATAGCAAGACAAAGAGGCAGAGGGGAGACACAAGGATTGACTAAGGTTTTGTTGTGTTATTTTTCCTAGGGTGTGTATACACTGCTTTTCTCATGCAGTAATCCGTGCATGGTAAAACCTTATCCATGGGGATATTATAAACTGTCTCCTTAAGATAACAAGACAAAAGCCCTTGCCTGGTGATAACTCCAGAGTCATTCTGTCATCTTACATGATTCTGTCCTATAGATCTGTTGCCTAAGCTGACTGATTAATTTAGACAATCATGCATTAGTTGGTGAAGCTTTGTGCCCTCGCTTTAACAGTAAAAAGTGTCAGAAGTGTCCTGTTTTTCATTTTCGCTGTGTCTCTATGTTTTTGCAGCTTGAAGAAATGCAACAAAACCTTACTGCAGGAATACATTACATATTGCACACGCCAATAAAATCAATGAAGAGTAAGCACATTTACAGCCAGTGATAAATGTTATTCTCATCTTAGATTGACTATTTTTATGACTCAAATCAGGTTCGAGTTAGATCTGTTGTTGGTAACCTGCAGCGCTGCTAAATTCAGCATGCAGGCTGTCTTTGTTTGGGGTGTATGAGTGCAATACACCAACCTAGGAGGGGGTTGCTGGTACTGTGCAGCTGTGGAGCAGCACAGCATCCTCATATTATAAGATCAAAAGATCATAAAAGGGCATTTGGCAGTGTAAGTTCATCTTTAAAGTGACCTAAGAGAGAGCTAAGGCATCAGAACACTGAGTCTTGAGCAGCCTGAAAGAACATCCATCACATTCACACCCGACCCATCAGACAACTCTGTGAATTATATATCGAAAGTTCCCCATCTGAACATCCAGGCAGAGACATTTCTCTCTCTCTGTCTCTCCTTTTCCATCTGATGTGCCGCATTGAATCATTCATAGGACATCCAAAACAACAATGCTCCTCCCTATAAAACACCTGTCACGGGATGCCAGAAAAACCAGAAGAAAACCAGAGCAAGATGTGAAGTTTTTTATTTATTTGTTTTGGTTTACATTTTGCTGATGTGGTGCAGTTTGAACTGCAGGTGAACCTTTAAATTTTTTTTTTTTTAATTTTTTTGAACTGCAGGTGCAATGTGATGCCATTTATTACAGTGACATATTTAAGCATTTATTTTATTGATGAAACCCCAAAATTCACTTTCTCAGAAAAGGTAAATATCAGATAAGAAATAAAAATGTTTTGCAGAAATATTGTGTTCCCAATCTTGAGAAATTCATCTACACCCTTCACAAGGAGGGCAAGTCATAAAATATAACTATTAAAGACTGTGCTGGATCTAACCACATAAATGGAAAACATAGTGGAAGAAAAAAAGTTTGCATGTGGAAGAGGGACAGCTGATGATTTGAGGGAATTTTTAAATGAAGCCTGATTTACTAGACATATACTGTGGCTGGAGACAATGCTTTGAGATCCACAACAACACACAACTATCTAGGACATACATTACAGATGCTGCACTCTTAGACTACACCTGAACATCAATGCTGAAAGTAATGCAGAAGGAGCCCCAACCAAGTATTAAGAGCACACACTGTGCGGACATATCAAGGACATTGATAATCACTAAAATGTCTTTTTATATAGAATAACATTTTAAAACCTTTGGATACCTTGACCCCTCGAACCAGGTTGAACCTTGCATAGCAATGGGGTAATGGAGTTAACTGCTGCATACCTGCTGGGAAATAGACCACAACAATAAATAGTAATAATCTTAAATATTCACAATAAGAGTAATAACATTGAAGTGAAAAATGTTTCTGCATGCCACTCTGTCTTTTAATGTATTGCATCTAAGCTTAGTATGGAAGCAGAAACAGCAGACTGTGTTTTGTATTTTTCCATGATGAGTATTAATGGATTGAAATGAAGGACTCAACGCATGTGAGACACATCAGTTGAATGCACTAATATGCACTCCCCTCTTATAAAGCCTTCTCTTTGATCCCAGCTGGAGTCAGGATGCTTCAGGGATATGATGGAATATTTTATTGCAGTTGTGGGTTAGTATTTTGCTGGATTTGCCTCAGTCCAACAGTTTCACCCTCTCTCCTTTATAATAACTTAAGCTTTAAAGCCTCGGCTGGTTACCCGAGTGACTGTTTTGCATGTTTTACTGTTAAATCGTGTGTTTTACAAAAAGAGTGAGTTTTCCTTTAATTTTCAAGAATGGGAGCATTGCAAATAAAGGTGCTGTGGGACCCCTGAAAATAGACTGTTCTTGTGAAATTCGGAGTCTGCAGGAACAGGACGAATAATTAAGATTAAGTCGAGATTGGGCAGTGGGGAGATGGAAAGTCTCTTGGAAAGATCAATGCATAAAGGGAAGGTAAGATAAATGAAGAGAAGAACAGGCAGACTTCCTGATTCTCAGAACAGTGGAAGCTTAGTGCAATTATAGTCTTTATTTAGTTGCTACCAATCATTGACTTGTTTCAAAATCTCACTAGTGAACACTTAAAAATGATATGTGGAACATTGTATAGTCTGACAAAAAAAAACCTGTGTTTCTGCACTGGGTTAGTACAGGGCAAAGCCATCGCTAGATGCAAGTCTCGTTCTGCACTCATTCTTTTATAATCCACAACAGCTGGCGCTTGTGTATCCATGATGGATTTCATGTTTGTCCACATGTGCATGTGTATATGTGAAGGGAGACAAAAACGAAGAGAGAGCAAGGCCAGATGGGTCCAGCTGTGGATCTGATGGCCTAGATAAAGCCTAGATGGGTGCCACCACCTTTTTGAGCTGCCAGCAGAACATTCAGAGTAAGTGTTTAAAGTTTCAAGGCTTTGAAGGCACAGAAACATCCAGCTGAGAGAGTACTTATTTGGCTCTGGGTTTTTGGAGTCAGAAATGAAGAATGTCAAAATGACCAAGTGACTGATGCTTCCATGTCCATATTTGATTAAAATAAGTCTCTTGCACTCTTGATGCTCCAGTCCAGAAACTTATTTAGTTAACTGGAGCAGAAAGTGATTTCATGAATTATTAATAAGAAGTTTCTCTGAAGAAAAGTTATAAAAAGTTGAATTGACCATTACATTTTTACAGAAGACTCTTTTTTTATTTTATTTTTAGCATTTTGGGACTTCACATAAGATTAATATTATTGTTATGCCTCCACAGGCATGCTCTTTTGGTGTGTTTTTCTACTTTTGTGAGAACTATTATTTCCAACCCTCCATAAAATGATCTTTGTTACCACATTGAGACTACCTGGAGATGGAGACTATAATGGAGTTACATCTGTAGAAGAAAATCTTTGGTAACCACTGGGCTAAGGACACATGTTAAAAATGAGATTTTGCTTTATTTTCTAATTTCTTTTTTATATTTTTTTAATTCAAAGCTGCTGCCTGAATTAAAGAATCTGAAGCCCAGTTTTCTCTATTTTATTCTTGGAGGTTGATGGTAGTTTACTTTTTTCCACGTCTTTGAAGTTTTTGTGCTGCTTTTGATGCTATTTATGTGCAGATCAAGGTGATGAAATTAAGTGTTCAACTGCATCAGAACAAGATATGTTACATTTGCATCTATGTTTTTTGTAACACTAAAGATCACTTGTGCATTCGGGAATTAAATTCCAATTCTTTATAATTTCTTAACAAAATTACATGTCAAATGTATTTGAAAGTGAAACAAGTTGGGTTTTTTTTGTTTCAGTTTCAAGTACTCAGCATCTTGAACTGGATTCATCTTCATCACTGTAGACAGAACATTTCCTTAGTTTTGCATGAAAATGAAATTAAATAATGTCATTGTTAAATCACTGCTGCAATATTTGGACATCAGTGGTGTAAATGATGTGGTACACATTATGTGTTATAGATTGCATATGAAACCAGATAGCCGCCAAAAAAGATCTGTAACAGCTTCATCCAGCCTCTGCCATTTTCATCACTGGCAGAGTGATGAATTCGCGAGAAGGTGATTCTGGAGCATGATGGTATACTAACAAAACGTCTTGAATGATTTGGTCATCTGGTTGCTGCCTGCTAATTTTCTGTTCGCTAATTTTCTGTTCGCGACCGTAATAACTTTCAATTTTCTAACAGTCTTAAACCTGTAATAAAGTTAAGGTAATTTAAGGCGTTTTTTTATTTCAGAAATTGTCCAGTCTTTGCTCGAAGCATATAGCAACCGTTTGAGAAACCCTCAGTCCACTTTGCAGAGATAGTTCTGGCCGGACGATAAACGGGATGTGTAGCAGTCAGCCTATGTCCTTTTTCAGGAGAACTCTAGGACAGAGAGAGCCTTCACCAGCACCCCAGGGAGAGTGAAGACAGATTAATGCAGAGGCTTTAATATTTCAGATGAAAACGTATTACTGCTCTCTTCCTCTTCCCCTCCCCCCTTCTCTCTCTCTCTTTCTGGCTCATTCTGGGTCTGAAATTTGCTTGCTCTTCCCCTGCTTTCCATCTTTGTCCTCCTGCCTGGCCAGCAGCATGAATGTGTTTTGCTGAGAGGTAAATTCCCCTCATCCAAAGTGTCACTGTCTACTCATTGTGACACAAAATAGTGGATATACAAATCCAAATTAAAATAGTTGTGTTCTTTGTGTATTGGGAGGTGAGCCAAGCTCATCTGTCTGTCAGAAAGATCTTGACCTTGCAACCAACATTCACAGCCTATCTTATGTCAATATTTCACCTTGAATGAGTGTTGGGAAGGACTTTTGCTACTCATCGCCCTACCTTAAAACATGAAATGTCACAGTCTATGCTACTTTACCACCCAGATGAGCAAAGATCCATTGTGACTGTGCCTTTTTCCTTATTCTACTTTTGACATAAACTCATCCATGCGTTTATCTTTAGTCGCATTGATTATTGTACCAGCATCTTCACAGGCCTGCCCAACAAATCAATCAAACAGTTGCAGCTGATCCAAAACGCTGCTGCTCGCGTTCTCACTAGAACCAGGAAGATAGAGCACATAACACCAGTTTTAAAGTCCCTCCACTGGCTCCCTGTAGCTCAAAGAATAAATTTTAAAATACTGTTGTTAGTTTACAAATCACTGAACGGTTTAGCACCACAATACATTAAAGATCTGCTGTTGTTATATCAACCTGCCAGACCTCTCAGGTGTTCTGGTTCTGGTCTGCTCTGCATCCCCAGAACCAGAACCAAAAGAGGAGAAGCAGCTTTCAGCATCTATGGACCAAAAATTTGGAACAAACTACCAGAAAACTGTAAAACAGCGGAAACCCTGACTTCCTTTAAATCTCAACTAAAAACAC
This sequence comes from Poeciliopsis turneri, assembly GCA_922788865.1. Taxonomy (NCBI): domain Eukaryota; kingdom Metazoa; phylum Chordata; class Actinopteri; order Cyprinodontiformes; family Poeciliidae; genus Poeciliopsis; species Poeciliopsis turneri. The sequence continues at coordinate 2,766,299 of CAKLNU010001119.1, read as the reverse complement.
ACCTGTTTAGAACTGTATTTGAAATGTAATATGTATGGATTTGTATTTGGATTTGCATTTGTGGATATGTATGTAAGTTGTAGGTTGAGACCTTTTCCTGTTGTGGGCAACGGGGCCCGACGAATACCCGTGGTTAAACGGACGGCGGAGTCCGGCGGTAACAGGCGCTTAAATTTTGTGTTTTTATTTCATTTTATTTTATTTTATTTCATTTTATTCTATGTTACATGACTTTGTATTTTATGTTTAAAATACAAAGCGAGAGGCAGGGGTACACCCTGCCTCTCGCCCGGAACGCAGCTGGAGACAGGCACCCGCAACTCCCGACCCCGTTAGGGAGAAGGGTGACGGAAAATGGATGGATGGATGATTGATCTATGCCAGTTGAAAAATTGACATACCATATATTATATGACACAATGAATTGCTTCCAAAATGCCTTCTGGCAAGTGAATCTAGCCTTAAGAATATTGAAATAGACACAGCCTCTCCAAAATGAACTAAGGCTTGTGCAGTATCTCACTGTGGGTCTCTAGTGGGTTTTGTGACCAACCATTTATTTGTTGATAAAAAATAGTGTGCGGTATTTTTATTTAATTATAGTGAATATTGAAATCCTGAAGAAGGGAAAAAGAAAAACACATGCAAGGATGGATTTAAACGACTGGTCAATCAGATTAGTGTCTTAATGCTTTGACCTTCTCGAAATCGGAGTGCAGTTTTTATTGTACAGTTCAGTGTGAATACCAAGACTAGATTATTTTAAAAAAATAAATAAAAAAACTTCAAATGTTTGTGTGCATGTAAGCAAATAAATAAATCTATTTTCCTAGAATGGTGAACCATGAGATGGACAATCCGTTTGCATGCTTAACACGAACAGAATCGAGTCAAATATGTTTTTTCAAATTGATTTCTAAATGTAGAGTATTCTGAACCTTGTCTAAATTTTGCATGTTTTTTTCAGCAGTTCAAAAGCCCACTAAGTTTTAATGCATGTTGCTCTTTTGCGCTCTTGAATTTCAGTTTTGTGCACTGTAAGGTAGTATGTTTTAATACACAAGAATGCTAAGTTAAGTGCTATTAATAACTCCCCCTTCAGAACATTTTGCACTCAAGAAGAAAAATAATCAAATATTCTACAAACTAGCAGAAACATCACACTTCCCACTTCTCCTGCTTCTTTCTCATGTGGTCACATGTTATTGCAGGATATAATTTGCATGCATGTTTAGTACACGCAAAATACATTTTAAAAATATGGATTATTTTTCCACATATCTCACAAGTTACCCCTGGGCGTGATTTCTATATGTGAATCACATTGAAACGTACAGTATATCCTACATTCATACCATGTATTACAGTATCTCGTTACCATAACTATTGCAGAACTGATAAAGTTCTGGTAACATCTGTTCAAGCATTTTCTACACTTGTTTGTCCATGCAGGATTTAATTGGATACTCTTCCCAATGTCCTGCATTGTGTGAGAGATAGGTTATACATTTCAGGTCACCAGTCCATCACAAAGCAACATAAAGACACAGTGTAGGACATACATACTCACACACTTAAGGAGAATTTAGCAAAACCAATTAAACTTAATATTACATTTTTTTGACTTTGGGAGGAAGCCAGAATATCTCTGGAACTACCAAGTCCATGGGGGATGACGTGCAAACTTCATGCAGAAAGACGCCAGGGTGGGATTTGAATCCAAGGTCCCCTAGCTGCAAGCTAGATACATGTCTGTCTAGCCCAATTCTCTAATCTTTTCCTTAAATTTTGTTCTCCAGCAAGTAATAGTGTGGATTTCCACTTGAAAATGTATTCCCTATGGTACCGAGCTTATTTGAAAGAAGTCAGATCTTGGGTCTTCTATAATGAACCAGCCATGCCCAAAAGGCCTCCAAAATATAATTCTCTAGCTGTCCAGATCTATGCTATTGCTCCAGTTTTACTTATGTCCAGCTTCCACTGACAGTCTGATTTTAAGCTTGTCTTTTACCTTGCTCTTTATAGCTTCAGTTGATATGCACAATTTGATGTGTCATGTCTCTTCTACCTCCACTCTCGATACCAAAAGATATTCCTTTTTTTCCTATGTGAACAGTTATCTATCTTATGAACAAAGAGAGCAGATTAAGTAGTAAAAGGTTTACATCTATTTTTATTAGATCTTGTTGTCTAATGACTAGCCCTTCACCCCCATAAGGCTCAACAGCCTTCAGACAATTAGTGAATTTGCCAGAAAATGAAATGAAATAGATTAACAACATGAGTACACTCACCTTTTTCTTTTTCTTCACAAGGACTTTGCATTATTGCCATTAATGTTTCAGTGAATTCTAGACCTTAACCTAACCTAAATTCAATTCAATCTGGATAGACTCACACAGAGTAGAAATATAGCAGTTAGAAGATTTAATGACAGGCATTCTTTGGCGCTCGGCCCGGCAGAAGACTGTGAGTCGCGGATCACCGCGGGCAGGACATCGCTCGGCCGAGCTCGGACAGTCTTCCCCCGGGACCGATATGGTGGTGAAGCTGGACGTGCAGGACCCTGGAGGATGACCATCATGACGAAGGCGGAGGTGAGGAGGAGGGAGGTGGGTCAAGCGCACCGACGAGCAGGACGACCCCTCCGGTGGCTTGGCTTTTGAATGCGTTGCTGGATGACGACTGGCTGCAGCGAGACTTGGTTTGCCGGACCCGATTGGCTGCGGTAGGACGAGGTGATTGGGAGATGGGTGTCAGCTGGATCGAGTCTCCCAGCTTGAATTTTCGCCTAGGCTCCATTTCACACTTTAGTCCTACACCTAACCACTAACCAAAAAGCTGCACTTCATAACCATAAGGAGCACTGGGCCTTCAGGATGTAGCAAAAATGACTCGGTGAGGAATGCTAAAACATACAGACACACACGCTGCTCAGATTTGCCTCCCAAGAGACCTCCTGCCTTTCGCTGAGCCAAACATGGTGCTAATGTCCCAATGTGTTTGACCTGTGCCCCTCCAGGCTTATTTATCACTTCTTTGTGGCATTTTCAAAGCTTGCAAACTGAGCCATTTCTGTGAATTCTTATGCCTTCAGAGACAATACACACAACCAGTACACACTCTCTCAAACTCCAGTTACAGAAAATCTTGTTACTAAAGCTGTAATTTTGCTATTTGTTATTTTTAGGCTACATTATAAATGTGGATCATGTTTGGTCCCCTTTAAACGAACCACTGGAACTTTAGTGCAGGTGTTAATACACTCATGTGACCAATTAACCAGGCCGAGTCCTATTTTTTGGGGTTATCATGATTCACTTCCAAAAGAACTCAAGAAGCTGCAACATGACAGAGAGCCAGGGGAATCAGTAAAATGGCATGATATGAACAAACTCTTACCCTGATCAGGGGAAATGACATATTAGCTTGTTTAGTTCTAAGTAATGGTCTTTCATAAAAGTTTACCATTACCAAAGTATGGGTCAAGAAGAATCGCATGATCAGTGAAAGCAAAGAATTATCTCAAAATTTTTACATAGTGAAGAAAACTTTCAGTTGATTTCAGAGGGACCCTGTAAATATATTTAGAAAATAAATTAATGTTGTACTTAATATGTATTTTCGCACTGTATTATCACCATCTCTAATGTTATTTAAGGTTATTTCTATCTGAGTAATAACATTATCTTTATTACTACTAAAATAGCTCACAGTAATGGTACAAAATTACTGAAAGGCTCCAACATTTTTGTTGTACTGGCTTCTCATTGGTTTGTTCTGCAGAGGAGCTGAGAAGTGGAAACAGAGGCAGCTAGAGCAACATGGAACATTTAGAGGTCAGCTGAAGACGGGGTGGATTGTGAACATGATGTTGAGAGGCAAAGGCACACTGAGAGCAGCTGGCCAGGAAAGAGGGGTTGGGGGGGCTGGCGGACGGTGGGGAAAGAGGATGAACAAGAGGTGAAGCCTGAAAAAGAAGAGAAATGGGAGGTATAGAGGAATGGAGGACAAAATGGGGGACTGGAGAAACAAGAGTATCATTCTCAGTTACACTGTTTCACATGGTGGAGCCCCTCTTTAAAAGGCCAATTACTCTGTAATAGTCCTAGACTGACTAGGTGATTTCTCACTGTGCTGTGTGGAATAGTAGAGCAGGAGCGGACTCAGTCCAGTGGAGAGACCCAATCATCATTGCACTGGAGTGAAGGGAGTCAAGGGACACATACACGCACAGGTGTGCATGAACAGTTTATGTATCTAATTGTCACTTTGATGCTAAATTCTTTATCCGAGCTGACCTTCAAGCACCATAGGCAATGTTTAACAGAGTGTGTCTGTTATGCTTGTTTATACATGCAATACCTTCATGAAAAAAAAACCCTTACAGAAAATAAATTGTAATATACTTCTCAGTATAGCAATATGCAAGACATGCACTGCTGTGAGAATGTTTGTACCCTCTTACAGACCTAGTCCTATGTTAAAAGGTTGTTGATTTATAAATTCACTGACAGGTCCCAGTTTTTGGAAAGCTGAGTTTCGCTTTATTACTGCCAGACAAATCCAAACAGGAAATAAATTTAAAGTACCTGTCTGACAACATGAAGTAGACCAACAGATCTTAATAAAATCCAGCAGAAAATGCTCAAGAAGACTGCCTGACCATTCTTTTTTTTTCTTAACCACTTATAGGCAAACAGACCAGCAGTTTTAATTCTCAGTGCCTTAAAAAAATTGGTAATCAGTATGTGGTCTTAAATAAAATTATAATGCCATGACACAAACTGAAAACATCTGAATGTGACTAAATTTAAGAGCTTTAGCAGAGAAAAGTTGTGGGAAAATTCTCCACAGTGAGGTAAAAAGCTAATTGTTAGTGAATATAAAAGCTTGATGGCAGTTATCATGTGTGAAAGCATTTATTAGATATATAATTTTTTTCATAAATGACCAGGTTGGTTTGGATAGCATATTTTCCTTCCCTAACAAAATCATCAAATGTGACAAGAAAACAAAAACAGAATACATTTCTTATGGTGGTAATACTTTTCATGGCATTGTGCCAGAAGCAGAACATCATTCACTGAAGTCTTATACAACTTCATTAAATCTCTTTTTCTCTATGTTCCAGGTTTAGTCACTGTGTTCAATAGATTTAATTGAAAGTCAGTTATATTAAGAAGAAACAAATCTGTTCCACATTAATTGACATCTGTGATAAATGGTGGTTGTCTGTCACCTTTTCCCCACTGAATTGTACTAGTCTCTGCCCGCAGCAGGGTTTTTTTATTATTATTATTTCTCTTTGGTGCTTTGAGCCTTTTTCTGCTCCTGCTGTCATTTTTATACTAACACTTCATGGTGATGTGGACTCAATGGGGACTGTGCTAATTGGTTTCTTCTAATTGGCTGATGGAAACATCTGAGTTTCACTGTTGCACTCATATCAATTTGTATAAAAACATGGCCTATATTTTAGGCAGTAGTAAAAGATGGAATAAAAATACTACACAGCACAGTGTGTAATGTACTGTGATTTTTAGGGAACTTCATCAAATACATCATGGTGAAATGGAAAAATAAGGTGATGGAGCTTTCTTAAGTTTTTATAAGTAAAAAATTGAAAGGTTTGTTAGGAGTTTGTCCTCTAACTGGTGGGTTGTTGGTTTGACAGCTCACCACTATTTGTCTCAGTCTTTGGGTCATTAGGCAAAATACCTGCCTTGCCAGCTGGTGGTGGTCAGAGCGCCTGGTGGGACTGACCAGGCTGCCCCAGGGCAGCTGTGGCTATAATGTAGCTTAGCATCATCATGTGAATGAGTATAAACAGCTTTGAGGTTATTTGGACTTGATAAAACACTATGCAAGTATAGACTATTCAGCATTTAGTTACATGTAAGATTATTGTTCCGCATAAACGTGTTTAAGTTGAGTTTAACTAAACTGTTTCTTGAATAATTTATTAATTAACAGGACTCTATTTGAAGTTGCAAGAGTAATTAGAAAAATTACAAAAGTAGTTTTCTGAAGTGTCTATAATCAAGTTTCTGATTTAAGATTTTGCACAGCACTTTAAAATATAGTTTTAATTCCCCTTGAGAAGGAATGAAGAAGTCTTATAAGAACCTGACATAATAACTGAAGGCCAAACTGCGACTGTTATAATATATTAGGAATAGTCAAGAGTAATTAAGTGTCACATAACTCACAATATGTTGAAATAAATTAGGACTTAACTATGAATCTTGAATAAAAATATATATATATGGGCAAAGGTATTCAAAGATGGAGAAGTAAAGAGTTGTCATATTTCCATTTTTCTCTTCTGAAGCTGCTGGTTATCCTTTAATATAATGGAGCTTGTGCAAATTTTATTTAGTTGAATTGTCGCTAGGGAATAAAAGAAACGGGAATGCTCAGAGTACACGAGAGCAAATTCCCTGCCCTCCCAGGCTGACTTTAATGGTTCCTCGACTGTGGTTGCCCTTAAAAGCCAACTTACCACAAGCTAATGCTCCTGTATGAAATTTTAAACACCAATGGATGGGATCAAAGATTTTTAGACGTCTGTGACAGCACCCATTTCATCCCTCGTGGCCTGTGCTGGCCTTGACGAAAGATCCCTGTGTCAAGTGATGCTGAAAAGCCAAAATGACACTGCTGGTGCACTAGAAATGTCTGCGAGGGTGTATGTGTGCATGTGTGAGGTGTGTTTACTCACAAGGAGAACACTGAAGTAGGTATGATGGGAATGGAAGAGAAACTGTTTGGATTTCTAACATGTCATGAATGTGCTCTAAATTGACAAACAACTTAGATCTTCAGAGTTGGAACTGGCTTCTACTGCAAGATTAAAGAGAAAAGAGCACTTAAACACATGCAGGGACTTACTAACATAAGAAAAGATAAAACTAACGTAAAATATAAAACTTTCCTTAGTTGCTTTTTAAATAGCAATATTGACTCCCCTGGAGAGATGAATAGCTCATAAACATTCATTGTGATAGGATCTTATTTTGCAATACTTTATGCAGTAACTTTAATTTATTTACACAAATCCTGTAAAAATATTTCAATAGTTTTTACGACTTCATCCCAGTCTAATTTGGCAGTTATTATAGACTTTTTAATTATTATTCTCACTGCAGACATAAATAAGTTTAAGATGGCCTTTATCTAATTTATTACAATCAACAGATTATACTAATAGCATCTTGTCTAGTTTTTCTTGTATTAAAAATGGCTAGTAATAAATAGGCCTGTGTGTGATATTTCTACCTTAGAAAATATGCTCTGGTCAGCTTAAAGTAAACTATTTTACTGTCATAAAAATATGCTTCTGTTACATTTGCTGATGGTAACCAAGGAGCTAAATCTCAATGATTTTCAGTTAAAATTGGCACATGATAGATATTGCATTTATTTCAGGTTAACTTTTTCCTTTTGAAGCATTTGTGGATTCAATGCTTCATGCTAATACATTTCATGAACAATTTTGCACCCAGAGACTGTATCAGAATACACTGTCATCATCATGAATAAGAATACAGTGTGAAAGTGCAAATTTCCACATTTGTGACCATATAATTTAAAGCAAGAACAATAATTATGTACTTATGAAATTAGCATAGGTGCAGAATGAATTCCATGTTGCAGTTAACGGTGAAAAATGCTCTGTGATTCTAGATTGATTTTTTTTCTCCTAGGAAAAAACAGACCACATTGGAGATTTTAGTGAATCGCTTTAGGACCAAAAACATTTTAGAAGTTGAATTGAATTATGTTCATGCCAAGATATTATTTCCTTCTTAGAAAGCATGTTGTAAGTGAAGTAGAAGAACATCGTCATTTTCTTTTTTTTCCATTTCTTCCACCTTTCAGGAAGTTAATATTGTTCCAATTTTTCAAAGGAAATGCAAAAGGAATGATGTTGATGGGAGCATTGAGGCAGAGTCACCCTATCTGGGGTCCTTAAATTGAATATCTCCAGATCAGACCTTACTTCTAGCTTGAGCCAAAAACAAAGCACTGCTTGCATATTGTTTAATCCAGGATTAGATTCACCTGTAATTGGGTCTGCATGGAGTGAGTTAAGTGTTAAATTGCTCTTCAGTGAGGGGATGCCACCCAATGTGCCTGGGCAAACCATCTGGGGAGCAAAAATGAGCGTGTAACAAGGTGTGAATATATGGAGTAATAGTGAACTGAATAAACAAGAGTCTCACTGTTCTGAAAAGTGTTTTGCAACATATACAGCAAAGTCTGAAGTACATTAGACAATATGGGCTTTACCATACTTATCTCAGCTTACTGAATCCCCTTGCTGGCTCACCACAATGACATTCTGAGAAAGGAGAAGCTGTTGCCACATTAGTGGTGTTCACACGTGCATTTGGGGGCAATTCCATAATGGAGTAGAGTGAAAGCCATTAGAGTTGTGGTAACAGTAATAGTTGAGCCTCTGCAGCAGGTGCTTATAGAGGTTTTGTGTCCATTTTGGCCCTCATCATTATGAAACAGTGAATGAGTGTAAGAGGATCCATTTAAATGTGAATGGGAGGCAATTTAACACATGCATGCATCAAGTGTTGTTGGCTTTCAATATGTTCTCGTCCTAATTCTATGCCTGTCATTGATTGCTGTAGTTACTAATGGCAAACTGCTTCCTAATTCTTCCTCTGTCTAACTGACTGAATTACAGCCTTAAAATGTGTGAAATTTATTTTTTGCATGCTTGTTGTCTTAATTTTTTTCCCCCAGTCTCTCTTGTTCTGTTTTGAAACGGTCTTAGTCCTCTGGGTTTCATTGTGCTTATTCTCTGCGCTGCCCCATTTGGATAGGATTAATATTCCTGTGGGATGAGGGTGAAATATTAGCCAAGTTCCATGGCAACTGGACTGATTCTCTTGGACAGCCTAAGTCAGTGGTGTCATTTAGACAACAACGAGACACAACCTAGCCTGACAACCCGTAACATACACTGAGCTGCTTTCTACAGCCAGTTAATTACATCAGCCCATTTAGCAAGCTGGTAGAGTCTCCTAATCATTTTCCTTTTGCTGTGTGGGCTCTTACAAATAATTGCATTTGGTGTAATGTTTTTGTTTTTGCACATTAGGCTTACCAAAAAGCCTATTTAAATGATCCCACAACACTCCTTTAAAACCCGAGCCAAGCCTGGTGAAATGAAGTAAACAATAAAGAAAACTTCTTCGGACAAAATAGACTTAGAAATTGCCTTAAAACACAGAGTTTTCTCTTTAACTTAAGATGCAAATGACCTATAAATTACCAGTATTAAATTAGATCCATAAAGAAAAGACAGGTGTACGCAATCAAATGTATGGGCGAGCAAATGGACATTGGGAGGCGTAAAGAGCACGCATCATACGTTAGAGTAATACAATCTTGAAACTTTTAAGGTGTGAAATAAATAAACCACAATCAACGTTTGAAAAGTTTTACAAAGCTGGAAAATAACTTAAAAATGTTCTTTTTCTGAAACAGCTTTTTGAGTCACACTCACATGAATAGGTGGTACTTCCATTTATGGAAGATCAGTGTCTGAAACTCACAGAAAAGATGTTTTTTTTGCAAAAAAAAAAAAAACAAAAAACGCCTGTTGCATGGATGGATGATTGCCCATTAGTGCTGCAAGGATCATCTATCCACGAAACGAAAAGCTTTGGCATTCATTCATTTTGAATGAGACAATAGAATTACATACACAACTAGCATTATCGTTAGAATATTGAATCGTGTGTTGCTGGACAGAACCAGAGAAAAAAGTATTACATTATGGACAGTATTATCCAGAGTTTTTTTTTTTTTAATTATAGTTTTGTGTCACAATAAGTCAATTGAGAGAATTGAGAGACGGGTTTAATGGAAGAGTTACTCAGTTTATTAGTTCTCTAATTTACCACTCTTACATATTTTTTTTTATCTCTATTGACATATTTTCGTCAAATTTCTTCTTCAAAGGTTTTTAGTTGTATTATAAAAGAAAAACTTATGACGCTGCTGAAAAATCTGGCAACATTAAAACACATCAAAGCACTTTGGGCAGAGGATGACAGGAGACTGCAGGTAGCCACATTTTGTTATCAAAATCTTTGATCATTCTAACGGAAGTTGCTTTAAAACATTTTTTCTAGGTTTTCTAGACTAAGATTCATTTTGAAGTCCAAAAAAATTTTTGTTTTAATGCAGCGATGCATCATTACCCACCAATAAACAATCACCAAGCAGACAGACTGACAGTAAGCCTTATTGCATCAGTTTGCACCATGCACATGCAGGACAGACTATTCCATCACCATTATCCACTCAAAAAATTTGTAAACATTTCTTGTCCACAATGGCATTTATATGAATGTTTTATGAGTGTGTCTTGGCTATGTTCACAATGCGAGCCAAACACAACAAGCCACATAGTCACAGCCAGAGATCATCATTTAGTCACCTAAAATGTTTCCTGAAATCCCATGGAGTAGTTTCCATCTCTAAATAGTGGATGATGCAGTTATGAAGGCAGCTTTGATATCTGCATAAATTTGCAGAGTAAATTAAAAAAATCTCCATGTTAAATAATCCTCACAGCCTGGAATATTGATAGATTGGTCAACTGCCCAAAATAACTTCCACAGTTACAAATTTCCCCTATTGGAAATGCTGTACTTTGGCAAACACTTTGTTTATCTGTCTGTCTGTTGAAATCTCTATTTCTCAGCTAATAGTATTAAATTTCAGCCTTATGAGCCCCCTTGACTCATTTCCTGGGAGTTATTGAAAAGGTTTCAGTTATTTGTATCTTTAGTAGATGTAATCTTAATTTCATCACGTTTCTTTCGATTGGCAGTAATAACTTTGAAGGGAATAATGTCATCAATTAAAAATGTTTTTGTAAAATCCTTCAAAAACGGATAAATTTGATTTATTATCACCTTGTTTTTTCTCGTGGAAACAAACTTTGTGCCTGACTAAAATTATTCATTTTAAGTCTACATTTACCAGGAATGAACAATTCAGGGCTTAACTGTATATAAGCACAACTATGTTTAAAGACATCTTCTGATGCCAAATGAACATTTGGGCGGTGATGCAGTGGGCTGGAAGGATCTTGAAGGAAAGATCCACATGTCAGTATTGCAACAAATCTGAAGAAGCCTCTGACTGCAGTATGACAATCTCAAGCCTAACATGACATGCCAGCACCTCAGTAACCAGGCAGCAGAGACAATATTTCACGTTAACATGTTCTGGATGACACCGTCAGCAGTTGGCAAGCACTGCTAATCGGCCTCATTTGCCTTTGTTGCTCCGCTTTAAATCTGTGTCTGGCCATATGGCTAGAAAGATGGGCTGAGAGATGTTGGAGTTGGGGTAATGATCCCATTGTGATCAATCGAAGAGATAGTTTCAACTTCTTTTCTTTTCTCTTCAGTCTCATTTTCAACTTATCTGGGACTTGGGGTTGTAGTTCTGCTGCTCCCAGTCAGTTGTAAAACCAATACTTGAAAATATATGTTAAAAGTAATGTAGCTCATATGTTTAATGTGTTTATTACAAGGTTTCAGGTCAAGTTTAAGACATTTGATCACATCAGACACGGAATACTAATAATAGAAAAGGCAGCAGATATGCCTCTTCTGTAACAATTTTAAAGGGATGTTTTGCTTAGCGAAAATAGTTAAAGCTAAGTTAAATTAAATTTACAACTCAAAAATAATGTGTACGTCCCCGGATATTTCAACCAATACAAATGTTGCCATGTGAAATATTCTTTATGATAAAATGAAGCAGAAGATGAAATATGACAGTTTTTATAAATGTATTTATAAAAAATGCCCTTCCACATCTACTTTGCCAGTCAGTATTAAGATGGCAAAAATAGTGTAGTGATACAGTTATACTGGTGCTTCTCAATAACGCTTAAAAGAAAAAGAAAATAAACTATACTTGTAAGAGAAGATTCTTTATAAATATCATATTTGAAGTCCTTCTATTGTGACAACCTCTTTAAAAACCTTTCGGTCTGCCTGAGCTTGAAAATGGGTGCTCTTCTAATTAGATTTGCCTTCCCCTCCTCTGCTCCAGTCCTAACAACATCCTCGGGAGTTTTACACATGGAATGGAAGGCCATAATAGAGGTTTTTACTCAATAATTGTTTTTTTCCCCTGCTTCTCTTTGACTGCTGTCTGCATATGATGTGCTTGGTCTGCAGACAGATTGGGAGTACAGCTTCTCAAATCTCATATCAATCATGCTTCATTTCCATTCTGCACACCTTAATTTGAAAACACGCACAACCATTTTGGCCTTCCACATCTACTTTGAAAATATACTTCTGCGTGTTGCTTAGTCCTCCTTTCTTAGTGTATTTCACAGTTATTGTAGTGTGAGTCCAAAGACAAATTGCAGCAGTCATCCAGACAGATTCTGGGTGGTGAGGGCTCTCAGAAGCTCTTGAGTACCATGTCAATAACTTTGATCTTATTAACACAGAATGTTGGAAGGGATCAATGCACTTCTGTCACGCAATCGCAGCTTTCCCAATGTCTTGATTATAACTAGTTATCATTTTAATATGGCCGTTTGGCATAGCAGTGGTAATTGTCCCTCTGTCATTGTTAATTTGTCTCCATTAGTTAGTGTTGGAGTATAGGCAGTGCACCAAATGAAGACCATGTTCTAAATGACATACTCCAGAGCACTCTAATATTAATTCTGTGAAATGAAAACAAGAGCAAAGTAGGAATGTAATGAGCATTAAATCATTTACCGTATATTACACTACTAGATGGCATAATGGATGCAGGGCAGTATTTTACAGTTAAGATATTGTATGCTGTAAAAAAAATTTCCACAGGTTATTTCAATAGATTACGTTATCATGAACAAATAAGCCCAGCAAATGTTTTTGAAGCAGTAATGGGAAGGGAGGTCTTTTATGACCGTGTACATTATGAAAAAAAATCTAAGATTATTTAAATAGCTTTTATGGATAATATTTTTAGTATAGGAGGTGGATGGCTTAATAACTTCAGAGCTTGAGGAAGAGATGCTAGAGATTATTCTTTCACAGCTTTTAGAGGCTGGATTTGTTTTAATGCCCGGCTGTCGGGATGATGGTGTTAATGGAACAGTTCCTCATGCTGCTTTTTACTCCACCTGCAGCTCAAGACGCATTGTAATGGAGCTATTGTACGCACTCGACTAGAATTATGGTATAACTGCAAAGTGGCTCATATAAATAGTGTTTTGCCCGGCTGGTTTTTATGGCTTGGAGTTAAGGACAAAATTAAGAACTGAGAAGATGGTTGGGGGGCTATTTCCTTACAAGAACCAGATACGAAAGCAGCCAAAGATAAGCCCGGTACTGGGACTGAAGCTATAACTGAGGCTTCGACTGAGGTGGTGATAGTAATTTATGCAACAGTCCGCTGCATGGATTGGCTTATCTGAGGCTCTGCCTCTGAAGTTTGTTAACTACTAGGCTACTAGGCTGTTATTACTATGTTTATAATGCCAGTGACTGCTAAAATGTGAGCCACAAGTGTTGATTTCTCATTATGAGGTAATCGGATTAGATGTTGTAGCAGCACACATGTGAAAAAGTTAAATGAGTGTGAATATCTGTGGCACCAGATTTAACTCAGATTCCAAAATTGTACTTTAAAAATGGTTGACCTATCATGTGTCATGTGTCAAGCTCAATGACAAAGTCAACACAACTAAAAAGACGGCGGAAGAGACAAGCATGAGCGACACAGTAATTCCTAAAACTCAAATAGATTTTCCCTTGTAAGAGCTTTATAATTGCATTCACCTGGCATTTCAGGTATAATCTAATCCCTGCTGACTTGTAAGCTAAAATTAAAACCAGCATGGCCTCACAGGACTGAGATGAAGAACCACTTTAAAACACACGTGCAGAGGGAAAGCTACAGGGTTTCCAGATCTATTGCCACTGTCACAGTGATGACTAATATGGAAAAACCAAGTGAGCAGCTCTCCCCTCGCAAGTTCAGCAGCTCAAATATAACATAGCTTGAAGCTATAGAGTAGAGGTCTCCTGGTGTCACTTCATTCATTAGCCATATTAGCATATGCGGGAATTCTGCTGAGAAGTGGGAACTGACAGTGCAATATTCCTCCATATTTGTTGTCATCTCTGTCCGCTTTCTTTCCTGCGTAATTGTAATTGTAATTGTAAGGCCTCCCTTACATAAACCAAAGATTTTCTACCTCGTTCTTGTGCTACTAATGACCTGACCTTTAAGTGACAATCCTTAATTGTCTTTTAGAGAGAGGCTGTAAGTGATCAGATTTGGTTGTGCAATTACTGCAGTCAAGGTCTTAATTGCGGGTGCCCTTTACTCTTACGAGGTTGTCAACAGCTTGTACTTTTTAAATCTGACAAAATGACATAAACAAAAGCTGTTGAAGCTCTTAAATTTGAAATATTTTACATGCAAAATAATTCTCATGGAATACGAAGAAGAAAATCAATTTTATATATGGATACATTGGAGGAAAATTTGGTGCCAACAATTTGTGAAAAACAAGCAGAAAAAAAATGAGGTTTGTATATATAGATTGCAATATATACGAACGGCAATAAAGTATATATAGAGTATGTATACCGACTAGTGAAAAGTACTGAAGTTTATAAATATTTGAGTGAATTTCTGAGTGACTAAAACTCTCAAAAGAATGCACTGAAATGTGGCAAAAGAAAAATAATCTAAAACTTGGAAAGCAGGCAACAATCAAATCAAAGTCCAACAGTAAAACAAGAACATTTTAACTACAATATCAGAGTTGTAAACAGCAATGCTGGATGATAATTTACTTTAGCCTTTTAAATTTGTACACCATTGAAATCCAAGGCAGATGTCCCAAAGACTTTTTGGGTATTTTAATCATTCCCTCCTCCAAGCATAGCAAGCATAAAACAAAATATAATGTATAAAGTATTGGTCTGATTTTACTTCAGTTATACCATTGATACATACATACATGCAAACAAAGTGCTCCAAGGGCAAGCTTATGCAATAATCCATGTCATGTTGATGTATAAAACTGCTGTCTTATTAAATTTCAAGCATATTAACTTTTACACTGACAATCTTTCAAATTTCTCTCTCCAAATAAATTTAGTCAAATAAGGCTTGTTTTTTGTCTTTTTGCTTTTGTCTTGAAATATTGCGCAAATACTTGGTTTAATTATTTACAGTTTAGATAACATTTAGAGGGATGGCACGTAAATCACATGAAAATGGAAATAATTAGATTTTTGCTCAGCTGTTGACATTAGATGAAGTGCAATTACCGTAAATACTTTGATGTCACTTAAAAAAACAATGAAATATAAAGATTTGTATGTTGATTAAAAAAATTTAAAAAACGAAGTAAAATTCCAGGAGGTGAAAGACGTGGTCTAATACCCTATTTGTGGGTCATTTTAATGTACGTCTAATATGTTCAAGTTCACAATGGGGACTTTTGAAATCAAGTAATACCCAGTTTAATGGCTTGTCCCCACAGCTTGCTTTGTGTAGTCACAGTCTTTCACACTGCTTTTACAATCCAATCAGACAAGTCACAGAGACTGATCAATAAGCAGATTTCAAGTGAAGTGGTGTTACCCTGTGATAAACTAAAAGATACATCCGTGTATCTTCCCTTTGAGATCCCACGGTAGCCCACTCATTCTTTTCTACTCATCTCCTCTGAGCCACATTTAGCTGATTGGAACGTCCTCGGCAATGGTGGCGTTTGATCGATTCATTGGTTGCAGAGTGAGAAAATAAGGAGGAGTGAGTAGATGAAGGAGCACAAATGGAGCTTGTTGCACAGGCTCAGACGGCAACCCTGTTACTGATGCCATTCACATTAGCCAAGCTTATCTTCCTGCCATATTCACACCCACACACACGCATATACACCTATGTAATTTATTCGAAGGGCCAACACCCCTGTGGTGCTCCTACCACACATGTGTTTTCACTTATTTTGGCTCATTAGGCCTATTCAAAGCACCGCTAGAGTACAGATTGTGCTTGATAGAAAATTCTCTCTTGATTTTCATTTTTGTTTTTCTATTAACTCAGTGTGTATCAAGAGTATAGGCTACAATTTTTCTTAAATGCAGTTGCTTGAGACTTTGCATCAAATCAGAGGGCAGTAATTCTTTGTCTTCTGATTCGTTTCTCAAGGAAAAACATCTGAAATGCAGATTAGGCTGATAGAGAACCTGAGGATGGGAACTTAGTTTTTTTTTAAAGGCCAGTTTACGTTTTTTTCCCTCTTTTGTGCATTACATAATTCTTCAATTTATTCTTACAAAGATTACATACTTTTGATAGGTGCTGCCATGTTTAATCAGCTATGATTTTTAAGTGACACTTGATAACACACTCACCGGTCACTGTATTAGTTGCACCTATTAAACTGCTTTTTAACACAAACAGTGAATCACACAAATGCATGGCAGCAATTCAGTGCAGCTTGGGAGCTAGATGTAATGAAGACATGTTGCTTGTCTCAGAAATCAGTTCAACTGAACTCATTTTCATTTGGGACAGAATTTGACATACACAACATAAAGTCATTGATTTATAAATAGGAGTGACAGCAGACAAAGAATAATGTTTGGTGCATAATCAAGTGTTAAAGACATGGTTCTGTGTTGTCCTGTAATGGAGTTGTAATCTGTCCAGAGTGCACACTGCCTCTCATCATCAAATGACCTCGGATAACTCCTGAAATCCTGCAAGAAAAACCAGGCATAGACAAGGACAGATGGTTAAAGACCTTTTTATCTATTACTATTTATTTTTACAGAGCTTTAATGTACTTGTGAAATTGCTTGAAATTAAAAAAATGGTTTGAATTTGGCAAACAATCCCATAAAAAAAAGCATGCATTAACACATCTTGAAAGGTTTACACCTACGGTATGTGTATAAACCACACATCCAGAATTTCACCTCCTGAAGCAGTATTCACTGTTTTTGTTTACGGTCAAGTTTACATTTTTGGCTTTTAGCGGATCATGAGAGGTGATACAGAAAGTCTAACTGAACCGCATCCAAGATGAAAAGTTGTGTGGGCTGTCAGATACAAAGCACGCAGTGTTTTTTATTTGTTTTTAAATAAAAGGTTTAGGCTTTTAGTACTACATGGACAGAGAGAGATTAGAGTGCTGCTCATACCATTTTGTCACTTTTGAGAAAAAACAAACTGAAAAGTATGCCTTAAAACACTTGTAAAAATGCAGCAGTGAGGAAGCAAGCAATTTATTTTTACAGCTTTTCGGTTTTTCTTACACTTATCAAAAAACATTTTTTAAACACCAATGATAGTAATATGTGAAAATTTTCAGAAGAAGAGGTATGCAATTTAGCAGGAGCTGTGTGGGTTGGACTACATAGTAAACGTGTTGCTCTTACAATACAATATTCTGTTGGAAAATCTTTGGTTGAGGCATTAAATCCGATTCACCATCCCATGACAATTGGGCTCTTCAGAGGTTCCCCCAGCAGAGTGATTAATTTAATGGTTCTCTGTAGCACTGATGTAATTCGGTCAGTGCCATTAAATGTATTGAGTTTGTCTCTCACTCCTGTTATGATCCTACAGGTCCCACAAGCTGCCAAAAAATTTGACAAAACAAACAAAATAAGCTAAGAAGGAGACGATCGTATTCTTCGTCAGTGAAAGAAGTGTAGTCTTACATTCTTAAATACCTAGCTCAGAAGAATCTTTATTGAGTTAAATGTTTTATTGAAAACAGTTTATTCTTTTTGAAATTTATAAACTGTAGTGCTTTGCTTTTATTCAGTTTTCAAACCCCTTCTACTTTTTTCACATTTTGTCATATTGCAAGTTTATGTCAGAGACCAATACAATTATTTTTTTCATAATTGATCTCTGACACCTTCACAAAAACGTGTCAGGCATTTATGCTGTGATTTAATCATTCAAAGATGGACTCCACTTACTGCTTCAGTGACTTTTAAAGTGATCTGGTTTGCACATTATTTTGTTTCTGGCTATGAGTGAAAGAAGTGGACTGAATTAAAATGAATATCACATGTATTTGTGAAGCATTTTAAAATCTATCTTTCATTCTCCTTCTTTGTCCTTGTGTTGGTCTACCACACAAAATCCTGACACAATGCATTAAAACTTGTGGTTTGGACATTAAAATAGCAAACAAAACAAAGCCTTTCAAGATGTGTGATTATTTTTACTCTCCAGCTCCCCATAGAAATAAATAAATGAAGGAGGACAGAAATTCCAGAAGGAAATCTGCATTGAGTAACAATTCCCTTGCATGGGATTTTTTTCCCCAGATATTTTTAATTTAAAAACTTACATTCTCATTATTTATATGAACCTCACACTTCAGTGTCTTATTTGCTGTCCAAATGAAAGCAATCTCACTATGACTTCAGGCCAAATGACTGGACATTCTCATTCTAATGCACCAGTGAAATGATGGGGTTGACTCCAGGCCCTGTTGCCAGGTCTGATGCATGGTTTTTGGGAGGTGGCAGTATGCCACTTTGAAAAGGATGCCATCTCTCAACTGGAAGGTAGCAGTTTAAGCTTCTGTGTTTCTAAGCATTTGCCTAGGTTAAGTATCTTTAAGCAATTCAGCATTCCATGCCAACTTTGCACTTAAGGCCCAGCAACCAATATAACTTTGGAAGACTAAAAATTTGGGTTTATGATTAATAGCATTTTAACACAAAATAAAATTCTGTTATTGTTGTTATGTTGGTTATGAAGAGATGTTCTGATCTTAAAACTTGAAGGCAAAATGCCTAAAAACGGATTTGAGCCAAACATTTACCGCTGCCAACCCAGTGTCTAATATAGAGGAAGCCAACAAATGCGAAGTTAAAACTCCACACTCGCATTTTTTCTGGATCATGTTTGTTGAGTTCTCTACTTTAGCACAATTAATCTCCAGGGAGGGAACACAGAGGGGGATGGGAAGGGTTGAATGGGGTCACGAGAATACTGACGTCATGTGTGTTTGAGCTAAAATTCCCATCATGAGAGGTCAGGTTCTTTCATCCTGAAACCTAGATTGAAAGCATTTGTGATCTTCTGATCTTCCTAAATCTTAATCTAACAGATGTCTGACCTTTAGTCAAAATGGCTGCCTCAAACCCACATCACTGATAAAATAATACCACACAATAGCACTACATCATGGGAAGAGCACGGAATAGAGTTTTTGAACTATAATTGCGTTGTAGTTCAACAATTGGAACGCAACAGCCTTGTTGTAATTTTTCTGTTTACACAATATGAACAAAATGAATTAGTGCTAGTTTTAACAGTCAACACTCTGTTTTTGTTCAGAATTTGTTGTCTTCAATAGATTTCTTCTTTACTATTTTACATATTTAGAGAAGCACAATGATTTTTTTTTTCCAATGTTTGAAAAGCTTGTTGTCCTGCTACTTCTATACTTTAAAGAAATTTTAAAGGCACATTCAACTAGGAGAGGGCCCCGATGTAGATCCAGACAAATAGGATTGTTTAGCAAACAACCCTCCATGACTAAATCTGCATTCCTGAAATTGGTGAGCTGCAATTGTTAAAAAAAAAAAAAAAAAAAAGTATCAAAATCAAACACCAGCTTGAATAATTACAACTTATTTAAAAAAATTACATTGCTTTTGGTTTTTGCCTAATTTCTAACTTCTTGAAAAGAAGTAGTTTTATTTTATTTTGAATAATTTGGGTTGTCTGTGTGGATCCTGTTTGGTTTTCATAGTCTAATTTTGCACGCAATGATTTTGTGACTCAAAATTGATGTATCTGAAATAGTGGAATAGTTTAGGTTTAACACAATAAATTAGTAATAAGTTAAATACTTGGGTCATCACAATGAAAGCATTGCAGTCGTGAAGATAAACTAAAGACAAACAACCAAACCTCTTAAGCTATTCTCCCACATTCACTGGTTTTGTGCTCAGCATATTTTCTCAAAAGGAAATTTCAGCTCCTACTTATTTGAAAACCCCACAAAAGAAAAAAATCTCTTTAAGGAACGTTTTGAGTGTAACATGACCACAGTCAGTCGAGATTACAGCCACAGTTTGTAAAGTGTACAGCAAAAGGCTGCCTCAGGTAAGATTAACTTCAGGCATTGCATATCCCAGATAAGATGTCTATGTCGCTCCCGTTGTGTGTCTTTCTTCTGCACTGATATGTCTCCATAAGCACGATCCATTTTTAGATTCCTTTTTCTTTTTAGTGCTACCTTCTTTAACTGCAAGATTATCTAACAATCGACAGACTGCGCGAATAAGTGGATTGAGCCTGAGCTTGTGTGTTTGTGTGCGCAAGCTTATTTTTCTCAGTTTTCTTTTTTTTCCCTTTCTTCATCCATCTGATGATCCATCATAGATGTATTTTTTATGCCGTCTTGATTATTCATTTGGGTTTTTTAACTATGCAGCATCGAAAGTCTCAGTGAAGTCTAGTAAATTCTGTTTGAAATCTTGTTGGGACTCTGCTGGCAGTTTGCAGGCTTTTTTTCTGAGTCGGCTCAGCTTGGCATATAGCTGGCACATCCGACCACACTTTGCCCTTCACAGTTTATGACTTGGGAGTGCTGCAGTGAAATGTACGCAGAGATAAACAGAACAGAACTGGTACTTTTATAGAGGGGAAAAGAATAAAAACAAACACAAACCCATAAATAAAAATAGTAAAAAAAAGCCTGGAACAGCTCTCAGGATGTGCAAGTGTACTCAGATCACCAGATTTAATAAAAAATCTCCAGTCAGCATTCACATGAACTCCATTAGACTCTGTGGTAGAGGCTGATTTCTATGCAAAGCAGAAAATGCGCTTTGAGCATGTCCCCTCGCAGCTTTAACCAAAACTGACAGAACTCCAAAACCCCTTCTTCAACAGACAGATTCACTCACACACACATGCACACACGCGTACACGCACATATGCCCAGCGATATCTATAATTTAGCATCAGTGTATCTGTGTGATGAAGTCTGTAAGCAGCGGGAACGCCTGTATTCAATGAGCATCTTAGAGTCTGGCCTGATCAAAGGATCGGCAGGTCATTAGGTTAGATATTCGGTAATCAAAGTTAGTGTGAGGAGAAGGCATCTAGAGGACCCCGTAGGCTCTGAAGTTTTCAAAGCTGAGAAACGTGGAGGGTGTATTAAGAGTGGTCGAGTTCATGCATACTTTCCCTGTCTTTATTATAACACATAGCTGGTCTGTGTGAGGAGTAATGTTTTGCACAGACTATAGAGAACAAACTACTGTCACTTGCAATCTATCCAGTGAACATCAGAGGTGAGACTTTTATAGATGTAAGAAAATGTGTATTGGTTAAACTAATGGAGCTACCGGGTGCATGTGTGGATTGAACCCTGAAGCCTATTATGTACTTTGAAAATGTATATAAATACTGACTGAAAAATATGGTTTGACAAAAAAAAAAAAGAAAAAAACTTGGATCCTAGGTGCAGCTTAGCATTGAAATTGTCAAGTTAAGTGAAAAGAATGTTTAAATATTCACATATGATTTGGTTGGGTTCAGCACTACTACAGTTCTGTTTCTGGTTTTGGTGATTACAGTTTTTTCCTTTGCTCACTTTACAAATCTTGTCCAGCATTGTAAAGATCCTGTCATTTGCATTTAAAAATATTTTGTGTTGTCGAGGATGTGTCATGTAAAAAAACTGAAAGTTGAGGCAAATTGCTGTTAGACATGTCCTGATAACAGATCTGAGGCAACAGCTATTTTTGTTTTGGGTAACATGGCTTGTCACCTGGGATGCAATTCTTTCAAGTGGCAGCATAAAGCAAAAAAGTTGAAAGAATGGCTTTTATGTAGCTCGTTTGCATGTCCAATCGATGTAGAATGGGCACCTTCTGTGTTGTTGGATGGCGTCAGAGTTGTAAGCGAATAAAACTGTCCATCCCAGCTGGGTAGGTTCTGGCTTACTGTTAAATGACCTCTTTCTCACTCAAAAGAGAATATCTGAAACACAGTTTGAAATTAATCATTTTTCCTACTAAAAGTGATTTCTGTAAATTTTACTCAGGAAATAAATGGTTTTTTTTTTTTTAAATGGTCAAATCTCAACTAATAGAATAAAGTTTTTTATATGCTTAAAATAAAGCCTTACAGTAATTCACATTTTGAATGTGAAGTACTGTTAATGTTTGATACATTCAGCTTATATCCCTCTTAATCATTTAGAAAAACTTTTTAAAGCTACATTCAATTTTAACACTGCTTAAAAATCCATTAAAAGGTTTGAAATGATACAAAGATTACACATCCAAAAATATTGCAACTGTTACACAATTGCAACATTTTAAATTTCAAAATTTTGAGGTATTTTATGTGAACATTAAGAATTTGTTCTAGACATCTCTAAGCTGCTGTGACATTTAAGGAAGTGTTAAAAATAACGATTGATGTTGTGGGTCTTACAGTCAACTTAGATAATATGTGTGTATGTGGTGATGTTGCTGGATTTTGAATATTATGTGTTTATATTAACAAGCATCTCAATTCTTAAGAGTACTTAAGCTTTCTTGTTTTTGACATGTCAAACTGTCAATGAGTTAAAATTTGTAGTTGTAGTTGCGAATCGAAAGGTTGTACATTGTCCATTTTTAAAAGAAGACAAAGTTCTCAGAAGTCTGCACTAACGTTCATCTTAAGTTCATATTTCAGTTATAGCATTTTGTTTTTGGATTGTTACACATGCAGAAGATGTCTCAAAGTTTCAACCTTCGTCACAACTAATAATGGCCACAACAAAGTGATGACCCAGCTGGTTAGAGTGATGCAAGCAACATTTCAAGTGGTTTGAAGCGTCAATGGTTGTTGTTTTGGAGGGGCTTAAAACAATTTTTGCCACAAACAATGTACCCAACAGTAATTGGTGTAATATCCGATTTTGGTAGAGTGGCCTCTCTGGGCTTAATTTCTCCAGGCCAAGAGAGACGAGTCAATATAAAGTAATCAGAAAGTGTCATGTCCTCCATTTGCCTGCGGAGAAGCCTAAATGAATGTGGAGCCTGGTAGCCTCGCTCAGTGGTTGAGTCGTTTGTCACCAAAGTGCGGAGAAGGCAGCTTGTTCAAGACCTCCTCAAGGGTCATTGGCTGTTTGTAATCAAAGGGCCTATTCTGTTAATGCACCACTGTGACCGAGTGTCGTGTGTGAGTCACCACGACACCTACATGGAACAAACAAGACAGGCATGTCATTTGAAAAATGGCTGAAATGAAAGGGATCGCTGTTTGTATGCATCTCTACATTAACAGGATTTATCTAGCTTCTGTCCAAAAATAACACAAACATCTTAAGACATGCCTTACAGGAGACATATTTTCTCCTGTAAGGTCTACTGTTGTCTAGTGCTTTTCTATTTTGGTCTAATAGCAAAACACGAGCCAAAACAAGTGCTTAGAGCATTTTAATAGGTGTATAAAATTCCTAGGATGGCTCCCAAATAATAGCTGTTGAGATGGTGAGTGATGACAGAGTGTTTCACAGAACTAAAAACTACCAAAAAAAATAAATAAATCACAACCCTTTATATCAATAGTACTAAAGATTCCAACCCATAGAAAATTCTTACTTGTTAATCATACAGTATGCTTCTCTAAAATGAATAGAGAACAAAAAGGAACAACTACCAAACACCAAATGCTATTTTTTTTTACTGGTTTTAAATTGTATTTTTAAATAGCAACTAATGAAAAAAAGGGCACATAGCAATGAATAATGAATATATTTATATATATATATTTTTTAGCAGCAGAAATTGTTTTTTTTCTCTAATTGTGTTAAAATAGAGAATAAAACAGTTTATGGTGTTGAGGATTTAATTTGGAAATGAATGATTTAAGAACCTTTAGTTTACAAAATATTATTTTTTCCAGTAAATTATTTTTAATCAAATATCGCCTTTAAAGACGACGACAGAAACATACAAGCTATTGGAGTTTTCTATGGTTGTACAGAGCGACAAGAAACCCTGCACTGCCCCTCCCCACGGGTCTCTGCAGTGTGCTATTGGGTTTGTTGAAGGAAGGTTGCAACATTTTTCACTTTCAGCTAATATTGGCTGGAAGTGTTACCTTCAAAAGATATGGTACATTTCTTTAAAAGAACTAGCTCTTGGATTTTTTTATTATAAGAAAAGTATAATATAAGGTAATTCAATTTTTTCTTAAAATTTGAGGTAAATACTGTGTTACTATAATACTTTGATAAGTCCTTCCTACTCTGGGAAACTCATTTTTACCCACAGCTAAAAGAAACTATTACTAACGGTACTTGAATCACATTTGAGGTGTTCTGTTTGACCCTTCTGTCAGCTGCAGATTTCTTTATGTGAAGACATTTTACAATCTTCATAAATGTAATGTAGGTCAGGGTATATCACTGACTGGTTTAAAAGAAAGAAAAAAAATTGGAGGAGTGGGATAAAAATTTTGATTTTTTTCCCCCCTGCTTCTCAACCATTTGATGCTTCATAAGTTAACCTAAAAGGTGGGAAATAAGGTTTTCCCCTGGTTAGATTTAGAGCCCAGAAATAGGAAAAGTCACCCAAATGTCAAATTGAGGTTGTGTAGTAATAACTCTAAGCTGTCTGCAGTGTCCTTCAGGAGCTTCAAAACCCACTGTTTCTGTTTAACACAATCATACTGTAAAAAATGTTGCAGTCATGCAATCATAAAGGTTTTTTTCAGTTTTTCTATGCTGCATAAATGCGTTCTCTAGTAATTTGTCTTTCCGACACAACATTGGTCCATATTTAAATTAGCTGCTACTTTTTAGACTGGAAAAATCTAAAGGTCAGATAAATAAAAATAAAACCGCCTCACTATCACTAAAAAAAAGTGATGCCGACACACTGGATGAAAAATTATTTGAAAAGCCACCCATTTCAGCTGAAAGAGCTTAAGAAAAGGTGCAAAACCATTGCTCAATTGCCCTTTAAAAACTTAAAAAGAATGCTTGGTTCATTGAAAGTAAAACATGAAATAGAGAATGACGCAAGCCTGTTGTCACAAGAGGAACAAAATGGAATTATGAGCTGCATCACCAGTTTTTTTCTTTTCAGATCATGCAATATTTGCGTAAACAACAAATATTTTGACTCGTGCAGCAGACAGTATGATCATCATGCCACAGAAGCTAAATATTTAACCAGTGGTGACTCTTGCCTTTGCAGAAATAAGCAGTGCTTTGAGACGTAATTGCATGAAATGAAAAGCTGCCAGGCAGCAGGTCCTTAAAATCAGTGTGGAGTGATTGAAAAGGAGGGAGGAATCTTCTGAGCGCAGCTGGAATCCCTCAGTGTATGAGGCCCGCGGCTCCAGCACTCTGTGTAGGCTGATAGTGTGATGGTTGGATTTGCACATTTTGCGTTCGGTCTGGGTGTATTATTGAATATTAATTTGTGTGGGTGCTTTAGATCTAAGGTGAGATGTTTGTGGTTTTGTTTTTGTTGGTCTGCTCCTGTTGCACATTACAGGCACGTTACATGAGTACGTTCTGCACAGAGAGAATGATGGAAATGTTCTCTTTCGAGGTATCATGAATATGTCATGGTAGGGGCTGGTTTAAGTCCCATCTTTCAGAACTTAATTATATCACAGACACTCCAGATATGCCACAGTGAACACTGCTGGCTTAGCAGGTAATAGTAAAAGTGCTTTTAAAGCCGGTTACAAAGGTTATGGGGGATAAAGTTGGGGCGGTGTTAATTTTACTTGTCAGAGCATATATACCATTATATATCCTTAGAGAGAAACTTATAGTTTCTAATTAGACCTAAATCAGTGTATGGGATATTTATGGATCAATGTATTCATATTTTCCTTTGTCAGTTAATATATATGATTACTATTTTTTTCTAATTAAAATGGTTTCAAATCAGGTTCTTTAAACTATTTTGCACAAAATAGTTTACAGTGATCAAAAGGCAAAGGAGGTGTACAAAAGGGAGGGACAAACGGGGATCAAATTATTTTTGCATAAACACTGTGGCTGGTAATCAATTAGTAAAACCATTTAGGTGTTAGTTGTTGGAAAAGTTACTATGTTATAAAACAAATGTGTACAGTGAGCTACTAAAGTTAACGTGTTGATAACACATGTTATCAACACACGTGTGTTATCAGCCAACATCAACTTGTCAGGATCCAAAAATGACTTAATAAGAAGCAGAGGAGTGATGATATTTTTGGCAACAGGAGAGCTTTTTTTGGAACTCACTATGTTTGGCTGAACTTCGTTTAAAAACTGTTCTTACACCTACAAGTATACATCTGTTTTTTTATTACACAAAGTCTGGCTGTCATGGGTTTTTAGTGTTAATATATTTCCTTAAAATGTAGATTTAGTTACTCTACAATGTTAGAGAAAATGTTAATCATGAATAAATACTAATTTTAAACCAAATCATTGTATAAATGGGAATTTAGCTTAATGTGATTTATTTACCTGCAGCAGTAATCAAAAGTGGATATATAGTTTTTAAATGAAAATAATTGGTTGATCAATAAACATTCCTCATGTTTGCACTGAACACTTAATTACAAATGACAATTTATATGGGAACTGGAGATGGTGTACCAATAAAAACCTTTCTATGTTAAATATCTAGTGAATAAATGGAACATGTGAAGCATTTCCTGGAAGAGTATTCAAGAAAAGCAGCGTGAAATTTGGTTTCTACATCACCATACATTTTTAATGAATTTCTTTGTGTTGTTTTAAGATTTATTGCCGGATTTTAACAGGGGTTTTGTCATGCATAGATCAACCCAGGATCAAGCAGATCTAGCCAGGTCATATTTGCAGTGATTTAAAAAAACGAAGCAAAAACAAACTGAATCATAAATAAGGAACGTAAATAAGATAAGTGTTTGTATTTAGAAATACACTCACTTATGTAACACTGTGACTCTATATTACATGCAGATTAGGAAAAGACAAATGCAAATTGATAGTTATAATGGAGGAGAATATGTTTCTGCAGTCTTTGATATAAGCTGCCCAGATGGGAGCTCTGTATTTAACATGCATACACAAACACCCCATCAGTCCTCTAATCTATCTTGCCAGTAACACAGCAGAACTTTCCTAATAAACAGATAATAACTTCTCATCAAATCGTAAATTACATGTATGCCATTTGGTCCTGCTAAGTGGATATTTTCCAGGAGCAACAACCTGAAGTGTCAGAGGAACCTTTGTTTATGGAAAGGATAATCAAAATGTAATTCACATTTTAAAATTGCATTTTTTTTTTTTTTTTAAGGATAATCAGTGCAGTGCAGTGAAGTAGCTTTCCATCACTCACTCACTAACTGACAAAAATTAAATGGAGAAATCAAAGTTGTAGAGCCCAATCATGTGTTGGGTAAAATTCGAAAACACCCTGAACAGAACAGATTTAATGCATGACATAATGCTTGCATGTTGATGCAGTATTACATGGAAAAAAACTGATTTGGGATTTTGGATCATCAAGCCCACCGATTTATTATCCGCATGGTTATGTGGAGTCTGAACAGCTATAAAGGAGACTTCAAACAATCTTTGTTATGCCTCTGTAATGAGCAATGTGCTTCATATTCTTTTATGCCGCTTTTGAAAGCTGTCAAAAGGGTTGATTTAAATTCAGAATTATAATGTACCACACAAGATATAATAAAGCTTGAGAGGACTTAGCGACTGCTTGTTTAAATGCAGAGCACGAGCGCCAGTACCATTACAAGATCTCTTTACCTGTCTCACAGGCAGTGCCACACACTTGGCATGCATAGGAGAGGTAAATCTAGCTGAATCTAGAAAAAAAAAGCACTTGGGAACTGAGTCACCAAAATGTCATATGTAGCAAAAGGTTTAATTTTACACACCAGACCCTGTACATAAAAGGTAGATGGAGTGACAGCATATATTCATTAATAGTCCATTGTTTTGAGCCTTTTATCATCATTCACATTCAGGATTATTTGAAGTAACATTGAAAAGATGGATTTTATTAGGAACACTGAAAACCATCAATCAAGTATAATTAGAAAGCAGGCTTGAGTGTCATAATTGATTTTTTGTAACTTCATTTTGGCTGTATTTGGCTAAATGTATTACAGTCCTTTACTGACCTTGTTAAAAAGGTAAGGGGGATACAGCACTGGGCAGTCAGGCTGAAATATCAATGTGTGCCTTGTTTCATAAATTCATCATCATCTTTTCACAAGCTCATTTGACGCAAAGAAGCCAAGCTGATTTCAGAATGACAGGTTTTCATCAAAATATTGGGTTGGTTAATTGTTTGGAGAATTGGGTTGAAATTCAAGTTTAGGGATATTTCGTTCTCAGATAATGACATATTAACACCTAGTAATTAATTGTTGTAATATCAAGTGTGTTTTCTAAATTTCTAATGAGTTGATTGAGTATAGTGATAAATGTGGCATCGCTCTTGCTAGCAATATTCTTCTAAATAGAGCTTGATAAGATCAAACCACATAAAAAAAGAGATTTTCATTCAAACATATATGACTTTCTATGTCATATAGGAATTGTAACTCTAGGGTAAAGTTAATATTTGGACTTTGGAGGTCTTTTCTTGGTCTTTTGCTGTTACAACAGGTGCTCTGAGAAAAACATTTCCATGTAGGGAAAACAAATGGTCTGAGTCTGAAAGGCAAATAAAAGACCAGCGTTTGCTAGTTTTACTGGCTCTAACAAATGACGAAAGTGTTATCTTTATTGATTTCATTTTAATATGACTCAGTCCACATAGCTTTATCGTAAATTTGCTATATTAAAAATGAAATAATAATGTATTCCTAAAAACCTTTTCTAGCCTTTTGAGTCACCTTGGATTACTTATCTGGAATATTTCAGACTTTCACAGATTGAGCAATGGAAATATGTCTCTGGCTGTTAGATTTAAAACACATCATAGTGACCATTTGACAGCACTCATCAGAATGTCAATGACTGCCTTTTTGCACTCATTTCCATGATGAAATCTCAACCCTTTTAGATGTCAGGCAGTAGGAGGATCTGTAATCAGAGAAAGTGTGTCTTTAGGAGGATTCAAGAAATTATTCAGATCATCAGAGGAAGATTGGCTTGATAGTTTCACAGTTTTCTTTCTTTAACAGCAGAATGTAGATTAAGAGGTGTGAATGTTACCCTGTACAAAGTGCAAATGGACTTTTTCCCTCAACAATGTCATGCTCAAATAAAAGACAAGTGACAGAATGTTTTTGCAGTTCACGAATTAAGAAATTGCTGAATTTTATTGCTCTAGTTGTTTTTATGTATTTTGTAACAATCTAATACAAAGTATTGCATACTGGTGTCTTATTTCATCCTATACGGCACTGAATTTTGCGTCCAATGAGACATTTATCAAAAGGGGAGAAGTACTGCAGTTCTTACAGTTCTCACTTTTGGAAATCAACCATTTCACATGTTCTAGCTGTGAGATTGTGTGAAACAATGTGTTAGATGAGGATTTTTAGTCAGTTTACGCAATAAAATTCTAACAGCCCGCCTAAATTGTACTTTTTGTTGTATGCTTACAAGATAGTTACTATTCAATCATTTTAAATGCATTGTGTCTGTTCTGATGTTGATTGAGGATATTCATGATAATTTGCCCATGCCCAGGAGATTGCAAGAAAAATGATAAAACTGTGTTATGCCAAAGCACATAAATAAAATAAAGAAATATGGACTCCCACACAACAACCTTCCTCTCAGATGAAGCTGGATACTTATTTCCTTATTACAAGATAACAGGCCATGGAGGCAGAATGTTGCCTTGCGAACTGCTTCCTTTCCAGCTTTAGTGAATTTCAGAGTTCCAGTGATACCATTTTCCCTATTTTCTGCTGTCCTGTTGCTGCCGAGCACTTATATTATTGGTGAGCTACACAAATTAAGTAAATGCATTACGCTGGAATTGCTTTGGAGGGAAAAGAGGAAGAAAAAAATCCACCCAGAAGTTCTATTCTAAATTTCCCTGACACCAAATCGACACATTATTTTTGTGAAGAAATTAGCAAAAGATGTACCATATTAATATTTTAGTAATCCTCTGGTTATTTAATTCTCTGCATTACTTATCACAGCAGGAAGCTGTCATGCAAACAAATAAATGAGTCCTTTAAAAACAAGATTAATTGAATGGCCTTTAACACACTTTATTTCATGATGTGTCTGTATGAATCTTTAAAAGACCGGGGAAAGAACTGTGACAGTGTACATAATATAGTACTGCATTGATGTATAAAAGGGCCGACATCCATTTCATGTGAAGCACACAATGTCAAAAAATCACTACTTATCAGTATATAAAATTTTTCTCCTTTAATTGATATTCTTTTAAAGACTGCATATTTTCTATGTGCAGAACCATGAAGCCTATCCTTGAATGTATTATCTACTTCCATTCATGTTTCCTATTAGAATATTGTTGACAATAGGAGTAGATGTACTACATCAAACCATTGGGTCCATAAGAGTTGAAAACATAATTGCTAAGGACTGCTGAATGGGCTGAAGGCTGCGGATGTGGGCACTTTGAAAATGACGTAGATCCCCTCATTAATCATTCAGGTAGAAGATACATTTCACAAGATCCATTTGACACAGAATATGTGGCCACAAATGAAGAGCTGGTTGACAGAAAACCTGGAAGTTGTTGCATTCAGCATATTTATTGAAGGCTATTCAAGAAGAAGCACATTCAGGAACATCTTTATATTTTGTTTTTCTTCAGTGTCACATTATATTCTTTCACAGAATCAACAATCCGTGAATCTGTTTGTTTCATTTTTTTATGATTGAGTTGGTTGTATTTATAATCCTTTCTCAGCTGGAGGTGACCAGGGCAGCTCAGACCCTGTTTAATTGGTGTGAAGACCCTGCCTACGGTGTGGATTGCCTGCATGAACCATGATAATTGTACACATTCTCACAGTTCCCTGTTTGTTCAGCTGCATCTTGGGCTATATTCTCTTCAGCTGTGCATGACTATGTTTCTTTCTGCACACAAATTATTATATTTTCTTGAGTTATATGATGGTTAACGTTGCAATTCTGTCTTTCAGAATTATGTAAAATATGGGAATTAATGTTAAATCCATCATTTTATAATGTAAGCGTCGTAGTTTTAAATGGGAAAATAATTTAACATAAATATTCAAGGAGTTATTATAAGTTGGATAGAGAACGTAGCTTGAATCCATAAGAGCGAGAGGAGCAACAGTTTCAGAATAAACCTGGTGGCAGCTCTGTGACATTCTGCTGCATTTCTGTCGTGCTGATGAATAATGAGAAGAGTGTTGTTTGGATTCTGCAATTCACAGCTGAAACTGTACAAGCAAACCGATCCCACTGCATATGAGAATATTTAGGAAAACGAGGCTAAAATGTGTCCTTAGAACAAATTTATGGTGTCACAGATTTGGAAAATATGATTCGAGCCTCTGCCTTCAATCTTTAGATATTGGTAAGATTTATCAGCCATTTCAGCCATCTGCTGGTGGTAGAGCCCAAGTAGGGGTTTTATTCCAGCCTCTTGTATCCCACAGCTCTCCTCAACATCTGCCACTCTCCTCTGTGGTTGTGGGATTCCCTTCATTTGTATTACCTTCTCTCCAGCTTGAAGGGCTGATGTCCCTGCTTTAAACCCTTAGATCAGTAAGTTGATCTCTTGTTTACTCTTGGCATTCAGCTTAATGTCATCCATGTGGAGGAAGTGACTAATAATGGTCCCATTTCTGAGTTGGTATCCACAACCAACATCCAGCCTTGATTAGTTGGCTAAGGAGGTTCAAACAAATACAGAACAGCAGTGGGGATAAAGAATCTATTAATTTATTCCACATTTGATTGAGCCTTGCACCACTGCCTTGAAGTTGTTGACCTAATACTGCTTTAGACATCCTAGGATCTGCATATCTGACATTGTTTTTGCTTTTGTTTTTGTAGTCAAACAAAGCAGTGCATAGGTTTCTGTCAGTTTTGCTATCTCAGCCCATTGTTCTGTCAACTAGCAGCTGGTGTTTGGCTCCGCTGGTATTTTTGCTAATGCCTTTTTGTGCCGCAGCTACGTATTGATCCATGTGTCTGCTTATGCTAGCTGGTTGGATGCCTGATAGCCGTTTCCATGTTGTGGAGAGACAGATTAGTGGCCAGTAGGAATGGATTGTTCACTTCTGGGGATCTTCCATATTAAGGAAAGTTTGGCCCTTGGCCAGCCATTCAGGGTGAGTCCCATTCTTCAGCAGTGGGTTCCTCTGTGCTGCACTCATTGAGAGAAGTTATGCTCTTTGAGCCACTAGGTGTGAATACTGGTCTGGTATATGTGAGACTGTTGAATGTCTGCCACAATGAAGTCCAGAGTACCTTTTCAATGAAAAAAAGGGCACCTCTCTCTATTATCCCATTTTTTTCTCACACATATTCACTCCATTCGCATATAGTAAAATTCTGAAATCATATTTCCAGTATCCTCACTCTGTTTATATATGATAATATAATGCTTTGGTTGTTATAGTCTGTAACTGTTGGTTTTTTACTATACATTTTTCAGATTTTCTTTTACAGTGTCTAAAACAATAACAAAGAAGGCTAAGCCACACTTATTTCATAAAAAGTGAAGTCCCCTTTGAATTGAACCCTTGTGTCTGTAAGCCCTATTTCCTTTTTTATTTATGTAATACAGGGCATGATTCATTGAGGGAGGTGTATTTTGAACCCAGTTTGCCACTGAGCTCCTCCAGTGAATCAGCCAGAGGTTAAATAGCTCATGCAGATGCTTCTTAATGTTGTCAAACATGGAGGAGCATAAATATGCGACATTTCAAGCATCTCAACGACAGACTTCTCAAGTTGATTATGCATTTTGAATCTATTTTAAAACTCTGCATCTTTTTCTGCTGTTTGGTTCCCAGATGCGACTGACAGAAACTTGAAATGGGTGCCAAATGCATTGAATCACTTCTAGTCCCCACCTTTTTCAGGAAACCAGCCTTGCACCCTGATTTGAAAAGCTCCACAACATGTTGTCATTTAAAAGCACATCCAGAAACATCTATATACTGGATTGTTAAGTGTGAAGAGCTTTTTAATTACTTTTTAAGTCACAGACGCTGATAGCATAATAAGAGTTGAACTCAAATTGAAATAGGCCGGTTGTCATTTGACGCAAATTAAGTTAAAGATAATGAAAACTGTGAACACAGTTCACTGTGAAATTACATTTTTAGGCAATATAATTCACAGGTAGAATGGGGAAAAGAGACATGGCTTAGTGTAGGAGTCCTGTCTTGTCCTTGGGTGTGTTGTTGCTGCCAGGTTGTGTTCTTATATGTGGTATGGAGAAGCCCTTCTCTCACAATTGGATGGTAATGAGAGTGACTGATGGAGCACCTGGAAGAGGCAGACAAAAATAATGGGCTGTCCTTTTCTTCTTTCTCTCTGACTGTGTGTCATGCTGTTTGATGTACCTTTTCTTTCTTTCATCTTGTCCCCCACACAATTTTAAAACTTAAGCAAGATTAAAATTTAAATATAAATTGTCCTTGCAAGGAAATATAGTCACAACAAGAAAGAAAACTGCAAAAGACACCCAAAAATCTCTGTCAGAAGTTAAAATGTTAATTCTACTGTAAATTTCCAGTGTACATTGTGAAAAAATGTTATTGAACAATTTCTTTTCTTACTATGTATGTTTTAATGGAGCTATTTACCAGATGTCAGCATAAACTTGAGCATTATACATTGGTAAAGACATAAAATTGAATTAATCCATAATTGATGCATAATAAAGAATAATGGACAGAAAATAAGTACCTGTACGTAACAGAAAAGTCTTTCAGACTTTGCCTGTATGGAGAATAGTCTTATTTCATAGTTCAAGCATAATTCAAATCAGTTCTTCCATCTAAGCCATCTTCATATCTTGAAGGTTATCAGAGCCTCTGGAGTCGGATTTCTGTTTTTTTCACCTTAGATTTTCAATAGAGTAAGTGTTGGGTGACTGACAGCGTCATGCTAGCACATGATAGTACTATATACCATAAAAAAAATTAAATATAAAAAAAAAAAAAAAACTTCAGCAAATTGCTGTAGAATGCAAATTGTTGCAGAATGAGTTTAAATATTTAGACCAAAACTCTCAATATCTATTTATTTATTGCTATAAATACTTGGCCTGCATACTTTTTCTTCAGCGGTGTCTTGCGCGATGAAGATTTATGGTTAAGTACCTTAGAGATTAAGAGCTTTCTGAAAATTTCTGCTGCTGATTCTCTATTCTTGGATGAGTCTTTATAAATGATGGCTTCATGGTATTTCAAATTCTTAATGCTGTTTATGTTGTTGAGGGAAGTATTTAGATGTTGAGATTTGCCAAGTACCATCAGCTTGTTTCACAATAATGAGGTTACAATCTGAGCTCTTGAGAGAGCTGTTCATGAGCCAGCCAAAATTAACTTGCATTAATAAAGGGCAGGACTATTTACTGAATAATGGCAGGTTTAAGTTATTTTATTGGCAATAACTTAAACAATATCTATTTGCAACATAATTACTGGGTTATTTATCTATTTGTGTTCTTATTACCATTTAATGTGAAATTTATAGTAAAAGATCTATCCTGAAAAATTGTTGACGTGTTCAGTGTTTATTTCCCCTGCTGTATGGAAAATCTTTGTTATATCCAGATGCAAATGCACTTTTATAAGTTGAAGCAAAATGCAGAAATGCATGTATGAAAGCTGGAAGAATAAAAAGAGCCTGAGGTTTTTATGGAAGCCCAGACAACATCTGATTACAGTAGTTGTAATCTCGAGATTACTGAGTGTGCAATATTACATGCAGCATCTGAACGAGCCGACTGCAGAACACCGACAATAAGAGCAACGGCTTGTGAAAGTGCTGTTGCTCTAAAGCCCTGGCTAGCAGTTGGCGTCCAAACTGCCGATATGTGCTTCACTGTTAGGCTGCTGGGATTGCAACATCTGTTGTTGTCAAAAAGAGGCAGGGCCACATAGCTTTTCCCTTGCCAGTTTCATTCTTTCTGTCGGCCTGAACTCTCTGGAGGGCTTTCAGAGCTGCTGCAGGGTCTGATGTATGGATGTGTGGAGGCGTCTTAGAAAGAAACAATAAGCTCGACATTCTTCCAAAATCTGGCTCATTATTTCCCAAAAAAAAAACTTCCGAGATGGACAGAGAGAGGTCACCCATGTATTTCAAAACTGATCTCATCCTTTCATTAATGAAAGCCTGAGGATAAAAGTTAGCACTTCAACTATCTCTCATTCCAAACCCTTAGAGCTATACTGTCTTGCACCCTTATTGATTTTTTTATTTTTTTTGAGAGACACATCACCCTCCTACGGACATAAAAGGATGTGGTTCGCATTTGAAAAGTTTTGATTGTTAGAATTATAAGATGGATGTCTGTCCTTCACCTCTCTTTTTATTACTTAACTCTGAGGTACACAACCTCAAAATGTCACATTGGGTTCGTTTGCCTCTTTTGTACCTCTTTAAAACATTTGTGTCAAGAAAGAAAGATAAAAAACAAGATGAAAAAAATCAGGCATTTTGTTCACAAAGGAAACTCTACCTGTCATAACTACTCAGACCTTTTTTGTGTCTTGTGATTGTAGTGTAATTTTTAAAATTGCACAGCCCTGTGCTTGAAAGCATCGCTGCCCCCAAGCTGTCAAAATCCATTCACAGATGTCTGAAATAGTGAATGTGAGGGCATAGTAACCGTACTAAAGGCTTCCAGATATCTATGTGATTTTATTATGTGTAAGTGACACTGGCACTCAATCCTAAATGTGTCTCTTTACAAGAATTATCTTGGAAGACCATTGAACATTAAAAATGCATCTAGAAACAGCCTTTTTTTCTTTTTTTTCTTTTTTACATTAAACCAACAATGATTTAAGAGGAAATGTAACTATTACACATCACTCCATTTGTAAAGTCCTCACACTGTAGCTCACTGAATAGACTTTAAAATACTTGTAATAGTTTATAAGTCACTGAAAGGGTGGGTACCAAAATACATTATAGATGTTGTCATTCTATAATGACAACTTTCAAACCACTCAAGTCTTCTTCTTTTCATTTCCAGAGTGTTTTCAAGTGCCAATGCTCTGGGAACTTCCAGGAAACTCCAAATCTACTGAAACACTGAATTAAAGACAAGAAACCAATTTGTTTAAAGCTGCCTTTGATTAATAATAAATGGAGCACAGATGTATTCTGTATTGTAACCTTTCTTTACTTCTCTTTTTTCTCCATTATAATGTAATGTTTGTTTTTCTGTTTACTTATGTCATATTTCTATTAACTCAACTATCGGTTGGTCCAGGTCAGAAAATACAACTTTTCTCTCTCAAAACAAATAATTTTATCCTAATTCAGTCTCCTTGAGAGGCCTGGTGAATATTTGTGCTTGCTTAAACGTTGCATGTCTTAATTTTTTAATACTATTCGTGTATTGACATTTTTCACAACTTGACAGAAATAGCACAATCATATTTGTACTTTAAGAGTAATAATTTCTAGCAAATTTAAAATTGGGAGGACAGAAGAAGATACACAAATTTAACAGACTGACATCAAAGCAAAAGAGGTGGGTCGAAATAAAAGGCGACAGACAGAGCAG
Source organism: Poeciliopsis turneri (assembly GCA_922788865.1). Taxonomy (NCBI): domain Eukaryota; kingdom Metazoa; phylum Chordata; class Actinopteri; order Cyprinodontiformes; family Poeciliidae; genus Poeciliopsis; species Poeciliopsis turneri. The sequence continues at coordinate 2,729,538 of CAKLNU010001119.1, read as the reverse complement.
ATTTAAAAATGAGGGATATGAAGACAGGAGGTGAATAGGGCATGTCGGCTATCATGAATAGGAGATTAAGTCAATGTCTCTGCGACGGGGGTCTGCCAGCTGTCCTGCTCTGGACAATCACTCACTCGCTTAGATTCGTTCTCTTCTTCAATCCATGCCGAGCAAATTGTGCTTACCAAAATATCTGCAAGTGTATTTTTTTGTTCCTTTCTGAAGATTATTGACGCAGTTTGCTTCACATTTCATAGCTGTACACTCTTTGAAGGAATAAGGTGGGAATTGAGGTGTGCTGAATCATTGTTCAGTAAAGTGTGTCACTTTAGTTCAGAACAGATGTTCCCACATTCTTTTGAGCGTGCAGTGGAACGTACTCGGATGTTCCCCAGGGGGGCAGATTTTTATCAAAATGCTGTTGCTCCTAATATCTTTAATTCATCTTGTTTTCTCTGTGCTGGGTCTCATTCAATAATTGACAAATATGGTGGTTTATCTTCATCCCACCATCCAACATGCCACACAACTGAAATGAAAGATTGTAATAATGAGAAACACTACATTTAACTATAATTACTTGGTATATATATATATAATATATATAAATATAGCTAAAGATGTTTGCTGCAGCTTACTTAGAAAAGTCATAGCTGAATCCCTTTGTGCCATTTAAAAAATATATTATACAATAAATTTGTTTAGGTCAGTATTTACTAGATGCATTACATTTATGACTCTTAAGGTGTTTTCCCACCTGTAGTTCATTTATTTTGTGTCAATTGGTTGATGAGTTTAACTTTGTTGGGTGGTTTGGTTTGTTTTCACACAAATAGCATGAACCTAAAAAAAAATAATAATTGCCTTAAGAAATTCAACTCTGTCGCAGCTTGTGTTTTGCTATACAATACTTTTAAGAAGTGAGTTTCACCAGAGGTTTGCTTTATTGTTACTTTGTACAATGTAATGAACAGCGACCTTGTTATGTTTGGTACTTCTTTCTTTGCGGTAGTGGATGTTTTAAAAATTTTTAGCACGTGCAAATGTCCAGGCACCTTTATACCATTGATCTGGCCAAATGATTGTCTTGATTTGGATTGAATTTGTTTTCCTTAGTTGAGTTTTGGCAATTTCTACTGCTGAAAATTCCCAAAACTCAGTTATTTAGCACACCAAGAACTTTGACGTGACCTATAATTACTTTAAAATGAAGCAAACTGTTTATCCTCAAACACAAAGCGGTTATTATTTTATTAATTTATTAATTGATTGAGTGTATTCACTTGGTGTTCTGTTTACCTGCTGTAGAGAGGCTCTAAAGCCCAACACCTTTTTAACTGTTTTCCACTTCCTCAGTTTGTCCAAAACTCTGAGACATGGATCATCCTTTAGTTGATCCGTCCAGCTTAGTAAGTTTTCGATTTTGAGAACAAACCTCTTTGGGGTGTTTGTGCTTAAGGTGACTCCAAACTCTGCTTGGAAGTATTTTTAAATCTTTCGTCTTTTTGTCCGATGTGACTATTTATCTAGCTAGGAGAAGCCAGCAGAGGGGCTAGCTGTTGGCTGCAGAAGAGGGATTTATATACTCCCTTGTGTGGACAGCCAAACCCTTGTGATTACTGCCTAATCCTCTTCAACATATCATGTGCATCGTGTCAGCACAGTGAGCCTTTGTGACATCATTTGGGGGAGGCTGATTTGAGGTTGCTTAGTAGATGTTTCTCTTCCATTCCTGCCCCCTGCACGCCTGTCATTTGGAATATCTCCCTCTCATGCAACTGTTTCCGAACTATATTTCCCCTGTCAGTCTCTTTATCTCCCTCCATCCCTCCCTCCATCTCCTTCCATTGTGTGATGTGGGAGGAGGGGGAGTACTGGGTTGATGGAAGCAAAGAGGAGATCAGTGAGGATTATCACTGTCTGGAGAACACGGATGGATTTGTACGCCACCGCCGTAGCTGGTTGTTGTGCCAACCTGCCCTCGACTAATGGGAAAGCAGAGCACTGTCGTAGCACGAGTTGATATCCGTCAAAAGCTCTTAACTAACAAATCTGTCCCCCTGGTGACTGATGGGGGGCAATTTTCTTAAGTGTGGTTCCAACCAAGGATTCCATTAATGCACAGACATGAAAAATATAAAAAACAAAAATACGTTCCACATTAAAACAAATGAAGAAATAAACAAAAAAAAAAAAAAAAAAAAAGGATGGCTAAGCAGCATGTGGTGCGGCAATGTGAAATAGAAAAATTAAACCTGAATCCTCTTATTAAAAAAAGATTAAGCCCCATTCTCCCTGGCTATCCTTTTCTTTTTTCTTTTAATCTGCTTCTCTGGTATCTACTATTTGATCCTATTCATTACTTGCACAAAGTTTTCCAAACTCCTCAGCATTCTGTTCTGGTCAAATGAGAGGTCACGGAGCGTTTAATCAGCTGGAATCAGAATTCCACAATAACAAACACTCAAAATCTAAATGTGATCTTCTACTGAGAACTCCGTAGGGAAATGTTGAACTTTTCCCCTGCTAGTTGGATTTTTTATTGTTTTCACATCACAGTAACCCAATGTAAAAGTTTATGTTAAGGAACATTAATCCAACTCTTAACATCCCTTCTACTTCCACTGCTAAGATAATATTTCTCTGTTCACTTGCATAGTGTTTTCTGCCACTGTTGAAACAGAACTAAAGATCAATTAGAAAATCGAAAGGCACATTATAGCCATTCATTCTTCTCATGCTTCTGTAGCTTGTTGCAAAGAAACATTTGCATTTTCATTCATTATTTTTGTCCAACATTTTTGCTTTGCTTTGAGTGTTTTCAGTCAAACTCCAGTAAGGTTTAAAAGTTCTTTCATTTTTTCTTATAAATATATGGGCAAAATTCTTTGAACGAATAACAGTGTACCTCAACTTTAGCTCATAGATCTCTGGAGATTTGCCACGTTACACTGTGAAGCTGATGATATAAAAACCTCTAATGAATGTAGCACAATGTCACGTTACTTACATAATAATTTTAAACAGAAATATTTTGCATGTTTTAATTAGAGACATTTTAAATTTCCACATCATAACTATTTTATGCATGAAAAGAAAGAACTTTGTCTTTCCCATAAGCGAGTGAAAACTATTTCAGTTACTAACCTACAGCATTGGTTGGTTAGCAGCAGCACTGCTTTTCTCAAAGCTTCAAACAGTTTGGGAAAACTCAGATCACACTATTTGACTTTGTTCTTAAAAAGGACAAGAACACTGGTATGGTGAAACATTTTCTGACATTTTGAACATTTCTGATCTAGCCTTTTGTCTCCTATGCCTACTGGGGAAAAGGCACAAGCTCCACTGCAAACATGTGAGGATTGTTAGGGTATTCAGAATGAAAGTATGAAAGATTGAAGGTTTTACCATTATTACTCAATAGTAATTGTAGTGTGCAGTCATTTTTTCTATAGACTCATAGTAGTTTTTTTCTGAAAAGTTGAGTAGTTTAGTTTTGAATGATTTTCAAAAGACCCAAAGATCTTTAGTCTGAAGTCCTTTGCATTTCCTTAACATCCTTAGAGACACTTCACTCTCCTGTTGCGGTTGATGGAGGTGTTAATTTGTTTCTGAAAATTTGATTAGATTTAAACCCTTTGGAGGAGGAACAAGTGATAATTTAATGCGAAAAACAGTCGAGTGCATTTAGGTCCAGCATTAAGCTAGATGATATTTCTCCTAGTTACAACTTTCTGGGTCCGTTGTGGGTGAATTCTGAAAGTAATGATTGTCTGTGGCATTTGAATTGCCAGTCATCTTGTCAATTAGTCACAGCCCTCAGCTTAAAAGTTCAAAAAGAGCTGAGGCATATCTGTATTGTCAGGCCCATTTTTACTAAGCATTTTTTTCTCTGAACCTTGATGGAAAATACCTTCGTGCAGACTGAAGCATAACAGCATTTAATAAAAGGATGGCTGAGCAAAATCGTTACGGAACGTTCCAAAACATCTTTTTTCATGCAAGAACGAGTGTTTTAGGCCTCAGTCCAAGCCAGTATCAACAGTCCTTTGCTGGAGTGTTTTATCTTATTAAAAGAAAACAGAGTTTAGGTCATTTGAAAGAAGTTGATTTTCTGTCATTCAGGCCCACAGTGCAATACGCCATATCGAAGGTAATGAGCCACGCAAATTCTGGATTTGAATTTTAAATCTTAGCACATTGAATGAGGTTAAAGGTGTTTTCTCCCTCATATATACTGTATAAAATATGTCCACTTTCAGATGGAGCATGTCCTTACAATGCATATTTTATAAGACTTATGTCTTTTTCCTCCATCAATGGGTCTAATGTTTTTTTTTTAACAGCGTTCCCTTTCTGTTAGAATGAATTCAGCTAAATCTCCAAGATGCATTACAATGCAAGCACTGCTTCTTTCCAATAACAACAGGAAACTTAATTTAAACTGTCATAATGTAAATAAAGGGAAATATCGTCATAGAGCTAAAAGTATAGAGCCATAACATAAATGACAGCTTTAACAGAGTAACAAGTGATCAGTCATCATCAGGACCACGTTTCTCAATATTGAAAAACCCAACACGGCATTGTAAAAGTAAACCGCTGCTTAAGCTCAGAGATTTATTTTTACTTTTATTCTCTCTGAAAGTTGCAACCGGCTCCTCTCTCTCACTGAGCTTTTTATATCATATGATATGTAGGTGTTGGTGCTCAAAAAGGGCAGATGAGCTGTTGCGAGAAACAAGGTGTCGCAAACAGTGGGCAGGCGGTCGTGATGTAGAGAAAAGAACGTGAAGATTTCTAAAGTGCAGTCCCTGGACAGGGAACAAGGTGTTAGTTACATCCTGTTTAGCACCCGGAAATAGTCACAATGTACTCCATGGCAGAGCCTGCAGTGCTTTTGTACATTATTTACTCACTTCAGTGTGGGCTTGTTTTATGTTTCTTAGATTTTTTTTTTTTTGTAACTTTTGACAGAAGGATTTTTATCTCTTGACCATCTGCTGTCTAGAGACTGTGATTGTTAAAAAATATATTTATCAATAATTTTCTTTTTGCAAACCACTACAGTGTAAGTTTTAGAAAAATAAATATTGATATCTGATTTGTCTCACTTCTTGAGTGATGGAAAAGTTAAAATAATGGGCATAATTATGGCAAATTGATTGTTTACATGTGGAAATCACATTTAAATCCGTGATTCTCTTAAGCATAAGACGTTGCTGTTGTGAAAATATAGACACAAGAAATTTAACTGTTTCTTTGCATGGCCTAGATATAATCTGGACCTGTTTCCAATCAAAGTATTCAACGCGATACCTTTGCTAATTTTAGACCTCTAAGTGTACTTTTAACTGCTCATACTGTTGCCTATTTTAGCATTTATGTATGTGTATCAAAAAATTCTGCTGTGCAGATCTTATTGTAAAACACAATGAAGTAGATTTTTTTTTTGTGACAAATATAAAGTCTTGTGTTTGCTGCTTTTGAGGTCATAAATCAATATATTCAGAAAGCAGGTCACGCTGACAGTTCTGTTTCTGACCACCCTGTTTTAAAACACATTGATGTCAGAAACTGCTTGCAAATCTCAAAGACATACTTATTAGTTTCTGTGAGTTTGTTGAAAAACAACTGAGCACAAAGTGCCACTGGATCATGTCATTAACGTGGACAAGATTCCCCTAATGTTTGACAGTTGCTAAATGAATGTGACTTACAATCCAGGGTGACTTATGTAGTCCGGAATATAGTATAACAGTGTTCTTGCCTTGCTACATGGCAATGTTTGAACTGTATTACACATAACACTGAGTAAGTCACGTATCCTTCAGATGCTTACAATTTGTAAATAAAATATTTTCTGTCACGTCAAACACACATTACACTTATTTCATAAATTACCAAAACTCATTAAAAATTTTAAATCCCTTTATGACAAAGCCAATAGTGCATTACTGTATCTAAAACAGTGCCCTGTATTTATTACATGCTCGGTTAATTTGTTTGCTGCTGAGCTGCAGGATTGTATCCCATGAAAGAGCGATAATGAGAACACAGGGGAACACACGGGAAATGTAAGCAGCAAATTATGAAGTTCTGATGGCTATGTGGAAAATTTGGTGATGGTCAAATAAGGTTGTATAGTTAGTTGCTAATTTGAGTTGCAAACTTGCCAAGGTTTGCAGTGATTCCATTTTGAAAAATGCAGCAAAAGGGAAATAGGTTCTCAAAGCTGTCAAGTGACTCTCAACCCTCAAACAATAAGGTATGAAGTGGCTCTTGGGAAGAGGATGTTGGCAAGCTGGCTGTTACACACTCAACATTTTTGGAAATGATGGTACCTGGAGATTTGTAGACAAAGTGAAAAGTGGGACCGGAAAAAAAAAAAAAAGAAGGTTACTATACTGGTGTGGGGGAAGGTGTTTTACAATGTGCTTAATTTTGATTGTTGTTTCTGTATATGGCACTGTTTTGGTGACATTTCTAGAAGATGCAGAGTCTGAATGACACACTCCCAGGATGAGTGGAGGAGGTGTGTATGTAATGTGGATCCTTGCCTGTACCATATGACTTGAAGCAAAAATGCTGACTCTAAAGAACACCAAGCTACTTTCTGCTCACCATAGCTTTATGGTATCCCCAAAAACCACTTAAACACACAATTTGAAATCAATGGGGCATTTTGACAGCCAATTATTTAAAGTAACGTTCTATTGACTTATAGCATTCTGTCGGACATGTGTTATGACATCAATGAATTTTATATATACCAGATGGACGTCCTTTAATCAGAGCTAATTTAGTTTGAAAAATTTTCTATATTTTATTTTACCTATACTAAACATAGATCTTACCCACAGTCAACTGAAATTGATTCTAATAAGATGTGTTCAGAAAATATAGAAGTAAATAAAAATGCATACAAAATGTAAACACTTTAACCATTGTCTTTATGATTCATAAAAATATGATAAAACTCAAACGTGTGAGTGCAGTCACAAAATAGTTTGTTTAGTACATAAAAATTAATACAGTGTTTAATAAATAACACATGGGCAAATGTTTCTTTCCCCTTCTTTATCTAGTGCAAAATGTAATAATTTCCAAAGACACACCAGGAAGCACATTTCACATGGGTTCCTGGTGTTTATAACGTCCAGCACTGAAAGAATATAAACAAGTAAATTCCTTTGAGTGCTCACACTGGCAATTTCAAGCCTAATAAAGTTTCTTCTTTTAATAATTTCCACATAGTTTTGTCACATATTAAACCTCAAATAACGAAGCTTGCTTTCGTTTTATCTTGAGGATATTTCTAATGTACCTTTTTCCAAGCCCCATTAGTTTAGATTAAATTTAACATCTATTACTTCAACCCATATAGAGAAATAATTGAAATTGCATGAGGGAAAAGGTACCATTGCTGGTATTTCTGGGAGTAATTTATCAGAGGACTCTTCATTTTTATGTCCTCTGGCGCAAATCTGAAAATTAAAATTTCCACCAACCACCAGGCAATTTAACTTAAGTTAAATGGCTATGGCAAGTGCAAGCATGCACACTGTCTGTGAATGGGATTGTGCAAACAGAGAGCTGTCTCTGCTGCTGAGGGGTACGGATTCAGGTCATGACTCTGCATGTTCTCTCTACATGGCCTGGGGAGGCTTCACATCACATCATCTGGCCGTGAGTGGACATGTTTGCTCTGACTAGTCCAGAGGATTGCCCTTAGACCCACTCACCCCTGTCTCTATCCCGATAACTCGCATTTCAGCTTTGTTAAACGAATCCCTGTGACTGGCTCCTGCCGTCCGTGTCATCGCCAACTAGTGTGAGATCATGTCTCATTCAACCATCACGAGAGCAGAACTCTTCCTCGAGAGAATTGTTGGGAGAGTGACACTGAGATCTGAAAGGGCAAAGACACCAGCTTGCACGCAGGGCTGTGAGCCCAGCTGATGCGATCGGTATCTGTTTATTCTGTCACTCATTGAATCAAGGAAAGAAAAAAAACAAAAAGTGATGCTGATTTGGAACCAGCAGGGACTTCCAAGTGTTTTTTTTTTTTTTTTTTTCATATTCATGGCAGCGAGAGCACCCACTGAAAACAACTGGAAGCAGAAGATTAATGACCTTGTCCCTCAGTCTCTTTGCCGAAACTCATCTCTATGCTCAATTACAGTTTATGTCAAACCAAAGATGCTGCAATTAATGTTTATGACTGATTAGGAGCTGCAGTATTCGTTACTGCTCCATGGTGTATTAAGCAGAGTGTTTGTTTAAGGGTTGTAAAGGCAAAGCATTTTCTTGCCATTGTCATTCACTTTGATTATGATTTAATTTTTTTTATATGGTCCTTCAGAGGACATTCTGGTGAACAAACAAAAAAAAAAAACTGTTTGCCACATCGAGGCTTGATCAGAGAAAGACCAACCACAAGATCTGAAATGTCACATTAGCTTTTGTGATAATTCACTTGTAAACATCTGAGGCATTACATTGAATTAATTAGAGAAATTTATCACAGCTTAGAACCGCAATGCATCTGTTGCCTCCTCTCTGATGATGATGTCTTTTGCGGGTTGAGGGACTGTAATAGAGATTTGGTTTTACCAAAACAAATGTCTTGTTTTTATAAATCTCTTCCAAAAGTGTTCTCTTGCACACATTTTTTTTGTTTTTGTTTTTACAAACAAATATTGGTTTTTGTCTTGAATACAGCCCGGGATTAAGGCCTTGCTATCAATAATGCATTGCCAAGACATTTATACTCTTTGAAATCAGTCAGATGGATGGACAACAGGTTCATTTTTAAGCTTTGTCACATATTCTTGGTTGAATTTGGGTGTTGACATTGACTAAGCCATTCTAACACATGAGTATGCTTTGATATTCACAGCACATGTAGAACAGTCAGGCTAGTAATTGTGCTTCAAGTTGAACATTTGCCTCAGTCCTAAGACTTTTGCCAACTTTAATTGGTTTTTCTCCAAGATTTGTCTGTATTTATCTCCATCCATCTTTGAATTTACTCATGCCAGCTTCCCTGTCCTCCTCAATATAAGAATCTCTACAGCACACGCTGACACCACCAACCATGTTCAGCTCCAGAGTTACAATAAGCCTCTTGAATATTTCTCTAATTATTTTGGTTAATGTGTTTTGAGCTGTGGCATCTTATTTCCACTTTCTAATGAAGGGTTGAACATATTAAAAATTATACACATTTGCATATTGTTTTATAATCTTACTGGTTTAAACTACTTGCCACTTTTTCTCTGACCTATGTGGTAATCTCTTTGGTGTCCATATTGAGGTTTTACAGAACAGTTGTATTCATACTGAATATTTAAAGATTTCTCTGTTTTTGTCTAACAGCAAATAACATAACTAAAATTACATTTTGCTACAATGATCACACACTAGTGGCTTTACTTTCAAGTGAGAATTGGCAAAGATATATTTAATTAAGTTCAGGGACCATCTCCTATTACCAGTAGCTGCCTGGTATCCACTGATGCAAGGACACAGGAAATTAGGTGCTTGTTCTGTCTGTCTTTTACTCAATAAAGTAAAAAACAGAGCCAACAGGTTCGCTTGAGGTGCTTTGGAGATATAGAATAACTTCCCTCTTCAATCTTTTCTGCTGCTTCACACTTTATCAGATCACTTTGTATCCCTGTAGCTTATTTGCCAGAGCTGACTGAGGCACAGAGCCATATTTCAAGAGGGGTTAAGTAAGTTCATGTAGCAGTTTGACCCACAAGTCCAGTCCCCCACTCTCTACTTATTACCAAATACACACTTGGCAGACTCTACACATGTGTGACCTGCAGAAAGCTTCAGAAAAAACACAAACAATATGAGTAGCTTTATATTTGTTTCGTAAAGGCACTTTTTTCAGAAATAATGTACTAAAAATAACGTGTGATGGGAATAAAAGGTAATTCGTCTAACAGGGAGAATTGTGCCTTCAGTTGCAGAGGCAAGCAAATCACTGCTTCCTGAAATTATCCAAATTAAGACCCATAAACCTCCCTGATTCGGTGCAGTGCCTTGATAGGTCATCTGCTGAAAACTGCTGCATGGAAAAATGTCCTTTGAAAATCTTGAGCAAGTTCAGCTTGCACTTAGCAGAATGAATCATCTGAATCTGGACAATTCCTCAAGTAGCCCTGGCTGTGCAGCTGTAGTCTGTCTTATTCAATAAAGGCTTTTACTGCTGCTCTCATTTACCTCATCACTCTTTACGATTTCCAGATTACTATTCATACACATTCATTTTATAAAGGTGTTTTGAAACGGTCTTTTTTCACAGCATAAGATTGGCCACCACTGTTATTAGGCTACCTACTGTACAGAATCAGATATCCCACCATAAGACCTGTTATCTGTCTTCTTCCCCGAGGGCCGGGAAAATAATAAGCTCAAGGGCAAGCAGTCAGGCAAAAGCTTCTGGAAATAGTTTAAGACATGTACTGCACTCCACCACTTCAACCAGATTTATCTCCCCTCTCATTTCCCATGCCACTTCACTGCGTTAGATCTCTTTGTGTTTTGTCTCATCTATTCTGTGACTCCTGGACTGTTTCCCTAAGGAACAAGGTGCAATTTTCTGTATCTATTTTTACCAAGCAATTACAAACAGTCCTACAAACGCACTAATGAAATGCTACGGGGTCGCTGATCTCTGGTATTATCCAGTGCAACAGAGGGGCAACAAGTGCTGACAGTGAGACAAGCTCATAAAGTTTTAACAAGCATATATGTCATATTTAAAAACTTTCTGATATAATATTTAACTAGCAATCGTGCTCAGTAACAGCTGCCCTGTCAGATGCACTGTGTCTCCAGTTGTTTATTCAGCTGGGATGTCGGTGTGGAGCATCAACAGAGCGATATCAAAGATATTTGACAGTAAAATGCCAAAGCAATGGGCTTCTACCACCATCCACAACAAAGCAACATGTAAAATTATTACTTTACAAAACAGGATGAAAAGGTAGAGCTCATCAACCCATGAATCCTTAATGCTTAATCACAAAGTTATTCTAGTTACACAATCATTTGATATCTCTATTTTATCAGATAGTAGTTTCATCAGACCATTAAAGGTTTTTGAGTTTACCTGTCAGGCTTGGGCTGGTGCTGTATTTCCAGGATTTATTTAGTCGATGCAGGTTGACACAGAGCCAACAGTGGAGAATATTAATTACAAAATTAACTTACTAAAAGTAACAGTGTTTGACATTTTGTAATGTTTGTGCTATCTATGACAGTGTGGCCTATTACAAGTGTAAACATCCTATTTTTGCCATGTCCAAAAATACTTGCAAAGGTAGAGTGGCATACATCTTTAAGCTTGATGACTGGTAGTATGCAATAACAAATGTAGGAGAAGCAGCAGTGCACTATTGAACATTTGGCAACATGTAATATTTATTGCACGTTTTATAATTGGTGACTATGTTTTTACGATGTAAAACAGTTTGAACGGCCTTATTGCTAAAAATGTAATATACAAATAAACTTGACTAGACAGTTGTGAAAAATTTTAGTCACTCTAGTGCTTTGTCTTGAATGTTATCATAAGGTTTTTACACCGAATGACGAAAGGGCGCTTCTTGGTTGTAAAGTCTTGAAAAAATAACCACCCCATGCTCAGAGTCTGTGCATGTGATTTGGTTATCTGGTGAAGATAACTACCATACATCTTCCAAGTGAAGTGTTTTAATTTGCCTCTGGCCTCTGGTTTCTACTCTTGTGAGATTAGATTGTATAGCGGGCTTAGCTAATCAATTACAACCAACCCCCAGACCCACTTTCTCATCCTCGTAGTTTTAGAGATTAAGGTTCTGAGGATCTCTGCTGAGGTTGCTGTGTACCTCATCAATGGATTGATGTATGCATGGATGGATGTGTCAGACTGGATCTTAGTGAGTCACAAAAGGGGTGGTGCTTTTCCTTTCATTATGAAAATGTAAATTTTAAATACATAAAGTACACATTAGAGATGAAAGGAGAACAATAGTATCCCTTGCAGAGTTTTCCCACGGTTTCCTCAAGCTAAATGCTGAGTAGGTGACACGCACTAAGAGTTCATGAATTATTCAATAGCCTAGTTTCATTTTTGTAAAAAAAAAGAAAAGGAAAAAAAAAAAAAACTTGGGCTGGTGAAGATTATTATATCTACTGTCTTCAGGGTGAATAAACACTGTTGCTTTTGCTTCCTCTACCCATTGTGTATTCAGAGGATGAAGAGGATGAATATTTCAGCTACAATATGAGGTAGCTCTGAGCTGTGTTTACACAGTGTGTGGTGTGATTTAAAATGTTTAGAGTGAGGGAAATGACCATAAACCTTGAGGGGGATTGTGTATGAGAGGTTGGAGTTTATTGGGTTTTTTTTGTTTACTTTAAAATCTGTTGATCAAATTTAAACATAACATCTTTTTTGTAAAGTTTCCTGATTGAGCTGATCTCACTGTGATCAAAATTGACTTCCCTGTTATTTTCCTACAAAGGAATCATACCAACCTAATCTATTTAAGTATAATCTATTTATCAAATGGCTCAGTTATGATAATATTTTGGCACATTTACTAACTGCATATCAGTGTGTTTGATTTTTGTTCAGTATTCAATTTTGTTGAGATATAAATTTATAAATATAAAAGAAGCATAAGATAATGATTATAAAATATGTGAAAGGAATATGGTTAATTTACTATCACAGCTGCAATAATGATTTATCATTTCAAAAAATAAATGGAAGGAAAATTATAAAATAAAGACACAGAGCCAACAGTGAAGAATATTAGATTGTTTTTTTTATTTGATTATTTGGTTCTTTTTTTTCTGAAACTACATATTTTATGCACTAACATAATTACAACAAGCTGTTATTAAATGGATATAATAGTCAGGCTAGCTGCTCAGTAAGCAGCCTGCATTCAGCTGCAGTACAGATACACTCACCTGTACTTTACCTAGAAAAATATAATGGGTTGTGCTCTTATACCTTCCATTTCATGACTTTTTGTATATTTTGTATATTTTCAAAAATATATAGGAGTCTTCCATTCAGCTGACTACAGGGACCACAACAGGTGAGCAAGGGTTTTTATTTCATTTTTCACCAAACATCTAAAACAACCTCTGGTAAAACCTGTCTCTGGTGGCTTAATAAAAGGACTTTGCCGTATGATGGGAGATTTTTGCTGTTTTCAAACCTCTCTATACCTTGAGACCAGTAACTGCTGTATGGCTACTTGGCTCTAAGATGAACTGATGGTCTGTGTAGGGTGCACCCTGCCCTTTCCACATCAACTCCTGCAGATGGGCACCAACCTCTACTGTGACCCTGAACTGGACAGAGCATGTATAGAAAACTAATGGCTTGGTGTTATCTACAGGAATAAAGATGAAAAGTAAGATCTGTTCAGTCGAAAATAAGCAGCATGTAACTCATTTGCAATTTAGAATCACACTTCTAATATAAAAGGCTGATTAAAAATGTGTTAAAGAGAAGTAAGAAATACAGGGGAGTAAGGTAAAAAGGAACATGCAGAGTTGTGACTGTGTGAATTATATCCTTTTATTTATGGCAAAAATAAGGCCCTAAAAATGTGGAAATGTTTGCATAGAAATTTTATAAAGCAGATTTTCTCTAAATGAGGTTTAACTGTTTCAATGCAGTAAGTAGCACATAATTTAGCCCAATGACAATGGATTTAAATAATATCTACGTCAGCTGTCCCGTGCATGCTGATAGTAACTATTTATGGTAATATGCTGGGGTTGCTTCATGAGTGGCCAGCTCTGATAAAGCACTGTGTCTAATTAACACGATGACAGCACCACTGTCTGGTCAATCACACTCTTCCACTTTATTAAAGTGTTTAAGGAAGTCACTCTGGCCCTTGGGGAACTGGTACAGTAATTTCCCCCCTGCAAGCCAGATGATACGCCCAGAGATGAAGCAAACCGAGTGTGACCATTTCTCCCCTCTCACTTTTCTTTTTTTTTTTCTTTCTTCGGCATCTTCTTTCCGTCCCACCCCCACCCTCTGATAAATTGCTTCCAGTGCCTTTCTTGTACTTTAGTGTTTCTGCATCCTCTCCCGTTTGTTATTCTTAACATTTCCCTTCCTCTCCCTTTCTGTGGAAGTCAGACGTTCCTGGAATCTAAAAATAGCTGCCAGCAGGAACTGCTGACTTTTGCTCCTAAGAGCCATTAAAGTATAAGCAACCAGACGTTTTGATTGGCTGGCACAAGGGGAGAAGAGCTTGATTGATATCTAGTCAGCAGCAGCAAACAACCATGGCACAGCAGAGAACACTTTGAAGCTACTAATAATAATTAGCCTCCGAGATGAAGGAGACGGTTATTGTATTTACACCTTGGCACATTGAACTGTGGCGCTTTTATGTAAGCCAGGCTCTTTCAGACATAATTTAGCTAAGTCTTTATCTCTGATTGTCATTATCAACACCCATTTTTCAAGCTACCTAACTCCCAATTCCCGACATGATGCATGCTTTGCCAAATATCCTCATGTGCATCACAATGAGAGTTGTAATTATTTGTGATGGTAGAATTGAGGAAAACATAGCATTGAAAAGGTCCTGATGCCAAATTAGCTAATGTCCATTTTATCTGAGTGGGAGCAAAATAATTGTTGGTTGAGAAAGTTAGGATAATGCGTGATTGAGTGGGATCATTTTTTGCACACATCTAAAGTGAAAATTATTCACCTGCTTCCAGTCTCACTCACAGTGTGTGACTTGTGTTGGGTTGCAGGAAAATAAAATAATACATTCCCACCAAAAAACAAGGAGAGAAGAACTTCACCTAAGGCACCACAGCTTTGGCACAGCAGAGTAATTTTTTCTCTCTGAAATGTATTGCTTCTTAGAGGCACTGAAGGGGATTTTTTTCTGAAGTCTGTGTCGTACATGATAAGAAACTGATATGATTCCGGCTGAAACTTAGGTATCTATTAATTTTCTTATTTTCTGCAGGATAGGTTTTGCAGAAAACTACCCGGCAGAAACTATCAATGTCTCTGTGTCTACCACAGAAATTTACAGTAGGGTTCATTCTATGACTTGTCTTGGAGACCTTTTAGTTTGCTAACAAAGGCATTTAATGTTATTCCTGGCATGAATGGTTAGAGGGTGTTGTTGCTGTCCTTTATTTCCCCTGCTTGGAGATTCAGTCAGGCAGACCTGTGGGCAGTTTGTAGAGCCCACTGTGACTGATCAAAGGTCAAATCTTGGCAGCGCAGTGACACTGACCCTACGCCTGCATGTTGGGTGAGGTGGCAAACTCTAAGGTCTTCTGACATGATCCATAGTGACTCAGGCAGGCCTTAACCCTGAGTGCACAGTGACTAAACAGTGTCAGGTGCTTTCTCCTAAGCGTGTATTCAAGATGTTCACATTACTGAGCAGCTCTGGGGTGTTTTTCAGTAAACTTAAGTTGTGGAATAAGAAAGGTTGCGGGGACATGTTTCTGAGAAAGTTACAATTCAAACAACTGAAAAATGAAAGATGGCTGTAAGACTTTTATATTGCTGAAGTTCATGTAAAATGCACAGACATAAATAACTCTCAGTGAAGTTTTTTTTTTTGTGTGTGTGTTTGTGTGCAGGACTCAAATTCTGTCAGGAAAAAAAGCTGAATAAATTTTAAAAAATAAGGTGTTTAAATGGAATCCAAAAAACAAGATATATATATATGTATATATATACATATATATATATATATATATATATATATATATATATATATATATATATATATATATATACATATATATATATATATAACTTTATCATATATATATATATATATATATATATATATAACTGATAAAGTTAGAAATATCAGCTGTAATTGCAGCAAAAAGGTGGTTATACAAACATTATAGGCTAAATACAATGCATGGATTTATCTTTTGTGTAAATGATAAAAATAAAAATGGGCATCCATTCCAGCTCCATAAGCAGTAATGCTCTTTTTTGTGCTGTTCTAACCAAACCCCACAGACATCTGTATTTCCCTAAACCTGCTTCAGGGAAATAACATATGGCTGACTCACCTACCGAATACCCTAAAATGTAATTTATTTTACTAAAGGAAAGTCACAAAGCCCACACTCACATGGACTAACACACCCTTGTAGCTGGGTTAGCTCCAAGAGCAGAGGATGGTTGGTAGCTGCGGTATTAAGTGAAACTCCAAATCTTCTTCATACTGAAGTTGCTAGCCAACCGATAGAGAATCGATTTTGAGGAACCATGAATCAATCGTTCGGGAAGCACTGGGCTCTATAATATTGAAAAGTGCACACTGTACTTGTCTTTCTTTCTCTTGTCTCGCCTGTCTCTCACTAGCAGTTCTTGGTTCAATGATGAATTCACTGTATTATAGTAAAGCATGCATTTATAACTGAAGTACCAGCAGCCCAGTGGAATCCAACATTTGATATGATCCGAACAGACGTGTCTTGATGTAACACCATAGACTGAAAGTCAGTCTTCATATTGTCTTTTATGAAAAATTACCTTTAAAGCAACTAATGTGACCATTTTCACGGTTTATTGGAAAATTAACTGCAATTCCTTTTGCAGGAAAGGACCAATCTGATTAGTTTTATAGCAGATATTTCCCAAATGTGGCCAAAAATGGTGATAAACCAACCTCATGCTGAATAAAACACATTTTGAAGCACTTAGTATTGTTATAGTAGATTTCTTGCCAACTGTGTGTCATTATACACAGCATACCTAAGAGAGATAAAGCCCACCATAAATTTGCATTTTATCCCTAATTGCTCCAAATTCACAAAATTATACTCAAACAAATCTGCAAATGACATTCAAACTATCCATTGAATTATACAACCTTAAAACTTGTCATTTAGTGAAATAACTTATTTTTGGTTTGCATTTCTTCTGCAGATATTTTGTTCATCTTTAAATAACATTCCTTTGAAAACTTTAGATATTTTGTATCTTTTATTTTATATGTCATTATAAATGCATGAGTTTAGATACTTTTTTCCCCAAGTGATCACAAAATACTTGCATAAAGCTAAGCATGCGTAAAGGAGGGGGATTCAGTTTGATGCAAGGCACTTGCCTATTTATCTGACAATAAATAAATCAAATAATTTTGTATTTGCAATATATCTGAACCCTGCTATTGTTGTGTTGTGTGCTACATTTTCATGATGAAACCTAATCATGGCAGCACCATGCTGTGGTGATGCTTTCACCCAGTGGAAACAGGGAAGCTGATCTGAACCAATAAGATGGATGGAGCCCTACAACCAGCATTTGTGGATGAAAAGCTGTCATAGTCCACAAAAGACTTGAGACTTGAATGTTTGCTGTCTATTTCTATCAGAGTTGTTCTTTAACACAACATTTTCAAATATCTCACAACAAATTCTCATGTTTAGAGATTTTTATCTGAAAAAGATTACATAGCTATTATACTTTTTGTGGCTAAACATGTGTAAGTAGGGAATTTAGGCTGTTGAAGGCCATTTCCCTTTTGCCCAGCAGTAATCAGTCAACCAACAAAACAAGTCATTTTGCATTTGCAACAGCTCAGAACCTTCCCATTGTTCTGTTGTGTGCAGAGTGCCCTCTTGACACCCCACGTCCCAGAGGTCTTTGTGAATCCAAGAAGATCCAATTTGACTGAAGGAAATGCAAATGCATTCTTCAAGCTAAAGTCTGCTCAGACATGCGAGGGATTGAAAGCTTGCGCGTCATGTGTTACTTCAGTCAAAAGACATACCAAGCAGAAACCAGATGCGTTTTTGCACAGCCATACCATTTTTCCACCTGCTGTCATCCCCACCCTACCAACAAGGGGGGTATTTTCCTCCACACCTTTCCCCTGGAGTGGTGGTAACAGTGAATGAGGAGGCATGACTGCCTCTGACAATACACAAGAGAGGGAAGCCTCCTTCATGCCTCATTGACTTTGTTTTCTCTAGCTAATTTTTCCTTTCTCCTCGCTGCCCGCCTCCTGTCCCTCAAAAGCGAACGCGTGCACCTCGTACATGGACAAACACACATCCCTTTCATCTTCTGCCCTCCTCTTTCCATGCCTCAGTGTTTTTGATGGTGATTTTGACACACAGGCTGTCATGCAGCAGTTCTCTTGGAGGTGGCGATTAACAGAGCTGTCGCCATATGGAGTGAGATCAGCCGTCAAAACCCAACATAATTGGCTCAGTGAGGAAAAATACTTACACAACCAGCCTGCAAAAAGGGGAGGGAGAAAATGGGAGAGGCGGACACTTTGGTTTTTGCAGCTGCCACTATCAAATGCCCATTAAAATACTTGCAAGTGATTAATTAATAAGAAACAAAATGCACCATAAAACCCAAAGGAAGACAAGAAACATAAACCGTTCTGTTTATCGGAGTACATGTCCCCCTAGCAACAAAGAAAACCACTGCAATATGGCTGCAACATTAGCCAGTTATGTTTGGTGATAACCTACACAAAAGGACAAGATAGAACTATTTATCAAATTAATCCAGAAAAACTCACAATGGATGAAGCCATTGTCATGTCTACACCTAATATTGAAATGGACTTGAAGTCTGAGCCAAGGGTTTACATTGCTGAAGGCCTAATTATATGGATTGGCTGCAGTAGAGCGTAGCCTATCAGCTCTGGGGAGAAATTAATTCTGGTACAGGGGAAGAGAGAGAGGTGCACAGGCTGCAGACTGCTGTGAATTGATGGCTGCAGAGGCTCTTGTGTGTGTGCGCGCGCAGGGTTCTGCTTCACTTAAAGCTACACACAGCTTTACTGTAGGGTGTATTTTTTGTGATTTAGAAACTATGTCTAGCTCTGACAGATACGCGTTGAATTACAACAACAGCCATAAGCAAGATGTAAATGACGTTCCATTGATTCACCGCCACGTTTCGGCACCCTCTGTGTGCTGTGTGATTTTTCTAGCTGAACTGTGTACATACACCACATTAGCACTGTTCATTTCCAAGTCAGCTGGTGGTCAAATTAATGCATATGAGCTCAAAGTACGCAGTGATTGTTGCCTCAGAGAAGCAATGTAAGGCTGGAAGCTTATTTAAGAAGGATTTAGTTTTATAGGAGCAAACTAGCCACAAATAGAAATAATTAAAGTCCCTGGGCTTTACAAAAAGAAAATGGAAGGTTTTTTCTTTTTCACTTCAAGTAGGCATTGGGTAAGAGAACATATTACGTAATAATTAAATAATGTTGACTTCAAATATAGCAAAAAAGTAGATGGTGTAAAATGTTTATGTTCCATGAAAAACTAAAATGGCTTTATAGCAGAACAGATTATAGCTAGCAGTTAATACAATTTTGCATTTAAGTGACAAAAGTAAGTAAAATAATCAAAATTTAATCAAAGTCAAATTTTGCATTTTATGGTAATTCATATCATGAAACACAGTTAAGAACAAATTGGCTGGTTTATTACAGATTGAAAATGAAAGGATATTGGGACAAAATGAAAATGGTGAAAAAAGGCAAAGCGACCAATTGATTTGTTATACGTTTTCTGATATTCAGTTCTTTTCTTTTTTATTTTGCCTTATGAATAGTTTACTTTCCCTTTGTGCTACTTTTTAATTAATCAGTATGAGACTTGTCACACCTAATACATCTGCATTTCAAGAAAAAAAGTGTTTGAGCCCTGGGGATGAAAACAAATTGATGTTTCAAAAAAAAGGAATGTGACTCAAAAGTCTAAAAGATTCTTGCATATATTGTTTTTCCGCTGTCTGGTATTTTTGTTTATTATTTACTTTTTTTGGCATTCCGCCATGTGTAATGTCTATTTCCAGCATAACGATTTAATGTAAGGACAGTTATGCAATGTGCTGGTTTTGTTTGTACTGATTGGACATCCACCTGTTTTCCATTAAAGATAATTGGTCTAGAATCATTTTTCATCAGGCCTTATCTTTTAGCGCATTCATAATTGTTTATCAGCTATAATGTCTTTGGACCAAGATGGAGAGGATATCTGTTAACACATAAGATATATAAATGTATTGAGCTTTGAAATGTATATATACTCAAGCTGGACCTGTAGCTTTTTTTAATTAACTTGACCTGTGAGTGGTGATGCAGAAGACTATAAACACCTATAAAGGAATCAGCAGGCAGCGTGAGTTGAAAACATGATGTGCGGTGTTTGAAGCTCTTAGTTACCTTTATTCGACTCTTCTTGCCTGTTGTGATGTAATGGTTGTAGGCTTCAGGTGGTTGCCATGCTTCAGAATATGTTCTGACCAGCTAAGTTCCCTGATTTTATAGCCTGGTGGAAAAGAAATCACATGGCCAAAACTGTCTGCCGAGTACTTTTGCACTAAATCAAAATGAGCAACAATATCTGTGATTTGGACACGTGTTACAAAGACTCTTGTGCCTGGTGCCAGAAAATGCCTTACAGAGTGCTAGAACGTTGCTCAAAGTAGGTATCGGCAGCGACGCTCTTTCCACTCAGAAATAGGAGAGAACACATGCTGATCACGGAAAATAGCCGAACGTCCCATCATCAAAAGTCCTTTTTAAAATATTTTTTTTCCAAAAGAAAAATGTTTGTGTTAAAGTTTATAAAATTTTCTTTACAATGATACCCTCTTTATGTATATTGAAGCAAATAAAACATTTGAATTTTTCCAATAGTTTTCAGAAATCTTTTGAAAAGCCGGCATAGAACGCATTATTTATGCTAATTCGAACGCCTCTCATGACACCGCACTGAAACATTGTCCAAGAAAATTGGTTCGGGTGAGATGGTAATACACTTAATAGAAAAATGCATTTAGAGTACTAAGAAACTATAGAAAAAAAATTGACTGCTGGTACCTACTTAAAGAGGGGAAAAAATAAAAGAATAGTTCTTTGGCCAGTGAAAGCATCCTGCCTCAACACCCTGTTAATTGGCAGAGTTTGAGGCTATTTGGCTGGAAACCACTGCACAGTCTGATTGCTGTCAACACAAATCAGCATGTAATATGCTGTGTGTTGTATCTTGAATAGAGAGGCAGACGCCCCACGAAGTCCCTTCTTCTTGTAGCTAAACACAAATAAATTACTTATGCCCAGCCTTTTTTATGGTTCAGTAATCCAGATAGAGTCAGTGGAACTCTGAGCACGGTTTGGCAAACATTCCTATGGCCTGCAATTTCATGCTTCCTTCCCTGTACATAACTTCCAGGGCTCAGGCTGCCAATGGCTGACAGACGCCGGTTTTGTATACACACTGAAAAAGCCCGAACTGCCCAAGCAGAACATTCTGCCTTGCGATCTGTCTCATAGCACTTCCATGTTATCAGTCCAGTCAGCCTGACCAGTGTATTATTTATGTGTACAATCACCTTTTTCTCATGATTTAGGGTGACAGGTGTCGGTGGGTGTTTTTTGAAAATCCCTTTGGCACTTCTGTTTTACTTATGCTAATCTGTGGGACGGTTTTCGTAGCCGGTATGTATGTTTGGTAGTTTGTTTAAATTGATATGGGCTACATACAGCTAATATGCATTCCTATTTGTAAGACTTTCACCACCTTAAACTACCATGGTGATTGTGCAAAGCAGTAAATGTGTTCTAAATCCATACATTTTGGTATCATGCCAAAATCAGGGACCGTGCCAGAAAAACACAATTTTCATCCAACCATGACAAATTTAAACATTTGGCATTCATTCAACTCTAGTACAACTTTGAATGATTGATATTGTAAAACACAAGCAATATATTTGGTAGTTTGTTGTTTAGATTGACAAGGGCTGCATACAGCCCTTTTGGCAGTGGATCTTGTGTTAAAAAGCAAAATGTAGAACATCATCTCCTTTCTTCAGTTAGCTACGCTTGAGGATTTGCAATAGTGTGGGTCTGTTTCACTTCCAAATGTAGGGCTGTGATGAGCTCTTGTGGCATGAGTTCTCACATTAATGAAATGCCACAATATTTTCCATCATGTACTGGTCAGTTGTCTCATTGTTGACAATCCCCTCACAAAGCTCATCGGGCCAGATAACATCACTTGACACAAAGCTGTTAAAGAGCCCCCACCAGTTTTAAATAATTTGTTTCGTCCCATTGGTGTACTCACTAGAAGAGATAAACAATGACAGACAAGACACAAAGCTGGCTAACCATTAGCTACTAAAAGCACTAAACATTTTATCTGCTTCCGGTCCTTGTGCCAGCTTCTCAGAATCTAAGATTCTAGTTCAAATTCAGGGAAAAAAGCAGGTTTCCTCTCTGTCTTGATGAAATCTACTAATACAAAATGCAAGCAAGCTGATGATACATATATCTCTTCATTCTACATGTTCTGAACACTAAAATAACATATTCACAAATAGTAAGATTATGTGTGGCACAAGTTTAACGTGATGAAACCCTTCAGAAATGTAAATAAACAATTAATAACAAAATCTGTTACCACATTCTGTATGCATTGGGCACTAGAGAATGTGCAATTTGTATCAACAATAAATGCAAACACTGAAATAAGAGCTTTTTAATTCGGACATTATTTTATCTGCTTCAGTCTAAAATATTTTGATCAATCAAACCTGAGACTGGACAAGACTACATTATAAACCAATGGAAAAAAAAAGAAAAGAAGATTAAACATTTTAATATATGGACTTGTCAAATGTTGACTATAATTAGTGTGCAATGATGAACCATTCTTTGAAACACAGTTTGTGATCTTTGAAGCCTCTACTTCAGGCTTCAAAGTAGAGGTTGGGTCTCCCCAGGAAACTGCTAAAATCACATCTCACTTTATTCGTGTGAACCTAATATTTTGCATCATCTTATCTCGTGAGCAGGATGTATCATCACACCCCGAAAATCTTGTAATACTGCAAAAAAAAGTATATATCTGAAACACGATTTATTTTTGCCCATATTAATTTTTACAAATAATTTGGAGTGCTGGTTATCTGTATTTTTTGCAGTTCTTTAGGACACACGGTTAATCTTCGCCTTTTCTTTAACCCTGGAGTTCGCACGCACTGATTTCCTTCTCTTGTTAAGCTTGTAAGTCTGCACAGCATCATGAGCTCCATGGCGTACGAGTAGATTAGACTTGGTCAGAAATCTGAAAATGCCTCACCACTTTCCGCAGAATAACGATCTACAACATACGGCCAAGTTAATAGACAGCTCTTGTCATCTCTGTCGCTACGCCTTCGTGATTCCCCACTCTGTGCCCTCCAGCTGTGTAAAATTAAGACTAAGGACTATCTCCACTGCTAACATAAAAAGAGGGGTTGTATTAGCAGAGGAGGTGGCAATAATTCTGATTATGTAAAAATAAGTATACCTTAACATTGGATTATTTGACCACTGAAAATGTGCTGAATTCCAAGGTTTGATTTAAAAAAAAAAATTGTTTCAATGCGACATTATGCTGCTCTAATAAAACATGAATTTATTGATTTTGAGCCTTTTTACACCTCTTTACCCAGGCTACCAATAAATGTGTGGGGAGCTATATATTATTTTACGAGATAGTGAAAAATGTTCCCTGTAGCTAATCCACAAGACTGCTGGCACAAGTGCCGTCACAGCCAATGTGTCCATGAGCAATTGTCTTATCAAAACGTGACTCTAATCTCTTCCCTGCCCACTCAGTATCTACTATGCTTTATCTGTGTTATATGTCAAACTGTTTCATACCAATAAATGCAACTACATCAAGAATTTGATCACTGGAGAATAGGAATAAGACATATATAGTAATTGTTGTGTGCTGGTTTGCGGAGTTGAAATGATGGTTTGATTTGCCTCTGCACACTCTGAAGGTAGTGAGACAGTCTTTTATTTTCGCCTAGTTAGTCCTGCTATTATTTGCCAACCATTTTTGTTGTTATTTTAAACTTTGGTGTTTCTTAAACTAATGTGAGTGCTGATCTCCATTAGACTAACAGAAGATGACACTAAATTATTCTTTGACTATAATAAAAAAACACGAGCAGACTCCAGACTTTGGTAAAACACCCACCTGTCTATCATGAATAAAGACTTCAGACTGGTTTGTGTGCCGCAGTTATGTAGTCTTCCCAAGTCAAAAAGCCTTCTTGCTTTTTCTTTTAAAATCAACATTAGTTTCATTCACTGAAGCTCTATTTTTATTTTTTTTTCGATGTAACGGCTTTTTTTTTTTTTTCTGGAGGCAAAAAGGAAAGATAAACATCCAGCTGTTTGTCCCGTCGATATCTTCATAATGATTTACATTTGCTCTAGTTCAGTGTTGAGTTTTAATTATTAGTCAGAAAGACAAGATGAAAAAGAAAATGGCTTTCTAATTTGAGGAAATCATTCCTTGCAATGAAGCGGAACTTCATGTGGTTTCATTGTTTTAATTTAATCCCAATATTTTGATCAAATTTACTTCAGTGAAAATCAGTATTTGCTATAGCATGAACTTGACTAAATATGATGTGGTTTTAGTAGCATAAATAAATATTTTTTCAAGAAAAGGATTTTAGTAACTCCTGAGTAACAAGGGATTAATGTCCGAAAATCCTACGTTTAATGGCTTACTTTTATTTTGAAAATCAAATGAATAAAACTCCACAAGGCTACCAATTAGCAGAAAACTGTGGGTCTTAAAGGTGAAAGATGGGGCTAACTTCATTTCTTAATAACTCTTAAAGTTTTTTGCCAGGTAGTCTATTGAGGATTAAATATAATCTCTGTGTGACAAAAGCATGACATGTCTGTCATGCTTTTGTCTGAATTATGAGACATTTTTAATTTGTTGCCACTCTTATAATCCAGGTTTTTAGCAGGCTTGAATTAGACGACAGAGAATCTTTGACGTCTAGTGAGGCTGAACAGGACTTTGTCGATCGCTGGAGTTCTACTGCTTATCTCTTGCCAGTCTGGCGTTTCAATTCAATTGGAGTCATCACACCGAGTTGGCAGCATTACTTTTAGGTAGAACTGGTAAGTACATTTGTGCTAATTGAACTGGCAGCTTTGCCCCAATACCCCTGGAAAAAAGAAACAAACTCACAGCTGCTTCCCTCCCACATGATACATTTACAAAATCCTTCTAAAATCCTTGTTCTATCAGTTTTGGGTTATTCTTGTCAATGTTCCCTCACTCTTGCCAAGCAGTGCTTATAGCAAGTTGTCTCTAGAGGGAGGCCAAGGAAGAACCTTTTCATGCTTTTGCATGCATCGCTGTGATTGAATGAGAGCTGTCTCGCTGCTGTGAGTGAGCAGTCTGAGTGGCTTGTAATCCTGTTCCCACTGGTCCATGAGGAGCAACAGGCCTTGGAAGGAATGCTACCTGAGTTAATTTTTGTAGGCCAACGTGGACAAATTTACAAAGACTTTGGACCCATCTCTGTCTAAGGGTGGGAAAAAATTTCAACTTAATCGCAGCTTTTGCTTCGTTTAGAAAACGGAAAGAATCAGTGGGATTAAAGCTTGTCCCCTGGTAGGTTTATAAAAGCCATTTTTCATTAATGTAATCCAATTATTTTTGCCTTGCTTACAGATTTGTCTCTTAATTTATTCATCACAGGTGTTGTTAATCAGTTATTGGCCTGGAGAGATTCACTTTTAACAAGTTACTTCCTCATCATGGCTTAGATCAAGGTGAGATGATTTGCCTTTACTACGTGTCTGTCTGTATGTATGTGGAGAACTGTTCAATTATTGAACAGTTAATCTAATTTAGTAACTCAATTCACTAAATGAAAAATATTATACAGTATGGATTAATTACAGACAGACTGATGTTTTCAAGATTATATGCCAGTTTATGATGATTTTTCACATACAATTATTACAAATACACATTTAAGATTAGAATATTACATCAGACCAGTGCTTCTCAATTCCAGTCCTCAGGCCTCCCTGCACTGCATGGTTTAGATGCGCCTCTCTACCAGAACAGCTGATTCAAATGATTGCATGACCTCTTCTGCAGCCATCAAGTACTGCAGAAGCCGGTTAATTGCCCAAAAATTCAACCCAGGTGTGCGGCAGAAGAAAACACGCAGGGCAGGGGAGTGTGAGGACTGGAATTGAGAAACGCTGCATCAGACCATTAAAAACCATTTTAGTACCTCCTCAAAGGTTGTTGTTTTCAACTGGTACTGTTAATTCCACAAACAAACCTTATTGGATATTTTTTTTAAATATTAGAAAAAAATGTGTGTTTTTCATTTCTTATAAAATACTAATCTAAAATACTAACTAAAAAAGATTAGAATAAGACTGTAGTTTTTACTTCTACTCAAGTAAAAATATATTGAGTAAAACTTTTGGCTGCTCTAGCATCAGTGCTTTTTGCATATATATATATATAAGTGAATGCTATTAAATATGTATTTGATATATATTTCCGTTCTGCTCTTGTTCATCCCATAGAAACATTAAGTTGATGTAAGTTTCTTGAGTCATACAGTGGATCAGTTAAAGTGTCTGTGGGGATGGGCAGAATTGGTAGCAAGTTAAGGTCAAACGTTCAGCAGGAGCGGGATTAAAATAACAGTCCCTTAATAATAATCTCAGTACGCAGGTCTTTATTTGGATGGGATATTTGGTTCGATATCAGATTTCTAGAGCAATACATTTATTTTCTAAAGTTATATAATTGGTGGGTTTGAAGGTCTCTGTGTTTTCTTTCCAAACAAGATATAATAGTTTTTTTCAAGTTTCACCGAAAACTGTTGGATTATTTCACTGATGAAAAATAAACAAAAGCAGGGAATATGTGGGTCGATTACAATCGATTTCTACCTTACAATATTCAACAATAGTAAAATAATTGCATGTTCCTCAGATATTGCACATACTTCTATCCAAAACATTGTGATTGTAGCATAAATTATTATTATTATTATTATTATATTTTTTTATGTTTTTCAAGATCTTATGGCACATTTGGATTCTATTTAGAGCAAGAGAGGAAACAGGCAGAGGGAAAGGGAGACACAGCAATGGTTAAGAGTCAGACCTTGGATTACTTCTTTAAAGATTAACAGCATGGGGCTACTGCTAAGTCATGTATCAACCTGATGGACATAAGTGAAAATCAAGACCAACGTTGCCTTCCGTCAGGTATGTTTATCCTCCCATCACATTCTTGTGAATCTGCATTGCGCTTTAAAGTTGGGCATAGATTTTTGGTTTTCCATAAATAACATTCTATTTACGCCTTTCTTAGAATTTGATTCTTAATCATTTTGAAGAAACAGTTTGTAGCTCTGCTAACACTTTCTGATCTGGAACGATTAGCATTGAGTGACAGATGGGTGGAAAATACAGGTTCAGCCAATCCAAATTTTCTGATTAAAAAAAAAAAAAAAAAAAAATAGACTTGTACAAAAGCAAAGTACAGAGTGTGATGTTTAGACCCAACTCCTTGTTCTTTGGTGACAGGAGTGACATGGTGTGGTTGTCTGCTGCTGTAACCTTTCTGCTTCAAAGTTCAGTTTTATGCTCTGCACTTAGAGATGATATTCCACATACATTGACTGTAAGAAGTGGTTATTTGAACTACTGTTGCCTTTCTATTGACTTGAACCAGACTGCCTATTTTCTTTTGACTTTTCACATCAACAAGACATTTGTGTTCACACAACTGTCGCTCACTGGATATTTCTTATTTTTTCAACCAATCTCTGTCAAACCGGGAGATGGTTCTGTGTGAAAATCCCAGAAAATCATCAGTTTCTGAAAGACTAACACCAGCCCGTCTGGCAGCAACAATCATGATACGTTGAAAGTCACTCAGATTGCCTTTTTTCACCTTTCAGTTGCTCAGTTTGAACATCAGTAAGCTTTCTTCAACACGTCAAGATCCCTAAAAGCATTGGGTTGTATGTAAATATTTTTTATTTATATGGCAGTTTTCATAGATAAAACCACAATGTTTCTTAGATACCATAAACATTAGAAAACAATTACATTAAAACATAAAAAAGTATATAAAACTAAATGATGAATAATAAGAAAATATTTTTTAAAAATCCAACTCTGCAAATTTGCTGTTTTTTCATAAGGAATGAGATGGGTATACCTATTAAAGTGGACTGAGAGTGTAAGTCCCTTACGGTACAACGAAAAGCAATCAAATATGAGGAGATGGGGTTGTCTGAAGTTGATTTCTCTCACACGGTCTACAAAAGTACTCCATCGGCTATTGATGTATTGAAAATAGATTAAAGAGCAGATGCGGATTGTCGAGTGCTCTGTTAGCCTGCAAGCGTGTGTCAGAAGACAGTGAGGCAGAAAACTAATTACCAAAAACAGTAAACCTTTCATCTCACTGAGCAGCAGAAATTTGGCATATGTAGAGATGGCATAATACTATATATATAGCTTGCACATTCAATGTTTCTGAATTTATCTTTTTAATACTGAAGGCATTGTTATGTTTCCATTAGAGTTGCATAATATATTGAATTATAGTTGCCACTTCAACTATAATTTATCATTGTGATAAATTGCATTTACAAAGGTTGGCTTGGATGCAATGTTTGATGAGCTGATGTTTTTAAAGTACTATGCATTCATGCTGTGCACAGCAATAATTTATTTGTGCAGCTGGATGGAGTTTCCCAGCTAATGGTGCCCATACCTGATAAAGCTTTGAGTGTCTATTATAGTGAAACTCTCAGAAAGTGGTTGAAACACAGTGATGATTGGGGGAAAAGAGACAAAAAAAAAGAAAAAAAAACACAAATATGAATTGAGGTTAATTGCAAGCAGTTTAATCACTGGAAATCCTCCCATTAAGTTGAAATGGCATATTTATCAGGATCATTTAGCACTAGATGCTACACTTTAAAACTTTAGATCAAACTGTGTTTAGCTGAAGCATCATATAAAGATGGTAAAGACAAGTCACTTCTTTTCTTCAAGTAACCCTAAATCCCCAATCACATCTCACTCAAGTTTTGCTCTCTCTTCTAATCCTTGATCTTTTGATGTTTCCTGCAACTTATAAAAATAAAAATCAATAAAATATATGCGGGGAAATGCCTTCCTCGTCCTTCATCTCAGCTACTTTGAACAAACCAAAGCCCACAAAAGGTACCAGTAGTCATTCCACTGATCTCAGAAGTCAAGAAAAAGAAAACTTCAGTTACTGGGTGCAAAGACCATCCCCTCTACTGTGCTCATGTATGCCCTCAGTAGTTCCATATGCCCGGTGAGCTGCCAGGAGACTGGACAGGCAAGCACAGGACTGCCAATCTGCAGATGCAGTAGCTGTCTGCTCATGCATATTAAACCCACGCCACCTGCTCGTCGTACATCACGCCCTGCATTCGCAGCCCCAGGAATTTTAATCAGCCACACTGACAGGAAGCCACTCTCCGGTCCACGTAGGTGAATCTTTTCAACTCCTCCCCCGTCCCCCTCTGACTCTATTTTTCCTGCATAGACGGCAAGGCATCCTGCACTTCGGATTTCCTGTTGGGTGGTTGAGTGGCAGGGAGAACGGGGGGGAAATAAATGACTGCTGTGGTTTTAAAAATATGATTATTTTCAGTTTAGTTTGGGTAGCTTTATCAGATTTTTTTCGCCAGCTCCTCTTCTGCAGTCGACCTCATGGGGAGATAAATTGCTTGCATCTTTTTAAAGTATTCTAGGAGAGAAAGTACGCTTAAAAATTATTTTCTTCTTTTTTCTAATGCCAGAGCTATTAGATAATTTTACATCCAACTGAGTTCTGTTAAATATTTTGAAAATAAAAGGGAGTTATCATTGTTTTCATCTTTGAAAATATCTCAACAGCAAAAACATGACTTTCCAACTCACTTACAAAAACTCCCCAGTTTCAGTCATCATGTCAAAAAAGATGTTACAGTAAGCAAATGAAGACACAATTAGGTACCCTTTCTGACTGCAGCTCTCCATCATTCTGCCAGTTTATGCTGGCGCAGCACATTCTTCAGGAACCCTCAGGATGAATTTTTTATGCCGTCTTTTTAAATATAGCCTTTTTATAAAAAGGCAGATGGAGTCAGGCACAGCCAAGATGGGACAGAGTGTGCTGTCAGTGGCTTGGTAACAGTTAGCTGCACATTAATAGCTAAGCCAAACGTGCCATGTTTGATTCATTATATTTTGGCATTGTTGATAAGTTGCCCTGCAAATTGTGTGGCATATTAAACAATGTGATTTTCATGAAAATAAATATTTTCATGGGCATCTAATTTGTAGTCATTGCCAAAAGCTGTGGCAAAGCCAACTTTTGGCAGATGTTTTATGGCTTTCAGATTTCTTTTTTAAACAATATAGTATTTCTTAAAACATTCCAGAAATTTGAAAGAGTACTATGAAATGCACTAAATGTATGCGAATTGTCAACACACAATCTCTTCAACTTATTCTGGCATGCTGTATGTCAGGCTCTTAGCCAAATAGCACCAGATGGTGACCCATTCTTGTCTTATTAGTCCTTGGAGTTGGAGGTTTTTGGTTTGTTCTCATCCATTGGTTTTATTTATCTATTTATTTGAGGGGGGGGGGGGTTACCACAGACTCTCACTTCAATCAGTTTGGATCTCCAAATGGAAACTGGATTGTTGGAAAAAGATGTCGAATGGTATCACTCCGTTATTCATGACAGTGTCTTTTAACAGAAGGGGGTGTTAAGAAATTTCTAAAAGCAACATAATTCTTTAGCAAACTCTTTAGAAAAAGATGGTCTCGGCCCATTTGGGAGTATTTTCAGTACCATGCTGCCTTATTCCTGCATGTGCACCTCTTAACTTGAAGTTCTCAATATGACAATTGAGATAGGAACACCGCAAATACATCCATGATGAACCAGAGCAGTTTATGCTGAAACCAGAACATAATTTATGTTGGGTATGCATATGTCTGTGTGCTTGCATGTCGGCACAGACTTTACTATAGGACTACGTCCCAACATATGACGACTCCTTCATCACAGTTTGAAAAAAATTAAAAGAAAAAAAACTCCCACACAAATACCCTTTGGATGTCCAGATACATTAAACTGTTGTCACTGATTTGGTTAAGTTGTGATCTGGTGAAAAGCAAGTGTTTTCTTGGAACAAAGTTTAACAGAAAAACTACTGAAAATTCTCACTACAGTTCTTATTATACATATCTTCAAAAATTGCCACGTGGAAAAAAACAAGTTAAATGTCAAAGCATGCATTTGCTCATAAGCCTTCATCCTTTTAACTCCCTTTAACAACTAACTACACTACAATGCTCTTCAAACATACCAGCTTCTATGTTTATGTTCTCCTCTATGCAAGTTCTACAGCTGACATGAATGCAAAATTTATTTAAAAAAATAATGTTTTATGAAACTCTCTGTTCATCAAAATGGCTCTAACATCAAAATTTGAGTACATTTCCTTCTGAAGTCATACAATTCTGGGATTTTTGGCCAGAAGTTTTTGGGGTATCTAGTCACTGCTAAAAAAGGTGAAGGCAGATTTATGTATAAACACCATGTCTTCTGTTTATTGTATAATTCATAAGATAAGTCATACCCCCTATCCACAATGCTTTTATGTGTTCTAGCATGTTTCTGTGGGCATTATGCTTTTCATTTGTTTCACACCCCAAACTCATGATGACACTCTTGTAAATACTGATAAATAATTCACAACATCCTCAAGCAGCACCACAGGTACGTATATTTCAACAAAACTCAAGATTGTTTTAATTCCGGTGTCGTCTCCTTCTCGTCATGTCTCAGAATCAAAATTTAAATTTTATATATTTGCTTTGCAAAAGTACTAAAGCGCCCATCTTGATAAAATATACTTTTGTTTTATCCGGATTTATCTTTCTGCTGCTTATTCTCTTATTTGCTCCGTAAGTAGAGCTAAAGAGAATAAAGTGCATCACTTTACAAATGGATTTAGGAAGACACTCATCCCATTCTTGATAGCTTTTATGTGTTTCCCCCAGAGAGAACCACTGTATGTTCATAGCTGTTCTGACAGCTACTTTATACCTTAGTAGCTTAACTAATGTGACGTAGAGCAGTAACTCTCACTTTCCTGAAATAAACCCACTAAATAAACATACAAATCCACTTTGAAACACAGAAACGTATAACAACAGAAATGCTGTAGTTTGGGCACTAGAAACTGAACTAAATTACATGTTTGTTTCATTTCATGAGACTATAGGTAGTAACATAATTCTGTCCCTCCTGGTGGTACATTATGTTAATTACACCACAAATTACAATCAATGAATCAGGATAAATTATCTGTCTAGTTCGATATTACAGAGTGTGGGCTGCGAAGACAAATTAGCACAGGAGAAATTGTGTCTAGTGATATTGGTCTGTCTTTGAACATTCTTATGAACATCATTACTAATCCTGGCCTTACAAGGGAAGTCAATAACATTTGGCAGATTACATTCATAAACTGCTACAGGAGACCCTGCAGACTAAAAACAGAGTCTGAGTCACTGCTATGATTCACATTTCTATAGTTGACTACTTCATGAGAGAAGAGTAATTCTCAAAAATCTTTAGAAGCGCTAAAAAAAAAAAATCAGGAATCCACTCAGTCTGACCATCTGTTTATCATTTTTATGTAAAATATTTATTAAATAATTTGGTTTTTTATTGTATTATTGATTAGCAGCTAATCAGAGATCGATTACTGGTTTCAAGATGTGTCAGGTACATCTTCAAACTTAAAAACTTATCGATCATCTAATGTTTGAAGGCCTTTTAATGGGATGCCAGCAAGAGTACTGGAATACCTGGTTTTCTCCGACTGTATGGAAGATATGTAGTCTTCAATACAGAAGATGCAAATATGTTCCTTTGCTACATCTTTTTGAGTCTCTCCAACAAAAATAACTATTGAAATACCATCAATCATTCATATTAAGGTCACTAATACTGCAAGCTATGAGTGGGATGTCTGTGAAATAACCATCTTCTGGTTTTACCAGAACTGTCAACCCAAATTATTAATTGCCTAATAATTTTTTGGAGTCTCCCACTGTGGAAGAGCAGAACACCAAAACTGTATAAAACATGTTTGTTGAAAACCTAATATAAATCATTTAGAATCATAGCAAAACAATGTAAATATATCTTTTTTTTTTTTTTACAAATAGTGTCTTCCTCTTTTATGTTTATATTTTTTACATTCTTTAAAATATCTTACCCTTCTAAATAGTGAATATGCAGGGCGTTTCAGTCTTTGAGGTGGACATCGCCCTAATTTTTAACTCTCTCCTCAGATTATTGGATTTAGTCAAGTGAGAAAGTAAATGTAGCTTTCAATTAGAAAATAATATGGTGAAATTAAAAGTTTATATTCAGCCTTAAATCGCTAAAAGTCATTCTTTTTTGTCTGTGTGAAGACATCTGAGAACTTGTTTAGTTATTCTGTCTAATAATCCACATTGATCAGTTCAAATCCAATTTGCCACAAGACATTTTTGGGGACAAAAATGTCTTGCCTTCTAGTATGTGACTTGCCCAAAAGCACTCTCCCATACATCCTTAGCTCCCCTGATGTTATTAAGGCTGTACCTGACAGTAGAGACGCTGCTCCAACAGAGCTGTCGTGCACATCTTACAACAAACAAGCTGAGCCTTCTGGTCCAGCTCAGAACAGGCAATTTGGACTCTCGGTGCAGTCTCTCGGCTGTGCTGTTTCACGGATTGTGGAGTGAAATTTCACAATCTGCTTGCACTGTATGCTTTGTGGTGGCAGGGAGGAGCTTGGGACTGCAGGGGCTGACTTGTTATATGTATAGTCATCATTCATACTTTAATCAAGAGTCACCTGAACTGGGGTCAGGAGATAATGTAGATAATTAACACTGTTCATTAGGGAGTTGACTGGCTCCCTTCAGGTTCATTGTATGTGTGATGTCTACAGGGGTCTACCTTATTAACCTCTCTGCTTTGGGTGTAATAATGTGAAAACTATGAAATACTGTTCAAGGTACCTAAAAATTATGCCATTAAATAATTACTTGACTTGAAGTAGTTTAATGGGCAGTAATTAAAAGAAAAAACTTGGCTTTTGAATACAATCTGTTGATAAAGAAAAGATATGGATTTTCTTCTTTAGCAATGATTCCTATAATTTTTAATGAAGAATATAGGGGGAATAAATGCAGACTCATTAGAGACCACCGGGCCGTCACAAGTTGGCCAACAGTGAAGGACAACCTGTGACGAATGTCCCTCTAAATGCCTGTCATCAAGCTGTCATGGCGGCCAAGGCCATGTGTTCCTCAAGCCTGCTTACTAACAGCGTCTACCACCTTTAACCTGGTCAGACACTATTTGTTTGTGTCATGTCAGGGACAGAGGGTCTCCCAGGACTGTCTGTCTTGGTGATCATGCGAGACACATAAGATGGCGCTTGTGATACATAACAGTGTTCGCAATCTAATGCAACATAGATTGAACTGTATGATTTTGAATATCAATATAATTCATTCACTGTCGCTAATGTTTTCATAATCATCTATGCTGTCAATATAACCATAAAGTTATATATTCTTTCCTAAACAAGCACAAATATTGAGTTTTATCTTGGAACTTTGAATTGAACACATTGGACCGTTTTGTTTATGACTGAAACTAAACAGAATACACTGAATACCAAAAGCAAAGTTAAATTTGAGATTTCTTTCCAGAATATCTTGTGGTTTATGAGTTGAAGGATTTTCAGTCTCTTCAGTGGTTTGTTTTCTGCCCTGGTTTATTTTGGTTATTTCTTAGATTTGGCATTCTGTGTCACTGTAGTGTTAAGTGCAATCTGTTGTGAACAGTTTTTTTTTATTTCTTCAAGAAAAGAACAAATGTAAGAATTTTTGTCAATTCTTATATTTAAGTCTTCCTCTTTTCTTAGACTTACCTATTTTCCATCCAGTATTCAATCTTTCTTGTTTGGCCCCCTGTCTTTTACATTTTTTTTGTCAGAACCTTCCCTGAAACCCCTAAAGGTTTATTATTTATCTTCATTTAGTGAGCAAGATTAGGCAAAAACTGAATACCGACTTGTAAAACTAAAATTAACAAGGACATAATATAAATAAAAACCAACGCTCAAACACTTGATTGAGACACTTTTTTTTGAGTGTACATTCTTTGTCTGCTCTATCAGCTGTAAACAATCCATCCTGGCATCCAAGAGGCTGGGCAGTTACAGGAAAAAGCTGTGGTGTGGTTGCTTCATAGGGCATATCTCTAAGCTACGCTCAGCTAATGGCTCTTGTGCTCAACCTCTATCTCCAAGCGCAGTGCCCACTCAGTCATGCAGGTTTTCCTTTTATGATCTTCCATACATCATCATAGGTTATCCTCATTTTCTCTGAAAACAGAAAGTAACAACTGAGAAAATAATAAATTGTCCGTTT
Source organism: Poeciliopsis turneri (assembly GCA_922788865.1). Lineage (NCBI taxonomy): Eukaryota > Metazoa > Chordata > Actinopteri > Cyprinodontiformes > Poeciliidae > Poeciliopsis > Poeciliopsis turneri. Next base: position 2,694,124 of record CAKLNU010001119.1, on the reverse strand, counting down.
CTTATATAAAGCCAACAACAAAAAACAAAAACACACACAAGAGAAGCCTTTGGGATTGTATTATTAACATTTTCTGGAACACTGTGTATTCAGAGCTAATGTCAGGAAGCGGTGCATTTAATTAAAATCATGACCTTTTTTTCCTCGTGCTTATCAAGTAGATGTAAAGCCAGAACCTGACAAATGGAAACTATTATGATGAGCTGAAACCCTGCCCTTTTAACTGTGTAAACAATTCTCTGAGAAATATGTCTCTTATTAGGAGTTAAAAATCAAGTTTATTTTTTTAGGACTTTTAGTGCAGTCAGTAGCAGCTGTTAGCATACATTTTAGATGTCTTGAAGATAGGAGGCTTCTCTGCTTTTCTGAAGCTGCAGGATTTGGCATGATGAATAATACAGTGCATTGTTCTGGTTTGTACTCTTTCCATGTAACCGGTAATAAGAAATGGATGTGGACATTTGTTTTTGTCAGAATTTAAAACACAGGTCCCAGAACATAATTACGAATTTTTGATCCTACTGCAGAGGGTGAAGTTCTGCTTCAGAGACGAAAGGACAAAAAAACAGAAAGAAACAACAAATCCCAGTCATTTTCAAATCCTTGTGAAAGACAGTATAACAGGAGCCTGTTTATTCTCCATACTCACTGCATTTTGTATTTCTCAGAAAAAGGTTCTGTCCAAAAAGCAGCAGTGCATGATGGGTAACCAATCAGCAGGCTCTCTTAGGATTTTCCCTGTACGTATTCAGGCGCTCTTTGATGTGAGCTGCAGTAAACACAGCCGGTTCTCTCCCAACCAGCGTCTCTGGAGGGATGAGGCTCAGCACAAGAACACTAATGAGCACATTAGAAGGAAGCCATAGAAGGAAAACTGCTACAGTTGTAAATGGGATTGTCTGCTATGTTGTCTATGGCGAGAATACTCTGGCAACAATGTGCAGTTGTGCTGACACATTTTCATTTTCACTTATTGTATGTAAATGAGCATTTTTGTATAGATTCTGCTGAATGTGGGAACCTAGGAGGTTGGATTACATAACCTCTGTCATGAAACTGATCTTACAAATTCATATTACTGTAAATTAAGAGAGTTCATTTGAACATAGATGGTATAAATATGATTATGTTTTCCACTGCAGGAGAAAATAATTACAACTGGAACACTCACCCCTTATTGTATTGAAAACCATTACAGCCCATAAATGTCAAATTAAAATGTGTTAATACAGAAGACAAACGGCTGGCTCGAGTGCTTTATGAAATTTACTGATAAAGCACATTAAAGCTGCAGCATGGAATTTTGAGAAACTGTAGCCTGTAAATTTGAACAATCACATGTAACAAGTCCCTCTTCCTTGCTTTCTGCTGCACTATAGCCCCTTCCTCACAGTGGAGCTTGCCACGAACATGCAGATTAATAAGCACTGCAGGACCACCAATAAACAACAGCAACAAGCTACGGAATAAAATTTGATTTGCGATATCACAAGTGATGCTGTAACCATCGCTATCTTATTTGTGTTATTAAAAGATAAAACACATCAAGCAGAGATCCTTGCTTGTAATGCAGAAATGTGGCTAACTCTGGAGTGGTTTTGAATTCTTTCAGAACACCGAGCTCCCTCCACTTCCGATGTTTGCTGCTTTTATTTGGGGCTCTGTCTACGTCTTTCTTTTCAGCTTGCCTGTCATTGTGGGTCTTCTTTTGTTCACCTGTCTCGGTTTTCTGAGCAGGTGCCACTTGAGAAATTAGTAGTTTAAGGGAAACAAACAAAATTTCAAAAGTCAGTCAAGAAATTTGCAGTCTCTCCTCAAGTATTTTGTGTTCATGTTTTTCCAAATTAGTCACTAAAAAAGTGGTTGTTATTCATTAGCATTTTATATATGGTGCTTCTCTTTTCTAAATGACATCAATAGTCTTTATTCAGATGTCGGAGAATAAATACCATGCATAGCAACATTTGTGACTTTTCTTGGAACCCAGTCAGTAAAGGAAATTGCCTTGAAAAATACCTTGGTCCATTTGGTGAAGAAAATTGCTGCACTAGCATCTGCTTTGTCTCCTTGACAACCAACCATTGTACTGGCAAATGGCTGGTATAAGACATTTCAAACTATTAGAATATCTTGTTGCAGACTCATGACTACAATGCCCAGCTGTGTGGTTATACATACTGTGTGCACACTAAACTATAAATAGTCTATCCCAATGATTCTTCATTGATACTTTCAAATATTAGCACAGCAGGACTGGATATTTGTAATAAGTCTTTATGAAGGATTCGACTCCTTCATAAAGACAGTCCTACCTGAAACAACAACAAAAAGCAGCAACAATATTTACCCTATTTGATTTGAGCAAGGTTCAATTGTGACTTCCAGTCATTAGTGTCAGAAATGCTACATAAACGTTAGTTAGCTTTTTATTTACATTGCAAATCTCTGATAATTAGATCACGTTTAAAGGTAGTCAATTTATCACCACTGGTACTTTCACTGCATTATGAAAACTTTATATATATTCTGTCATCTATTGGATGATCAAAAACACATCAATAGGATAAAATGGTTATGAAATTGACTCCTAAAATCTTCTTTCCACTTCAGAGTGTTGTGAAGCTAAAAATAATTAGCACATTGGGACCCCCACATGCTGTTAATGATTCAACCACCTCGGAAACAAGGTCACCCTAAATATCAAGGTGATTGTGTGGAGGCGTTCCAACCAAAGACTTGGAGCTCATTACAAAGGATAAATTGTCAAAATATGAGAGGAAACTTGCAAAGAAAAGTAGGGTATATTATGGGATGGGATGTCCCATTATCCCATCAGTTCTCAAAACCATACACGCCTCCAAAAATTTGTAAAATTACATGCAGAGTCAGTTTGATCCCACTGGGACCACGCACAGGACAAAAAGCTTTAGTCAACTTGCTGTTTGCTTTAACAGTTTGTAAATGATGCAACCCAAGGTGCTCTGACATAGAGAGCAGTTCAGTTTTCTAATAGAGAGGTGATAAAAGTGAATAGCTTCTTCCAGATCTTTGAGGTGTGAGGCTTCACCTTGGAAATGATTCTGCGCTTGCAAAAGCTTTTCTTGACACCTGCTTATCTGACATAAAAGAGATGCCAAAAATCAAACCCAAGGTTTTTCTTTTTTATGACAGCAGAGCAGCTAAAAAGGGCTGAAGGGCCAAAAAGAAGTGATGCTTAACAATCCAGACCTTCCAACTTGAATTTTACATGAGAAAAGATACAGGTATACTTCTGACACATGCTGCAAAGTGCAGCACTACATGTGACTGCAGAAACAAAACAATTTTTTTAGAGAAGTTTGATTGGCTTTGCAGGTGCACCTCAAAGCCAAAGGAATGTAAGACTGTTACTCTGTCGCTTGATGAATTAACGTATAATTAAGTGATTTGGTACAAAAGAAAATATAACAAAACTGTAGAAGTTGTAATTCAAAGCAAATAATGCCCTGATAAGTAACCTACAAGTATCCTTTGAATCTGCGATCCCCTGCTCATAGATTTCTCCAAAAGTACAGAGGGAATCGGCAATCTGGATTGCCTTTGTGCTTTGGGGAAAGTGAAAGATGTGAAAATGATTTCAAAGACTTGGGGATGAATCACTTTCCCACTGCAGCTGCCATTTATTTGCACATTTTCACCACTTTTTCTACACATTCTGGCTCATACAGTTTGCTTTAGGCTGGTATTGTGAGGGCTTTATTGTGGAAATAATGGCTAGTAAAAGTGAGGTATAAATAATTTGAAAGCAAGGTACGAGTTTGTTGTAATAAGTCAGCTTGAAGACCCATCCTAACAGTACCAAAGATGAAAAGACTGCTTTCAAGAGCTTCCGTAGGAAACCAGATGGAGAAGGTTTTCTTTCTGGAATAATCAGAAAATTACTGATCCAAATGTGTAAAATGAAAAAGTTTTTTTTTTTAATGTAATTTCTGCACAATATGTACAGTAATTGTCCTTTTTCTAATGGTGGACTTTTAAAGAATCCCTCATGCTGACATTGATCCTGTTTGACAGGTGCTCATTCAAATGTGCCGGAGCAGCACTTGTTATACAGCAAATTTTTTCTTTTTTTTTTGCATCATTTCTTTGCTGTCACAGTGATGAAATGGAAACCCATAATACATTGACAGCTGGTATTGCTCAAGGACAAACGTTTCTAAAAATGACTGGAGTGGACGCAGCCAGCAGTGCTAAAAGAGGGGAGGTAATCCTTGAAGGTGTTGGCAGGTTTTTTGCAGATTTTTTTAAAAGTTATTCAATCCCTACTGTCTGTTTGCAAAACCTTGACTAGCAGCAGCAGACTGTTTTTATTGGACAATTTCAGCTGGAAGAGTGTTATTCTGTTTTGCAAGAATTAGCAGGGTGCTTGTCGTGTGTTGATTCACTTTTACTGGATGCTGAAAGTGAATTCAAATTTTGCAGCATCAAAAAGAAAAGATGGAGTTTTGTAAAGTGTTACAGGAAGATACTGCAAGACAGTTTTTTCTTCAACGTGGTTGAATCATTAACAGCATATATGGGGGTCCCAATGTGCAGATTACTTTTAGTTTCACAGTACACTACAGAAAAATTAAGGGAAGTAGAACGCACTTGGAAAAGTTAGAATTGTAATAATCTGGTAGAAACCACATAAAACCTATTGTCTGAAAGAACAGTATGTTGCAACTAACTAAATTGTAAAATCATATTTTCCATCCTTAAAAGGTTTTATACCCAAAATATTCTATTCATATTTGCAAGATTGTGGCGGTAGGGGCTGTCTTCTGTACGCTACAGACAGGCTACACCCTAGAGAGGTCAACAATCCATCATAAGGCCGACATTTAGACACACGAGATGCACATCCATTCACAAACTCGCACATACACACTCACAATTTAGAAGCTTCAATTAACCTAACATGGATATTTTTTGGGACTGTGGGAGGAAACCGGAGTAACCACAGTATCCTGGGAAAACCCACACACAAATGGGGAGAGCAAGCTAGCTTCACACACAAAAAAAACCTAGCTGAAATTTGAAACCATGAAGCTGTTAGTTGGCAAGAAGCAGTTCTAACCATTTGCAATTCAATTATATTGAACATCTTTTGATGAATTATTATTGATTTTACCAAAAATAATTATTGAATTATTTTGGTGATATGATTGATAAAATAATATCAGTCGTACACACGTGTTTACCTTGATGGCTCTTTTTATGTAACCCTTTACAGTCTACAGGGCCACAGATAAAGTTTACAAACTTAAGAAATTATCTTTTTTTTATTCAAAAAAGTATAAAAAAAAGCACTTTAGATTTATTACACCTCTGCTTTACTAGGTTTATACTTGCTATATTTCTTATAATGTATAGCCTGTTTGTTCCTAAAGGAAAAAACTGACATACATATATTTGTATAAATGGAGGAGGTAAAAACTGCTGCTGTGGTTGGGCTTCCTTCTCTTGCAGAAAAAAAATAAGACAGACCTATCATATATCATCATGGATTCCTAGAGTATTGTGTTATCAGCGCCTCTTTGACCTTGTTCAAAGCCTCCCCTTCCTGCTCTGGCAACAACATGCGACACATAAATGACTGCTGTTCTTGTGGCACTTTCCATACAGACCTACCCTGTTCACCCTCAGTGAACAGGGTAGGTTCTTTGCTCCAGCTTTGCTGTTCAATTTGGAGAGGGTGGTATGTTTGGAACGTTTTCGAGCGGATTTAGACCAGATGATCCTCTTTGTGACCTTTGCTACCCTGTCAGTAGACCAAAGGTCATTAATAAAGTGCAAATCCAGATTCGCCAGAAAACGTTAAGCTTTAAACTTTCAGCTCTCACTGAACATTTAGAGGGTTGTCTCTGAATATTTTTTGTGTTGTTTCCCTAATACACCACCAGTCCCTGCTGCTTTTTAAATGATAGATACAAGAGAGTTTTAAAGGCCATGACAATTATTGTGAGGGACGTGCTCACCACTGGGAGCACGTCCCACATTGGGACCATTGTGCTCTATTTTCTATTAATAAAGAAGCATCTTGGAATAGCTAACCTTTTGAACATCCCACTCTGGGAATACGTGGAATTAATATTACAGTGTACAATCTGTTGTGTGAAAGCAATGGGTTTTTTTTTCTTATCCCCACACACTGCAGACCTCTAAATAAAAACACATGTGGCACTTAAACATGATACCTTTCAGAGCTGCTTTTGAATGTATTTTTATGCAACTTAATTTGCCTTCTGTAAAGCCAACATTAATGTTCACTTCAGCTTTGTAGGACCTTTTTTCTCTGCCCCTTTGTTCTTAATTGCTCATATCATTTCCTACTTGTTTTATAAAAACTCAACAAATATAAATATAACAACAAATATAAATAACAAATATAAATCAATAGTACCATAAGCTTTTTATTTTGTATCTTAAAATGCTTGATTTGATCCAGAGATCTCATTTAAATATTAATTGATCCAAAACGGACCACTGAATCACTTCCAAATATTGGAAGTGATTTTGTTTTACATCCAAGATAATAAGAGATTTAGGGTTTTTCTTGGATTCACAACTTTGAAAATAAATAATTTAACTCTAGAAAGTGCCAAGTTATACTTTTCATATTACATATTGATACATTTTTCCATTGGCCAGCAAAACAGTTGTAAAGCCACTTGAAATAGTTAATAAACACACTTTAAAGGTGTTGAATAAAAACCGCAAATCATGTCATCATTGCCTTATATTGCAATAACAGGAACAACTAAGTTGGGACAACATGGTAAAATATCAAGATGCTCCACTTGTATGCTTCATTAATGGCAGGTGCAGGGATGTCTGTTCAATTCCACATAGGGAAACTTCTTTGCATCAAGCTACTTTTTCCTATCGTGTTTCTCACACTTGGAATGCATTTCTGAGTAACATAAGGGACTTTTTATTTCTCATTTCATTAAAAAAAAACATCTTAAGAACTTGCTCTTGGAAAGCCCAAAATGTCAACATTGATTATATGCAAAGATGAATGGATTTTAAAGCTGTTTTATGTATTTCTTACTCTGTTGTGTTATTTCATCGTTTTTATTTCTGTATTTATTACGTGCTTTTGTTCCAATCTGGGATTGGAGATGGAAAGTAGCAACCTGGCTATAATCTCATGTATCTACATGTAAATATAATTCATTAATACATTTTTTCCCATGAAAAAACCCTGGAATTTCATAAATAAAGAATTTTCTGGAAGCCTGATTTTATCCTTTAGAGTTTTAACTCTGTCAGTGCGTGTCTGTTGGCCCCAAGAGCAGCATATATCTCTTTCTGTGTTCCCTCTGATCTCTCATCATCTCTGAGGTCTTACATCAAGAAGCCCTAGATTTATAGATCAATAGCCATAAACAAAACATAGATTGAGCTGGACTCCAAGACAAAACAAACAGATTTTACAGTTTTCCCTCCCTATCTCCTCATACAGTTGGTCTCGAAAGTCTCAGCTGAAATAAAAAAAAGGTCATTTTCCAGTGAGAGAGCAATACAAAGCCGATCAGGCATGAAATATGTGGCAGATTCACACAAAATGAAAGACAATTACCGGAATATGACTTGTGAATAAAAGTGTGTTTAGAAAGGTGTGACTGGGTGCACAAAATAAATGGATGAACAGAGAATTTGTGTGTAATCCAATTGTCGTGGCGTGGCATTGGGCATAATACCAGTCAATCCCATTTTCGATGCTTGGTTACGTGGTGCAAAAAGTGTGTGAGAGTGATCATTTCTGTGCATCTGTGAGTGTGTGTGAAGGGGTATGCATGCGTGTCCTTTTGTGGGTTTTTTTTATTCACACTCATTAGTGTGCAGTCTCACACAGAATATTTATGTTGCTCTGATAACTTGGCTGACAGCTGTGCATATTTCACTGGGTGGAGAACCCTGCATTGCAGTGCTTGCTTGTGGCAGCCATGCTCTTCATGTGGGAGCAGTTTAGGGTCAGCCTGGAAGCTAAAAATTACTGACAAATCAGATGGACTATCCTTGGTCTGCCTCTTTGCTTGGAAGCATGCAGGTCGAAGCGCCGACCGGACTTCAGTTTGCATCGTTTAAAAATGGAACACACCAAGAATAAAACATGGGTGTGCTGTTATTTGTGAAAAACTGTGGACACAACAGGAGCATATATAAAAACAGTTTAGAGCATTTTAAATTGCCACCATTTTCGTACCTGTCCAATCAACCACACAGAAACAGTAAAGCTGATTAATCGTTTCCTGCTAAATATAAAGATTCATAAGCTTAGCCCACACACTTTCAAAATCAGGAACGAATAAATGCCTCCTCAAGTCTGAAGAGAGTGGCTATTTTAGTTCACTAGAAGAAATGCTATAGAGTAATTTGTCAAAGAAATGTAAAAAATGAAAACATGCTTCTCTGCTGGCTAGGATTTTAGAGGCACAAGAAGGAAAAGAAAGTCGGGGAAGAAACATGGTTTCTTTCTAACTCTTCTTCTCATTTTCTGTCCCTTCAGCTCTTGCCCCAACACCTCCAAGTGTACGTTCAGAGGTCTTTAAGTCATGTGTGGAGGATAAGGACCGCGCCTTCTGCCTGAATGATGGAGAATGCTCCATCATTGAAACTGTGGCTGGGGTCCACAGACATTGCAGGTAAGTGAGATTTGTGTTGATGTATGAGGGTTACAGACATTTTTCATTCTATCCTTCTTTTGTCCTCCATTTCATAACCCAGTTACGAAGGTGCAACGATTTAAACGTTTTGGCGATTTAAAACGAGTTGGATTTCTGGGAAGTAAATATAGTAAGAGTAGGAATGGTTCATTTTTGCATTGCTGTCTCAGAGAAAAATAATTATTGCAGTAAAAGCTGTGATTCATTTTGTTGAAGATAAACTCTGATTGTTCATGTTTCCACAACAGACAGAGTGTGGCAGTTCAAAGGGATGAAAAAGAGTAGGGTATTTTTTTAGCCTTACTGTTATCTGCTTTAAGTTTTGCTCTCTCTCGGCTTGAATAAACCACAAACGTCTCAACATGTAAATAATGGATTTTCTTTCTTGAAGATTTTGTTCTTCTTGTCAGTGTGACTGATTGGAAAAATGTTCGATTTTTGAATTTTCAACCATCTGGTTACCAGTCAGTCTCAACAATATGGAAAATTGACTGGGTCCGACCAGTGTGCACTTTCGTGGTAGATTTCTACTTTGGACATTTTAATTAAGATTTGATTGTTTCCTTATGCAAACAAAACAAATTAAACTGGAAATTGCTGAGGAAAATAATCTGACTCATTTCTACAACCATCATGAGTGAAATTATTTGATTTGTACAACCCAAAGTATTAAAGGATTTCTATGCAAGAGGCACACTGGATCCAAATATGATTTACCCCATGTTCTTGCTTTGATCTGACAAAAGCTTCAGTAATAATGGCAATTTTATGAAATGTCTCTCTTCTCATATCTTAACCTTGGAATAAATGTTGTCGGATATGACCCCTTTAATCTGTGATGCATTTTAATGAACGTTTTAAAGGATGAGCTTCTGCAAGACCTTTCTTTGATCATACGTTGTGTTCTTTCTAAGTTTTTTTCTTTTGCCCATAGAGACACCATGTTTGAAATGACAAAAAAAAAAACCCAGATAACCCTGTTGTGGGGCTTATTTTCATAAAATTATATGGATTATCATTGCTAACATGCAACAATCTATCAAATAAACAATTACATACCTATTAATATTTAAATTTATGTATCCGCCTAATGGCTTTAGTGATCTTTAGTGATATCTAATTATGTTTTTACAATCTTTGACAGAAAAAAATGCATTTCTTTATCTTTCTTTGAGTAGAAGATGAACTGGACTGGACAGGAGAGAAGGTGAAATGAGTAGCCATAGATAAAATAATATAAGTTGGATGAAGTAATCTTAATAAAGGGTAGGCTGATATTTATATATTTGGCAACCCAAAAATAAGTGGCCCCTTGATGTCGCAGATCTTAATTAGCTTTCAGTACCTGTGGCACAAGGTTAGAGACGAGGCGATCCGAATTTCAGATTATTCAAACACTCTATTGGCAATCTCAGTCTTGTCAAAGCATCTTTGTAACATTTTGAAAATTATAATAATTGATGTCCGCAAAGGAGAATAAAGCTATAAGAAGATATAAAAGTGCTTTTAGTCAGCTGATAAGGCGTTTTAACAGTAATGTTGGCTGTAAAATTGAGGTGAAGCAGATCAGAGTCTAGAAGTCATGGCCACAAATGAAGGGAACCTTATAAGTGAGGACTACAAATGAATTTGAAAATAATATTGAGTGCAACTCATTTTAGTATCATTTATTTCCCATACATAAGTTGCTGATAGAGTCTCATTCCTCTAGCTATTCACAGCCTATTAAGGCTAGCAAAATATGAATTCTTGGTAGTGAAATTTATCATGAAGTCTAATAATTGCAAATATTCAAGCAAGGCTCTTGACTGTAGCTGTGTTGATAACTATCAGTCGCAGTACAATAATTACCTGCTAAAATGGTTTCCTGTTTCATAAATAGCACCATAAATCTAAAAAAAAAAAAAAGGAAACCATGGGAATGTTAAGAGTCTGCTGTGAAATTGTTCAAATTCACTGCGCTACATGGAGCATGAGTTGAACGCTGCAATGTACAGCAATCTGACGCTGTCCAAAACTATTTATGGCAGTTTCCCAACATGCTGAAAATGATGCAGCACAGCATAACAAAATGTTTGTTCATGCTTCTTCTGATTAAAATAGCTTTAACTACTTTTGCTGTTGATTGTGTAAACAGATTATTTAAATTGTGAATTTATGACTAAGGTGAATCAGGTAGACACCAACATGTTCTCCATGGATAAGGGCCTGGTTAAAGGTTTTTATGGGCTAGAGAGTCAAAGTTGCCAACCTCATTACAGCAGTCAATCTGATCAAAACTTAAACTTTAGAATATATTTGAGGAGAAAACTGCATTTAAAGTATTTTTACTCTCTAAAGTTGGAGTTACTGACCATGCAGGAGTATATTGGCTGCAATATTAAAGAGATGTGTCAGCTCTAATTTTATGCTTTTCAGAATTCAGCTCATATTTTATTAACTTGGCTTTTCACAGTTTCAGAAATGTTGATCACAGGTACCTAAAACTTTGGACCAGCACTCGATTAGTGTGCTGCTATTACACCTACTCTAGATGAATATAATTAACAGAAAGCAATAGGAAAAAACTGATAGAATGATACATAAAAACATACCTATAGACAGCAAAGAATACTTTTAAGCAGTGCAGATATGATCATATTACATTTTCCAAAGAAAATAAAGCAAGAACTTTCAATATGTCCCTTTTAACTTGTTTTTACTTGCCTGGTTGTTATTTCAGCAAAATGCAATGTGGAGATTTGCACTGAAATCTCTCTGATATTTCTGTAACAATACATGATAAAACATGGTCTCCTGAGAGAGAAGTTATGTGATTGGTTGTGAATAATGACAAAATACCTCATTAGTACCTATACTTGGATTAGCAACATTAGCATATTCTGAAAGAGAAGTAAATATGAAAATATGTGGTCTTATTTAAGAACACAATTTATTTTTTATCAAAAAGTTTGTTACTATTTAGTGTACAAAAACATAACCGTTAAGATTGTACATAAAAAATAAATAAATAAATAAATAAATAAATAAATAAATAAAAGACTATTCTTTTCTCTGATGATTTTAGATCCCATCACAGCTCTGCAAACTTAAGCTGATCAGGTTTGGTATGGACTGAAATGTATCACCTGTGCAAGAGCCTCAGAAAACCCTGAAGACTTGGAACAATCATTACTCTGGGCTATAATTAGTGGGAGTTGAATGATTGAATATCAGGCTCAGGAGAGACTTGGAGACCTAACCTAGAGACACTGTCTGCCAGTTTTCCTGCAGTTGAGTGCCTGTTGTGTGAAAGAATGATTACAGGGTTGTAGGTACTTTTGCTGAAAGGTTGCTTCTTTTTCCTGACAGAAGTTCACCCACTAAATCGGAGGAATATAATCATTTAACTCAAAAATCACTGGCGTGTGGATGTTGTTTAACGACATTGTTACAATGAGTAAAGTGTGAACTCTGAGTTTGCTTTAAGAAAACTTTTATCTTTTATCACAAAAAGAAAACACTGAACTGAAGAAATTCTGTTGAGACGTTTAAGAGCCTTTGTCAAAAGAGAACCACAAGAAGTTCCACTGGTAGTTTACCTGGTGATGGTAGCATCATACTGGAGGGAAGGCAGAGGGAGGATAAATATCAGGTAATACAGGAAGACAATGTGCACACCGAAGTTCAATTGAGAATCTCTGTGGCAGGACTCAATATTCATAGACACTCTCCATCCAAACTGAGTGAGTTTGAGCTACATTGCAAAGAAGGGGAAACATTTCAATTTCTACAGATGTTCAAAGCGGTGGACACGTCTTCCAAGACTCAAGGGGCTGTCAAGTCACACCATTCAGATTTTTATTTGTAAAAAGAGATGCCAAACGTCACTTATTTTTCTTTCACCATGCAATTACGTGTTTCGCTTTCTTGGTCTTTCACACAAAATATCACAAAATAAAATTATAGTGTGGGGTTTTCATCTAAAAAGGTTGAACTATAGCAAGTCACTGTACATTAAACACTTTCCTTCTTTTTTCAGATTATAAGATGTCAGCATAAGATGACATCTGCAAGCTATTTTGATTTTGCGAACAGATTGGAAATCATAATGGTTATGAAGCTTTTTCTTCCCCTCTCCTCCAGTATCTCTCCAATCTTCTCCTGCCCAACAATTTTTCATTTGCCAAAGCTAATAAGGTTTTCCAAAAAAGAAAAAAAAAACTAACATTAATATGATTTTGGGGCTTAGTTTTGTATCTGGGCTTTTTGTAAATTCAAGATAGAAGAAGTGAAATAACTTAAATAATTCTGACCTCTGAAAATGACAACCTAGCCACATAGGAGTGCAGCATAAATGTCAATGATATTTTCAGCCCACTAGTAATTAGGGTAAATCAAGCCTTTAATTCAATTTGCAGAGATGTTTACTCTTCTTGATTAGCAACAAGAAAAACTGCGAGCACTCCAAAGCATGTGGGCTGTTAAAGCTGGAGGAAAATAAATATATGCAAAACAGGAGAATAAGAGGCTGTGTAAAACATTTTTTAAAATCCTTATAAAATTAAAGTTTTAACAAAAAATATATATATATAAATAAACATTCTACATTGTCAGTCAGTTTAAATGTACCTATTAAAAGCTATTTCACACCAGTACTGGGAATGCTTCCTTTGTAGCTGTCTAAAAATAAAGAACAAGCATCATCTGAAAACTAAGCATATTTTATGCATGAGTACTGTTATGAAACAAACAAACAAACAAAAAAATGCTCATTCAAATTGTAGATGTAAAGTTGTAAAAACCGATAAGTGTCAAATATGCAAATCTACACATTTTTCATTGCTACGCTGATAAAATTACTTCATTCCACCTTAGGATTGTTTCATGATGTTCGTCGTCCAGGTAAAGAGAAAGCAGAAGACGCTCTTAGTGAAATGTTTTTTCTTTATTGATATGCTCTACACAATGTCCCAAACCTAAGTACAGCAGTTAACAGCTTCGTTTTAGGTGAGGCTGTCCTATGATGTTCTAAAATGAAAGAGAAGTTGTTCTTTGTCATAATTCCCATGTGTCTCTTGTGTTGTAGCAGCTGGTCTGCTGACCCAGATACGCGGCTTTGAAAATATATTTACCCCATACAGATTTTTTTCCCATTTTTGTCGCACTTTAACGTTTCATATCATCAAACGTCTTTTAATATATGGCAAAGAGAACCTGAGTCAAGGAGAAGCATCTGTTTCAACTAGTTTGATCCAAAAATTACTCCCCAGTTGAATTATGAATTTACTGTGATTTACCATATTTTTTGGAAACCTGGGATAAGTTTTGTTACACACACAGGCCTGATTAATACCAGACTTGTAGAGTTAAGAGTATACTTTTAGAAAGAAGACATTTTGAAATAAAACCTGCCTGACAATAAGAGGTAGGCTAAACTAGTGAAAGTATCCAGTCAAAAGAAACTTAAAAACAGACGACAAGCTACAGCTATCAGTCTAGGTAAGACTAGAAATCCATGACTTTTTCTGTTCTATGGTTCAGAGAATGTGGGACAGTTGTGAAACTTCCCAACCTATCGAAATTATTCAGAGTTCATGAACAGCACACCTAGGAACCCACATAAGAAACCAGAAGAACATGTAAAACACTGCAGGCCTCAATTCCCTCAGTTTATCGATACAAAGACTTTATTGCTGCATTTATTTATGCAGTGCCTTTCAACTGTTTTCTGCACTTTCAGTATTAAAATCCCAAATTTAACATGAACAACCAACAAAGTAATTGTGAACATTTGTAGGAGTGTCAGAGTTACTAATTGGTTCAGCATTGTGTAGTTTTGTATTTGGACCAAAATCAAATTGAGAATCTGTCGTAAGACTTTGGAACTGATCACAGTTGCTTTGCATCCATTCTCATCCAATTATTTAGAAAATAATTGGATGCATTTTTTGTTTGTAGCTGTAAAAAGCATTCAGAGACTTGCAGCTGTAACTACAGCAAAGAGTGACTCCAAAATTTTGACTCAGGGGGCCATGAATACAAATGCAAGCCGCATTTTTCAGATTGTATGTGCAGTACATAAAAATCAAAGTTAAACATACTGAAATTAGGAGGTGTTAAAGGACAGAATGTGAAGTAATTTTTCCAAGGAATTGCTTATGTAAATACAACACAAATACTTCTCTATGTTGCCATTTAATTAAAATTTCAGTCAGATTCTTCTTCAGACTTATTGCCAGGCTGGCTACATAAAATTCAAAACGTCATTGAAATGATTGTACTGCATAATAAAACTATGATATATTCTACGTAAATAGAAAACTTTTTCCTTCCCTGAAAATCTCTACGGCAATCTTTGTTGTTACAGATTCAGCCACTTTTCACAAAGTATTTTATATTCTTTCATTGCTTTTTCTTGTGAATTTTAGCTATTGGTCAAAAATGACCAATCTAACACCAACAGTCGCACACGACATGTCATGTCCGACATGACGAAAGGTGCATGTAAATGTGCATATACTCCTCTGGCAGCATCCTCATGACAGGTGTTAAAAGGAATGTATCTTGCTCATATCGCATGGTGAAATTCTTTAAGGAAAATGCTTCCTGACTTGCATGAGTATTGTATCAACAACAGTAAACAACAGCTGCCTTGTGTTGCCAGATGACGCAAGCTGCTGCAAGTTTACTCTTATCCTGAAACAACTTGATTCTGCCAACATCTCTCCAAAACATGACGAGAATATGCATTAATTGGTCTTTGCATTTATATCCAATAATCTTGATATAATGGACTTTAGAATAATATTCATTCTTATTGATATGCAAACTCACAATGATAATCAAGACAATAGGAAAATTGCAATGCCAGACGCAGCAGAGCAGAGGGAATTAAACAGAAGGCGTTTTGCATTTTAATGGGTGATTTCAACAGTGACAATTTACTATCTTAATTTCCAAGGATATTTGAATACTTTTTGTTCTAATTCGTGTGAATTATAGATGTAAAAGATTTGATAGCCTGAATAGTGTAATAGCTTGAAAAAAACAAAAAAAGATCTAAAATGTTTCAGCTTCAAAATGTTAAAATGCATATTTGGTAATCCTGCTGTAATGAGTGTTGACTTTTGATCAAATGGAAAAAATGTTAGAATAATTATAGGTTCAGTTGGTGTCAAATAAAAGTGGAATTAAGCTGACAAGCAAGCAGAGAAGAGGTATAAAAAGGTTGATGCTATTTATAAAAATAATTACAGAGGAACAGGTCAGATTTGCCCATGTCTTTATGTATTACCACTCCTTTGGAAATTAGAACCAATTTAATGGCTTCACTTTTATTCTTTACAGCTTAGATGAAATCACAACCCCTGTGTGTCTTTGTGCTTGCATTAAAAGCCTGGCAAAGAACTGCGGCTCATGTCTACCATCACCATGGTAACTTCTTCCCTCATTAGTTTGGTACCAGAAGGTGAAAAAATAGTTGTTGACTCACTTATCATGAGCCTGCTCTGCTGGTATACATCAAATGCTCTATCTTTTGCATCATATTTTACCCACCAACTCCCATTGATCAAACATCAAAATAACTGCTACCTAATGGTATCCATTACAGCTGTTGTGAATAATTCATAATGGGATTTGCACATTTGATTGCTTCATCCAGTGCTATGCTAGCATACTGTACAGAGAGATATTGGATGATTGATTTTTCTTTATGCCTTCTTCCCACAGACTTCATCTGTGAGAATCGATAACTTTTAGGGACATCTTTTACGAAATAAAAAAATAACTGGTATTTATTATGCTGTTAAAATGCATTCGCCACCTTGCAGATTGGTTGAGTTTTGATTTAATTGGGTCACTTACTCAACTCTTATGCTTAAAGATACTTAAGTGAACATGAAATAGTTTTGAAATCATAATATCATTTTGGATGGACAAAAACTTTCCAAACTAACTCATCCCTATGTGAGAAAGTAATTGCCCATAAAGGTATTAAGTAGCTGTTCTTCAGTTGTTTCAAGCTTTTAGAATGACTAGCAGTGAGTCTTTATCTCTCTTGCAGAATTTTTAGAATTCCACAGCATCTCAGTAGCATTAAAGTCATGACTTTGACTAGGCCTCTTCCAAGCCTTTATTTTGTTATCATTTCACAGAATAATTTGGGAAGTCACTCCAAGATATTTTTTTGCATATTATCATATCGTCCTTTCAGTTGAGCAGTGCTGGAAAATGGTATATATTTGTGTCTAATATCATTCTTGTCGTTGAATCATAAACATTATTTGCAGTTTTTTAGATTTTCTCTGGTATCATGTGTGACCTGTTGGATGACTCATTAATGCATTCTTGAAATATCTTGATAGGCCAACTACTCCTTAGAAGATTCATTGTTTTTGTTTTTGACGTTTGTGACTAATAGCTCAGACTGTGATTCACTACTTTAGATAAGGTTGCAATGTGTTGTTGTTTGTGATCTTTTAGCCTAATTCATGTCAGCAGGTTGGCTTCAAGTTATTTCTTGATTCGACGGGTCAGATAGCAATCATGTGTGGGTGTTTCTGGTGATAGTGAGCTGAATAAACCTGTAAAGTGGTAAATACGTTGCCAAAGAACTGTGCATGCTAGTGAAGAGTCTATGCACATTTCCTCAAGAATTCAAAGGAAAAGCTAGAATGTTTCTTTTAAGGGAAATGAGAGCTTTTCATTGATAGCTTGCTACTGGGCTTCAGCCTAGGGATAAGCTGAATGCGCCCAAGTCGGTATATTTATTTCCATGAGCCTGTTTATGTTGTTTTTTTTCTACCGGACCCGGGAGACATTGACAGCAGTATTAGGAGAATCTGATGTGACAAATTATGTCACATAAATGAAGAGTTCAGCCTCTTAACTTTGCTCTCTTGCTTTTCTTCCTCTCATCTTGATTTTGTTATTTATTTTTTTATTGTTTGATAGAGAGCCAGTTCAGCGATTAAATTGTCACTGCAGCGTCAGACCTTGACAGGCTGCACTAATCCACGGTGCTGCCACTCCTCTGCTGATCCATCCTGCTGGGGAGGACGTTCTCCAGGCTTAAAGCCAATGGTCCATGTCCACCCGCTTTTCCCACCTAGCAGCTGCATGAAAACCACATGGCTGTAAATGTGAGAGCAGAATTACCTTTAGGCAACAGCCTTTGACAAACTAACACCTGGTCTTAGATCTCAGCTGAACTTGCACATCCGTTTGTAATTCAAAGAAGAGAAGCAGCCCAAAGGTTGCTGACTTGAAGCAAAAGTCAGGAGAAACTTGACAAGAATTTACTTCTGTTTAAAATCCTTACCTCCAGAAATGCAAAAAAGCAGCACATAATTAGAAATGGAATGATTTTGATTCAGTTTATTTACTTATTTATCGCAGATTAAAATGTGAATATTGTAGCATTTGCATTCAGCACCCTTTACTCACCTTTCAGCGGTTAGCCTTGCAACAAATCTGAAGAAGCTTTGTAATGAAACTTTGTCAGACTGATAACTGTTGTGACATGCTAAAACCTCAGAAAGCAAAGATGATAACATGTCCTTGATGACAACATCTATTGTTGGCAAGTAGAGAAGTACAGACAATCCACCTAAGTTGCTTTTACTGCTTCTCTTTAAGTAGCTTTAAGAATAGCAGGGAAAGCAGGGAAACGAGACGTTGCAGTTGGGGATAGGATTTTTACTCATTATGGACAATGGAAGACGTGTTTTAAACTTCCTTTCTCTTCTCTTTTTTTTTTGGTCCTGCTCTGCACTCATGAAGCTTTCTATTAACTCACCTTGGGTTTGGAGTTATAGTTTATTTGAGCGCTTGGGATGCTAATCCGCGGCTTTTTGTGTGTGTGTGTGTGTGTTTTTTTGTTGTAAAAAAAACAAAAAATAAAAACATCCTCACTACAACTTCAGTTGTAATAAAGTTGTACTTCCATTACAACTATCTGAAAGCACAGAAGTGAGACCAAAAATTCTTCCAGCTGAACAACACCCAAAATTGGAGGAGGCAGTTTTCCAAAGCAGCCATGCTTCCTCCAAAATATCTAAATCTAAAAAGTTCACAAAAAGAACAAATCAGAAGATAATGTAACAGAGTGGCTTTTTATACTGACATCATTTGTCCCTTGAAGGTGCCAATGAAACAGGACATGTGATCAAGTAATTGGAAGAGAAGCTTTCGGCAGAGCGTCAAAGTGCGCCTTTTACCTCTAGGTTAGCAAAGTTTCAAGCAACCATATTTTGACCTGTGATTTCAACAAGCTAAGAGGAAATGTTTTTGTTGTTGTTGTTTTGTTTCTTTGTTTTTCACTTGAAACAGCTAAACTGCAACAGCAACTGGAAAAATGCTGCAGTATGTGACATTACCTCTCCCTCAGGGGAGGAAAATCCAGTCTCCTGGGTGATGGTCCTAATTTTAAATCCGGTGTCATCGTTTTATAAAGATTTTAGCATTTATCTCTTTTTCCCTCACCAAGCAAGAAGCAGTTATAGATCAGCACAAAAATGAATGAAACATTATATCCAAGGATTTCCGTGAGGATTAATTCAGTACCAAAAGTTCTCAACTCTGACCTTGCATTTTATATATATAGTTTTTACAAATTAGCAAAATGTGAAAACTGTCAATATGTGATGAATTGCTCTGTATAATTTGTCAAACAAACATGGTCAAAAGAAACTGCAATTCATGGTTTTATATCTTGTGAAACTTTATTTTTTAACAGCATTAAATTAAAGGAGTTGTTTTCTGTATGAATGTATCAGTCTCTTAGGTTTTAAGTAATTTCAACATACTGTTTTTTATATTATTACTCCAATTTACTGAGATTTGCAAATATCACATCCAATCACAGTGTTTCAGTCCAGTTGAGGTCTTAATCATTGCAATATGTATATTTTTCTTTTTGTGGAGATTGCTGTTGTGTTTGGAATCACTGTCTGATTAATTATCCCATTTTCAGCCAACCTTTAGTTGCTGTGTTGCATGGAAATTCATTTCTAAGCTGCATGAGAGGTTATGGTTGACTCACTGACTGCACATTGTCACGTGACTGCACAACAAGTTCAAATCATGACCCCTTCACTGCCTTTCTTGAAAATTAACATGTTTGTGATGATATGTTTTGCTTGATGCTGCTGTGCAATATGGCCAGACTTCAGTGTTATCTATCTAAAGAGAATGTCACGAACCCATTCAATATGCCAATTGTCATTAGTGCTTTTCAGTTGGGAATAACCTTCCTCACTGCTGAAAAATAGACTTTATATTGTTTAGAAATTACCGTAGAATGCTCTCCAGAGCAGTGAGCATCAACAACTACATCTCTCAGATCATTGTTGATGTCTTGGCATCATGTTGACACAAACCTGTATGGTCCAGATCAATAGCCTGCCAGAACTCCTGTTGGTCACGGTGATGATCAGTGCTCAATCAAATGCATTAGATTAGCAGCGCATGGTAGAGTTGCCTCTTTCATTCATTCAAGTTTATTTGGACAGGGACACCACATGCAGTTTTACAAAGTGGGCAATTCCTTGTACATAATTTGTCAAGCCCCTGTTTAATAAGGAGAACTGGACTTTTCTGGACTATCTGGACTTTTCCAATAAAAGCTACTCTGAACAGCACAGATCTTGCCTGGATTTAAATTAATTCATTTTTTAATAAGCACCTAGATACACCTTTGTTCTGTGAGGAAAAAAAAAAGTCAATCTTTCACAGACACTTTAAACTTTTTTGTAAATTAACATTCACGTTTCTGTATCCATCTACCCATTTATGTATAATAATCCATCTAAATGACACATTTTCCACCAATTTCTCTTTTTTCTGATTATATTTTGCATAATGCACAAGCACCAACTATACAAGGCAGATGTTAAAAAGGAATGCTGACATGCAGCATACAAAGACTCATTTTTCATGCTACAAGACCTAAAAAGCATGGGATGGACATATTGTGAAGAAAATGTACTGTCGCTTTAAATTATCTTATTTCAGCTTTAAGTAAGATACATTTTCATTTATCTGTGTTGACTTATGCCAAAACCATACATAAATAAATAAATAAATATAAGGCTTTCAGTTCACATAACAGAACATTAAAAAGAGCAATATACTTTTATTAGCATACGTTTCATTTTTAAAATCAAATACCTTGAGGGAAATCTGTGTTTTCAAAACTTAAGTGACTCATAATGAGATGACAACAAAGACATCAATGCAACACCTCCTTCCACTTTCTCTTTGCCACATTAAACCAACACAAGTAAATAGAGAGCATTTGATTGTAACCACCATGAACAGACTGGATTGGATTTGGAGGCAGCAGCAGTCTCACTTACTTGCCTGCAGCACTTTACTTGTTATTTCATCGGGAGCTCAGCTGGTGAAGTATAACAGATGCTTCTCATTACTGATGTGGAGACTAAATGATTTTTTTTTTTTTTTTTTTGCAGTGGACACAGCAGAGCACATATAAAGTATGTTTAAGCACAAAATATTATTTTCATTTATCTGTAACTGCACGCATGAAGTTTCTGAAGATTCTGCTCTATTATCAGGCTTTTCATTATTCTGAGGACAGATATTTGGTCATTCCACATGGTACGTCTTACCTATTGGATTGCTTAAGCATTCATATTGAAATAAAGCACAGTGGATTAATTCTGTATGACAGAATAAGTGTAGCGTAGGTCAAAACACATAGTTTTCACCTGAGGAAAGAGTTATCACCTGCTTTCCACCAGGGGGAGCTCTGCTAATTTTATTATTAAAGGTAGGAATGTCATGAGAGAAAATACATTTGTATATTAATCCCACTGTGCTTTGCCTTTAGGGATATTAGCATGGATTTCATAATGTCAAAGTGTCAATGTCTCTGTTCCCATTTTTTCAAATAAAGCAATTTTCTCCTAATATTAGGAGGTCTTGATTCAGTTGAGAATGATCCATGGAATAAATGTCATGTCTTACATTTTTTCCCCAACTGCAAGCTCTGTTTTTGCACATTTTCATCAATGTTTTTCATTTATTTCTGTTGGTCAAAACTTCTGTCTGCAATATACTGTCTAGATATAGTTTGTCCTTTTGTGAATACCCAGAGGTTTCTTAAATCTAGTTAGATTAACTGATCTTGTGCTACACAAGCATGTAAACAGGGGAAAGTAAAAATAAAAACACAACGACAGACTGATCGAAAATGCAAAGCAGTACAGGGAATCTGTGATACATCATTATCTGATGATGTGGTCTAATTCTCAAGTTTTCTGATGTATTCATTCAATGTTTCCACCACAGGGGTTCCTTTGATTTGGCAGGGGGAAGGAATATTAATTTTTAATAATGGAGCTACCGTAAACTCAATTTAAAAACAGTTTGATAACGTTTCAAATCAACAAGGAGCTTAGTAGTAAATGACAATTCTATTTCAAATATTTTGCATGTTTGAGTATAAAAGAGGGAGACTTCAGACTGGTTATCTGTTACTTCAGACCTAACTTGGACTTCCTTCTCTTAGATTTAAAACCTACCTTGTTCCTGATAGATCTGTGTTTTGACTTTGACTTGGTGAAATAACCTTTGAACATTTATGAAACATGCTCACTGTTTGAGTTTCTGCTATAATTTCTATCAATGTGAACATAATTTGGGCACGACTTTTTCTCTTTCTGGAAGCCAATACGGAATATTTGAGTTATGCTAGTGTACACTGCAGTAGATAGTGCATAAGATATGTCATATTTTGTGTGCTGTTTCATGCTGCATTTGTTGCTGGAGGGTTTTCATTGAGAGAATTTGGTGGACCAGCAAGATACTGATATCAGCATCATGGCAGGGTGGTGTGTTTTAATATTTTAACATAACTTTGGGGGAGAACTGTAGGCTCAGTGGAGATGAAGTGTTTGGAGTCTGCCCTGGTCATGTCTACTACCATCTCTCCAGATATTTACTTTCTTTTAAATAAAATTAATCATCCCTTTAAAAAGAAATTTTTCCCAAACTTCTCAGAAGTCAGACTTTACTTATTGAGCTGGTGGTCCAGCAATACACCAGAGAAAACTCTGATATTAAAAAGTGAGAAGTACAAACAGGTCACTCACACAACAGCTCTTCACCCTGGAGTCAAGCAGGTCAGAAAAACATGCACATGAAATATTTCTGAGCATGAGCAATTTTAGTATAACTGTCTTAAACCTGTCAACTATTCAATTCTATCTTATCATATGTAACTTTTTGTGGCTTTGTGTTCAGTTTCCTTTACGTTGTCTTAGCTATATGGTTAGAGTTAGGAGCTCTAACCAGATTGGTTTATTTTCTGCTCAAACAACATAATCCACTTCACTTATTAGCACCCCAAACTTTAGTTTCTCATTACCCATTGAATTTACGTACTGGGTGGTTTTCTTTGCCCTTCCATTGACAATTTCTAGTTTTTGGTTCATAGTAATTGGTACAATTTCATGGTAAATTCCACATTCTTATTTTTTTTTCTAATTGCTCGGCATAACTGTTAGTTTTGTTTACATCAACAAATTTCTCCTTCCACATATTTTATTTGTGTATATACAGCCCTGACATTTTTACCACACTCATAGGCTGTTGATGAATGAAAAAGTGGCAGGTTTACTTAGAAGAATCAGGCTTATATTTGAAAGAATTTGTCCTTGAATCTTTATTCAGCAAGAAAAAAAAAAGTTTCTCCTTTTTCATGTGGTATTTCACCAGATGACAGCATCAGATTTTATCAAGTGAAGGTATTTAAAAGTACCATTGGTGGCGTAGATTAGCTACTGCAAAGCTGACTCATTTTAAATACCTGTCTTGTGAAATGATGATTTTATGAGCTTCGTTTATTCACATGTGAAAATGTCTTTCATTACATCGGTTGGAGCTATGTTAAAGGAAAACAGAGCACATGTGACCTTAAAAATGTTTTTCTAGTAAATTTACTTGGAAATTTATGCGTACACTAAGAGCAGAAGAGCAGGAGGAAGCAGTCCAGTGAGCATCAGAGTCACTAAGAAAACATCCAAGTTATAAGAATAAATCAGGAGGATACACCTGAGGGTTGAAGCGCTCAGTGAATCTCCCTGTTTCCCTGTGGAAACAGGAAAAGAAAGAACTAAAGGAATCTTTGTGGGATGAAAAATCTGGACTGGAGGACAACACTGGTCATGGCAGCACAGGAGCAGGCCGGTCGGCACCAGAGCAATAGAAGCAAAGATCTTTCATATTCAGAAAGAAGAGAGTCCCCAGAAACTGTAAATCATCTCACAGCTGGATTTAAGAAAGTAGCAAGAATGAATACATGGAGTGTCATAACCAACTGGCTGGTGTAGTGTGCAGAAACATCTGTGTGGAATAAAACTGGACGCAGTAGGTGAACGTAGAACTTAACTTGGAGAATGGCCAAGTTAAGCAGAAGGCAATCATTGAAGAAAGTGGAACACGAGAAACTGGAGAAATACCAAAGGCTCAGGAAAGCAACAGGTAAAGGCAACTGCAGTATGCCCTAATATGACCTCGGGGCAGTGACTCTGGAGAAACAGCTGATGTCTCAGTCCAGAGGAGCTCAGTCCTAGGAACAGCTCAAACACCCTCAATCTCCTAGAACCAAAGCAAAGTGTGGGTCCTCAAAGAAAACTTTGAGCCCTTTGAATCCTTTTTCACAGCACTATTTACTGAAAGAGGGTTGTCACAACTATCTTCTGTTAGATTCAGTCCTATTCAGTTTACAAAAGGTCTCAAAATCAATGATTATGTTTTGCCACTGTGATTACAGCCAAAGTTTGTGCAGTTTGATATTTTAAAAGATAATTTTACTATTCAGATGTGCTTTTACAAAACTATGCATACTTTATATCATTCATTAAATTAGTTCAGATTTGTATGTCATTCAATTGAAATGTTTTATACATACTTGAAGGAGGAGGATCATGTATTTTCAAGGCACATTGTTAGTGCTAGCCTATTGTTTTAGCCAGCTGCTCAGTGTGAAAACCCCAACAGGAGCAGGAATGTGAGTATACTGAACTACTGAACACTGCAGCTGTATCTGTCACATCAGATGGATCTTTGGAAACAAAATACTATATTGCAGAGACTCTTCACATTGACAAAATATATGTTGCTGTCAAGGAAAAAAGCATACTGCAATGTCTGAAATGTCATGGGTGATTGAGTTAAAAGGGGAACATTGACGATACTAACGGAGATACTAACCATGCAGCATTTTTACTGCCTTTAAGACAACTGTGGAACGCAAAAAAATGAAACGGCTCATTCCAATGCGTGTATGTAGCACTTGTTCGCATGATCCTTACTTTTTGTAAACCTTCAAAAACTCGAGGTATATACAGCCTATCAATATTGCAATAGTGTGTGACATACAGAGTGCAAACCAGGTGGTTCATACTTGTTTTCACAATATTCACAGAAAGAATTCCTCAGTCTGCAGAAAAAAAAATTGTATTGTATTATCATCCTCCTTTTGTAACAGTTTGCAGGAATTTAATGCACATATTAGTATTTTTTTAGATTTCCTCCATTGCAAAAAAGGCCTATTGTAGGGTATTATGGATATAGATAGAATTTATTTAGATGGATGGCTGTTATCGACAGAAATTAACAACCATTCCAAAACTTGGTTATTTCAACATTCAGAAGCTATTAGAAGTCGTGTAAAAATGGATGAAGAAAAAGTCAGCACTGATGACCCTCAGATGTTTGTATCCATTATAACTCAAACGACTATAAGTTATTTATTCTTCCAAAGTTTAAAGAATACATGCATTAAATTGTGAGAACCGCACTGCAAAAAACCCGTCAATAAAATATGAACTTTTTCAGTTGATCTTTATCTTTTAATTCTTGATTCTCTGCAGGACACAAATACTGCCACAACTAAAAGTCCTTACCATCTTATTATTCTTTATAGAAGCTGTCTTATCTTAGTTGAACTGACAATATTTTGTATTACCATGGAAAAAAAAACAAGGAAAATAACCCTGCACATAAACTGAAAACTTTAGAAGGCCATTGACTTCAGTTCTAAAGACATTGCTTCTGTCTTACAATGCTTGCTTCAAGATGAACTATATAATCATTTCCTGTGAGTGACAGATTCAGAGCGCAGGCAGATCTGTTATTCAGATGAAGTAATATAGTTTGTGGGGAGAGCTTGTTGGAATATGTGCACAATGAGGTTATATTGTCTAACAGAAAAAAATAAGACCTTACCAGAAACCATTTTCTGTATGACTGCAGGTATTGCTTCAAAATCTATATGGACCTTAGCTTGCTGAGAAGAAATAGGAATTTTCTATTTCTCAGAAAAGGTCATCTTGTTTCGCTTTCTTTTTTTTGCAAAGTTTTAAAGAGGCTTTCGAGAGAACTGAAAAATAGTTACTCTTTATTTATCAGTTAGTCCTTTTAATGAGATGTCAAAGAAAGTGCCTAACATGGTACATTTATAGGAAAATTATAGAAAAAAAATCATTCACTATCAATGAGGCATATTAAGGCAGGAAAAGCAAGCAAACTTTGACTTCCAAACAGAACCTCACTTCTTGCTGTGGCCAGTTTTGCCAAGTTTTTTCTTCTTGGTTAATTATGAACTTAACTGAGGTTTAATCCTTCTGAAGTGCTTTGAGTGTTATTCTTGTTATTCTGAGTTAACACAATCTTGGGATAATGTAGGCTGATAATTCCTGGAAATATTCTCCACTTTTCCTCATTTACAGATTATTGAAGAAAGACCCAAAGAATTAAAAATCCAATTCCCCATGCCAATGACTTCGGAAATGTATTTAGATAAAGACATTGCTTTCTCAAATATTTCAGAGTACTTCATGTTATATTTAAGTGCTTTCTTTATTCTTAATATCCATCCATCCATCCATTTTCCGTCACCCTTCTCCCTAACGGGGTCGGGAGTTGCTGGTGCCTATCTCCAGCTGCGTTCCGGGCGAGAGGCGGGGTTCACCCTGGACAGGTCGCCAGTCTGTCGCAGGGCAACACAGAGACAAACAGGACAAACAACCATGCACACACACACTCACACCTAGGGAGAATTTGGGAAGGCCAATTAACCTGACAGTCATGTTTTTGGACTGTGGGAGGAAGCCGGAGAACCCGGAGAGAACCCACGCATGCACAGGGAGAACATGCAAACTCCGTGCAGAAAGACCCCGGGCCGGGAATCGAACCCAGGACCTTCTTGCTGCAAGGCAACAGCGCTACCCACTGCGCCACTGTGCAGCCTATTCTTAATATCTGCTGGTTAAATTCATTCTGTGCTTTTTAACATCTCTGTAAAGTTTGGGTTTAGCTAATGGATGCAAACATCAAAAAAAAAAAAAAAAATCATAACAGGAAAGCTGAAGTTTATGTCAGATAATTCCATTCAATGCAAATTATGTTAGGCCTGTCCATAGGGAGATGGAATGCTGAAGGATATTTTTTAAGTTTGTCAGTTATACCACCAGGCTATTCCTTCACTAACAGACCTGTTTGTTTTTCCCCTTTAATTATAGACAATGTTATTTTAAAGGTGGAAAAAGCTGTAAATGATTTATTGTGATTATTTTTTTCAGATAACAAAAACCTGGCAATTTAGCAGAGCTTTGTGCAATCATCAGGTACTGTTACATTATGCAACACAATTATTCTCTTTGGGAAGCCCATTTTTGAAATAGCTATTCATGTAACTAATATGTCTCCAAAGAACTGAGTCATGTGGGAGATTTTATCCTTGGTCCTTTTTTCTTTTCTTCTTTTGTATTATGCAATTGTTCAAGTTTTTTTCCCCTTGTCAGTCCCCCCTTGGCTTTGCTGAATTTGTAAAGCTGTAACATTGTTGAATGAGTTCATCAAGGCTGAATATGTATGCTACGGCCAACAAATTAATTTTGATTACCCCACCTTGAATGCCTGATTGTGAAGTAGTACTACAGCGACACTCTGTTTTACTCTCTCGCTCTCCATGTTTTGAGGTAATTTGGCAACCATGTTAACAAATAACTCAATAATCCAACAATCCAACCTTTTGTGATAATTTGCATCATAGGCCATGAACATTCATGAACGGCCTCATAGGTTTTTGGTGGCAATTGGAGCCCCCGTCTGGAAGGGTTGTGTGAGCTTTTCATTCGGATTAGTTGCATAACTTTTTTCTTTTTTTACTCTGTAAAAACATTTCCTAATGAAATGGAAAAACAGTGAAAAAATCATGTTACTACAAGATTAAATCAAACCCTTTTCCCTTTTAGGAGACAGACCTTTCTGCTAGTTACAGGTTACATCAGTCTCTCTTGAACACAGACAGGCACCAAACGCGAGCATGCCGTCAACGGCAGTACCCCGGAAACTTCTAAAATCTGATACAGAGGGTTAAACTTTCTAATTGATGTCCTGAGCTTCTTAATCACTCCCTGTGTGAGAGAGCCGAGACCTGGGAGACAGTGTTGTAGATAGGAGGAGAGGGAGGCCGGGAGAGAGAGGAAGACGAGACTGTCTTCACAAGGAAAGCCTTTCAAGTTTGTAGGTTTGAAGTGCTAATGACATGCAAATGTGTGCAAATGAGTGTGCATCCACCCCCTAAAACTCTCGCAGAATACTTAGGGCCTTGTGAAATTCTGGGATGCTTTTTGTCTATAAATAGTGAGAGTTTAAGCAAGTTTGAGTGTTTAAAACAATGGTGAAGTCAGAATAAGAGAAAACAAGACATAGGTTCTCCCATGTCTCAA
Source organism: Poeciliopsis turneri (assembly GCA_922788865.1). NCBI lineage: Eukaryota > Metazoa > Chordata > Actinopteri > Cyprinodontiformes > Poeciliidae > Poeciliopsis > Poeciliopsis turneri. Next base: position 2,665,686 of record CAKLNU010001119.1, on the reverse strand, counting down.
AACTAGGTCTCATTTGAAAGGTAAAATGTTTGCAAGATGGGTATACAGGAATGACAAAATTGCAACAGCTTTCACAATTGTTTAGAATATCTTTGAAGGATATTTTTGAATGGTTAAAATCAGATATAAGCTTATCTAATGTGCAGATGCATTGCACAAAAATTGGTGTATTCAACTTGATTTCAATGGTTATAAATCACAAATTAAAAACAAGTTTTTCTATCAAAATTTTAGTGATTTTATCAGAGAGAGTTTATGTTATGGCTGTATTTTGACTCATACAATCAGCGACTGACTCCACCGGACAGTCAATGATGCATTTATGTGTCCAGAGGGAAGCGAAAGGAATGGTCAACTTTCCATTCAAATTTTTGAAAGAGTGCAACGTTTTTTTTTTTTTTATTGACCAGTTTTTTCTTTCACTCCACTCCACACTAACACTTAGATCCCTCAACAAACAATTCCCCCTCCTAGTAGAGGGTGATAATGACTCTCTGGGGTGTAGCTTTTGTAGATCCTGACATAACCATAATTTTACTTCCAAAAATAAATAAATAAATGAATAAATAAATAAATAAATAAATAAATCATATTGAATATTACAAATTACCAAAGACAACAAATGCAAATGCTTTCCCTTATGAAAATGAATATTGAGTTTTCATTACATGTAATCAAGTGTTCATTACTGGGACAATTAACAAATATGAACCCAATCAATCACTTTGCATGTAACATATGATGTGTTAAGTTGAATTACTAAAAACAATGAACCTTTCTACTGTAAAATTAAATTTATAGACACCTGTCATGTGTGAATCAGGCTGATTGTAACATACAGGAGAATCTAAACAATGACATTAAAATGACATCTGTCTGCATGACGAATGAGCTTCAATTGAGAATGGCGAAACCTAATTGGACCAAACAGACTCTATGATGCAGCAAAAACTCCAGAGCAATCACTTTTACCCCACATGACAAGACAAATACAGGGATGGATGAACCAATCAATGATCCCATTACCTTACCTGACACACAAATCCATACACAGTGTGGAGAAAGACGGCAAACTAATCCATTTTGCAGCAGTTAACAGCTTTAATAAAACTTTGCTTGTAAAACAAAACAATTAACAGCTGTGTGGCAAAATAACTGATAAGATTAATAACTGTGCCACACAGCAAGATAGACAGAGGTAATTTCATGGTAGATTGGGAAATATGGATGATTTTCAAACCGTGAGGACGTCGTGAGTTCAGGCTTTCAAATCTGTTTTTCACAATCAGTGACAACAGAAAATTTACATGCAGTATGATTATGGAAACCAGAGAAAATGACCACCTTGGCTTCTGTTCTGTCACAGTCACGACAACGTCGAGGCCTCTAATCTCACGCTATCTTGTGTGATAACATATGTGCTAATGTACACATCAATATGTCAGAAATTAATATGCAGTGATAAATGGAACAACAGAATTTGCGGTGGCAGGTGAGAAACCCTGATCCTCTTTAAAGAACTCACTCAAGCACTAAGACCCAACATTTCTCATATTATCGGCATGGCTCAGAGCAGTCAGCAGGTCAATTAGAGTGATTAAGATGGTTGGATGAATTTGTAAGCCTTTTCATTCTAACAGATAATCTGTCCTAACCGGCATTCCCAACCAAACCCCTAATGGGGATTTCACATTTGATTGTTAGGATGAATGAAGCTGATAGAAGTTGGCACAAAGAGGCTACAGTCGGTGCCCAGCCGTATTTAGCAATTAAATGTCAGCCTAACAACATTTCTATGGCTCAAATGTCATCTTAGGAATGGGCAGACAAAAGCAGTTTGGCTGTGTGGAGTATGAGTTGGCAGAAACAAGGGGGAGGAGCTCTTAGCCTACTTTTAGAACAGTCTGCTGCCTTGAAGCTTAGCTGGTTCTCTTCTAACAAGTTTTTCTATTAAATCAATTCTAAATGGTATTTCTGCACTTCAGCAGTTATATAACAGACACTAGTAAAAGTGCTGATCTTTTGCAGAAAACATTTTTATTTCTATTAATTCAGTCAATTGCACTGCAATCTTAGCAAAACTAAAGACCCCCATTACTGTGCAATGCAACTACATAAAATAGTGAACTGGCAATTCATTCCAACAGGAATACTTGCAGTGGTTAATCCTGCTGAACATCCCTGTTTAAATTCAAAGATATTTGTGCAAAAGAGCAGGAAAAACAAATTAAGTCTTTGATGAGGTGTCGAGAGCTAATTAACTTTCAGACAGAATTTTCTAAATGAACCTTGTACAACAAAACAACAGTTAAATGTCTTCATTACCTGGCACATCTCATCAGTTGAACCTCCAGCACCAAATCTATAAAGAGAGACCAAAAAGGGTGGTACGAGATTAGGACTCTCTTTGTTCATCAGATTTCAGAAAGGTACTGGTATATTTTGTGCCCCGACTAGCTATTTAAGTATTAGGTAAGCACTGCTAATATACAAAAAAATTTGGAGAAGGAGGAAATAATAATTGACGAGCTGATTAATCTCATCTTATTTTCAACAATAACTGAAGCCAGAGCAAAAGGTTTGTGGAACTTGAGTAGTATGAGTGAATAGACAACCATGCTGTTCGAGTGCTAAACACGCCAATCAAAGTCTGACCAATTACACAATAGTGTAATTTCACATACAGAGGGGAACAAAACTGTTACCACAGGGGTTTTGACAAGAAGGGGTAGATGACAAGAGGCTGAGAACAAAATGATCCGGCAACATTGAGAGCTGGTTGACTGCTGGCTGATCATGATTAAGGAGGCATTCACACCAGCCAAAATTAGTTTGATATAACTCTAGTTTGTTTGCCTTGACAGTTTAGTTTGTTTGAGAAGGCATGAATGTGCAATCAAACTCTGATGTGGACCAAAAAGGCAAACTGCGGTCCATCTAAAAACCTAGGTCTCGATTTGGTTGAAGTGAACTTTAGCGCATTTGAATGCATATGTGAATACAAGGGGACTAAAGAGCACTCCAAAAGCAGGAAGCAAACAGTAGTGCAGGGGTTTCTGGGTAAATACAACCAAATCAAAAGGAGGAGTCTGGTGCTAGCCAGAGAAAGGGCTTGTATTTCCTTCCCTTTCTTCCGAAAGACAAAAGAAATATCCTACAACCACTAAAATCTCACACCAGTCAAATTTTGTTGTTTTTACATTTCTTGAAGATGGAATTTGAGATCTTGTCTTTTTCAGATGCAGTTCTTGGTTCAGTTCCACAGATTACAATTATTTCATGTACATATTTGTCTTCTATTAACAAACTTAACTGGTGTGAAGAAGTTTGCCAGTACAAAGTAGATCTCTAGACTTTACCAAAGGGTATGCAGCAGTGACACTATAAAGAAGCATCTATAAAACAGATTTAAAACACATTTCATATGTGACTCTCCACATCGACCACGTTTGCTTTCACCCCATGCTTCTGTGGTTCTGTTACGAACAGCTGGAGGCAGCTCAGAGAGCAGCTCATCTTGGCAAGTTTATGATGAACTGTTTTGTGAAAGCGGCGGTAGAAGTGGAGGAGAGATGAAAGTTGAAAGAACTTCCATCTCTGTGAATAGAATAAAATCTAGGCAACATCAGTCATTCTTAAATAAAAGATTGTCAGGTATTGACATAAAGCACTTGAAAGTAAACCCCTACCTGAAAAAGACCATTAGATTCTACAAAGGATAGAAAAGGGGAAAACAGCCAGAGTTGGCAGAGACTCCTGACTTTTTAGTGCTCAAAGATGAAGAGTTTACTGAAGACCAACAGAACCACTAATTACCGCCCTTGTTTCTTTTCTTATTGTTTTCCCCTTTCTTGACAAAGATTGAACCTAAAGAAGCTCATCAGGAACTAATAAGTTTAAAAAAGACAGATCAATTTCCAACTCTGAGCCTGCTAACTGCCTCTGAATCCACGGCCTTGATGAATCTCCAGCAGACTGCAAAACACAGTGAGGCTGAACAGCTTTGACATGACTCTTCATTAGTCCTTATGTGCTTCTCAGCAACCTTCAGTTTGTTGGCTACTTTCAGAGCTGACTAATAAATCACTTTAATAAAAGGAGGAAAGTTGAAAATTACTTTTAGCAACTCTGAAGAGTCTTTTATTGTCTGTTTCCCTCTTCATTAAAATGAATTGGATACAAAGTATGGTGAGAGAACACATTTTTACTCTGATAAGCAACTGTGTTGAACACTTGTTTGAAAAAGCTTTTTTGTTTTTGAGTCATTCCAATATTCTAACTCAGAACTGGCAGTGTAAAAATGTTCGTTGATTATGGTCTCTTTACAATTTGGGAAAAATTTCCTCTGAACAAAAGAACTTCTCAAGCTTCCCACCAGTGTTGGGGAAACAAACGTCTCACTTTTCAAGTCCAGACTCCATTTCTTCTCTGCAGATCACAACCCACTTCGACTCCCACCTTGTCAAGCAGTCTTTTTTATCTTCTGCCATGAAGTATATCTTTTAGTTGCCTCTACAGATGGTACTGCACAGTGCAGTGAACACATACAGTTGGCACTGATATGCGGACAGATTCTCACCAATTTGCTGCCGCTTACACTTTTATTGCATCTCCGGTTTAAAGCACATATGAAAATTGTGTTTTTGCAAGGGAACATTTAAGAATTAAAGCAGTATGGGATGAAAATCTGTTTCCAAAATACATGTGCAATTTAAGTAAAAAGGGATCTTAAGAGATAAATATTGTAGGTATCTTTCTTGTCTTGATTTCTGTTTACCTTTGTGGAGCTAAATACTGTTGGAAGGAAAAGCATATTTACAACAAAAAGTAGCTTGACTGATAGAGCTGGTTGGTTGTGGTTTGGTCCATTGTTTTAGTAGGCTATTGACATTCCCGGGAGACTTCTGCTTGGGTGGGTGTATGATTTACTTACATAAGCAGCACTTATTTCTCTATTTCTTGGAGGAATTTTTCTGCTGAGGTCAGTAGTTTATATTTGAGAATGGGAGTGCACGTTAGTTCACCTTCAGTGCATGTAAAGGTTCTCACATTGCTTCTTCGAGAATCAGGCCAGTGACTTTTCAAATACTTTCGGTGTGTTGTCACTGTCTTCAGAATACTGCATTTGAAACAAATGTGTACAGAATACTTTTGTTTTCAAGCAAAATGTTGCTAGTGTTTGCAACATTTTGAGAAGTTGCAACCACATTCAGAGGTTTGTGCGTTGTTGTATGAAAGAACAACAACAAAAAAATCAATTGCCTTCAGTAGTCTCCTAACTCATAAGTGAATTCCAGCAGCATTTAATTTAATCTGTATAAGCTGTTCTGTAAAGGTCGTAGAGGTTTGTTAGAAAACACCAAGATTACGTTTCTTGGTCAGGGATAAAGTTGTGAAGAAGGATTAGGTTGTGTATCTTAAGCTTTGAACATCTCACAGAGCAATGGTCAAGATGCTCAATCAAGATGCCCTTTTCTCTGGATCATCCATACATATTCAAAACCAGGGTGGGGAAATCTGTGGAAAGGGCAAGTATCTTTTGCACATAAATGTGGTCATTTTAGACAAGAAGTGGCAAGAAGGACGTTATTATTAAAAGAAAGCCTGTATGAGGTGTGACACAAGGCATGTAGCAAACAGCTGGTCTGGTGTGATTAAAAATATTATTTGTGACCTGAATGCAAAAATGTGATGCGTGTTGAGAATTTCACAATATTTATCACCCTGAACGCTCCATGGTGACACTGAGGTACGGTGGTGGCAGCATTATGCTTAATGTTCCTAAACAGGGTTTGATAGACAGCAGTCCTGGTTAAAAATAAATAAATAAACAGAAAAAAGGCACAGTTAAGATCCAGACTTACATCCTCTCAGTCACCTCCCATGCAATTTGGCTTTCAGTATTTAAAAATATATCCCTTGATTAGAGATGAACAAATGCAAATTATCAGTTTGTTGAAGAATTTTACTACAAATCTTCATTGTCTTAAACCTTAAGGGGAGAAGTGTGCAAAAACTAGTTAAACTGTGTTACACTCTTAGACGATATGCATAGATTATTCTCAAAAGTAATTTTCATATTTCTCGATGCATACAAACTGTCATTATTCATGATGCAGAGCTTCAAGTGTTGTTACTGCTGGATATTATTGATACTGATTAACTTTCTCTGAAACCTGGAAAGTTCCATTACTGTGAAGCACTTTGTCTAACCTAAAGGCAGATAGTAATCAGTCCAGCATCACAGGGGTGCTGATGATAGCAATCAGAAAAAGTGGCAAGACAGTAGATCAGTTTCCGTGCCTCATCACTGGAGTAAGGGCCACGAATAATTTAAAACAAATTTGCTGAAGTCTGTGCAGGAAGTAGTAAGAGGAAATTAAAAACTGGGTCAGTGTGGCGTTAAAAGCAAGAATAATTGTCAACTTCCTTTGATTATGATGAGAAAACCATGAAAATTGAGACAAGTGAGAGGAAACAGAAGATAGGCGAGGAGAAATATCCAGGAAGTTATTAGCTCAGATTAAAAGCAACAGGGTTAAAGTAGCAGGTGAATTAAAGGTAGATAAGTGAAGCAGTGTCACAAGAGACAGGTTATCAGACATGTCAGATTTAAGTCAGTTTCCTACACCTGGATGTATGCTCACTCAATTTGCACGGCTTCAGACAGGAAAGAGGCAAGCAGATTGACAGCGAAGCATAGAGGGAAGTGAACAAAGAAGGTCAAAGAAGGTGGTCGGTCAAATATAGATTCAGTGTTGTCAGTGCACAAAAAGCAATGTCAAGTAGGAAGCGTGGAAACTGGGATAGACAAGAGTTAAGAAGGACAAGAAGATGGTACATACTGTTTTGCAGTGGGGTGATGCTGTGAAGCATGTTGTGGATATTGAATACGAGCATGTCGGAAGTTTAATGGAGCAGAAAGCAGAGCATGCTGTGAAAGGTGGTTGTCAGAGCAGTTCAGAGGAAAAAGTAAAAATTTGCCACCCGATTTTATCTCTATCGCCTGTCAATTTAACACAGCCCAAAGTGTGCAAATATGACTATCATTAGCACTCCAGAAAATGGTCAGAGTCAGTTTATTGTATTTTATTTCTGTGCTCAAGTGCAAGCACAGGCAGGTTTGAAGTGTGTTTTTCTCAGTTCGCTTAATAAAACGTAACCATCAAAACTGTGCTGAGACTGAAAAATTCAAATGTTTGAAAAGTTAGGAAACACAGAAAGGTTCACACAGGGTGCAGGCAGCTTTCATTGACCCCATTGGCAAAGATGTGTAAAAAGCCTTAATGTATTTATTTTCTTGTTGTGGCATAATTTTGCAATGAAATACTGAGAGCCCCACCGCCTATCAAAACAGTGATAAGCCAAGTAAATATGCTCAACAAAATCACGAGAAGCAATGCATTTAAATCAAATGTAACTGGAGCAATGTTAAAAGTATATTTTAATGTATAATTCTAATCTTTTAACTGCAAAGTCATGCAGCTCTTACCTCTGTGGTCTTGTATGAAGAAGGTCTTTGGTTTAAATTTCAACCAGGTGTTTTCTGCAGCTGCCTTGCATTCCCTTTCTCCTGACATGTTTGTATTCTTGCAAGCTCAGCCAAACAACATTCTCCTTAGGCCTTTCCAGGCTGCAATTAGTCCTTGTGTTTGAACGTGTGCATGCAGGTCATGTTAATTGGTTGCTCTATATTACCCATTGGTGTGGGTGTGCTTAGTTGTTTGTCTCTCTGTTGCCCTGTGATGGACTGGGATTAGCTCAGGATGTGCTCTGTCTCTTGTTTCTTGACTGCTAGAGATGGGCATCAACTTCATTGTAACTCTGCATGGATTTACTGGCTGAACAGCCTCTTATTTTTGCTTTGGGATGTAAATATTACATACCGCTGAGGTTATTTTTTTCTTGCTACTGAACAAGCACCATATATACTTTGGCAGGATGGACAGTAAGCAGTCTCACAGTTAGAGAACTGCTAACTGTTACATCTTGTAGACTACATGCTACATGCTAACCTGTCACTTGTAAATTATGCCAGAAGAAAAAATATTTTCTGTGATGTGAAACATGCAATGTTTGCTAAACTGTATTGGGATTTTGGCTGCAAACTACGTTTGCTCAACTGAGACTTGGATTAAACTTTTTGGGAATGGGTCTTTCAAGAAAATAAAGAATTAAAATATGGAAAAGCAGCTCCACTGTTAGATGCAGGATCTATGATTCTGTTGGCCTGATTCTCTTCCAAAAGCTCTGGAAATATTATGAAAATACAACATTAACAATGGTAATCTTTTCTCTGTTTTCAATCCAAGAGATTTATTTATTTTTTAATTGGTTGTCCTTTGCTACAATGGAATAATCATTGCCTCTTTCAGTGAGATAATAGTCCAAAACATGTAGTCGAATTCACAAAACTGGTCAAACAGACATGAAATCCTCCTTTTGTAATGCCTATATCAGTCCCCTGACCTTATTAAGCACAAAATCTTTGGAACAGAGGAAAAATAAATAAACATATGAGAGGATCCAGGTCTGGAATGATGTATTTATGAACTGATAATTGTTCCAGTCTCATTGTGCCAGTCAATATGATTCCCTCTTAAGGGAACAGAAAGTGAGCTTCATTTCAGTAACTGCAAACTATGTCTAACATGGTTGAGGGTTAAATAAGTCAAATGAATGGAACAGTTTGATTTTCCCCTCATATTTGTGCACATAAATTGATTCACAAATACTCATAAACAGTAAATCTGTCTTTCTCGCTCCAACGCTCCATCGACAGGCTAATTGTACACAACCACAGGGTGTCTTATCTATAATACGTGGATCCTGCATGCTGAACATATGCTTCAATCAAATGTTGCTTTTTGCACTGCGAGCTAATGCAGATGTCGAGACTTGTAGCATGAAATTTCTCCGTGCAAACAAAGCTTCAGCTCAGCCTCTTAATAAAATGCTTGGTATTATCCAGGGCCTTTTCTGTTCAAGAGTGACGTTTCAAGGACACCATTTGTTACCGTCGCATAAACTCTGTATAAATTACTGTAAAATAAAAATAATTGGAGGTAGCCCTGCACAAATTAAAGCTAATTTAAGACGTAAATTCAGTGTTTGCTTCTTCCCATTTACTTTTGGTTGCAAAACAGGAATGCATTTCTGTAATCCTGGCGAATATTTTGTTTGCAGTAATGTACTGCTACGGACAGAATGTTCTTGCCACCACTCTAAAAACCACCATAAAAATAACATTTGTTTTCAAACAAGATTAAATTTAATAGCTGTACAGCTATAGATGAAACTTTAACTAATGAACACATAACTGTGCATGCGGTATGGAGTAATTACTGTTGAGTAATTAATTCATAACAGTTTTTTAATATATGAATAGCCAATTTTGCAATGCACACTTCACTGCCATTTTCACATCAAATTAAAGCAATAATTTTAAACAAATTGACCTTGTGGGTGACTTTACTTTTTAATTTTGCCTTGACATTGCCAACAAGAAGTTGTACAGCTTTCTGGAGATAGTAAGGCTGGTCATTTAGTGACGGATGTTTTCATTTTAGTTCCTACACAAGATGCTGCTAATCATACCTCAAACTACCTCTGTAGTTTTCATAAACTGTGTCTGTTAGAAAACAAAGCTTCTGATGTGTTAATTGATTCCTTCCAGGAAGTCATTTCCCATCCTCTGATAGCCAATAATTGACAAATAGTTTCTATCTTCTTCACTTAGTCTTCTATAAATCAATCATTTGTTTTGTTCTTTAGAATGCCTTTCTGTTGGTCTCTTCCCATTAAACTGAGTGATTTTTTTCCACTGTTTCCACATGAATGTTCAACAGCATGGATTGTCGAGAAGTTAATGACTAAAGTTTTGAGTAATTAATTATGAACAAATCTGACTTTCCTATATCACATATAAGATCAGATTGGAGTGGGAGTTTATTTTTTATCAATAATCTGTAATGCTTGTTCAGAAGAAACGAACAAATAGGAAAACAAAACATGTCTTTCCTTTTTGGATGATTTAGGTTTTTTGTGCACTCCAATTAGACACAGCTGAACTGCATTCAACCTATCTGTACAAGATTGAATTGAAATTAGACTTTGGTTGAATTTACTAAGCTAGGCTGAACTGGATTGCTTTTATCAGCACTGATTGTTTTTAGAGTACTTCTCTGACATTTTAAAATCGGTGCTGTAATAACTAAAGGAATTAAACTGAAGGGAATATAAAACTGCATGAAATTTCTGAAATAGGTATCATTTAGGCATAATATACCACTGGGATTGTGTAGCACAAATAAATAGGTTTTCTCCACAGAGATCACATTACTGAAATCTAAAGGGAAAAAAATATATATATCCTGTGGCACAATGTAATTGCTGTAAGTTACATGAATTCAAATGTGAAAGGTTAGAAATTATTATTTTTTATTTTTTCATTTTTAAAAGCAATTAGCTCTCTTCGCACATTTTACAATGTTCCCTTGAGACACAGTAAACAAACAGAAATGCCAAGTATTTTTTTCTCAACAAGCTCCCAGCACACACACTGGGAGCTTCTGCACACAAGGTAGCCTCTTCATCGAGCATGCCTTCTCAGAAGACTGTAGGTCAACTCCCAAACATCTCACTTTACATTTGTTGCCCTCTGTGGTGAAATCTTTCCTTATTGTCATCCTATCAAATAAACCATAAAGGTTTTTTTTGTGTGTGGGATGGGAATACATCAAAAAAAATAAATAAAAAAGAAAGAAAAGTGGAGCAAGCCAGTGTAGGCCCCTGATTTCTGCTGTGCTCTTGTTTGCTGCAATCAGTCTTTTCAGTGATGCACTAGCAAATTGCAGCAGCTTTACAGCTGCTTTATCGCTTGCCATTAGGAGGAGCGTCCTGCATTACAGACGTGTCAGTGATAGATCAATACAATGCAGGGGAGTTTGAACTGGCCACAGAGAGCCTCTTGAATATTGCCATAAAATGTGTGTGATGTGGAGAGGCAGAAGCTGTTAACTCTAACCACAACAAGGGCAGCAAAACACTAAAACAGTTTACCCACTGCTGACACCATACACTCATTAAAGGGAATTAATCTCACCCTATATCAAGTTGTTTGTATAGACAGTTACAATGTTGAGCTCAGTAAATATGATATTTTAGCAATTTAATGATATCGATTTCAAACTTTAAAAATCTGCTGCTTTTGGTCAATACAAATTAAACTAACATGGTGTATCGGCCAATAAAGTGCAAATGTTTTAAAACCTCCAGTCCTCAAAAGCCTCTATCCTGCAATTTATAAGCTAATCTCTTCTCTTAACACACTTAAATCAGAGGGATTGCTCTTTACCAGGCCCCTCAGAGCGTCTCTCATCAATAACATAAGTGAGATGTGACATGACTTTCAGACTGTAGGCACTTTGAAAACAATCAGATATGTATTTGTTTTAGTCCCACATATGGAAGTGACAAATTACATTTTTTTAGGTGGGCTATACAAATAAGAATTAGGCAGTTCATACTGCGGTGAAAAAGTTAGACATGGCTTTCATAAGGACAAAAAGAGCAGATTTCGGTCACATTTGCCTGCTGTGTGAATGCAGCATTGAATTCTGTGACTTTCCACTGCACCTCCAGACTTTGCCAACTTGAAATGGTAAATTTACATTTATCTAAGCAGAGGACTTTTGACCACTTAGCAACCCTTTAGAATGACTTTCACTTCACAATGCCTTTAAAACTGCATTCATCCAAATTGCTTGTACACCTTTTTCTACTGCAGATTTTCTTTCCGCTCATTTCACAATAATGTACTTGTTCCTGCACTCTATAAACCACCAGCTTCTTTAGAAATGCCATTTTATGGCGCACCTTCTTTCTGTTGGGTGTCAGTAACTCTGCAGGACAACTGTGAAGTCAGCAGTCTTTATTGTTCACTGTGTTCTTTAAATTTTTTTGAGCATTTGAGTTTTGGGTTTTTATTACATATGAGCCACAATGCATTACATGTATATCACTCTGAGAGGGATGATCCAAAATGTGTTTCTCATTTTGCATGAATTTGTTGAAATAAAACAACTTTTGGCAAATATTACAATTTACTCAGTTGCAGATTCTTGTAAAATTGCATATTTTCTACTGCTGGTCAGTCAGCATTTTGAACACCTAATTTATCTCAAAGAACATCATGTTTGTAGCCAGATGTGGGCCTAAAAATCTGTGCTTTCATTACTTCTCCTGCTATTTCTTATATCTTACCACCATGTAAAATCAGCATTTTTATTGTGCTGCCGGAATGAGGGAGATAGCACTACAATCACAATGGCGACTTGGTTTCAATCATTTCTGCTATTGATGGTGTAGTACAAGTGCAACCAAAATCAGATTATATGCACTTCTGTTGATGAATTTATCCTAGTGTGAATGTTCAAATCAAGGACCAATTGCAAATCGGGTAACAAAAACTTGGGGAAAGGTCATAAAACATCTCCCCTTCTTGTTAAGAGATTGTTCAGCGAAGTTTCTTTTGCACGCTTTGAAAAATGTAGGATTTAGGAGAGATTTAATAATTTTGACCCAGGTCAAATTTATTCTATGTTGTTGGTTTAATATCACTTTCCCTCTGCTTACTCTCACCCAAATCAGAGGAGCTGTAGGGGTTTGTCACTTCATTGAATTTAGGACACGAATGAGAATGCTTATCTTAATCTTCGCCGGGGAAGTATCAAAGTGGAACAGAGTTTCCAAGTGCACTGAAAATTGACCCAAAATCTATAGCTTCAAAGTCACATCTGTGACATTATCCCTTAATTTGTTGAGCACATTCAGTCAGAAGCATGTGAAAGACTCATCTAATTGTCTCTCTAGTTTTTAATGGTAAAGATGCATTGTGAGGACTAATGCCATTTTTTTCTTAAACTTAAAAAATATCCTTAAGTGAGAAAAGAATATTCTTTGAGGGTGCATCCCATCACTTAGCCCCCTTGCCTTCGGTTGTCTTTTGGCTGTTATGTAATCTGGCAGGAGTTTTCCTCTTGGAGCCTACTTATCGTAGACCTGCAGCCTTGTTCTTTTCTGTTGGGACTAAAAACACACCAACTCTGCTCTTGGTGTGCTCCAGAGTCCTGACAGGAGCCGGGAGTGCTGGTAATCAGGAGAAACAGTTCCCTGCACTTGTCAGGCTGGAGATTTGTCAAGATCCTTTCAGATGCCAGACTGAAAATAATAACTACGGCGTGGTGAACTAATAACCAAAGGCCAATCATCTTAGATTGCAACATAATTCATGATTGCAGGAATGTAATCCTACTTTATTTGCATTATTATTGACACTTAAAGAAAAGTGAGCAGAAAATAGACCCTCATTTCTGTAGAATTATGGCATAATTTGCGTTTTGTTTTGTAATTAGATGCCACAAGGCAGCTCTACCCGGGAACTCTTTGGATTTTATAATGCATCTCATATTTCAAACTGTCCCTCCATGACGTTACTGTGACCCAGTTTTCACAGAAACCAGAGTTCCTGAAAATAGTTCCCCTAATTATATTTACCTCCCTTGGTTGACAGCTTGTAGACCTTCCTTTTGTCCACAGAAAGATGTTCTCATGTTTTTTTTTTTATGAAAAAAGTGGTCATGTATGCACCTCATAACCTAGAATAACAGTTTGTGAAGATATCAAAATGTCTCCCTTCCTCTTTCATATATATTCCGTGGCACATTTGTAATTCTGTTCTATATTACCCTGATATTTGTTGTGAGCAAGACAGACATACTGAAAAAACCACACAAACCTCTCCATTTCAAGAGGTTGCTGTGAACCTTCAAGTTGTGTTGTCTGAACTGCTGAATTTATTAACATTTAAAGTGCTAAGTTCATGTTAATAAAACAATAGGTTGGGATGTGAAGGACTGGTCTGCCTTAGTTCAATATTCACACCATGATGGTAAAGTAAAATATAGCCAGGCAGCATAAATTACCCTCCTGTTGGTTTAAATTAAAATGTCCTCTCATGTCTGTTAACTCAGATGTACTCAACAAACATTCTTTGTTTGAGGATCTTTTAAAAAATGTAAAAGCCTGTCCCAGCAGTCTGTCTATAACTTATGGATGAATTGTGTTTTTGAGGGAAGTTTTTTTTTTTGTTAAACTAGTCATGTTTTCATGTTTAATGTTAGTTATGCTGTTAATAAGAGAACAGCTCTCAGTGGATAAGTTTAAAATTAATACCTCATGACTCATGACCACATAATATTCTCCTGAGCAGAATGACTAATCCATTCCATTGACATCAAAGTTGTAACTTTAAGTACTTGTTTCTCAGTGGTGATTACATGTTAAAGGGATAATTTTGTCTGATTATTGAATAACTACTGTTAAGAAAAGGCTGTATTAGAGTTTGTGATATGTTAGTTTCCTTTCTGGAGGAGTTCTTATGTCTTCAGTCATAGGCTGCAGGATTACAAACCTGTTCATTTTGTGCAATTTGGAGTTTTTTAAAATACTAAATATTTTAAGCTTAACACACTGTAATCATGCTGGGTTTTTTTGGGGGGGGTTTCCAATCAAAATTATGAAAATTTGCCATCTGACAAGCTTCATAATTAATTTTACCTGGGTTCAGTGCCAGAAATGAAGTGTTTGCCAATTAGTTACTTTGTTGTCTGATGCAGCGATGGCCATAGTGTTTTGGAGGTAAACATGGGAAGTTTTTATCACTGAGAATAAGAACCATCACAATTGCGAATCACAGTGGTGGCAGCATCATGTTATGTGAGACTGCTGCACATCAAGTTTAAGTTAAACATCATCTTTAGAAAATAACAATGTTTAAGCATTCAACAAAGATATCAGGCATTGAGCTGAAGTCTGGAAATAAATACATAATGTAAATGGACATTAAACATATTGTCAAATTAGTTAGAATGAGGCTTAAAGACAACAAAGTCAATGTTTTGGAGTCACTATAGCAAAGCCCCAATCTTAGTCCAATATAAAATCAGTGGCTAGAGCTAAGGATGAGTATGTCAGCAGGATGTTTTGTTAAAGACTGTGTTTCTTGGTTTTTATTTTCCTTTAGTGTGGTTTCTAAGATGATCTCTTACTTTAATATGAGGTTAAAGGCAAGGTATTGCAGATTTCAAAGTGCGGTACACACTCTTACTCCTCAAAACTTTACAATCAGCGCCCATAAGAGTCCAAAAGATATCTGCAACAGGTAGCATTTTTCTTACTTCATATTATTGAGAAATAGTAGGTAAATGTAGAGGCTCGGGTTGAATTAAATTGAAGCATTCACAAGCAGGGAATTTTACAGAGAAAATTGCTCAGTCATTGAATAGCAAAGCAAAATGTTTGGCAGTAAAATGTTTGGCTTTTGGGCAGACTGAAGGGATTCTACTCTGTCACATCTGCCCCCTCACAGTAGCCTTCATTATTTAAATTTTTGATTTAGGAGCTTCGCAAGCTTAACATATTTTAGACACACTTTTGTTCCAAGCAATCGAGATAAAATACAACATTCACAATGAGTAATTTAAAAAATAGGCACAGATTTATGAATGGGAGCATCTTTAGTTTTATGGGTGGAGTAGTCATGCTTTTATTTTGTGTTGCAGCTGGTGAAAAACTGCAATATTGTACAAATGTTTGTCACAAGATCTCTAAAACAATAAGTTGACAAGAGGATTGCTTCTGCAACAGGATAATAACCAGAAACACTGCTCTGCTGAAATCTGTGAATCGATTTTACAAACAGTGATATTGCATGTAAGCCAGTCAAAGGGTCTCCAGGAGAAATGAAAGAGCTTTAGTAAAGGAACATCCTGCAACATTATTTTAAAGTCTGTCACGTAGCTCGACAGCCTTATCGATAGACACATTGAAGTGCAGTTTTATCAATCGATTGCCATACAGAGCTCTAAAACTACTGAAAAGAATGGAAATCACAAATTTGCTTCATATTGTTATCAGGAACTATGTGTCTGAAATTAGTTTCTGCAGGCTTTCAGTAAGTACTTAAAAGGCTTTTCACAAGGATAAAGATGGAGATGTCATGGGCAAACACTCGTGTGGGCAGCAGTGACCCGTGGATCTTATCTTCTCAATAAAACTTGAGCTTTGGGTTTCAATGCCAAGTGTTGCCAAAGAAACACTTTGAGATGATCTTCAGCTGGGTAAGGGGTGCCGTTGGTGGAAAAAAAAGGTTTTCTGTAAATTCTCTTTAGCAGGATCAGTGAGGAAATAATATCTACCTATTAGCACAACATGTGCTAATGTGTAGGAATGTGTAGCTCCAGACAAAACATCAAGAAAAGCAACTCTACAATATAGAGATTGAGATGCAAAAGTTTATCTATTGACACTCTAAAAATACTGTGACTTATTTTCCCTACATATGACTATCATGACTATCTCTATTAGTATAATTGAAGGTAAAATGTTGTTGTTTCATTTCTTTCCTGATACTATATATATATTTGATTCAATTTTTTCTTCTTTTTTTTTTTTTTTTTTACATTTGATTTAAAATGAATGGCATACCAGAACAAGGAGTACATATTTTTTGTACCAGAATTCAGAAAATATTTCACTGAAAGGTGCAAATCGAATTCAAAGCTCAAGGTAAATGATATGCTTTGGTTAGTAAAGTAAATCTTCACTAGAAATGCTATCCAAGAACACGAACAGGAAGAGAAAGAGCTTGTGAATTGTGGGCCATTTTAAGATTTTTAAAGTGGCAGGTGTGCAAAGCTGGAAACGTATTACACCATCATTATGAAACAACCAACACTAAAATGTTCTAATGTACTATATAAGCATATAATCTTAGAAAAAAACAACTGTACCATCAGCTCTCACCTAGTGAAAACAAAGGGTCTACAATTTTTGCTTCTCTGTCAATCTTTCAGTTATTCTCAGCGATAAATGCCCTTGCTTGTGTTGTCAATATTTCTCTTTTTATTCACGGCCCATACATTAGTTCACTGTCTTGATTTTCTCTGCATTATCTTACATTGAAATAGTGAAATAGCCACTTAAGTATTTCTCAAAAACAAGTTTCAGTTTGATACGTGTAATTTGTACAGCAGCGACTTGCAAACTAAATGCACCTGTAGTTGCACCTGTAGCATCTCGCCTTTCCTGATCCTCGCACATGTTCACACATGCAAAGTGACAGATGAGGTGTGCAATGACAAGAAAGGGGTCATACAAATTAACTTGCACCACAAAAAAAAAAAAAAACATAGCTGTAATGGAAATTTATTCAGTATGTTAAATCCCTGTTACTCACTTGAATCCACTTTTAGCTTTTTCCTGGCCTGCATATAAACGAATGTGCACTGACGAGATACCATCAGTCATCACATTTGTAAATCTTTAGTTTCAGCACTTTCCAAAGGTCTGTTGGAATAGGATGTGGTGGTTATAGAGACCTAAAGAGTTCAGTTACCTGTCATGTTCAAGATGGCAGACTGAGATTATCTGTGCTGTTACATCTTTTGTCAGATAGAAAGAAACTGACATAGGCAGCAACAATACTGAGCAGTAAACAATAATAAAAAATTAAAATAAGAAGCTTAACCACAGCCTGAAAGGAAGTTCAAAGTTTCTACTAATTCTCTGTATAATAAAATGTTAATATGTTAGTTTATATTTTAACTATAGCTATCATTAGTTAGCAGCCTTAGTCATTTAGAAAAGTAGCTATTAGCATCTTGCAAAAAAAAAATCACCTGTTTGATAAAGAAACAAAAAATTTGAGGGAAAAGTAATTTTTTTAAGTAATTCATGTTTGAGCTTCTGAAATATTTAAACATTTCTCCCATTTTAGCTAAAAGTATATCAAAAAATGTTTTTTCAATCTATAACCCCACGCATTTATGTGAAAGAATAACAACCACCCGCCCCCCCACCGACACCAAAACAAACCTAGGATTTATTAAATATATACTCTTACATAAGGGATGTCTCATGTCATAGATATTTTATTTTTATTTCAGATTTATTCTCTGAATGATGTTTGCATAATGGAATGAACAAATTCCAAAACATTTGCTTTCTGATTTCATTACTCATTTCAGCTGATGTCAGCACATCACAGCCCTGAGGCAGAGATAAAAGTTACTGCTTTTATGAACATGCACAGTCAACCCTTGTATGTAGAGCTTATGGGGAACATTGCCAGGACATGCAGATGCCCTGCCAATAATACTAAGAGGTGGCTTAAACTCCCACCCATCCTCCCCACTCTGAAGTATGACAGCAGCCGTGTGCATGATGCTACAATTCAAGGCTTCTCACTCATTTTTTATTGGTCTGGAAAGGTGTCCGCACAGAAACAAATGATTCCTCACAACAAATCAAATGGGTGGGACTTGCTTGCCGTCATTTTTGCCTTCTGATAGCAGTTTGGGAACAAATTAATGACACCAACGAGGCACCTTCCAGACACCACAGAGGTTCAGTAACTCGTCTTTAAACATTCATGTGTTCCCGAAACAATTTTCTCTGTCTAATCTGAAAACGTTAGCAGCAGTGTAAATTATTAATTAGCAGGTCATCTGCCTGTGAAAGGGAAGATGTGAAGAAGGAAGATCAGACGTGATGGGTGCAGGCACATCAGCACATAGTAACACACAACCCCAGTGTCACATCTATGCACACAATTTTAGCCAAGTCGAGTAACACCCACAGCTGGAAAACAGTGTTGCAAGAAAAACAATGAATAATGGTGGTCTTGGTTCTACTTCTTCTGGTAGAAATTGGATTGAAAATATGTGCAAAAGGTGATCTGATTCATTTAACATCTGTCAGTCATGTTCGTCAGATTTTTATTTTTTATTTTTCCTCATCTTCTAATACTTGTAATGTATTCTTGTCTGTGTTTGGTTCACAGCGGGTGTCCTTTTCATGAAGTTGTAACCTATTCACTTTGATCTCATCATAAGGTGGATTGAAACGTGAACCAGATGTCATTTTACCATGACGCTTTGACTTTTGTCAGTTTGACAAATGTCCAGAGAAAATGTCCCAATCACCCATCTTTTTAAATTATTTCTTTCTGTCATTTTCACTCGGCTTCACGTTGTCACATTATCTCATGAATATACCAACAGAACATAGCGTTAGACCTCATAAGGTTCACCTGGTCAATTGCTTAACACAAATGGTGAGTCATCTAATCAAACAGCAGCAGTGCAATGCATTTAGATATGTACATGTGGTGAAGATAGCTGAACTGAACTCTGAATTTCAAACTAAGAAACATATTAAGTCAATCTGAAGACAGCATATTTCTTAGGTAAGGACAAAAAAAGAGAGGCTACAATTTGTTCTGGCTGACTAAAGTTGAAAAGTAATAGATTGGAAAAAATGTTGCCTTGTGAGTCTCTATTTCAGCTGCATCACTTCGGCAGTAGAGTGACGATTTGACATGAACAACATAAAAGCATGGATGCATTCTGCATTGATTCAGCAGTTCAGGTTGCTGATGATGGTGCAATGGTTGGGGAGAACTTTCTTGGTACATTTTCTCTCCCTTAGCACAAATTGAGCATTTACACTGAATCACAGCTTACCCAAGTATTATTGCTGACCAATATTCAGCCCTACCCGTGCACCAGTCTTATTATGGCTACTTTCAGAAGGACAATGCACAATGTAGCAAAGTTCAAATCTCAGGTTGGTTTCTTGAACCTCAGAATGAGTTCAATAGCTCAAAAGAGCTCCTTTGGGCTAAGAGAGGATGTGCAGCAACAAAATCAATTCAATTCAATTTATTTATATAGTGCCAATTCAGAACTGATTTTGCCTCAAGGCACTTTACAGAAAAAAAATCCTTTCACATCAGTCATACATACATTTCAATTGATCCTACAGTATATTGAGTTTGGTTCATTATTCAAATTAGATAATATAGTTTCTGTCTAAGGAAACCCAGCAGATTACATCAACTTGCAGCATTTACTCCTCGTGGACGAACATGTTTTGCTTGCGTTGTGTCCTTCACCACAATCCCTCATAATGAGCATGCATGTAGTGGCAGAGGAGAGTGAGAAAATCCCCTTAAACAGGAAGAAACCTCCAGCAGAATCTGGCTCAGTACATCTGCCAGGACCGATGGGGGGTTTGAGAAGAAAAAGCAGATATCCAGAAGAACCAAACAGAGGAGCTAATGTAGGGATACTTTCTATGATAATGAAAAGTAAAACGTTAATAACAGGAGAAGGAGAACATTTAGTTTTTGGCAGTATCATCTCCAGGACGGGACCACAGCCTCTTCGATGGAAAAAAAAAATAACTGAGAAAATATAAAGTTGACTGTTGAAATAACGTTAAATAATGCAAATTGAAAATGAGAAAAAAAACTATCTGTTTGCAGACAAAACCTACAGATGCAGCAAATGTGTGATGCCATCATGTCAGTATTTACAAAAATCTCAGTGATATTTTTGACACCTTCAATGAGCTACGATGTTTGCCATGTTCAATTTAGGAAGCTCTAATGGCAAAAAGGGAACAAACCAAGGACAAACAAGGTGTATCTAATAAAGTCATCCGTCTGTCCTAATATAGAGCTGTACTCACACAACTCTGCTAAGCTGCATCTTTTATATTTTCCCTACTTTAACACAACTGATATAAACTAATTACCAGCTTGATCAACATGTCATCTGCTTCGGCACAATTCTGTTAATGAACAATTTATTTAAATCAGGTGCGCAGAAACAAGGCAGGCCTTGAAATACGCAGTGCCAGAAGGTCATGAGGACAGAGACTGGAGAAGCACTGATCAAATGTATAAATCCAGGGTTTTTGGCAAACCCAACCATGATGGATCATCAGCATAATGATCTGTAATGATCTGCAAAGTTTAAAATACCAGCTTGAGATCACCTTCAGGGTGATCTCAAGTTTTGGTTGTGTTGTTTTTTGCTAATGCCTGTTTCTGTGAATGTTAATAACCAAATGATTTATTGAATTTCCTGGCTTCTCAGTTTTGCCCATACTCTCATAAGTACAACATATACCACTGAGCCAATGAATCAATATATACCAATTGTCCCTATTGCCTGTGCACCTTTTTTTCCCACAGTTATTCCATGTCTGAATTGCTCTATTATGTTATTTATTTAGCAATAAGTGTTTGTACTCACAGAAATTTTGATATTTCACTTCATCTAATCAGATTCCACAACATTGTATCGTCAGGATATGTGAATAGTTTTTGAAGAATCTTCCTTTATATACATCTGTACAGTTCTTCACTGAATAACTACTACTATAATAAAACTGCCCAATGGCTAAAAACTCCTTGGATGGAAATTGCAGCATATCTGTCTACAGATGGAGGCCGCCTGCAGAAGAGTATGGTGTTAGCACCATTACAGTTTTGTAGAGGATGAGTGCATCAATAATTGCATCCTTAAAATACAAAAAAAAATATAAAAGATTAATGAGAACAGATTTTTTTGTTTGGAATAAATTCAGTGGGAAAGAACAAAACTACAGGTTCCTCTCTATTCATCAGCCAGATGGACAAATTGTTATTTCTTAGCTCTTCATTTCCTTGTGCTGAATGTTCTTCAGGTTATTCAGTGACACTTCCGGCACTGTGCCATGCATGGCAAGGTGACTAAGAGGTTTTTATCCGTACCGCAGCCTGGCAAGAGGATGTGTTAGGCTGCTGATAAGAGCTACTTAGACACTCTTTGCTCATTGAGTTGATGAAGAGGATGTTTGTGTCACCTCTTGGACAACAAGACATTAATTTTGGTCGGTTTTCTGCTCCTGCAGAGAGACAAAATGAGAAAAATCAACTTCTGCACAGATTACACATCAGTGCTGTCCCTCTGGCAGGATAGAGGAAATTTCCACTTATATGCTTTGACCCCCCCAAGAAAAAGCTAATCTCTACACGTAGGTTCTCTTATCAGTCCTTTCTCATATCTCAACAGTTGTCTCATCATCCAAGCTACGTAGGAGATGTCCTTATGGTAGTTAAAAGCTTCCATTTTTTCCAATTTTTCATCATCCTCTATGTCAAAATGAACCCTTGTCAATGATCGTTTTTGTGTTCCAAACTCTGCATTCCCTTTTCCCCCCACTGACGCAATATAACTTGCTATGCTCCATTTCTCCTTCCATGTCATTTTCTTACAATTTTCTCAGCACCTGTTTTCTCAAAATGCCTTTTTGCGTGCCGTTTTTCTTCTCCACTGGTCTGTCAAGGCCAGAAAGGAGTCTGCCTCAGCTTTGTCTGGAGAATAGGAAATCAGCGTGGTGGGTGTTAAATATGCACAACTCTATTTGCATAATTATTTTATTTGCCATCACCTGTGCTGCACCTATGAATAAAGATACCTGAAGTAGATTCTATAGTTGCTGTGGAAACCCAACTCTAATTATCAGGTCAGACTTTTTTTTTTTTTTCTTGATGCAAAGCACTGCTTTAGATGTATTTATCCTCATCATAATGGGTGATTTTCAAACACATCAAAATTTCCTTTGTGATTTTCCACTTTAACTGCAAGGACGTTTGTAAAACTGTATGACTGCTGTGTTTTAAAAACCATGAGAGAAGATATATGAATCAAAACAGTAATGTGCTTTAAAGTTGCAGTAATTTGTGACTTTGTGTGTATAATTCTCATATTGTTTTCTCACACATCAACAGATCTATTTATAGGTTTTGTATATTTATACTTTTGAGAGATATTATTTATTAATGTGTATTTTAAGCAGTGGCACCCAGCATATGTAAAGTAAGTTGTCTCTTTGAAGCTGTTTTGGTCTTTACCATCTTCAAAAAAATCGTTTGCTTTTTAGACAAGATAAGGTTTGCGAAAAACCACCATGTCTGCTCAAGAAAATTTACTTGAATGTCAGTACCTAGTCATATTTGCAGTGGAAATGTTTGTCCCTTTTTTAAGTTCAAGAACAAAATTATCGCCTGATGAAATTCCACTTGACTTTAAATCTTGCTAAATCAGCTGCACCACTGATGTGGGATGTCAAAATATTTTGCTCCTGCTGTTTGCATGCTTTGATGTTAACTAATGAAAAGGCATCGGCTCTTACCTCACACCTGTCCAATACTTCATTGCAGTTAAAATAAATGCCATTAGGAAAAAGGGAAAACAAGAATCTTAGAATATTGGGGGTTCATGTATTGGGGTTAGGATGAAATAGAAGTAGAACAAAGCAATGAAGTAGAGACAAACAGGAAGCATTATTATCCAGCACCATATGTACATGGATATTTTGGGGGGAAAAGTGAAAGTCCCACTTGCAGAGAATTACCACCTTTGAATAGTGAATAATTTTTTAAATATGTGGTGGGGGGGTGGCAAGATTTAGAAGAATATGATTCTAACAGAGCTAAAGACTTGTGGACCGAATGTATTGACTTACTCTAGATGAGTGGAGTTGACACTCTTTAAATGGCAGTCTATCGAAACCAGGACTTTAAATCCCCCACTGCTACAGACTGCAAAGCCCTATTCACCTGTGTCTTGCTGGCTTTTTCTGATTGCCATTTGGTGTTTGGCAGGTAGAGTGCATTGATTTTTTTTCTTCTTTTTTTTTTTTAGTAGCACATGTTCTTTCAAGTGTGTGCTTTAGTTGAAATGTTATGTGTGACTTTCCCAAAGACTAGGTTTAAGAAAAACCTGTCTTAGCCGTGCAAATATATGTTGTATGTTTTCTAGAAGAGTTTTCTAGAAACATACAATACAATCAGCTTGATTTTTTCCAAACTGCATCAAGAAATATTTAGTATTCAGTTTATTTTTTAACATAGATGGGATTAGATATTTGGAAAAGACTGTGACAAAATAAGATGGTAATAACTGCATTACAGAAATGAAATTAAGAGTTAACTGAAAATTACTGTTGTAATTTTAAAATTGTATCAGCAGAAGATTGTAAGACCAAGCTAATACAACACTTGATAAAAGTAAGGACAGTTGTTGCAGTGATTGTTTTTGCATCACCAGATCTCACAAAATCACAATCCATTATTGCAATTTTTAGCTTATCATTGCTTTTGATTCAGTCTGCATGAAGCAATAATGATCAACAACAGGATTAATTGGTTGATCTATATATATCAGTGGCAAAGTAAAAGATGGGTAGCTGCTGCCGTTATTCTGCACTGATATTTTTTTGCTCGCAAACCAATTAGACTTTGAAACAGTCTGTCTTGCACTCTGAATGCAGGTTTGGGCGTCCTCAGGGATTTGCGTATTAGCTGTGTAAACAATGTTGTAGTTTATCTATTAACAGCTCAGCAATGTTAATGATGTGTGTGGCATCATGTCGTTTTTCTGTGTTGCATAAATTATTTGCACATAAAGGCATGCAGAGGACATACAGTGCATTACAATTATCCCTGGATATTATGCTTTTTTCCCCCTTAACAACCATCACCAAGAGTATGTTGAGGCAGAGGAGCTAAGAGTGTTATGTGTATGTTAGTATTACAGGAAATGCTGGATTCTGCTCCTTTCTCTGTTTTTTACCTTCTTGGCTGGAATCACAATGACTAGACAAGCCACATTCACACTATGAGGCTGCTGGCCCCAGCTGTACAGGTTGGGTAATGCAGTGTAGGTGGATCAAGAGAATGGAATGTTTCCTCTCTACCTCAAAACAATGAGAGACAAGCGTTTATCCTCACTCGTTTTTGCAGATTGCCTTGTGATTTCTGCTTGAGTTCAGATTAAAATTACTCTATTTTCCATTCCATGTTTACCTGAATGAATGATAGGTCAAACTATTGTCGATTAGATTAAAGCAGATCGCTTTTTTTCCTCTGCAGTTTCTCTGTAGCAGAAAAGCTGACAAGTAAGAAAAAAACACATGGATAAAGCAGAAGGTCCATGAAACCCAACAGCTCATTTTAGAAGCAGCAAAAGACTGACTCATTTGGAGGTTCTGACGTAAAATGAATGAATCACTGTATGAAACCACAAGACACTGTGATAGCCTTAATGTCCCTTGCAGCAGTATGCAAAGTAGTAGTAATGAATATGGTGCTGCACAGCATCTTAGTTTTGACACAATCAGACTTTCTAAGTTTTTTGTGTGCTATGGGACTCAGATATACTGTTGGTATTTTCTAAAGGCTAGTGATTCTAAAGGGGACCGTTTCGGGCAAGAAGCGCACTGAAACCATTAATCATTGAACTGATTCCAACAAATTGCCCTTTTAGACTTCAAAGGCTTCGTCTTTCAGTCATTCCTTCAGATCTGTCTTAGGGTACTTCATTAGTGTTCCTGCTTTGAGTAAAAACCCAATATGTGAAAGAAACCATGAGGGGAGGTAACGTTGAAATTGGGCTCTATGTAAGGTGTGCCCTCCTTGAGCTTTTTCAGATTTTGTGATGTTAAAACTTCAAACTTCAGTGTATTGTATATGTTTTATTGGAATTGTATATAAGTAACGAGTATCTTTAGAGTGAAATGCTCTCCAAATGCATGAGTATCGGGTGGGTTTTTTTTGATAATGAGTGTTAAAAGTGTTTTTTACATATGTATTAAAGACCTCTGGATCTAGACTTTTTCAAACTACCTTTTGCTGCAGTTACTTAGAAATGTAGCATGAGGTATCTGTCCACTAGCCTACTCACATGTGGACACAGGCATTTCTGTTCATTACTTTTTGCTAAATAACTGTCAGACTGAATAAACACCATCTGTGGACATCAATTGCCCACAGCATTATGCTGCCACTACATCATTTTGGGGATGATGTGCTCAGGTTGTGACTTGTTAGTCTTCCTCTGCAGCATGCTACATGTTACATGTAGGTTAAAAACGTAATTTTGGTCTCATCTCATAGAAGTCTTTTATATCTTTGCACTGCTCCTTCTATAGCCTGCAGGTTTCTTCAACAGTGACATTCTGTGTGCTACTGCTGCCATTATTGGACTCTGTATAGTATTACTTCTGAAGGCAACCACTTGCAGTGGATTTTATTGAAAAGGTTTCAGGTTAAAGAAATGTGGTCTAAATATATATGCACTTTTCAGATTTGCTATTTTTATTCTGAAAACCATTATTATTATTATTTTTTCTTACATTTTATGTGCTTCTCATAAAATAAATAAGAATTATAATATAACAATGTGAAATGGATTTCAGGAATTACATTAGTGGTGTGACTCAATTAAAATGTTAGATCAAATTAATTTCAGGGTCTGTAATTAATTAAATGCATTTTAATATATATATAATATTTTAAATTTAAAAAACCCTTTTGCTGCTAAATTGTTGAATAAATAGACATAATATGTAGGAAAGATACTTATTGTTTTTAATCTGTTATTGAGGTTAGTCAGCCATGAGACTGGTGCATACGTTTATACCAATTCAGCTTTCAGGTGTTTCAGGAACTCCTGGTCATTCATGGAAATTTGAAAAATACTTCTTTAGAAATATAGACTGGTGATGCCGACAGTAGCATTGGGGTTGTCTGTCGTTTTATTGTTTCTTTGTTTTTGTTTTTTGCTGTTGTTCTTTTTGCAAAACATCCACACAACAATTATTTTTTCCAGCGTCCCATCACATCATTTTAAACAGAAATGAATCCCTCGCTTGTGCGTCATCAGATTGATTATTGTACCAGGAAAGTGCAAGTCAGAACCTCTGGTCAGAACCTTTGCATGTCAAAAATGTTTGTTGATTAATTGCGTTGAAATTATTAATGTGTTAAAATGTAAGTAATTCATTAATAAACATATGAATGTCCTGATACTACTTTAAGCACTTATTTTGCAAGGCCGTGCACATTTTCTGTTTGGCTGTTTTTGGTAAGTGAATTTGATTTAGGTCCATTTACAACAAGGAATGCTTGTTGTAAATGTTTGCAGTATGAAAATGTGATATATTACAGTCTCATGTGGTGGCTTTCACCACACCCTGGATCAAAATATTGCTCCAACTGCATGTCTAAGAAGGGAGCAATTTGTGTTCTATGAGAAAAATCTGTTGAAGTAAGAATTTGCTTACAGTAGCTCCTTTGAGCTTTGGATATTTCATGTGCTGTATGTTGTAAGGTTATGTTAAAAGAAAAAAAAAATCAAGGGAGAGAAAGAGATCACAAAGCCATGGATAAAGGAAGCAGTGCTAAAACACTGAAATAAACTCAGGAGCCTGAAAACAAAGAGATGGATCAGTAGCCATGCTGCCAGCCTTACTGTAATGATAAATATATCTGACTTTTGCCTGTGAGCTGCCTCCTGGCTGAAATCTGTCAACAACTACTGCATACAGTGATTGATATCAACAAATTCTAAGTTTCAATATGTTGGCTATTAACGTTGTAATTGCTAAGACACATCAAAATAATTTTAAACTGTATTCCAGTTAAATGGGGAGTGCTGTCAGTATTGATTGTATTTTAGGAGGATAACTGATTGATATTAAAACATGCTTTACTAAAAGATGAATTGTCTCAAAAATATCTCAAATTACAAATACATTTTTATCTTCTTCAGCATCATCTGGCTGGAGCCTTGCTTAGAGAAGCACTAAAGAGATATTTTCTGTTTTTCACAACAGTTCTGGTACATTAAGTCAGTTGAATTCAGCTTAGGGTGTAAATGTTTAATCTAACCCAGTCAAGTAGAAAAAAATCTGTTAAATTTAATTGCACTATTGAGGACCAAATAACATTTCAAGAAAGATTAATCTCTGGAAAGTAATAAACCCAACTGGTAATGTATCACTAATTTATGTAGGCAATCATTAATTAATTTGCATCAATTACCCAGATAATTACCTTGTAGTATCCAACACTGTCCATGCAGACTTTTTCTCGGGGCTTGACCTTTTTGAAATGGTAATGTGACAGTTCGATACAAGGGTGTCGGGATGAGGTCAGTAATGGAATCAGCTCTCTTGAGATGTGAGATTTGCTCCTGCAAACACTGGAATAATGTTTTGTATGTAATGTTTGCAATATTAACACTATTAAACTTATTGGATTTGAATCATTTAATTAGACTAATTAACATGATAACTAGAACTAAATAACAGGAAAAAATGCCCTTGTAACAGAAATGCTAAATTAACTTCCATATTCAAATAATTTATTTATTGTTGGTTTGGTAAGACAGGAGCCAAATAAATAGACGTGAAAATTTCAGTGTAGCAAATATCAATTTTTGTGCACTTTAGGTTAGATTGTATATGCAGTGCATTACATTTTTAATTTTACATATTTTGTCATCACATCTGGAAAATAGATTTATCGATATTGATGTGATAGATTAAGATTTGTGCACAATTGTGAAGATGAAGGAAACGTATTCATGATTTTGAAATTCTTTACAAATAAAACCTAAAAATTGTACTGTGCCTGTAAGAACTATATTGAGTTTAGCTTCCTAATCAATATCTCTCAACAATCTGAGATTTATGACCGTTCTTTTTTGTGTGTCGATCAGTCTGCAGCCTGTAACATTTTTTTTTCTCTGCATTAAACAAAATAATATGTCTTTGAAAATCAAACTTATGCATCTCCCGCTCTAAAAGCTTTGCTATGATGTGCAGCATGAAATTACTGAAAGAAACACAAAGGCAATCAATGGAAGATGAGTTTGGCAATTATTTATTTCAGATATGGCGTTTTTGTGGCGCTTGAGCAGCCATCTTGTACTGTACAAGAACAAATCTGGCACTCAATCTGTGTTTGTGGGCACAAGATTCTTAAATGTCCTAAAAGCTACATGCTCCAACATAGCTCATTTACTGGGAAGTTTTAGCTCTTGATTTACAAAAATCTAAACTACAAAATATTTTGGAAAAAAATGTTATGAGCTCATTTTTTAGGACTTGAATACTTTAGACTTGGATACTTTTCTGCTGGAAAGTATCCAGTAGGACTTGATACTTTCACCACTGTTCTGGTCAGAACAGTGGTGAAATCCAGCAACGTTACTCTGAAGACGACAGTTCTTCCTCTGTGAGGGAGAACGTCAGAGAAACTTTCATCTTACTGGTTATAACCTGTTGACATTAAAATAAATCACTAGCAACAATAATATTAAAAATGTTAAACTAACTACAATGTTATCTGCGGTTTAAGTTGAGAGATTGCAGAGATTAATAAATAGTAACTCTAAAAAACAAACTTCTTAATATAGTTTAGAGCATCTACATTTTTAACTTCCTGTAGTGTACAATGTATTGATGTACGCTGATGTGTGTTTGAAGCTGTTGTTGCTAATCTCAGATTAGGCACAGATTGTTAGTGTTGAGTTGTGTCCCTTTTTGCACTCAGACCTGGCTTACTTCTCACTGTGATAGACTTGTCTAGATGTTGGAAACACTTTGACATAAAATTGTGCAGTTGTTGCACCTTGCTGATGCAAATCTCTAGTTCCATCTCAACCCAGTTGTGCTTTGGGTTGATGATTCCCATGTTTTATTTTGTTCTATTTGTTTTTTTAAAGTTTATGCACGTTGTGCATTCAGTAATGGAATTCTGCGTACCTTGGTTATAAGAAGTTATTTGAGCTACTGCAGTGTCTCATCTCAATCCAAGATGCCATTTAATGTCTGCCATGAGCACGGCATTTTAGTCCACACAGTTGCTGCTCACTGGATATTTTCTTCTTTTTTGATTGGATGGTTGTGAATGAAAATCCCACTTGATCACATGTTTCCAAAATACCTGTAGCCCATCCGGTACTAATAGCCATTCTACATCCAGGTCGCTTAAATCCCCTTTCTTCCTCATTCTTATTCTGCCTTGAACTCCAACAAGGCACCACACATTGACTCCTACACTCTGTTGTTACCTCATAATTATCTGATTGTCTTATTGTGTCACCCAACTGAATAGATGCACTGAATAAAGTGGATGGTGAATGTAGATGGTACAACCACCACAAGGTTATGATGGGTGCATCCTCACTTCACATGATGAGGCAAATACCCTCAGTAAAGAAAGCTCTCACATCCTTGTCGTCAAAACAAAGCACTAGAAAACTAAAGCTCTATAAAATACTCAAGTAAAACAAGCTTTATGCTGCCAGAATACCTATATGATTTCTACCGTTAAAATTATATGTATAAATTCTGACATTTGACATGCAAGGAAAGTGCAAATGTATTACCAGGTTCTGTCCACCAGCCAAATGATCTATGCCCCGTAGAACGAAGGCCCCAGTTCAGTTCTCTTTTTGTATGTCTTAGTCAGCGCACAAATTTGCTCATTTCCCTCTATTTGATGAGAACAGCTTTCATGATACCACCGCTGAATGTCAAATGAGTTGGGAAAACCGTGTTCTTCAGCTCCTGAACAGAGGGCGCCGTCGGTGTATAGATCAGACACGTGACAAGGTGCTGTGACTCATTTCCAGCTCCCTGGCATTAACAAGCAGTGCCCTTTCTGCTGGGAAGCACAGTGTGGGAGCAGGCAAGCTGGCTTGACAGTGTGATAAGAGGGAAGGGAGTGAGAAGACTCCTGCTGGTTTCATCAAAGAGAAGTCAAGAGTGGAATACATTCAACGGCACAATTCTGCCCAGATAAAAACTCTTCATAAAAACTCTTTCCTTTTGTTATCTTGCTTAAGTGTATAATTGCTGCTGTGACATAAAGTAGCATGTCCTCATTATTTATTTTCCCATTGTAGCTTTCTATTTCCACCTTGTTATACTAAAGGGATCAGGTTGTCTTAAGATGCTCAAAAGACACGTACAATCATTTTTCTAGTGTCATGTAGCACATATTTTTATATTTTCCAGATACAATGTGAACAAAGGAGTCTGTGTGTAGTCAGCTTTGAATCTAAGGTGATTTATAACTGGGGTCTAAAGTTATTCCACTCATGGCCCAAAAGAAGAGGAGATACTGCAGCAATATCATGATTTTATAACCCAAAACTACATTTTATTTTCTCTTTCGTCACAATAGTGCTATGTAACTGACTGAAAGTGGATTTTTGTTCTCGTGGTGCCTTGTGGTATGAAAGCTATGAAGAAAAATACAAACATTTTATAATATCACTCTACACAAAGATTTGAAACAAAAACACCATCAGTTGGTCTTAACTAAAAACTATGAATAATTACTTCTTCTTCAAAAAAGTTCTACATAATAATTTCTATCATGACACATTACATGCATTACATTTATTTATTTTATTTTGAAAAAATATACTTTATCAGAAACAGGGACAAAACACATTAAGTGTAGTATTTACATATTTGCAAAGAGAACTGTGTTTCCTTTTCCTTGTAGAGAATTAAAGGACCTGTGGTTGAATAACAAGCTCATATTAGCTAATAACTGAATTTTTGTGCTTCATGTTTTCTGGCTGTGTAATTTTCATATTATCTTTTTTTAAGGTAGCTGTTTTTAAAAATAATTTGTATCACTGGAAGCTTTATGTTTTAACTTTTCACAAGCTTTGTATAACTTCACCTTGGAACCCAACTAATCCCTTACTCCAGTGCTAACATTTCTAATCATAATATATGGCTTTGAACTGCATCAAGAATTGTAAAGGTGACTTTTGATCACTTGAAAAAGCAATTTATAAAAATGACGCTTGTTACAAAATATGTTTCAGGATGAAACACCACAAAATCTCCCCTAGGGTTTCCTCCTTGGTCAGGACACTAACACAGGATTTAAGAAACATCAAAATAACATATAACATATATTTTCTGCTATTGTTGAAGGCCTGTTTTATGCAGCACATAAAATCATCATATATTGACTATATGTGATTGTTTTAGCATTTGAGGAAAATATATGTCTTAATACCAGTTGAAAACTATGAAAAGAATGACATGTGAAGGTAAAACTAGAATGCATTTTCTCCATTTTGTGAAGTAAAGTTGACTTTTCACAGACTTTTTGTCAAGGTGAGATTTTGCAACACACTTGTCAATATGTTTTTTTTTTGTAAACAGAAGGTATACTATGCATTGGAATATTACACTACAGAGTTCATACATCACTGCATTTATATGCACTGCCACTTTCATAGTGGAGAAACATATTTTTGTTATTGTTAAAAAAAAAAAAAGAAGAAGAAAAAAAACCAAACTCAAATAAAAGTAAAGACTTGGAACTGATTTGGGATCGAATAAGCCGAGGCAGTTGGCTACGCTTCTTTCCAGGTGAGTAAGTCGCTGCCAGAGGTTCAGTCAGGCAGGCGGATTAAACACTGAAGGTTATCTGTGATCCCTGCACGATGTGATCTCATCGTTGCCTCTTCAAAGCAAAAGACGGAGCAAGAACTGGTGTTTCACAACTCTTTCAAATGCAACAGTTTTCCCCTTAAATCATCTCGTGTAGTGTCTGAAGAAAACGCTGGCAATCAGGCTGTTACTGAAACAATGACATTTTCTTGGTGACTAGAGTTATTACCATGCACAATTTCAATCAAAATCCAGAAACACATATACTCTCACTTGTACTTGAAGGAAAGCTAATCTTTATTACATGAATAAGTAATCTGGAGTTACATTGTCCTGTCTGAGGGGTAAATATGTGATTTATGTAGTTAGCTGTAGCTTGAATCAGTGACTTAAGATGCTGAAATCTTGAGGATATCAGCTACTGGATGGTGGAAGGAAGCCAGAGTACCTGGAGAGAACAGACACATGCACAGAGAGATTGTGCAAATTCTCTGCCAAAAGACCCCAGGCCAGGATTCAAACCAAGGATTTTTTTGTTGCAAGTCAACAGCACTACCACTGTGCACAATTCATATTTTATTTGTTTGAATGTAATTACTGAAGTAAATTTTTTGAGGCTCTTTTATATTTATTTAGATGTTATTGCATTTGTGTTTTACAAATCTTAATCTCTTTCTTCCACATTTTTTACCGCATCCAATATATTTTATTTCACTTTGTGTAATTTTAGTTGTCCTTATTAACATCAATAGAAAGAAGAACCCTCTGTGATCTGCTGCTTCTTGGAATCAAAGTACAAATTTGATTCATGCCAAGAGGAGAGCAAGTAAAGATTTTTAGCTCCTTTTCGTTTCTGCTACTGATTGGTTGGAAGGCTGCGAGAAAGCCTCTGAGCATCAGCATGTAGTGCATCCAGCATGACAGATTATTAAATCCTTTGGAGCTCATCTTTAGCTAAATTCCTTCAAAACATTTAAAACACTGTTTGCATCATGAGGGTCAATTAAGACATGATTATCGAAGAGAGGAGTGTTTAGGATAAACATCAGATGGGTAGCAGATTGCTCCCACAGATACAGAAACAGACTGTATGGATTTCTGATTTTATATAGCTGTAGGTTTAAATCTACTCATCACAGATGTATGCATTATCGCATTATGGAATTTCTGGGTGGTGGTTCCTCGGTAAACTTGCAGACAAGAAATCAGACGAGAAATAAAATGTGCAAATACAAGTTATGATCTGTACTATATAGTTCACCCTGACATATTTATATAATATACAGGGATACTTTCTGTAATCCAAATGATGCATTTCATGTTCAAGTTTAAACAATCCACACGGAGGTTTAAGGTATTATTCCAGTCGTTGGAGATTTTAAAACTGAAGGGTTAATTTGTCTACCATAACATTTTCAAGTCTGTGTACCTCATAAAATAGTTCCTTGTGGCTCATATTCATGCATTTTCATAAAACTCGTCTTTTTTATCATGTATTCATGTATTGGTTCATTGCAATATGAAATATCAAAACCAGGACTGGGTGAAGTGGCTGTCAAAAGTCTATTCAATCCTTCAAAGATACTTCAAATATACTTCAAAGATACTTCTAACTTATTCAGTAGCATAGTGGATTAAAATACTTTTTTTTCCCTTGTGGTCAGCTGAACTCTTTTGTTAAGTTTGGATGTATTGATGTTGGTCCCGCTGTTGGGTAGCAGCCTCAAAGACAGACTTGACACTGTTTTTGAGAGTCTTCTGGTTTAGGGCCGACGTCCTTGTTGTCCCTCATAAATCTTTTTTCTTGTGGAAGAGATTTTGAAATTCTCAGCCGAGACTTTGTCAAAGTCACAGCATTGTCCAACGATGTTCTGGCATATGTCTTATTTGCATCATTTGAATCTTAAAAGGCAAATGAAGATTTAATTGCTGTACTTAAGATGCAGAGTGTTTTCTTTTTGTCATGTAAGGGAATTTGAAAAACCTACTCTATGTCTTTTCAAATTGGTCTCTGAGAAATTGAACCAGAGTTTGTGAAATATCAAGTTCTGTCATGTCTTTGAAGTAACTGTGTTACTTTTGATGTACTACTCGCTTAAATTGTGTGTGTGTGTGTATTGGGTTCAACCGTGTGAAATTTACAGTCTTCAGTGATTTCCAAACAAGGCACTTCTGTTTGCAGTTATTTTTTTCTTTTCATATTGTTTTAAATGTTGTGGTGAACTTACCCACTTGCAATTTCATTTCAATGCTATATGCAACTTCAATGCTGTGGGCAGTTTGATGTGGCTAGTCATTTGCAAGAAAAACATCCAATCGTTTGACAGTGGCATATGTAAATAGTGGTATATCCCTATGTTCATCCAAAACCAAATAAAACCTTTAGATTTTGTTTAGAATTTGTTTTCCACCAATTTATAAAAACTCTTCTATTCTCCAATACTGCCATCACTTTGTGTTTTTGATGGGCATAAGGAAACTCTGGTTTACTACCGCACATTTTTTCCCTCCAATGAATCCATGATTTTATGCAAGCTAAACATGAATCCGTAATATCATCCATAATCATCTACTGAAATCTCATTAGTGAGCATACCAACTGTCTTTGTTGACAGTGCGATCGCTATATGTCATCTGGCTATTGAGTTGCAACATTTTTTCTCCCTATCAGTGTGATTTGTTGAGCTTGGGTAAATCTAATTAGCAACAATCACTGGAGATTGAGCTTGAATGGCATTGATACACTCTACATCGGTTTCCTTTTCCTAATTTTCAAAGTTGGCCACCCTTCATTCTAATTTGTTTTACCCATCACTTCCCTGTTCATCCTCTTACTCATGATTTTAAACTCTGACAGAGACAAATGGTACAGAGTTTAACTAAAGGCTAAACATGGAAAGGTATGCTCTGACAACTTTATTGCTGCAACTCTGCTTCCATTAGATGGACTCTCTATATAGGTTTATCCGGTATGTGCTTTTGGAGAGTGAAACAAATAGGGAGAGAATCAATCTTGGTCTCACTGTGGTATTTTTTCTTCCCTGAAAATGCTGCAGTCTTTCTGAAAGGTATTCCAGATCAGCTATTTTGTTTTTGCATGTAAATGACTAGTAATTCATTGTTAAAACCTTTTCAATGACTGGCAATCTCTTGCTTGATGTAGTAAAAAAGACTGGAATAAAGGGTAATTAAGGCAGGAGAGGTCATCTGTTTCTCTGCTTGAGCTGTATTGGCCCAGGCAGTGTGGTACATCTCTGCCTCTGCTGGCCATAATATTGAAGCCAGAGGAGTTGAATTAGAATTTAATCAATACCAATTTATTGCTGTCCACAGCCTTAAAAAATAGCCTTTACTCTTACGAAAAACTCTCCAATAAGTAAATCATAAAATATGGTGTATTTAGAGTGTATGAAAAAAATAGATCACTGTCCACGCAGAAGAAAAATCTATATGGTTGACATAAGCAGAGAGACTCTCCAGTTATTTCTCCAGCTTTTTTCTCTTCCAATTAGCATTGCAACTACAACTATGCTCTTCTGCCTCATTTTTCATTTGTAAATCCATTTCTTAAATCTTTTATAGGGATTTTGTTATTTAACCACCTAAGGACTGCATTTGTTATGTGTTCCAGCGGAATCTAAGAGTTTTGATTTCTTTTTTTTTTCTCTCTGCCAAAGCATTGACCTTGTTATAATGTGCTTAAATTTAAATGTGCAAGTATATTGTAAGCATAATTATGTACTTGGGATTTATTTAAAATAGTAAATGTGAAGAATGCTAAATGAACTGTCGGAATAATGAAGGTGCAACCTCTATAACGCACAAAGTCAACCTAACTTCTCATTCAGGGTAAATCCCTACAGTTTTTGTAAAATAAATTTTAACATTCAGATTAGCCTTTATTTTCAGACAATTTAAACACTCTAAAAACTACTAAATTTGTCATTTTGCTATCTCAGCCATGTGTCAAAAATAAAATGGTCCAACTTTGTGCTGATTTGATGCAGCTGATTGGTTTCAATTAAATTTTATGGTTTTCTGGCTTTTTCCTTGTGAAATCTTTGCTTTTATGAATTGTTTTTTTAATTATCCTTTTTAAAATGTTTAACATAATGGAATCCCTATAAAGACTCTAAAATACTCCAAAAACAAGGACATATGTTTGGATCATGCACTTGGGGTTAGATTAGCGGTGGTTCTATGACATCATGATGTTCAGTTAATTACCCAATTCCATCAATCAGTCGGTTGCAAAATGGGCCAGATAAGGGATTGAAGTTGCATACCCATTGATATTGTGTTACATTATTTGAACAGATTCTTCTTAAAACCTTTCTGAGTGGGACATTGGGTGTCCAACTGGTTTTGCTGATATGGAGAATATTTAGGCAACTCAAGAGTCTCAACAAAGACAATACCGTCTATACCAGTACTGTATGACTTTAACTTCGGTAAAATGTTCGTGGTGTCCATAAATACACAGATAAATGTGGTAGCATGAAAAAAAAAACTCCATATATTGTGGTAGGGAGAACTTCAGTCAACAAAGAAAAACAATAATCTTCTTGTTGTAAAAGATGCTCTGTGATGCAGCCATGAATTACTTTTTTTATATATAGGAAATTATGCATTAAAATGATCAGAAAGAGCCTCATTATTTCTAAGACAAACAAAAAAATATATTGGAAGTAGCATTTTTTTTATATAAATCAAATTGCCAGTCTGTAAAGAATGATGACGGTCATTTTAGTTCCTGTACTAACTTGGCAAACCAACAATTAAATAAAAATAATTAATTCCAAATATTTTTGAGTAAGCATATTCAAATAGCTGAAGTAGATTTTCTTATGTTTTATATGCCAGTAGTTTATTGATCTGCAGGCTCATCGTAGCATGAGACAGAATAAATACTGACTTATAAAAATCAATGTGTTTACAGAGCTGCGTTAAGATTGGATTGGAAAATTCATCAATGATATTTCTCAGGGATCCACATCTCAAATCTGCAACATCTATTATGAATCATTGCTTTATTGTTTCAAAATGAAATATTGTCAAGAATAACCTATTGAGTCAAAGTGTCTGTGTTTCTATTTTAGGATCACATTTTTTTAATTTCACTCATAGTTCTTCATTTTTGCAACTGCAATCTTTGCTGTCTTTCTGGTCTGTGGATTTGGAATGGTTCAGTGACACAGCTTTTACTTATTCCTTCCTATAAGCTCTTTTATTTGTCTTTATCTAGCAGCAGGTTTCATGCTGTTAGGGCTCTTAAAGTTTCTGTGATGGCCCTGGCAGATATCACTTTGTGATAACCATAATTCCCACTGCATGATTGCAGCAATTGGTCATTGGAGTGTGACAGCATTTTCCAAACCTCCGCATCGACAGGCAGCTGAAACTCAGGTAACTGCAACTGTGCAAGGGAAATAAAATCTGTCTTTTATAGCTGTACTTAAAAAAATGATATAAAATAAATCAAGAAAGTATTGTCTATTGATTTATTTTATTGCCATTGTTATACAGACATTAGAAGCCATAAGAATTCTTTGTTTTTGAAAGTGTGAAACAGAGATATATCTCTGAAGGTTAAAGAAATGTGACCATCTATTTGAGACCCAGCGTCTGAAGCAGTTAGATTGATCACACTGGGAGCAATCTCTCTCTCTTTTTTTTGTTTCTCCCCAACGCTTGCCTGGCTTCTGCTAGAAAGCAGTGTAAGCTGTTCCAGTTGTCTCTCTCAAAGCACACTCCTCTAAATCTCTCACACTTATGGGCAACTTTCAGAAGTAAACATACCACATTTGACGCACGGGAGGCACAGTAGCTGTGTTCAGTCATTTTAAGATGTGCCCTCTCCTATCGAGCACACCCACACACACATTCACCTTATTACATTGTGCCTCAGCATGGGAGTAGTTATAGAGGAACCTAATCCATCTTTTACAGCTGATACAAAAGCTTAGCCAGAAGGTCTGACTTCAAGAAAGCTCATCTACAGAGAAAGCTCTGCTTTGACACTGCACAGTCCGTATGTGCAGTTGGATATTTGTTATTATGCACGTCCTTTGAAGACCATAAGCATTTGCACTAATTTTGACTCAAATCTGGTGAATGTTGCTAACAAAAGGCATGCTGAAAACAATTTTCCCAACCAGCTAGAAATATTACTGTGCACTCTTCCTATTCAGCTGTAAGTTGCGGGAAGGAGTGAAAATTTGGACCACAGGCCAAATGAACGTAAGTGTATGAAATAGCAGGTACATTCGATTTACCCACTATTCACAATAGCTGGTTGGCTAAACAGAAGAATGGGGGTTTCATTTCCACAAGTGACCTATTGGGAGCAACGATGTACCAGAGCTACCTCTAGACTCAAGCAAACGCAACTATCTGTCAAAAAGGAACTGAATAGCAATGCAGCATCCTGGTGTAAATATCCAACATTTCTTATTTATATCCAATCCAGGTTCTTCCAAGAAACTGTGTCTATATGAGCCCTTCAAAGTGATGTTCTCATTGAAAAGGCTTTATTAGTCGGGTAGCTTTTTCTGATTGATATAAACCTAACAGGCGAGACTTTAGATTAACAGATTTGAGAACAGCACAGCATGAAGCAATAGACTAACACTAAATATAGCATTCAAAGGAAATTACTTATTGTCTAAATTTTGTACGTAAACAAGTAACTGGAACTGTACAGAAAACATGTTACATATTGAATTATCAAGGAGTTATATCAAAACAGAGAGGAGGAAGGCTAGCTTTACCTGACTGTTTTGCCAAACTCCTCCATTTGCAAAGATCCTCAGGAAAACTAAGAAATCCATCTACTGAAGACTTTTTACTAGTAGTTAATTAGAAAATAAAGCTTAAGCTAAACTTGTAACTGGTGTAATGTTTTAGAACATTCTAGCAATTGTCTGAATAAATCATGTTTGTATTGTAAAATAAGTATACTTCATAGGGAGCTTAGGTACACATATAAGTCATATTGTTATATTTAATTCACATCACTTTTATCAAGAAACTGATGTGTCTTGTTTGAGCCACATCAATTTGGGTTTTTTTTAATAAATACTTGTCTGTATTTTTTTGTTTGTTTTGTTTTCCTTCCCTGGTCCTCACTCAAAATAAAGAAAAGTTACCCAATTTATTGCCAGGTGAAGAGTTAACTCAACACAGCCTCTTTGATTAGTTCCTAATCTGAACACTCATCAGTGTTCACCATCTGGAACCATGTGACATCATGATTTCTGCTCTCTAACATGCATTAGAGAACAAAAATGATTCCCTGCATGAATTAGAATCTCAGTCAGAATTGCACAATGTACAGCCAAATGACAAAAGGGGAAACAGAGCAGACTAATTACGTTGCTGTTTATGGTGAGAATCACAGCTTGATCTTGACTGCACAATAGTGTTCATTACACCACCAGTCTGTCAGAGATTTTCACTTATTTCTTATGTGAAATGCAAAACTGGGTTGAATTTCACTCAACTCAGTTCATGTCATTTCTTCTTATTGACATGAACTGTTTCTGTTTCAAAGAAAAGTGATTTACTAAGAAGAGGGTAAAAAGTTTGAGCATTCACTGTTAGTTTGATTACATTTGTATATTAAAAAAATATTTAATTCAGTTCATTAAAAATGAAACACACTCACCGATGTGTGTTTTGTTGGGCCTCCTTGTATCTTTGTGACCACCTCATAGCCATGGCATTAAAATTCAGCTAAAGAAATGTCTCAGCAGTGTTTGTAATCAGGGATTTATCACATTCTCATATTAATTAAAAATGTCTGTTTATACTGTGTTGATTTTTTTAAATCTAGGGATGCGGCTAATGATGTTCATA
Organism: Poeciliopsis turneri; assembly: GCA_922788865.1. Classification (NCBI taxonomy): domain Eukaryota; kingdom Metazoa; phylum Chordata; class Actinopteri; order Cyprinodontiformes; family Poeciliidae; genus Poeciliopsis; species Poeciliopsis turneri. The sequence continues at coordinate 2,625,660 of CAKLNU010001119.1, read as the reverse complement.
ATGAAATCATTTGCAGATTATTTTCTTAATTAACTATTAAGTTGCTTGGTTTTAAGTCTGAGCCACCGTATTTCCCCAGTTCTTTAATTCTGGATATAATTAGCTACTTTTGAGTCTGTCACTCACAGCAGTGACCTAAAAGGCAAGAGCTTCTCAACGTTAGTTAAACTTTACCTCTTAAATTATTGTGTTTATAAATACATAATTTAGATGATTTCAAGCTGTAATAATTTTGATTTAGGTCATTTTTTAAAATTATTTTTTACTTTTGATTGACAATAAATCAATATGTCTGTATGAATAAATTAAATACATTTGGTTTCAGGATCTCTACCATCAGCACAAGCTGAATAGCTTTTCAATTACTTTACAAATGTATATATAAAAAGTTTCACTTTGCTCTGGAGGTCAAAACGAGATTATTTTCACAATGGCAATATTTTCTTGCAAAGGCAAGACTGTAAATAGTGAATTATTCCTCTTGTTCGACACAGTAAAAAAATGACCTGGTACGTTGATGTACTTTTAATAGTCCAAAGCGCTTCACATTTATTGAATCACTGGTAAAGATGTGCATAAAGTAATAGACTTTTATTAAGGACATTCCAACCATAAGATGGAATGTTTTTCTGCATGCCTCTAGCAGACAGTGAGATATTTTACTCCCCAGCTCCTGACTCAGATCAGTTTATTTTTTATGGCATCTATTCATCTCGAGGTACTTTAAGAAAAACAAGCAGGTCCAATTTATATTTAGAAGAATAGTAGCCTCAATCCAATATAATCCAGGCATTCACACATTTAAATTCAATAACATTCCAATTTGATCCATTCAATAATATCTCATTGATTGGCCCATGGAATCTATGACAAGATGTACTATTTGGCAAGATGGTGATCTGCAAATCGATAATTTCATGGTCAAACCTTGAGGTCCAAATCTTTTTATCAGTTGTAGTGGAAAAATGCATATGGCATCAATTGCTTAGGAAGCCCGCCAACGTTCCTGACCATTTTGATGCCCACACAGTGAAGAACACCCTGTCAGTGGAGACACACCCAACTTGGCTAGAACCCAACCAGACATCAACCGATTAGAAAAAGACGACAGATACAATTATACAGGAACCACTTACCCAGGAATACATTTCTGGTTCCAATTTCATAAGTCAGCAAGCATGTTAACTATAATTTTGAATAGCAATTCTGATCTGATTACTGTCAGCTTCTGTAATGTTGCTGCTCACATAAATTGTATTTAATCTGACAAAATGTACAACGAAAGTTGCTCTTTCTTACATTTTCTATTTTTTGTTAGTATGATGGACATTTGAAAGAAAGAAAAGAATTGTCCCACATATGTGATTGAATAAATTTACAGCCAAAGCTTGTGAAATGTACACAAGCCATCTTTCTGCTCTCTAAAGGATTTACATTCCATTGAAGATTCACAGAAGCTCATCAGAATTTTTTTTTCCTTTCATATAACATATATCTAAAACTGTTACTTTCAGTTTTATAATAGTCAGTTGATAGTCATTTAGTTTCTGTCTCAATCTGTCCTTTAGAACCATCTGAAAAATATCCAGGTGAATAAGCTTTTACACACTTCGTTGATAATCAGATGTTCTAGTGGGCTTCTTCCTCTCTTGTCATCCTTCACGATCACATTATGTCCTCTCAAGATGCAGTTCAAACACCCTTGCTAAATTTGTAATGCACTGCATCATTGTGGAGACAGCCAGCACAATGTGTTTTGGATGTTTGCCATTGGCAGTTGTTTTCCTGTAATACAATTCACTGAAACATATCAGGTGGTACAGTAAGATGTTGCTGTGATGACTCTTTTTGATTTTTGATTTTTTTTTTTTTTTTTTTTGACCAGCAGGGAGACTCTTGGTTGTGGATTTTGTCTTAGTTATCTTATTTAATGTGCCATTCTAAATCACGCCATTTAAATAACATTTGAAGTCAATTAAAATGTAATTTTTTTCTTGCTTTAAGCTACCTTAATTTAAAGCTAAGTTTAGTTTTAGAACAATTCTAATTTAATTTGAACATTTACTGAATGTGGAAAACTAGTCCAACTAATGCCAACATTTTTCAAAGTTAGGGTGTATTCTCACCTGACACATTTGGTCACTGTGAGAGCTTGTTTCATTTGTTTGTCTGGACCTTTAATGTGGGTGTAAATATATTGAAACTAATCCTGATGTGGACCAAACAACGGGACCAAGAAACATTTTTTGGAGAAGTTCCCGTCAACTTCCAAAAAACCCCTCTAATTGATTAAAGTATGAGTACATGACGTCTTCGATACAAACTAACAGAAATAAATTGATGTCTTTTTAGACTTTACAAGTCACCTTTTCTGGGATTTTGGTAAAAAATTAGCTCTGCAGAGTTGCCTATGCTACTTCAGTATGTGCTGAACTCATACCTGATATGCTATTTTCTCCTTCGCAAAGCTGCTGCCAGCATGTTGTGGGTCAGAGCATACAGAGTATCTCGTTTCATTTACCCTGCAGCACGCTTCTGCCAATGCCGTTCAAAAGTAAGAGATATCCCATCACATAATCAGCATTGACATTCAAAATGTTGTTTCAGTTGTAATAACAGCAGCACAGATGTGTAGAACAGAAATACAGTAAGCTGGATTCCAAAGTTGATATTTTATGGGTCTGTGCTCTGTTTCACCACCATCATTTCTGTCGAATGGGACCAATAATTTTCACCCACGTAGCTTTGGTTACAAATTAGAGTTGGCTTGCAAAAAGTGTAATGTGAAAGCAAACTGCACCAAACAAACACAATTGTCTTTTGGTTAGGACCAAAGGACCTTCGTGGTGTGAATACACAAGATGGAATAAATTATCTCTATCCAACTCCTTCTCCTCCTCCTCTGACCAGTGAGAGTTGAAAAGCTGTTGCTCTACCAGTGCCCCCAAGTGGTCAGTTATTGACTGGATAAATAAATCCAAAGGTACATCATTCTGTAATCAACTCAAGCATTCAATATCCTAACTGAGTGTTCGTCAGCACAGACAGAACATCTGCCTAGTATTGCATGAGACTGAGTAAAGTTACTAAAGTTACTCATTTGTACATCATATATAAAGTGGCGTATTTAAGAAATTCATTTTGTGGCAAAGCCTATTGGAGGCATCATTGTCCACTTTGCAGGTGTATATGTCTCAACTGGTATAATTAACACACTTTACAAGCCTCATACTGAAGTGTCCTGAGATAGCGGTGGTGAATGGATTTCAGCTGCAAAGGTTTTTATCAGGAGAATCAACGCTCCTGAACTGAAATGAAAATAGAAGATTTTAAAAGAATCACTGGGCTGTGTGCCCTGGAGAATCTGTGTTTGATCAGATATCGTTGGCGTGGATAGTTTAATAGAAAATAATAGGGTATACTTTTTGCCTCCTGAATCTGGTGGTACACATTGCCCTTCAGCTGGTGCTCAAAATGTTTATGATGTTGAGTCAGATATATTGGATGACAAAGCAGATGCACACTAGTTTGGTGAAATATAACAGAAAATTTCCACACAAAAAGACAAAAGGATGGTAAGGGAGTTAAATAAAGGCAGCTAGTCACCAAGTCACTACATCAGCAATTTAATTTAAGGATGTTTTTTTAAACATCTTCAGTAGGAGTGCAAATACTTCTTAAGGTTGTTGCATACTGTTAAGCCTGAAACAATGACCAGCCCATCATTAAACTTATATAGATTATAAACTCTTTGGTCCTTTACATGTCAGCTGAGAATACATGAAAGTAGTAAGTTCCCTAAAGCTTATAGCTAGATTGCAGCTCTGTCGTACTTTGATTTAGTTTGAACTGAATTGAACTGAAATTATTTGTTTACACAGGGACAAGTGTTAAGTATCAATGAATCCCATACACTTTAATATTTATAGTCTAAGCTTAATTGCAATGTTAAATGACTTTGTTTAGAATACACCAAAGCATATACAGCCTGACTGACTGCATAGTGGTACCGTTTATATATTCATCTAAACAGTCACATGTATCCACAAATGTCGAACGTCATGTTTATAATGTGTCACCGATTCAAATAAATATGAATTTTATGTAAACTGTCATTTTTCCTGAGCTTAAAGTGCATGTTTACTGAAAGAAATAATACTACAAATGCTCTTTTGCTAAGCACTAAAGCTGAAATAACTTTTTCTGTTTGTCTATATTGTTGGAAGATTGCATGCATATACAAATACAAAGACACAATTCCAGCAAGAGAGTGCAAAAATAAATCTGTGAAGATGAAGGGGAATATATTTCCGTCAGTGGCATCCCACCTCTCTCACTGTGTCCGTTTCCCATCAGCTCTTTCTTCCTCTCTGTTATCTCTACTCCTTTGAAACAGCACCTGTTAGGGCCTCCTATCACAGAAGCTCTGTCATGATGCATTGCGCACGCCTCTGTGATAAAGCGCCAGCTCCCATTTTTAAGTTCAACCCCACTGCCAATGTGCAAGACAAATAAGCCGGGACGTCTTCATCCTCCAAGATCCTGATGACTTTTTTTTAAGCGTTTTGGATAGGAGATACCAGACCAGAATGCTGCATGATGTTTTTCTCTTTTTACTGTGTGCCCACCCAGATATTTTATTTATCTAGTTAGTTCAGATGACATTTAATAGTGAAATTGTCTGTGTAGATTTTCTTTATTGATGAATGGAAGGGCTGCTGCAGGGTTGTTTACTGTCTTAGCTGATGAAAATCTAATGATCCCTGCAGCGAACTGGGGACATCGCAGTGGCAATTACACCAGCGTAGAGCCAGAGAAAATACTGTAAATGCTATTCAATCATTAATGTAAAATTACTCAAGACTAGCTGGGGTTAAAAAGAAACGAGGGCAATGTAACCCTACATGATGCCATTTCTTCTGCCCTTATCTTTACATGCTCATTAGTTAAAACCTATTGCATCTCTAATTTGCAGTTGTGTTGCATGTGCAACATTCAAAATAACGTTGTTTTTGATAGTTTTATTAAACTCACCACACAATCTACCTCTGTATATAATCACATAGGCCTTCTTGTGTCATTTTTTTTTGTTACCAGCAAATTAAATAAATTATAAATGGTAAGATTAGCCCACAAAATAATTGATGGTTGACTATAAATTCAACTATTAAGTCCACATATCAACTTTTTATTAGAAAAAAGACATGGAGCTCAGATTTGACCCTTCACCTTCACAATCCGTATTCTTTAGGTTCCTTCAAATTGAGCTTATCAAACCATGTGCCATGTAATCTGTTATTCAAAGTAAATGAATAATTATATTTTTGTGTAAATTATGAATTCATAAGTCTTTGAACAGTTAGATTTAGTTTTAAATATTGATTGATGAACGTAAACTCTAAAAGTAGATGGTATCTTACTGAATATTGGAGCCTCATGTTTGGAACTATTTAATGTTGAAACAACCTGTTATGAGATGTAATTTGGCTACAATGATAGCTTGTTGACATTGCTGGTACTAGCAGAAGTCTCTCCCATTCTAACAATATAATTTGGATTACAGTCATCCTCTGGCAACTAAAACCGATTTTTATCTTTTTGGTTATTCATTTTATTGTCTAGATTTAAAAGTTTTAAACTGAGACACAGTTTTGATGAATGTATATCATTTGTGTATGTAAACAGCTGACTTGTGCTAGGCAGCCTTCAAATTAGTTTAATAAATCATGTCTCAACTGAGCTCTCCTCTCTACTGTGCTGCACAAGACTGATAGGGACCTGTAGTATTTGTGCAGGATATGCACTTTTTGTTAGTAAAAGCTATTTCCCTTACATTGCATATTCTTTAACTTTAAAACAATCAGCCGGCATTCCGAGCAATTCATACATTCCATTGCCTCATCAATAACACATTCAGAGAGAGGGCTGAATGATAAAAGGGAAGCAGAGACAGCTGTAAAAGCATACACACATTTGTTTGTGCACATGATGTGTTATTTGGTATTTCCAATTATAAAACAATAATATTTTACTGAATTAAATTTTTTTGGTATTAAAAAGTGAAAATTTTAGTGATTCATATTGACCTTCCCATTGGTTCAAATTAGACTGCAGTGCAGAGGAAATCCATTCTAAATCAGCCCCGGCTCTCAGCCTTCTCCTATACTGTATTCATGCACTGGGATGAATTACTGACTGCAGCAGGTGGCGTTTCTCAAAAACGAGCAAATTAGAATAATACAACATTCACCAAAACCCTCTGTGAGTAAAATCCAAATGATTTATTTTAATGTTTTGTTATTAACATAATCCCATAATGCACCTGTGCTTCTGTACATTTGCAAATCTTCATTTTATTATAACTGACTTGTAGGTCAAGCTATGGAAATGAGGGGTAATGCCCATTTCAATTACACTTCACCGCACAACTGGTGCCAGTTGGTGTGCCTTTTAAAACATGGCAGTGAGTCAAAAGATTTGGTTGTGGGTGTGCCAAATGTGTGGCAAGGAGCCCCGCTGCCAGATAACGACTGTCTTCAATAGCGGGACTGAAGAAAGTCACTTTATAGGATTTAAACAATTAGGAAGAAACTGACTTGTTTTGAAATTTTCTCTTTCACTGGTAATTCTTGTTACTGTCTGCATCAAAGTCACAGTGCTCTGATTCAATGAAGCTCCACGGTTTCCTGACATGAAATTTTGCTCTAATGTGTACATATTTGATTTCAATGTCATTCTCTAGCCTCAAAGGCCATAAAAGCTGATTTTTTCATATTTCTAAGCTGTTTTTCCAAACATATGATTGTGAATATTATTTTCCTGGGTAATGTTTCAAAAATCAGTAAACCATTCGTTTGTAAAGTTCTTGTTGAGATTGTGCTAAGCTAATTTGTGCTAAGCTAATGAAGGATAAACACCACTCTATTTTATGTGCTATTCTCACTGTACTCTGGGTCAATTTATTTGCTTTATTCTTCTTTCCCATCATTCTCTGTCTAAACAGCTGTTCTTATGAAACACAGTGACCACTGAACAACAGGGCGAGACAATACAACGCAAGAATGAGAAGAGATTTCAGCTGTATTTACAGGAAAACAAAAAATATTTTATTTTCACAAACAGAAAAAAGAAACCTTTTACAAATCAAAAGCTGGATTTTTAAATGCCATGTAATTGAATTGAAGAAAAGTGTAATTTTCCTGCTCAAAGCAATGCATTTTAGATGTAGGCAGTCTATGTACTTTAATTCATGAAATGATCATATTCAATCTTGACGCTTTCAAAAATAGCCCTTTAGTTTAGCCCCCCAAACACTTGGATGTTTTCCAATGGGTCCATAAAGACATTGGTGACCTCAACACGAGTCAGCCAAGAGTTTTGTGGCTTTGCTTGGCTTTGTTTAAATTTCAAACTAGTTACTCTGAGAACAGCTGGTAGGTGTTTTTTTCTTTTTTTACAGAGTTCAGAAATTAAAATAAGCGCCAAAAAAAAAAAAGCCATGAACAGCTGCTTCAAAATCCCTTGTGTGTTCAGGTTAAACCTAATGTCAGGGTGAGGACACACAGACCTGTCAAAAAAAACCCCACATTATTCCAAATGTAGAAATATATACTTTTTGTAATATTAATACCTTTTGTACATCCAGAAATATATGCAAAACACTGAGTCAGTCAAGTGCTCAGACCTTTCACTGAGCTAAAGCAGCTTCCCTGAGCCTTACTAACTAAAGCATATGGGGATACTTTACAGCTAATTTGCATGTGTGTTAGAAGGTAAATGAAGGTTTGGGTGACACCATCACACTGCCTTCCCATGTCTCCTCTTTGTACCTCTTTTTCCTCCCCTTGCAGTCAAGCTATCCTCCATTTTCCTCCGCACTAATTAACTGGCAGGATGGTGATTTGTCATGAGACAGAGCTGCCCACCCCTCCATCAGCCTCCAGACTCAGAGGTGTGTTTTCTCTGTGATTGGAACATGTGTTAAAAGCAGGAAGCAGTAACAAACAGTCCTTGAACAGTAGGAGGGGAAACACACGACAGGGTATAAACCGGCACATGAGAAAAAGCTGTCATATATGTGCCGCTATCCACACAGACATCTGGGTTCACTACAAGATATTTTCCCTCCACAACCCGTTTAGAAACACACATGCACATAAATACGAGATCAGGCTCTCCTGTCACCCTCTGTAGAGAGACAAACCAAACATGTGCGCCTCAAAGCATGTTGTTTATCTCGTATTGTTTGTTGCCCATTCAGGCATTCAGCGCTGTGTTCATGCAAACTCATTTTACAAAGCATTTTTAGCATCTCATTGAGCAGCGACTGAGCTTATTTCACAGTGGCACAAAAGTGGGGTATTGGAAAGGCGGGTCGGTTTGGGGGGGGGGGGGTTCAGGACGTAGACAAACAGAAAGCAACCCCAGACGTAAACAGATCGCCAGACAGGCATCCTGCCTTTGGGTTTGTGATTTAGAATACTAACAAGGCATCTGTGTTCACACCAAGGGAGACAAGGTGTGATGTAGAGCAGAGCCGAGGAACAACGAGGGAGGGCTAGCTTACCCTTGAAATCTGACTGTCTGTCTTAAGTGCCTCCCCTGAATTTTTTGTGGCAGGTCATTACCATGTGTGGGATTTTTTCCCCCCCCTCTTTCAGAATAAAGGAGGAGTGCTTGTGACTTAATCAAAGATTTGATTTTTAAATAAAACCCTACGGATTCTCAAAGTTTACATGTGGTTGCTGAGAATATGAGAGGTTCCTCATCGCTCCCACCAGGGCTCCCATATGTTATCCCATGCAAAGTAGTTTAGCATGTGATTATTAATCCAATTCCTCTGCTGTCATTTGGACTGGTGCTTCAAACAGCTTGTGGCATCTTTCAGTTCACATTAAAATGCTCAATCAGATTTAAGGGTCTCCAATTACCATCTCCATGGTGATTAGAGCTCATTTTAACACGAATGCTCTTCACATAATTACCACAGAGATGGCTTTTGCGTATTTTTCCAATAAAATGTTATTCAGTGTTCATTCTGAGAAGCAGAGTGATCACAGACAAAAACCATGTGAAGCTTTTCAGGAAATTGTTGTGCTTTTAAGAGTATCTAGAATAAATCAAGACGGCAGTTGATTTTCAATTACTTTCAAACCTTTGTCCTTGCTCAAAAATAAATTATTTTGAGATTAGTTACTTTATGATAAATCAATCATTCTGTGAAAGACTGTCCAAAAAACAGTGTGGCGGTCAAATCCACAATATTTGAACACTTACACTTTTTTTGCTTTGTTTTTATAATTTTTCTATCAACTAATTAAGATAAATCAACACAGAACTGGAATACAAAAATAGAAATAAATATTTTACATTTTCAAGTGATCTATTATTCTCTTGTTTTCACATGTAACTCTTTCAATTGGAAACAACTTTTAAATCAGTGCTATTTGTAGCAATGTAACAAATTTGCTCCTATTTAAATATAAAAAATAGAGAATCCTCCCTCAATCTATTGTTTTAATAACACAGTACACACTGAACCTATTGATAGGAAGTTAAATGATTTATTGATACTCAGATACACATTATTAAAAACAAAACATCTACTATTTTAAAGTGCATGTATCACATATTTATTATGTCAGTACCCATTATCTTCATGGACTCAAGACGAGGCCTAGTTTTTTTGTTTTTACTTCTAAAATATCTACTGTATTCCTGTCATAAGCTTTAATGACCGCAAAACAATGCCTGTTGTATTCCTGTCATAAATTTCTATAACCTTTTATCAGCCTTCCTGACCCTGAGCAGGCAGGGTTGGGTAAGGGGGCCATTAATCAGCATCTCTCTTCATATTTCTGTCTTTCTATTTCTTCCCATTTCTAAATTTGCTCTTACCAAGACAAATAAACTAAGGTACAAAGGTTAAGCAGGCTCTGGGTCAGTTCTGCTCTCGACCAATTTATTCCCCCATTACAGACCTTTGTGTTCACGTACGAAGGAAGATGGTAGCAATAAATCATTAGGAACACTGGAAGCTGTACCTATTCCTGAGGCTGAACTGTAACTATATTTTTTTTTCAGAAGCAGCTAAGAGTTAATTGATTGTGTGAAGTATGCTGACAGTATTCTGTGCAAAACTTGTGATCTTGCACTTTTACTCTAGCACTGGGTTTAACAATTGGGAAACTGGATACAGAGTGTTAGCCTTCTAGCCTTTTCACAAGAATGAGTGTCCGACATCTTCTCCATTCCAATGCAATGAACCTTCAAATCTTTGCTGCTCAGTATTCACAAACATTTGTGGATTTTTTCATTCATCACAGACAAATAGCTTCTGCAGTAATGCTAAGGTTTCTACTGTGTGTATTTATGTGTATTAAATCATGTCTGCATATGTCTGTAGAACCATAGGGAGAAGCCAGAAGAACTTGAATCTTTAACAGATTGTTTTTTTGTTGTTTTTTTTAATACTGTCATGGCATAGTTTTGGCAATTGTGTAAAGAAACATATTGTTTATAAAAGTTATGTGGTGCATATTTTCTGACTCTATCAAACCCTCTATCTGATCCCCATTTGGGCTCGTTGACTTTCATAAAATATGACAGATTACAATATTTTTTATGACGATGATTTTAAAGAATATTTCAGTTATTAGAAAATTACTATGACCGACCATTTGCCAGTATGTATTTATTTAAAGCTTAACTCCATTCTGTTTTCTAACCACATTCTCTTGGGTGCGCACACTGAAACATGGTTGGCATGAAATGTTCCAGAGCTGGAAAATATATCGGTATAAAATTATACGAACACAAAAAATTGTGAAGCGGCAAAATGGCAACACGTGAATACACAAAGATACAAATAGGTGACATTTTTGAAAGACAGCTCAGGAAATTCTGCACCGGTTTTGCATTAGTAATTTTCAGGCTTATTAAGCAGAGAAAGTCTGACTGCATGAGAGAAACAATGACAGGAGAGAATCAAGTCTTTATCCCCTGTTGGTTCCCTGAGCATAAAACTATGTAGGATTTTGTGTATTTGGCTGATTACTGCAGAAATGAACTGACACAAAGGGTTTGAGGTTTAAGAAATTGAGGCGTTTATTCTAGAATATTTTTCACGCATAATTTAAAAAGTAATGGGCCTGACATTTGAAAGTGCAGTTATGGATTGACACTGCCATATGAAGAGGTTGTTTCAGTAGGACAATTCCAAGTGCCCCTGGCCGACAGGGGGCCCTCCAAAATTTATTTATTTATTTTTTGTTCATAGAAATAACAAAAATAAAAAAATTGGGGTCCAGTCTATTTTCTCTGCGTCTTTGCAGTGCTCTCTAGAAACAACCAGTCAGCGGCAGGAGAGTTTTATTGCTGTCAATCACAATCTCATGTGGCTGCTCATCCTCCTACCCCTTGCTTTGTGCTATGCTGTAGCTTGTCCAGCCTGTTGTGGATCCTCAGTCTAGTTAGCATAGCTATCAGTGATGGCCGATAAACTTTTTTTCTGTAATGTATGTTGTTTCTCCACCATTAGCACATTTAGCAGTGAGTGAATGAAGTTGATTGACAGCTCTAAGAACCTCCTCCTGGCTCTAATTGGTTGTTTTGGCCGGAATGTTTTATTACTTTAGCTAGCAATAGGAGCTTAGGGAGGAGGTGGAGGAGATTGATTGTTTTCATAACAAACTGGTAACAACTTTAACAAATATGGAGAAAACATATTTTTTATTAAAGTTATGTACTGCAGCTTGAATAAAGTCTGGATTGCTTTATGTGTATTTTGCACATTGCTTTTGACTGTTGCTCGTGGGGAGAAATATTTCAGTAATCTAAAACTAATAGAAAAAAATTAATCAACCTACTTGCATATTGTATGCGCACTGTTGGATGTAAAATTCATGAGCAGTAAATACTGTGCTGGTATCGGTATTGAACCAAAGAAAGCAAGTTCCAAATCTTTAAAATGTGACGCCAGGTATCTTTAAAATGTGATACCTGGTCTTTTTGACCAGGTATCTTGTCAGGAAGCCCAAGATACCTGGCGTCACCCCTGTTTCATTGTTTCTCAAACTGCCAAGATGGAGGTTTTCTCTGCACAAAGGGCACCAGAACTTCAAAGCTCTTTTTTAAGTTCCCCCATTAAGGCGGTCTACTTGTAATGCTGCAGAACCTAGTTGAATCTAGTTGCTATTCAGAAGTGCCTCCTGTTAGACAACAAGCTAATGTCAAGGTTAAGCAAACATTAACATGACAATTTTGCTACCAGGCTTACATCTCAAGTGTTTTTTTTGTTTTTTGTTTGTTTTTTTTAATAAAAATGTTGGGGTTGAATTTCTTATATAAAATAGTCATATATAAAATAGTGTTAGTTGAATCATCCATTTTCAAGAATGTAATATTGGAAGAGTTTTTATTACTTGGAGATATTTATTTAAATAAGAACGACTTTCTTTGAGTTTTGCTTTGAGAGGTCATTGTGACGAGACAGGTGCTAAATTCAGTGCATTTACCTTTTTATTTGTCTCTTCTTCAGGTGGTTTCATATTACTTTTTTTGTAAATTGAAATTATTGTTTTAGGTTTAAACCCACTGAAAGTTTGTCAACCGTAAGTGGCACTAATTTAGTTTCCAGAACTACCTGTGTTTCTTAAAAGGAAGAGTCACATATTCAACAAGCTAACAAGGAGCACACAGCAACATGTAGGGGAGGGGAAGAGTGATGCTACTATATGCTCCATACAGTGGGTGAAAACTTCAGTCACTCAGTTATTGTGATAGAAATGCTGTGGCTTAGATATTATGTTTAAGTGTTCTTGGCTAATACAGACAAATCCATCCATCCAGTGTTTACACCTGCTTGTCCTTGAAGGTTCACAAGGGGATTATCCTGCAAAAAAACAAATGTGACAGTGAACAATGAAATGACCGATAGAAGCATATTTGGTCACCATGCCAGTGAAACAACATTTTTTATTATTATTTTTGAATAAAATTTCTTATTGACTCACTCTAATACACTGCCTGGCCAAAATAAAAGTCGCCACCTGGATTTAACTAAGCAAATAGGTACCAGCCTCCTATTGGATAATTACTGCATAGGCGATTATCTTTCAGCTGGCTACAAGTTATTTAACCCCAGCTGATGCAATGAGTAACTCCTCATTTCTTAAACAACCATGGCAAAAGACACATCCTGTGGTCGTGGAAAAGATGTTAGTCTGTTCAAGAAGGGTCAAATCATTGGCATGTTCAGTTTGCTAGGGAGCATAAAGATTGGACTCTAGAGGAATGGAAGAGGGTCATGTGGTCTGATGAGTCCAGATTTACCCTGTTCCAGAGTGATGGGCGCATCAGGGTAAGAAGAGAGGCAGGGGAAGTGATGCACCCATCATGCCTAGTGCCTACTGTACAAGCCTGTGGGGGCAGAGCTATGATCTGGGGTTGCTGCAGTTGGTCAGGTCTTGGTTCAGCAACATTGTGTGCCCAAAGAATGAGGTCAGCTGACTACCTGAATATACTGAATGACCAGGTTATTCCATCAATGGATTTTTTCTTCCCAAATGGGAAGGCAGTGTATAATGTAATAATATTTTTTCATGACATCGTTTTTAATAACGTGACAATTTGGATCATTATCATGTAACGCCACACATTAAATGCAAAGTGGTGACAGTTTTACATGGGACCTTAGTAAAATCACAGTAAAGCATATTTATTATCCTCTATAGTCCTGCATAACCAAAAAAAAAGAAAAAGAACAAACAAACTGAGCTGAGACACTGAACAAATACAGCTTAAACTGCAGTCTGAGACGTACAAACAAAGAGTCACGATGATCTTACTGCAGTTTTCATGCAGAACCGATGGCTTCCACTGTTTATTTTATTATTTTCTTCTCACTTTTTCTTTCTAGGTGTTGCTTTCTCTTAGTCAAACCTGTTCTTTGCTTGTCACTTTGTGGTGCATTACCCTGGTCGTGAGTTTTCCACATGAGTATCGATTGACAGCATGTGTAAAGTAAGCTGAAGGCTCTAATAAAAACTATATGTACTACTAATAAATGGCTCATTTATGTGCAAGAATTAGTTAAAATGGACAGTCAGAAAGAAATCCCTTAATTGCCTTCACTAAGCTTTGAAACAGGATTTGCTTGCTTTACGTCCACTGTGAAAGGCAACATAAAATGCCTAAATCTCTTTAAGACATGAAGTATTCAGGATGATTATATCAAACATTATCTAGAGAAAGTAGCTTCAAGCTATGATTTTCTCAGAAGTGTTTTGTTTAAGATTTGGAGACAGCATTGGAGGTAAAACATCCAATTCTTTACAATCTGTAATTATTGCAGTTAAACAGCCTGACAGAATGACATTTCTTTGATAGTTGCAGGGAGTTCTGTAGGCATCAACAGTGCTTTCCTATTTACTTAGTGGTGAAGGAAAATATTTGGAAGGAGATTGGACTGTGTTTATTCAAGTGCTCCAGCTATGGCAGCCTTCCTTCAGCTGCAGATCTTATGGCGTCTATATCATGCCAAGAACTCTTCAGCCTGTTTTCTTCCACCGGGACCTGGCATTCCTGTCTGTCATGTGCTATCAGTGAGGCTGCAGGCGCTCCCCAGTCCTGCCCAGCTCCTTTCCCCTTTTACTCGTTCTTCCCATTCCGCCCGTATTCAACACCGTCTCTGTGTCTTTCCCCCTCTGTCATCCCAGCTCACAGCAAGCCATCTGCTTTTTACCGTTCATTCCTTCATCTGTCTCTTCTAAACTTGCCTCATCTCAAAGTCTCCTAAGATGATGTTTCCCTGCTGAGCTTTGGTGCTTTTTGGTTGAATTGTTTCAATTTGGATGTTATGTCACACTGTGTGACTTTTTTCTTGCCTTCTTTTTGTCTCGTAGATGTAAGGAGGGCTACCATGGACTACGCTGTGATCAGTTTGTTCCCAAATCTGACGCCATCTTGTCTGATCCAAGTAAGCTTTCTCTTATGTTTATATATATATATTTTTGTATGGTGATATATATTACCATGAAAATGTTATGTTTTTGGACCCTTAGCTGAAGAAACTCAATAACAGATGAGAAACAAAATCATTGACATATCCCTCTAAAAAGGACCACTAAGCAATTTTAAATGCCTTGGGATTCCATCCAGCAAACAGTGTGAGCAAAACGTCAGGAGCACCTGACGTAAAATCACTCAAAGGTTCATCCAGAACAACATCTGAAGCACTGCAGACATCACTATTCTTGCTTAAGCTAAGCATTCATGATCCGACAACAGAAAACAAACTGGGCAGAAATTTGAGAGTTGAAGCAAAATCTGCAAGTCCAATTCCAAAACTTCAGAATAAGGTTAGTTTTGTGCACAAAACTGCCAACCATTATGGAAAGGAAAATAGATCAAAACTCCTCCACAGGAATATAAAAGACTCGTTGTAAGTTATGGTGGTTGATGGCTGTCATTGCTGCCAAGAGTGAAACAAACAGATATTAAGTTTATGGGATGATTACTGTTCTCCATGCTAAGTTTGTGATGTGTGAAGTTGGAAAAGAGTCAGTGAGCTGAATTCATAAATTCCATGTATTACATCAAAATACAGCTGGTCCATTCTGACATGTTACCTTTAAGAGCTAACAATCACATGGCAACAAGCAACAGTTGGTAACTTCTTTTGTTAGCCTCTGTCGAAGCTGCGCCCCAAAGAGGTTGTTCCCTAGTGTGTCATTTCCTCTAAGCAGAGCTCTTCTTTGCATGTAATTTCCTGTAGGTTTAGCTTAGCAACACGCTATAAGAGATAGAAGGAAAACACAGAATTGATTTATTCTCGACAGTTTCCTCTTTTGGGGTGATATAAACATCACCCCACAAAAATAATTAAATATGTCCATGTGTTCTAAGCTATCTAGTGGACCGCTCCTTCCAGCTGTCACCAGGAATCTTGTCCTCCTCCACACATCAGTACATCTCCAGTAAAACCCCGCGGTATCTTGGTGTTGCCACAAGTCAGCATGCTGCGACGGGACACTGCAGCAGCTTAAAGTGGGCCAGGACAGCCGGAAACTGCAACACAATCAGCAGAAAACACAGGAACTCCAGGGTGGTGCAGCTGTTGGAGATGGTAGACTGGGCGGGCTGCTCCTCAGTCATTACCAGCTTGTCCGACCACTGCAGCTTAAGCTCAGCATAGTCCCACATGTCCAGCCTTAGGGTCGTCTTCATCAGCCATCTTCAGCAGCTCATCTCGAGAGTCGGCCATGCTGGTGGAATCATTCACCTTGCAAGCAAATAGGAAGGTGACCACAGCATCAAGTTTGCTGAGCATGGTCTCTGCTCCTGCGGCCAAACTCCACGAATGCACCACCGGCTGCCATTTGGAACCGCTTGATGCCCTGCCTGGTCCAGGGCGGTTCCAGAGACAGTCCTCTCATCACGGTGCTGTCGCTGGTTCCCTCACAGGCCACAGCTTCGGAGCTGGAAACCGGCTGCTGGTTCTTGATCCTCTGCAGCCTCTATCAGAGATGTCAGAATGACCTGGATGAAATTCTTCGTCACCTCTATGCTCATCATCGACAGCCAGGCCTTCACCAGATCCACTGATTACTTGACTAGGCTTGATGACCCCCGGGGTAACCTACTGGAGGCTCAGGAGTTCCCAAGCCATCTTCTTCAGCAATCACATGAAGACTAAGATGAAGCGGACATGTAGCTACAGGGCAACTTCAGGATAACCAGAGTTCCAAACAACTGGGTGGGGTTGGTGATGCTGGTTGCTCGGGACAGCAAGGAGTGAACGGTCTGCAGCCCCCCTGTTACAACTAAACTAATATATTCGAGAGTGAAATGATCAAACATCTAAAAATATGACATTGTTAATAAAAATAATACATTATGTCTAAATGTGATTCTAAACCATTTGAAAATATTGACTAATTTAGAAGTTACAATAGAGAAAAACTTTTCAGCAGCATAAAATGAGCATAAACAATTCATAAAGCTAGACAATATCTAGAACCTCTCCATACTAATTCATCGTTTCTTCACTGGACAGCGTTGTGATAGGTAAAAATAAGTAAATGTCAGTTTCATAGACAAAAATCTCTGTAAGATTTTAGAACAAGTACGACCTCACTAAGAAACACCATCCTGACAGACATTTTGAAACATTGTCGCAGCAGGAGTTATACGCTCAATGTTTGTGATGTAAGAAAAACAAAGACAGAAAATACTTTGATCAAGTGGCACTGCTTGATAGATTGAAAGATGCAATTTTCACACAGATGTTGAAATTTCAAACTCGAAAACTAGAAATGGTGACAGAGAGGTTCTTAAAAGTTAGAAATCAGAGTGGGAAAGTCAGACACAACAACCCCCTGTCACAAAATCTAATTTGGCCACCGTGTTTCTAGAATGCTGTGATGGTCACAATTGGTAGAAAACAGTGCTTTAGTACCATAATACTAAACAATATAAAACCCATTTTTGTGTATATGATTATTCAGTCTTTGAGAATGCAAGTCACACAAGTTACTTAGTCACTTGTGTTTCAGCTTGGAAAGCAAACAATTTGGGTTAGCTGTCATTATTCTATTTTGATTAATTTACTTCGGAATTTATTCATTAGATCTGATAAATTGATTCATTCGTATTTACAAATAATATACACCAAAACTTCCTGAGTACAACCAAGGGGAACCTATGTACCACCAATGAGTGGTACTTGTCCCCCAGTTTGACAGCCATGGTTCTTGGGCATCACATACTTCCAACAGAGTCTCCATGTCCCAGTGAAAGCTCTGCGGTGTAGTTAAGAAATACAGCAGACGTCAGATGTACAGAAGAGAAATCTTCGGGCCCTGTGCCGCTCCCACTGGGCCGTGAACTTCACAAACTCACCCTGTTTCTGGGAGTGACTTGGCTCCTTTACTCAGAGAGTGAGAGAGAAAACTTGAGTGCTATGGCTTCCTGCTTCCACTAAGCCCTTTGAGAGTCCATTAATGGGGTCACAAGCTATTGCCTCGAAGCATGTTGATACCCTCACATGACACACAATTTTCACTCTGGGACTAATTTTATCTTCTATAGGAGTATGTCAATTCTCCTGTTTAACTGGCTTAGGGAGCTTTTGTGTTATTTTACCAAAAACGAAAGCTTAGTGGCTTTTGTGGACAAACACAGACACATATGGGTACAATTTATTTGGATGCACAATTATATGCTGCTTTCTATTTCGCTAATCGTAATTTAAAAAAAACATAAAAGTCTGTGAAAAAAAAGAAGTGCGTGGAATATAAATATTTTTGGATATCATTTGAAATTTAATCTAGATGTGGGAAATACAAAATAACAGAATCCGACTCTCCCACTCAACAGCAGTAACCAGGAGTTACAAAGCTGCATTCGTACCGTAACAGCAAATACTCTATTAGTGGTGTGCTGCAGCTGGATTAGTTTGATTCAGTAATTACCCACGTTTCCATCCAGTGGCCCCATAAAACAATGGGAACAGCTATTAGGAGGCCATCAACCGCATTTAGGAGGTGTGGTCAGCTAGGCAAATTGTCGCTTTTACACACACTGAAGTCCTAAATTATTTCTTAGCAACCTGTTATCTGCTAACAGGCATAGAAATTTCTGAACACATTTTGTTGTGTGTGTTTGTGCTTTAATTGCTGTGATTTATCACATGGCATGTTGTGAATAGCAAAACCATTCAGTCATTTTCGTACAAATGTCTTGTTGTAGATTAAAAAACAAAAAGTGACTAAACATTTTAAAGTCTAAATAAACAAAGAGAATAATGATGCCTTCAAACACATGCCCATATTGCTAAACAGCGTTTGTTAATTTGGTATTTGTGGTTTAAAGCAAGTATGTTTGGATATTGGCATTGTTTGTCCATCTAACTGTATTGAAAATAATGCCATTGATTGGGTGTACACCCAAGAGTACATATAAGACAGCTTATCTGGTTTCCATTGTGCTTCCTAGTGCATATTAAAGTACATTTGGTGTTTGAAGTGGACATGAGACCTTTCACAGGGGTCTTATGTTTTCACTCATTTCAGTAATTTGTGGCCTGTTGTGGTCCCAAACCCTCACGAATCCCCATAGTTTCCAAATAACTGTTTTAGTCAAGTTGTTTGAACCAAACTTGTTTATGGATTTTGCTTTGTTCACAGTCATGTTGGAACATGAACGGGCCAACAATACGCTGTTCCCTAAAACTCTGGGGACTGAAATTGTCCAAAATTATTTTCCTGTTCTGATGCTTTAGATCCTGTTCTCTAGGACCAAGAGACTGGGTCTAATCCATCAGAAAGAGCCACACCCCATAGTCCTCTCTGCACTAAAACCGAGACTCCTTCATTGGATTGTGAGAGAAAGAGAAAGAGACATGATTCATCCCTCTGGAGAACACATCTGCCTTACAGTCTCAAGGTGGCGTTCTTTACACCTCTGCGTTCATGTACTGCATTGCACTTGTTAATGTAAGGCTCAAGTCCAGCTGCTCAGAAAACCCATTACATACCCTCTCTGTGCACTGCTCTAGAGCTAATGTGAAGGTCACATGAAATTTGGAGGTCTGCAGCTATTGACTCTGATTTTACCTCTACCACTTTGTGGCTGAGTTACTGTTGTTCTCAACCACTTCCTCTGTCTGATAATGCCAGTAACAGCTGACTGTGGAGAATGTATTTACCAATAGCATCCTGGAAACTGACCCACTCTTTCACAAATATATTTTTTTGAGCAGTCTGCTTGCTAGATTTTATAGACCTTTGGGAATGAAAACAATTAAAACACCTGAATTCAATAATTCAGAGCGGCGAGCAAATCATTTATACAGTATCAAAATTGTAATTTAATTTGGTTTATTGATCTACCATTTTCTATTCTTTTTTTATGCTCATTAATTGCGCCTTTGATTATTTTTGGTGTCAATTTTCTGTTTTAAGTTAAGAACATGTTCAGGTATGGAAGAGCAATATATTAATTATTGTCAGCCTTAAAATATATTATAATTTACCTGTTATTCCTAAACATAAAATCTCCCCAGAATAGCAGGATTTATAGTAAATTCATTCCAACTGAGCCGTTTAATAGAGTGTATAGTTTTCTCAAAACAAAATAATGTGCATATTTATGCACAGCAGCTTTCAACAAAAATTCAAAAGATAAACAGCAAAGATTTTAAAGAGCAATGAGGCCTATTTGGATCTATGTTGATAGAGACTGATCTGAAATTTACCCAGATTATGGAGGGTTTGGGGGATAATCCGGCTTTCTAAAGCCAAATCATTTAATGATATACACATACATGCACGCACTAACAACAAATACACGTGGAAGAGGTACCAATGAAATTAATTTCATCGTGTCCATGTGTGTCTGTTTTTATATGTGCAAAGTTTACCTTTTTATTTGTTGAAAAGGAGGAATTATACACAAATCATACTGGGGAGTGAGGAATAAATTCTCTCTCCTTGCATCCGTTTCAGCTTTTAGCTTTATTTTTTCCTTCTGAATCAATATATGAGCATCTCACAGACACAAATCTTTCCTTGCACCTTGTCCTGCTTTTGTATTGACTGGAAAAAGACTCAAAAGAGCACTCTGTACCGACTTTGCGGGCAATGGCACTCCGTCATTCTCACATCTTTACAGAATGGTGAGATACAGAAACTGTTGTGCACATCACAGAAGCAGAGGGACAAAAGGAGGAAGACCCTCCATGCCCAAGTCTCCAGTTTGAATTCAGCTGAAAATGAGTTTGGACGAAAGTACCAGAGTCTAACAAGTCGGTGCACCAGGAGGAAGTAGTGGGGATCTTTAATTGGAGGAATTGCAGGGCAGGAAGACAGCAATTTAGTTTGTGCTTGGTAAACAACCTGAACAAATTTGTTTTTTTAACTATGGGTAGGTTTGGAGTTTGCCACTGGTAAGGTGGGACCTTTGAGACTGCAGAGGAAGAACATCAGGGAGTTTTTAGCTTTACATAGTTGAGAAGAAAATAACAATTTGAAGCATTTTTCTCCTGTTGATATTCAGCCTGGAATAAGAATCCACAAAGGACATTGAGTTCAGCTACACACATGGGCTTATCAATTACTTGCTCATCCAAAAGAGGATGGGGATTAAGAATTGATTCACTCCTTTCATTGTCTCTCCACCTCCAGCTTGCTACTTCCTAATCGAGCCAAAAGCGCTTCACATAATGCCCAGGTAGTCTCCAAGCTTGCTCCAGGCTCCCATGAGATGCCACAAATGATTCCCCGGGGTGATTTGAGTCAACACTGCCATGTATTTTAGAGGCCGCACATATCATGATTGGTGAATTTTCTCAGTCAAGGCAGCGCCAGAGGAAGGGACGTGCATCAGTGTTGTAATGACATCATCTGCTGAGGCTGTGAGAGTGAAGGCGATTTAGAGAAAAGAGTTGCTCGCTGTTGCCTAGGGCGATCGCAAAAGAAAGGGTTGAATGGATAATATAGACCAGGAAGCATCAGGATGGTACTGTGCTCACCTCTATGGCCTGGCCAAGTGCCTGCAACATAGAAACAGTAGATTGCTATAGATGAAAAAAATGCAGCTAGTTTTTTATATCATGCAGTAAAATCTAGATTTATTTTTTCAAAGGAAAAAAAAACCATTCAGTGTTGAGGTTTGATTGATTGTAGCTGTTTTAGACATGAGTAGTATCTGGGAGGTTGTCATAAATCCAGCTGCAGTCGTAAAATAATCCTCAAAGCTGATGAAGGAAAATTGAATCACTGTTTTATAAAGACTGAAAGACTGTTTTATTTACCTTCTATTGTAAATTTATTTCTTTACTCATCTGTTCACTTGCATTTGACCAGATTTGTATAATGTTATTGTTCATTTATAATTATTTAGAGTTGATAAAAAATGAATAGGTCTTTTATTGGATGAAAATAATCATACACTTCTGACATATCTTAAAAAATTTTTATTTAATTTACAAAGCAGAAAGAAAAAACAATAGCAGAAAATAAAAGGTTTGACATCTCTGCTGTTTTAAACTGTTGTACTAGACTAGAGTATAAAGAGAGAGGGAACTCTGACCATTTCTTCTTGCACAGTCTCTACAGATTGCGCAGTCCTGGTGCTTTCTCAAGCAGTTTACTCTTTAGCCTTTTATATGACTCAGATACCGTCTAATGGGTGACATGGTCCCAAGATGCCACTCTTTACTGCAGTTGTCTAACAGTGAGCTTTGGAGATATTTCTACCTTCCTCTTTGTGTGACGTGACAAAATAGATGTGTGTTCAGCTGACTGGCCAGTGGCTACCAGAGAAATGACCTTCTAAGTCATATTTACAGAAGCAGAAAGTTATGTTTGGGTTATGTTTAGCTTATAGAGTGATTAAGCTATGGCAAAACATGTGGCAGTAGTGATTTTGGAATGAGTAATTCCTTCTCATTTTTTAACACAGTAAATAAATATACATAAATTTAGAGCACATTTAGAATGAATTTAGAAACAATCAACCTGTAATTCACTTTGTAAGTATATTACAAGAGTAAAAGATTCTTTTTACATTTTGTCAAGTGGTTGGGATGTTATGTGACTGTCTAATGGAAAGAAATGCAAAATGGTGAACTGCTATGAGAAATGTTTATGGTTTATGTTTATGGTTTTAAGCACGATCAATGATAAAAAAGGAAAAGTGTTGACTGCATGTTCAGTCAGTTGCCATTTTCTTTGACATCCCCTAAACTAAAGGGGAAAGTACTTATTTAGTAATTAGTCTATTTGTGTGTTATTTACAGTCAGTATAATTATAGCTGTTAAGTGAAAGAATCAGAGGTTTGTTAGAGAACATCTGTGGAAAAAAAGTGTCAAGAAGACCAAGGAACAAAGTAGAAAAGCCCGGCCAAAGGTCATTGAGCGATTTTAAGCAATTATAAAGTGAAATCCCTGAACTTCTGAAGGTTTATCGTTCAATCCATTGTTCAGAAATGTATTGAATGATGATGCAAACGCAGATCTACCAAAACATTTGTGTCCACCCAAACTGACAGACAGGGAGAGCATTATTTAGAGAAGCAAATAAGATGTCTGTGGTAACTCAGCATGCAAATGCTCACCACACTTTTCAGTTTTATATTTGTAAGAGTTCAGACAACTACTTATCATTGTTAGAGAATTATTTTTCTTTGTATTGTATCATTGTTGTTAGCACTTATGCAGCAGGACCTCTGTGCTGCAATAGCTAAAGTAATGCAACACTTAATAAATTTTGATATCTACATTTCCACAAGTAATTTGGTTGTTTTGGTTTTGTAATTTCCAATTTTATATTTATATATTAAAAGCTTATCTATTTCATCCACGGTCAATAAGTTGGTAGATTGGCCAATAACTACTTCAGCAAAAGGCCTGGCTCTCAATTAGGCCATTTATTATATCATACTGAAATGCAATTACAGCTGTAAATTATGCATTCTGGACAGAATAATGTTTCCTTCTAACAGATATAGGGGTTTGTTGTTGCAACTGAAAAAGAATACATATTTTATTTCAACAGTAATAGGTTTTCTACAGTATCCTAATGATGACTTCTGGAAGTACACTTGTGCTTTAAGCACAATTTTATAACTATGTTTCTGTCATTCTGTTTCAGAATTGAGCAGCTGTAATCAAAAGAACCATTTAAACACACAGTGCATATCCATTTGTCTTATGCTCAGATTTCACAGCTCTAACAGATTTCTAAATTTTTCTTTCTGATATGTGGTCTTTTTAACATACCCGGCACATAATCTGTCAAAGTTTGGCAAGCTTCGCTCTACTTAAAACTCTGACCACCTCTGTCGGAAAAGCAATTACCAATGAGGGCTTCATTTTAATTTAAATAAGATTACATTACAGTGACATGAAAAAAGGGGGACTGTCAGGATGGGAAGAACATGAGTGCTCCCTTTTATCTGTTTCCCCAGCACTGGGATTGTGGGACAGGACTTAGCTGTGTAAAGAAAGACTGTGTGTGTCTGAGAGAGTGAGACAGAGAGAATAGGGACAAAAGGTGTTTGTGAAAGGGTATCTGTTGCAGACAAAGAATAGCAGCCAAGAGTACTACATGCCGTGTGGATGCACATGTATGTAAACGTAATTTAGTGTGATCCATCTTGAAGCAGCCAGCTTGTGAAGAGAACAATTACTGCAATGCCTCAGGCTCAAATCAATATAAAAGGCCTGTGCAAAGAGGCATCGATGGCATAAAGCTGCATGATGTGTCATTTTTAACTTTTATTTTCACGATCCCTGGCCTAATCTTCTTTCCCCCTTATCTCTCCTAGTTTCTGTCTTCATTTTAAGCATATTTTGGGGGCTTCCTGGCTCATTACAAGGTGCAAAAGAAAAAGTCATTTGGGAGAAAGTTGTCAGAAGAAGTTTATGGTAGGATTGCAACATATGCTGTACCTATAAGACAAATTCTGAACAGCGAAGTGCATTTTGGCTGCAAAAACCGTTCTCAGGTATCACTCAGTTCATCCTAACTTTTCCTGCTTGGGGTATCTCAGTTGTTGACACCACAGATGCTTCTGTGGCATCAAGGGAGAAGCAAGGGGAATGATTTCTTCATGCTTAAAAAATGCAAAAGATACAAACGTAAATGTTTTCTCTGTTAGCATTTAGTTTTTGATATTATTGGCCATTCTGATAAATGCTGTGGAATTTATTGCTATGATTGACCTGACAATTATTTATTTTTGTTGAGGATAAAAATGTATGTAGAATGTGATACCATCACAACCGTTATAATTTGTAGTTTAGTGATTTAATAATTTGTTTGGCATCATTGTTCTTTCAAGAATCAGACTGCCTTGTGATCTTCTGTAAAAAAACAAAAAACTATATTGTTCCACAAGAGCAAACACACAAAACCCATTATACATTTACATATGGGTAATAAGATTTGTGTCTTGTCATTCAATGTTTTAATCCTGACCTGAACAGGGTGGCAGGGGATAAGGCAACAGCAGAGGGCATGAGTACTCGTAAAATATGAGATTCACCATTTTGTTTGCAAACACAACAGTCAACTCTGGCCTCTAACAAAAAACCTCAGATTGTTTTACTGTTGTTACATTTTAAAGCAACATTAACTTTTAATAATCACATTCAGCAGCATCTATTGCAGCACAGGGTCAAAGCTTTCATTAAAAAAGAGATTTTAGACTTGACATGACAGTGTCTGGGAAATGCGTTGTTCATTGAAATAGCAATTAATTATCAAAACTGTCAATGCAGTATGTTTACCATGGCATTTAAGGATTTTTATAAAAGAAAATAAAGGTCTCCTTTCACAGACTGAATAGTGTTGAAGGTTCAGTCAGTTACTCCATAAAAATGGCATTTTGGCTCCACACATTACAATGGAGAAAAATACAACTTCTTGTTGAGCCTTGGTTTAGTAGAAAATCTCTTCCACGTTTCAAAAGATTGCTTGTATTGTTATTGTGTGTGTGTGTGTGTGTGTGTGTGTGTGTGTGTGTGTGGGTGCGTGTGCGTGTGTGTGTGTGTGTTTTACAATGGACCTGCTGTGAAACCACTTTTTTGTTCTGAAATCACTGTTTTGTGGTCCCATTATTTTATTTCTTTATTTTACTTTTTTTTTTATTACAATTGCAGGTGCTGTGTCCTTAACTGGTTACAGTTGCATGAATTACAAAGTCAAAATGCTGGGTTTGCAAATGACAAGCCCTCTGATTTCACAATTCAACATTAACAGATGTTCAAGTTATAGCAGACTGTGGTGTAGTTCACTTTGTTTTTGTTTTTTTATTTTATTTGACTTATTATGTAAAATCAATGTTTTGCATGATTTATATTTCCTTTTGAACTTTTACTGCTTCTGTGAAGAGTTCTGACTCACGGTAAAAGATGTACTCTTGTACAATTGTTTGCAGCCATTTTCACATGTGTAAAGTGAATGTAAACATGAAGTTGGGGTTTATGGCCAGCAACAGCTTATTTGGATTTAAATTGACAAAAGGCTCTAAAACAGCTCATTCTGAAAAGAGCTCACAACAGGTTGAACTCAGCAAAGTGGAATTTCATTAACAGAGAATGATTTTGTGAAAATAATTTAATGAACATGTTTTGTATAGATCGTAGACCTATCCTAACCTTACTTGTGCAAGGAAGCATGATAAGGAAGGAAGCCTTTAAGAAGCTCAAAGGCAGGAAGACGACAGCAGTGCAGCACTGTCGAGCAACGACATACATCACTCGTCTTAATTGGCCATTACTACCCTGTTGACAGACCTCAGTGGAAATGCAGCAGACCATGGCTAACAGACTATGCTTAACCAGACTATTGCTGTGAAGGTTCCTGAAAATAATTTCCGGGGAGAGAATGGTTTAATTGAATACAGTTGATTCAAACTTGTAGTAACAGTTTTTTGGTTCTCTTTCTCTCTCTCTCTCTCTCTCTCTCTCTCTCCGTATCTCTGTTCACCCTGTTTACGGATTGACCTCCATTGGAGCAGCGGACGAACTTGGGATTGAGTTCATGGGTGAGACAACTTTTTCTTTTTTTTCATCGACTTTGCAGAGGGCTTAGTCTTTCATGTGCCTCACATCTGCGAAAAGGCTCATACAAAACACAGTCCGGCGCAACAAGGCCGCTCACCTTGGATAAATTAATGTGAGCCAGTTGCTATGGCAACACTATGGCGGAACATTAGGTGTATTCTGTCTGCATGAAGAACTGAGCTGTTAGGGGAAGAGTGATTTAATGAGCATGGAGCTAAGACAAACGGCACCGTGCTTTGTTTACTCATCTTCCATATGTTTAAAGATTCATTTAGGCATCAATTTCAGAAAGTTAAAACAGTGGACAGACTGCCAGCATAATGGGATATGTCTTATACTAGCTCAAATAGTCAACACAAGAGATATTAAGAAGTGAAAAAAACTCAGTTAAATTGTTTTATCTTTACACCTGGCACCTGGTCAAATCTTTAAAAACAAACCATCTGAACCTCTTTCAATGTTAGTGACAAATTATGATGTAAAAGAAATAAAAACTGATGCATACACACGTTGCCACACTTTCTTTGTTAGTACACTTTTTTTGCTTTTTGCCTTGCTTTTGATACATTAAACCAAACATATAAAGATTTACATAGGTATTGCCATGTACACATCTGTCATGTCACACACTTGATCCAGAAAACTGATCTAATCAGAAGAAAAAGCCTGCTCTGCATGCAATCTTCCTCAGATCAGCAACTTTTAATACAGGGACTAAATATGTTCAGGAAATGCATCCAAGACTGATCAATGATAGAGGATTTTTCAAGATAAACAGTTTAAGATAAACAGTTTGCATTCTAACCTGATTTCTAGTCAACATTACTAGTGTATCTTTGGGTACTTGCTATGTAAGTTGTATGTGTGCTGATGTGAAGCATTGCCATGTTTGATGTAGGATGGAACACTCTAAATATGATTTTCTTGTACTCTTTAGTCCAGCCGCTTACGCTCCACATGTCTCACTGGTTTACTGTGATATATTTCAAGCTGAATACCCCATTTTGTCATGGATACTTTAGCACGGCTTTCATTATGCACTTTCATCAAAGCCAAATGTAAAGTGGCTGTTATGGAATTGCTGGCCATACGAGATTGTCTTGTCTTTGTGTCAGTACAACATAGTTTAGCCAGTATTGCTAGGGCTGCTCACTTTGTTCCGTTTCCTAACATGCTTTTGCATCTAATTTCAAGAGTGCCTCGTAGGCATAGAGCATGAAAGACCTGTAATGGCTTTATGTACAGACTGCATATCAGGGTTTTTCCTTACAGCCATTCAACACAGCTCTGTAGACAGCTGTTTTTTTTTCTTTTCCTATTTCAGAAAAGCCTATTTCATCCATCAAAAAAATGAGACAGAGGTTGGTCTCAGGTGGCGCTCCGCATGAGCACTGATGATGCAGCAGCAGGGAAAGACATTCCCTGTGTTTCACATGTCCAGCCATTGAGAGATCATTCCATTGATGGCAAAGGCCGGAGGGTTCGAAGGATCTCTCAGATGCAAATGTTACTTTTAGACCATGGCATCTCCTGCTGTTTATTTCTAAAAAACACGGCATTTGATGTCATGCTGGAAACATTGAGGAACAAGCTGGAAGTCAAGCATGTGATGATAGCTCAGACTATCAGAAGTGTCATAGCATCACTGCTGTAATGTGGTAAATAACAGTGGCATTTTATGTTTATGCTTTTTTTTTCTTGTTCAAGTAGTACAATATTGGAAAACAAGTAAAGCTTCCAGTCCTTTAGCATTGAAAGTGACTCCATAGTTAAGGTCACACACATGCTCAGTTTTCCACCAATTAAGTTTGTATGGTGGAATGGCCAGACAGGCACCATAACTCACATGTACATGGAAGTCAGCTGGGACTTTAATGAAAAGAATGTGAATTAGTTTGAGTGCTAATTCACACTCAAACACACTAAACATGGTTAAAAAAAGTATAAATAAAAGTTTGACAAGCATCAAGGTAAAATTAGACCTGGGATGTTTAATTGTTCATTTTTGGGGATGTTTGTCCCCAACAAACAGGACCTGTTTGTTGATGAAACAGGACCTGAACTGTACAGAGCCAGAATTCTCAATGGTATATTTGAGTGAATGTAGACGTTCAGCACTGGCTCATTAATACCAAGCCAACAGGCAAACAGGATGATAGCAGCATCCTGCTGTGGGAATGATTTTATGGTCGCAAAAACAAGGAGAGTAACCACAGAGAAAGATGGATATGGAGAGATATAAAGAAATCTGAGCAAAAATCATTTGCAAAGTGCTTGTTTTACAGACTGGAAGAGCTGTTCCAGTAAGACAGTAAATCAAAGAACGACGTGCCTTCAATGAAGCTGTTATCCAAGTTATCCAAGAAAATTTCTGCAAGAACTTTAGAATCTCCTGAATTAAAGGTGCGAAGAAAATATAACATTTCTAACCAGTGTTCTCTTTTATTGGATCATTCATGTACTCAAATTACTTTACTCTCTAAAATATGGTACATGTCCAACAGCAGATGACTTTGTTGCACCTAAAAGTCAGATGCACCACAACAAAAACTAGGAAGATATGAAATTATGAAAGAGAAAAATATACAGCATCGTGCTAAAAGAACAAACAGCTTTTAGTAACACAAAAGCTTTTGTTAGTAACACAAGCTTGTACATATTTGTACATAAGCACATATTTGTACATGTAGTCACAACTCGTAGACTCCATGAAGACTTCATTGGATGTCTCTTATGTCTCACGACGTAAGAGACGTCCAAATAATGGCGTCTCTTACTTTTGTTGTTCACTGTGTGTGCTCTGTCAAGGATTTGCTTACCTTAGTTGTGTTTCTCTGTTTTTAGGCTGTAAAACACGATGCATTTTACACCAATACATGAGGAACATACATATTGATGGTTCATTATGAGCAATACAGATATTCCACAGATTTGATGTTAATTTCTTCAAGTTTGAACAAATGTGTTGAAGATACTGCAACAGATGTGGCAAAAAAAAAAGGAAACAGAGTACAGCTTGAGGTTCACTGATGCAGCACCAATATCATGCCGAGGAACATAATGAATATAAATGTCGTAACATGCAGTGCTTGATTGCACACTAGCATTGAGCATAAACAGGTAAAAATCCTGTTTGTATGAAAGATGAAAAAGTAGGACAGACGAGCACAGATGATGGCCTCCCCTGATAGTTCTGTGTTGACAGCATCAGGAGCCACAGTGAAGGGTCGTGAAAAGGTTTCATGGATTTCTTTTTCCTGCACCTATTCCTGCAGTAGTCAATGTGTTGAAGTCATAAATCAGACACAACGGGTTTATAGTTTGTAATTCCTTTATACAGGAGCTGGTGTTACGAACATGACAAAGAATTACACCAAGTTTTCAGTGACACTGGTAGATTTGTGATATGGCACCTTTAAGGCTTTGCATTGGGGACATTTTCATCTCAAGACATGAGGCATTTAAAGAGTCAAAATCATGCACCATTTTCAACCCAGCATTATTCACTATGTTAAGCAGTGTAACTGTACAGAGTGATATCTGCTGGGATCAACTGCCACTTGTCCCTGGCACTTCTGACCTCACGACTCTACTTCTGATGAGTAGAGGTCTGACAGGGAGCTCCGGGGGCATTCATTTGCTACTAATTCCCTGTCACCATCAGTCTTGGAAAGCTGAAGCACAAACGCAGATGATGCACTCTCATGCACACACACACTTTCCGAGGATTTGTCCCATTCAGGCGACTCATTGGTGTTCCCTGCTGGGTTTTTCTGAAGGAAATGATTATCACACTTCAGTTATCACATGTCACTGAGCCCTGCCTGTATCTGCCATGTCCCTATTCCAAGTCTTCAAAGATTAACGTTAACTGACAGCAACATTGGTTGCTTCATGCTATCTGTACATCTGTGCTTAGAGTATTAATTCAGAATGCATCTTCTTTCAGTTTTGCACTCCTTTGGGTCACTGGAAATTCATTGTTCTAAATCACATTCTCTCTCTTCTCTGCAGAGAGTGGTGACACCTACCAGAGGCAGGTGCTGTCCATCTTCAGCATTGCCTCGGGGATCTGTCTTCTCGGAGTGGCATGCATGGCTCTCTACCGCCGCAATAAGTGAGTGATTCCAGTCAGAACCGCATTAGCAGAGTAAGCCCAGAGCTGTGCAGAAAGAGGCACTTTATTCTCATGGCACGGAGCCCAACGTGAGTCAGCTGGAGAATTTTTTTTTTTTTTACGTTAAGCAACAAATCCAAATTGTGTGGGATGCATTTGGGACAGATACTCATGTAAGATTTATCTGTAAAGTGTTTATAGCAAGCAGGTGTGTCACGTACGCTTTGCATAAAGCAAAGTACATGTATACTGCTGAGGATACGAGGGAGTCCTAAACCCAGACGCGTGATAAAAGCATATGTCTGTAGTGTGCTTTGTGAAAGTGTTCCAATCCATTGATCATTTTTTCACACTTTATTATATCAACACAACAAATTTGAATGTATTTTATTAAATCTTCTGACTAGACCAAAACAAATTAGTGCATAATTTTGATAAGTGGAAAACAGATACATAGTTTTTTTTATTTTTTTGTGTCTGGGTTATACTCTATTTGTATTAAGCGTGGCTATAAAAAGATTTTTGGATCATCTAGGCTTTGCCTTTAAATATTCTAATTTAAATAAATTTCAGCAAACAACTGTCTTTACAAGGCACTAAGCAGTTTGTCTCCACCTTTGTGTAATCCAATCTCAACATAAACCCAGATAGAGGTTTTGGTATGCACCAGAAACACTTTGCATTGTTGAAAACTAAAACTTGAAACAACTCTTACCGTCATGGTGAGGTAGTGGCATCATCATGCTGTGGGGATTCTTTTCTAGAGGGCAGTTGTGGAAGAAAATCTTTCAAGGTTTCTATGAAAAATCTGGGTTACACATAGAACAACAATACAATGGAGTAGAATTAAGTATTTTTTGCTTTAGAACATCCCAGTTAATGTTTACATCTATATCCAATTGATCTGTGGCCGGTCCAGACGCACAAAGCAGGTAGAAATAGTCCCCAAAATACCTACAGCTGTAATCACAACGAAAACTAATTCTGCAAAGGACTGACTAATGGAGACTAAATAAAAAGGCATGCCAAGTTGATTTGCCTTCCACTTTAAAAACAGTCACTATTGGCCAATTACATTTAAAAACAATGTAAAATACAAAAATATGTTAAAAGGATCAAGAGGACTATTTTGCTGAAGAGTATGTAAATGTGAGTGTAACAGTAGGCTACCACTACACATACAAACACACCAATAAACTCAATTGCTGTCTTGCAGCCGATAAGAAAGTGAAGAAATGTACCCAAGGCAAGGTAAACGGCAGAGAATGAAGGAATTCCTCACAGACGCTATGTTGATTAAATTGGTTGTGATAAACGCAAGTGTTTTCCTCTATTTTCTTTACTTCGGCACAGCAGAGCTCTAAGTAGCACATTGCCCTATTGGTCAGTGTGACCAGCAGCTCACCAGGAGGTTTAATGTACTGCAAATGATCTAAACCCACATATCCTGCTAAACTGGTTCCCTTTGACTTGAGTGTTGCAGGGTTGTGGAGCTAGGATAAATGGATTTTCTTCTTAATGCTGAAGTTTATTCTGTTCTTCAGTAAAAGAGAAAAAATTTAATTTGTTACACCATGTCACAGAGGAGATTAACCACGAGAAAGGTATTTATCTTGATTTTATGAGAGCTGTACTGCAGAGACAAAAATATCTCCTACATACAATTCTGATCAGAGATTAACATATATTTATCAGGAGCATTAATATCCTAGTAATTCAGAGATTTTAAATGATGGATTGAACAATTATTTACCCAGGATGAGATAATGTTTACATAATCTACAGTGCATCCAGATTTTACAAAAAGGCTTATACTTTTATTTGGAAAACTGCCCCATGGAAAGTCCCTTTATTACATGACTCTGGTTACCAAAATTTTGGCATAATTCTGATTGGATATTTGACCAAGCTTCTTGGCACACTTGTTGGAGTTCATTTAAAATTATTGGTGTCTGGTACATTTCCAGCTTTAGAGTATAAGACTACATATTTTCAATAGTGTAGAGGTCAGCACTGTGAGGAGGCCATTCAGAAAACCATTCATTTAAAAATGGTTTTGATGTTTGTTAGGGACATTTTTCTTACACAGAGTGTCATCTTTAATTGAAATAAAAAAATGTATGTCCACAAGAATCATTAAGGCCCAAGGTGATAAAGAACTGGAAATTGGACTGCCATTCGCAATGCCTGTATGAGGCAATTTTTACATAACTATAGACTTAGAAGGTGCCAGCCAAGAAAAAAAAAAAAAAAAAAGGTGATTGCACAGTTTGACATAATAGCTCAACTAGAGAATTGTTTTGTGGTCAAATGAGACAAAGATATAACCACCTGGCCACAGTTATGTTTTGGCGTTTAAAATATTTTTAGGAGTGAAAGCTTTCAAATCCACAAATACTCTGAAAACTTCCACACATAGTGGTGGTAGCAGAATGCTGAGGAATCTGATGTGCCAAGAAATCATTTATTTGGACTCTATCAAGTCAGTACAGAAGAGTGATCCAATACCCAGTCATAATTGTGGCATAATAGTATTAATGACTGCTTTAATTGATATGGGTGCAATTTTATATTTTAACCTGGATAGATTTGAAAATATCTACAATGCATTCAAATTTATGCATCCAGTAATTGTTTTAAAATTCATTGACGTTATTTGTTTTATTATCAGTCTGCCCTGTCATAAGAACAATTCCTATAAACATTTAAGATCATAAAATAAACATTTTATATTTAGGTAAACCTCTGTTTAATTGATTTAAACATAGCTTACAGATGTTCATATGTTAAATGCATATGTTTGAATGCATGTGATAGCTTGGATGTGAACCAAAAAACCATCAGGAGTTGTAGATTTATTACTAAGTGGAATTCATTTAACAGGATGCCATGTATAATTTATGAATTTATGCAGTATGATGCACTAAGCTGTGGACTTGCTGAACATGCTTTAATTCAAACAGACACAACAATAAATATGTGTTTTACTTCTCCCCTGTTACATGCTCCGCTTTCATCTAATTTAATTAGGCTAATTACTTCCTAAACATAGGTCTTTGCATAAGTCCTTGCAAATATGTAGCAGTAAAGTTTGTTGTTCTTTGCATATGCTTCAGTCAGATGCTTTTAAATATTTATAGATAGTTGGTTCAGTCTGTTTTAGACTCTTTGTTTCATGTACAAATCAACAGAATTAAAATTGTGTCTAATGTAGTGAGAGTATGTCAATTCACTCCAATCAAAATATATAATTGAATATAGAGCATACACGCATTCTAATGCAATTAAACAAAATACCATGTTCAGTCGGTTCTGTAATGTTAGTTGTTACAAATCTTTGTAAAAACTGACATTATACGGAGCCTTATCTGACTGAATCAAGTGGTTGACATGAAAGCAATCCCTCCTCCTGAGAGAGCAAGTGGCAAAAGAGGAAAAAAAACAACTCACTTATAGCAGTAGGAGACCTCCATTAAAACCAAGTGAGTAGTTAGGAAAGGAAGAGGACAAAGAACAAACTGAAGCACAGGCTCAGAGATACATCTTGTGGAAAGGAAAAGCTGTGTAAAAGAGAAGGGTGAAGGAGCACACAGAGTTGATGGCATCAATAGCTCTGTTTCAGAATCTGGCCAGAAATGATACATAGCTAAAGATGGCACCAAGTGACAAGGGGGTACTTTCTGTGACAAAGAAAAAGAACTGGAAGTGTGCACTGACGCACTGATCCTGTTTAACTCTCTATAGGAAACAACAAAGGAATATATAAAGTTAAAATAGGCACTTTTACTCTATTTTATAGAATTAAAGTAGGTCTGATAGTGAGATAGTCTAGCAAAAAAAAATGCAGCTATATTCAGAAACACCTGGGGTATTTTCTATAGCAAAGAAAAATAAGGCTAGTTCACACGGCTAATGACAGCTGTAGCTCTGTCTGTGGCCTTGACCAGGAAACAAACATGGCTAAGCACAGATGCACTGCTTCCTGTGCCAGAGAGGAATACAGAGTACACAAAAATAAATGGCAATGATAGTTTTGCACAAATACTTTATCCAGGAAATAAACAGTTTAATACTGGGTCAAGTATATTTTGCATGGGGGAAACATTGAAAAAAGGAGGATGTTTACAACATTACAAACGGAGCATTAATCTATCACAGAGAAAATCCAACTTTAATTTGATGCTTAACTATGTGCAGTTAAAATTCAACTAAAACACACTAAAGCTAAGCAAGATACATGACAGCTATTGAAAGTTAATACAAGTGAATCAGGTGAGACGAGAACAGCTGGAGCTTAAACAAGACAAAAGTGAGACTTTAAATCACTCCAATTATGACAATGAGTCAGGCTTTTGATTTCTCTCCAAGTTAGTACAGGCTGCAGTCTCATCGTAACTAACGTTCCATTTTCCAGCCTCATTGAAAACAGGCTGCACCTGCAATGTAATCCAATCAGTTGAGCATATTTGAAAAAGCGACATTTTAAATAGGTGACAAAAACACAGACGTCTATCTTGCATTACAGTAAGAAAAGAAAATGTACACTACATATCACAATGACAGGGATTAGTCTCATAGACAGCTGTTGTTACTGTCAAAGTAACAAATGGCATGTAACGAATTTGCAGATGGATCAATTAGCACCTGTCCAAAGAGGATTCGCTTAAACTTTTTTTTTTTTTACCTTATATGTATCACCACACTCTCACCTCTAGCTTTCCACTGTACAGACATGATCCAGTGTCTGTTTTTGGGCTTGTTTCTTTTATTCTTTTAATAGAATAATATCATACAGGCATGTAATGGATGTTTCACGCTACACTTCCTTGAATAAATTGTTCCTTGAGCAACACATCTTCTCTCTTAAAGCTGTCCCCACTCTACCATCAAACCCTTCAGCTACAGGTCTAGCAGGGAAAGCCAGAGTGACATATCTTGCTCTTGCTCATTTTGTAGCTTTGACCTTTGATGGCGCTTGCAGACATCCAGCCTGGAACAAATGTTGTCGTGTCTTGTTGTCGTAAAAGTCTTCAATTGTCAGAAGACTTTTTAATCACTAAATGGCATGATTACATGATCTCAATGTATTAAATAACATGCCTCTGCAGGCAAGTGCTGTTTACCTTGTATCTACCCTTTTCGAGAGTCAGTTTAGGGCATTAAATTGAATGCAGGGAGGGTAAGGTGAATAAATTAACATTGAAGCAATTCCAGTGAAAGGTTTTCATAAATAAATGTGATCGCACTGTCAGAATGTCATCAGATGTGGAAGTTATCTGCCATTAGCATCAGGGTCTTTTCACGATACCAGGCTGGCTTATGCTGCTGCTGGTATTTTCTGGTTTTTGCTTTCAAATGTTGGTGCTGCACAGTGTATGATCAACAAACTCAAATAAACACAGTTTAAGTTTGTTGACACAAACTTAAGTTTAAGTTTAAACTTAAACTGTTGTCAATCAGGCTCTAGACAACACTGATTGACATTGTTGTATGAACATTCTATCCTGAAAAAATATGTATTTTTACAAATATATATTCAAAAAATTCGAATATAATAAAATACAAGCTGAGGAAATCTAAAAGGGACCAAATACTTTTTCACAGCACTGCATATCTTGATCCTGGTAATTTGCATATGTCTTAATGTTAATCATAATCTTCCAGTCATTTTTCTTACTAACACTGTTTTCCCGTCCTCTACAGAAGACACCGGGAAAAACTCCAGGCTCACTTCTCCGACAGCCGCAGCTTGAGAGACTGCAGTGTCAACAGCTCTGGCCTCATGTCCAACTCCACTCCCAGGATTCAATACAACCTTCATCTTCAAAAAGTAAGTGTTTCAACCACCATTGATTTTATTTGCAGTCACCCCCTTAATGATCATTATTACCATTTCATCTTTGTATAAGCAGTGTTTACATGCAATGCAGAGTTCAGAGTGCCTGACAGGATGATCTATGGTGTATGTCCTAATAATCTCTCTGCTGACTGATGCCTTTTGTTCAGACCTCTATCTAACATGGGATGAGAGGCAGCAGGGGCACAATAGTTTAAAATAAATGCGCCGTGCATTATACAGGAAAAATCTGCCTGTCATGTTCTCAGTGACAGATTCCGGTGACACACCGCAGATTGAAATTTATGATTATTGTTGGCGTGGAAAATCCCTGAATTTACAATGAGAGCGCGGTGACGCTGGGTAAGCCAGAGGAATTCAGCTGCAGACGACGCTGCATTGTTGTGGCAAATGTTTTGAATTTGCAGGAGAACTTGAATGGGAATGGCGGCTTTCGGTGAGATATGGTCTTCGGGTCTCTTAAAATCAAAAAGGAAAGTTATCTTTGCAACATTTTGCAAAGAGGTTGCAAAAATCTGTTGATGAGTAAATAAAATCTGAGCATCTAGACTTTTCGGAGAGAGAAACACCATTAGTAAGATATGACCCAGTTTGCAGGAGAGATAGGAAAATGCAGTGCACCGTGCCAGCATCATAGAAAAAGTAGCTGCAAACCAGCAAGAGAACTGACCTCTGAAGCACCAGGGGGATGCACATGATAAAGCTTTATAGAAAGGTAATTGCACTCTAATGCACACTTGCAAAGGCGTCATCAAAAGAGTGCAATCACACACTGTAATGCTGCTGCAATTTGCTGAATTTCCCCTCATTTTTTAATACTGTTCATGATATTTTTTTCATAAATAAGATGCTTTTTTTCCATAGTTACTTTTAAAATTGGCTCTGTTATTTTCAGCTGCTATACTACTGACATACTTTTTCACCACACTACACGATATCTTCCACTAGATTAAGTAAAAGTGAAAATTCTCAATATTTTGCATCTTCTGTGCCTCACAAGAAATCTAGAGTACGGTAGAGCATGAGTGGTTGGTGGCACATTAGATAGACCATGACATTTAGTGTGATGATCAGGACGCATGAATTAAATTAACCACAATTAAAGAAATAAAAAACTGACTTAAATTTTAGTACATCTGTCAAGTGAAGGGGGAAAATCAAAGTGAACAAATAATTGTGTAAAACAAAATTACTGTGGTTCAGTTATTAATGCACGTCTCATGATTAATAGTCAACTTTGACTATTAATAAAAGACAACTTATTGATTAATAGGGAAATAGCATTCCCATATAATAGTAGTCAGCAACATTTTCATCCCAAATAACTAGTTTTGCCCTCTCTGCTGCAAAATAAAACATATCTAGTTGTAATTGTATAAAAATTTGGTATAAAAAAATGCTTTTATGTGAAATTTAAAGAATTAACCTATTTTATTTGTATTAGTAGATTTTATACTCAAGAAAAAAATCACACCGTTATTAGAGAAGAATGAGGTTGCTTCGGTAAATTGTTATATTTATGGAATGAGTAGCCAAGTTACTGAAAAACAAAAGATTTTTTTTAAACCTTGTACTATTAGTGTGATACTGTTGTACACATTATATGCAGCTACTGCTTAAAAATGACTTATAGATCTACCTATTTCTATGTAAATAAATATGTATTTCTGCTATATAAGTTGAATTTATTTTTCAGGATTTTTTTTCCTGCACATCTTTAGCAGGACTACTGATAAATGTGGCCAGCATTGTATTTGTGGCAAGGTGGTGCTCATCTGTAGTCAGCCCAAGCCTGTGCTGAGGCTCCTTAATAATTTAAGAGTGTCTTGTGTCAACCACTAGAAACTAACACCCTTCAAGCTAGCTCCTCCCACAAAACTGCAGCTGGCACAATCTGAAAGCTTTTCCCAATGTTATTTGAAAATCTGAGCTAAGATTAGTTCACAACTAAAGAGAAAAACAATGAGAGTATATCATGGTTTACTTTATTGAGAAACCATGATATATTACGCTAACAACAAATGTCAATAACAGGAATATAACATGCACAGTAAAGGGAAATATCTGTATCCAGCCATAAAATATGGCCACTGCTGGACACTGGGAAAAAGCCAGGAGAAGGGCAAAGTCAGAAATAAAACACAATAACAATACAACAACACAGAAACAAAAAAGCTATTTTTGAACAGTGTGAAGGAAGCTTAAGGAGGGATGTGAAAGATCACCGGCTATAAGTACCCAGGAGGGGGCATGAGCTGAACAGAAGAAAAAAAGATTAGGAAGAGAAAGCCGTTTTTTTTTCCTCCACCGATTTGACACAGAGACCCCCAGACCACTGCTTCTCACCTCCCACTCCCACAGCTTGAAACCATCCAGGAAGAGAACACGCTATGTGGGTGGTGCGGTCCAACCAGTTCCCTGTTTTTCTTTTAAGTTTGAACAGACAAAATGAAACAAATCTGTAAGGAAGAATATAGCGGCATGCTCTTTGAGGAGGCTCAGACGCCACATCTCCTGCATAACTCAGCCTCAGAACACAATGGATGGTTTCTGATTTATTTTTTTTTTCTCTGTGTGTGCATTTTAAGCAGTTTGCTGGGGGATGAGACCAGCGAGGCAGAAACAAAGCTTTGGCTCTGCTGAGGCAGGTGCAGAAAACAGACAAAAACCAAAGTCCATTTCGGTCATTGTCCTCTGTGATAAAATGATGTGCCGCTCCATTTTTCTTTTATGCCCCCAGAAATGTGTCACTACATGAACTCAGGTGTTTTTGACAAGGATATTTTTCCCTCAAGGTTTGTTGTGTAATAATCCCAAGCCTTTCAGCCCAATGCAATACCTTGACATGACTTTGACATAATAATTACCAGGGCAGTGCTCCACGTCTGGGATAACATATGTTAATGGAACAAGAAACACCTAACTAAAACAGACATCTTCTCTTTTTTGCAACAGGCATTTCATCCCAGCCGACCTAAACTAACTCCTAAACATCATGGATTTGCTTAGATGAAAAAATCACGTGGGATTATGCAAAATTTGTCAAAAGCTCAGTGATTTCTTTCCTGCTTTGATTGCTTTAATCAGTAGATTTGTTCTTTGCTGTGATGAAACACTAAAAATGTGTTTCTGAATGTCTTATTCAATCAAGCATACTTTACTACCAGAACAAAGAATCTTTCAATTTTCAAATTTGTCATTTCCGTTACTTTTCAAACAAAATTTTTATAAAACTTTTTAACAATTTTGTCCCTGTTAGAAATTGTTCTCAAGAAATTTGTTTACAAAATACACAAATTTAGGTTTCCTTAAAGTAGGAAGTGACCTCAATAGTTAAGGATATACAGGTGACACAATTACACCAATAATGTTAACAAGAAGGAACTAAAGGTAAACTTTCAAAAAATTATAGAGGCATAGAGTTTAAAATCATAAGTCTTGAAGCTAACATAATAAGTACATAAATAGGGATAAACTATAATC
Source organism: Poeciliopsis turneri (assembly GCA_922788865.1). Classification (NCBI taxonomy): domain Eukaryota; kingdom Metazoa; phylum Chordata; class Actinopteri; order Cyprinodontiformes; family Poeciliidae; genus Poeciliopsis; species Poeciliopsis turneri. The sequence goes on along the minus strand of CAKLNU010001119.1, from coordinate 2,585,630 downwards.
TACAATTAATTATAAACAGCTAATATAAAAATGTGTCAACCTGAGATATAAAACAACATTTATAAGGATGTCAAAATAAACTTACATTACAGTAAATCTAAAACAAACTCAAAGTGTAATCAAGCTGCTTTTATAATTATCTTCAGAGGGGTTAAAGTGGAAATAACTGATGCTCACCGCTAAAGAGAATGTGTTAATAGTCTTTTTAAGCAGAGACAATATTTCCTACAGATCACTCTGGTGCTGTTCCATGATGTTAGAGATGCAGTTTTATTTTCTACCTCTTACTTTTGCTTCAAAAACTAACTTTATGTTGCAAGAGTGCTCTTTACATGAGTGTTATTGACATTGTGTACTTTTAGAATTAGATTGTAATTTTTGAGTAATTAATGTGATTTTTCAGGTCGACGATACTTCAAGTCTTAAATATTAAATGTCAGGTGTTCCTGACACAGGTTGTCAAAATTATGCAAACTGACTGGAACCTGCTCAGGAACGTACTTTCACCAGAATGTTTTCTCATACATTTCTTTAAGGGCTTTCCGGTGCATTAAATACCCCTTGAAATTAGACTGCCACACAAAAATGAATGTAATTTATTGGGATTCAACGTGACAGGCTATTGGTAAGGAACTCGTAATTATGAAGTTGAAGCTGTGGCTCTTTGCAGCTCCTTCAACGTACCAATCTTTGCTGCTATCTACCCTGTCAGTTTAGGTGGATAGCCATGTCTTAGCAGGCTTGCAGTCGTGAAGTACTCTTTCTATATTTGGATGATGGATTGAACGGGGCTCAGTGAGATGCTCACTGTTTAAGGTATTGTTTAAAATTCATAGTGCCTACTGTTCTCTAGCATTCTCTAAAACTTTTGATCTCTTTACAGTACTGCTGTAATTATTCTGAGATGAAATTACTATTATTATTATTACTATTATTACAATAATTGCACAAATACCAAATAAATAGATGACTTGTCAGGGCAAACTGGTTGCAATACATTTATTTAATTATGTTAGAGTAGAGGGGACTGAAAATAAAACTTTCCAGAGTTGTATTTGTAAAAGAAAAAATATGTAGTACAACTATACATTACTTTGTATATCATATAAAATTCCAATAAATTGTATTTATGTTTGTGGTTTTAACATGACAACATGTGAAAAAGTCTAACAGTTTAAACATTGAAATAGTTGGTATAAATATTTGTGTGCAGGCAACCTATTGCTTTTTCAAGGAAAAATTCTGATCAAATTTATATTTTCCCAGAAAATGTACTTTGCGGCAAACAGAAAATTGTGAGCAGCTGGTAATGAATGTTAGCAATGGATGGTGCATCACCAAATAGTTCTCATTCCAAAGTACAAGCAGCATGGAAATTAATGGTAATATGTGTGTACACTTGGACACATTGTGCATCAAATTTAAATCAATGCTTGGAGTGTTAAAGATGTTTTCGGAAAACATAGCAGACCAATTGGACGCCTGCACCAAAACGAACAACAAACTAAGCTGGAAGGAACAGCTGGAAGCTAAAGAGGTGCTAACTATGAATCTCAGGCTTCTTGTTAAAAAATATGTTATATGTTAGAGGAATCTGCCCGGCCAGATAAAACTGCGTAAAATAATAGTGATCAGTGTGGCCTTACTTTGGACAAGTCGCTCTCAGGAGTGAGCATAAAACATTGATAGTTCATGGAGGTAGGCAAAGGTAAGAACCCCAGAGTCGAGCTTGCTCTTCCAAAATTTGTAGAGATATGTCTTTAGAATACTCAAACTTGTATGTGCTTCAGGGCAATGTTCTCTTATGTGAAGGAAAATTTAAAAATACTCTGGAGTTACACTTTCAAAGATGTTGCATCCTTAAACTTATGAAGTGCCAGGGAAACATGTAATCAGTAGAATGGCTGCTTGCTTTCTGGGAAATTTCAAAGCAAAGCAGTTCATGGGAACACATTTTTGTTGCGTGAATTCCATTAAAATAAATTTCAATATTTATCAAGCTAAAAAGTTGTTATTGATGCATTTATTTAGTCTGGTAGGAACATATTGATTTCAACAAAATCATTATTAAAAAAACAGATTTGCTACTTCTCCTGTAATACTGTTCAACCTCCTGTTCCCAGTAGGGCTGCAGTTTCAGAAGGTTGCAGCATACAGAAGGAGAGAGATCTTTCACTATTCCTGTTTGCACAGTCTCCATAGACTGTGCAAAGTATTGGGAGTTTTATTCTGCTTTCTTCAACTCACCACAAAGGTTTTCTACACCAGCTAGATCTAGAAACTGAGATGGTCATGGAGGAAAGTTGATTTTATTTCTCAAGTACAATTACTGTGTTGAGCCGACCACATTTAATGAGTATCACCATTTCTTTTTTAAAAAAAAAGAAATTTTCACTTTACTTATTATTTACTAGATATTTATTCCAATTAAATTCAATTTCAACTCAAAAATATTTTATTAATCCCAGAGGAAAGTTAAATATAGTAACTGATATTACACAGTTTTCTTCAAATAGTTGTAGATGCTGACGGTTGAGGAGTGTTGAGAATAAACGATTCTGTGTTTTCCTTTTGCCTCTTTTAGCTAGTTGCTAAGCTAAACCTAAAGGAAACCACATGTTAAGAAATGCAAATGGGACCCGGGTAATGCCCTCTTTGGGGCGTAGCTCAGAGACAAAGAGAATGGGAAACCCTTGTGGGATGCCATTTTGACTGTTAGCTCTTAAAGGTAGCATGTCAGAATGGACCAGTTGTATTTTGGTATTAATAAATGGAATTCATGAATTCATCTCACTGAGTCTCCCTCTACCTCATACATCACAAACTTAGCATGGAGAATGGATGATTCTCCACAGAAGAGGAAGGATCCCCTTTAGCAGTCAGTATAACGGCAAGTTAGAAAAGGTCTCTGACAGAACTCACTGTTGTATAATAAATCGTTCTTAACATTGAATATTCAGGTTCTGGTACACCTTTACCAGTTTATGTAACCTACAAATGTTACATTGGTAGAATGGTGAAGAAAGAGACATTTTAAGTGACGTGGAATAGTTTATCATTCCTTGTCAGCCAGAGAAAAAGCTGTGCATGACTGACAATCGTCTCTCTGTCTTACAATAAATTGTCCAGAAACAAGAAAATCTCCAATGCACTTCAGTTGTGTGAATGAGAATGTCTTGTTAATGTAAGATGTCGGTCTGGTTTAAGACGATGGGAAGGAAGCAGTAGCTCAAACACCAACTTATCAGAACCGATATGTACAGAACTCCAAACCTGCAGCATTTTAACCTTGAAGTGGATGATGAAAACAGGAAACTGAGATTAAATGGACTATAACACATTGGAAAAATGTTGTCTACTCTGATTTCAGCTGTTACATTCAGAAGGGAGAGTCAGAATTATATAGGGTAAAAACAGTTTAAAAACATTGACATTTTGCGTCACGACTTCGGGCTGGTAGTATAGGTGATCTAATGGTGTGCAAGACATTTTCTTTGCACATTTTCAACCACGTCCATGTCTTTATGACCCATCATCTGATAGCTATTTTTACCTGGAAAATGCACCTGGTCACACAGTTTCTGAATTCTGAAAGCAAAAGAGGGTCAAGCAATGTTACCTACCAATGTGGGTTCTGATTATTGCTCAAATGATTGAAAACAATAACGTCCTTCTAAGGGTCGATGGGTCTACATCTCAGCTGGAATAATGTGGCCAACTTTAAGCCCATGTGCATGTCAGTTTCCATCTCTAAAATAACTGATTAACATTTTGATAAGAGCCAAAACTGTGTTTTCCATCAGGATTAGTCACATCCTTGCAGGAACAGCGGACATATGCTTGATATTAGCCATATAATATCTTGTGTTGGTTTATTCTTTGGATACAGTGACTGACCTTGTTAAGGATTGGACAAACATTCTATGATTCACAGTTCAGGACCTGAAATTTGATATTAATCCATGAAAGATTACGGCTGCTCTGAATGCATAGGTTTGTCCACTTGTTGGTATTTCTGCGACAGTCCGCATATTGATAGATTTTACTGTTACTCTCTCGGGCTCCCGCGTTTACTGTTTGTCTCACCCTTCAAAAGAATCCACAATGCGCTGTTTATTGAATGTTTTCACAAGTGGCATACAAAAAGACAAAAAGCCAGATAGGAGAGAACAAGCGAAATGGGTTGCGGCGTGCAGGTCTGCCATTGTTTGCCACAAGCTATTTATTTTATCCCCTGACATAGATATCATCCTGCAGGAAACTTTGCCGAGGAAATTGTCTCAGAAAGTGAAGCATTCTCCACCCGCGGGGCATATGAGAGGGTGGTCGAAATTATGCTATTTTGCTGCACAACTGGTGAGCAGCAGTAACAGCTCCCTGTGGGAGTCAGTGTAAAGGGAGGAAAAACGGGGCTTATCAGGAATAGGAGCCCCCCGAACCAACTCTTAGTCACATGCATCCACTTTAATGGCAGACGGTTGGACAGAGAGAAAGAGAGGGCAGCTCAGGATGTACTGTAATGAGAATAACAGAATTATCTAAAGACTTTACAAAGGGATTCTTGGGGCATCCGTGACTGCTGTGCTTGAGCTGTGACTGTGGCCTGTTGTAAGATAATGGTGTTAATTCTGATAAAAATAAAGGTTGAGAATTAAAGGAGGGAATTTTTTTTAGAAAGCTGTTAATGTAATCTCATGTTGGATTAATTCTTGAGAGTAGCAGAAGTGCTACTAGGGCCAGCAGGAAGTTTATGCTTGCATTGCTGCCCTACTCCTCTTAATCAGCAGTTCAAAATGTAATTAAAGACATTGCCTGACTGAGTTGGGAAAAATCAGCAAGACAACATTCTCCACCTGACTAGACTTTAGTTAAGCCACTCATACAAACAGTTAACAGTATTTAAAAGCCATTTTGTGCCACCAAATTTGGTATGTGAAGGGTCAGTGTATTTTTAGGTTTGTTTTCTGTCGGTTTTTACTATATTTTGTTAGTAATTATTTCCTGTATTCCACAATTTAAGAAGTCCTGTTCCTCAGTGTCTGAGCTCCATGCACTCCCCAGCGCTCTCTCATCTGCTCATTAACTCACCAGTCTAAAATAGTTTTTGGTTTTCTCAGTCAGGGTCTAAATATTTGTTGTTCCTTCCAGCTTGTTTTTTTTTTCTCTCCCTGAGTGTATTTACTATTAAAATCAGTTCTCCATGTGCGTCTCTCGCCCTTGTCTTTGTATTTAGGTCCTGAACAACAGTGACTCATTATGTTATTTTCAATCTGATCATAAGTAATTAAGATGGGTTTTTTTGCCTTTAACATGCAGAAATTTACACATTTCCATAGTAATAGTGTTGCATTTAAACTGATCATTTACTTTTCTGTGTGTAACACACTTTGTATCTAATTTGGAAGGATGTTTAGGGTCATTGTTCATTTGGAAGTCCCACTTGCAAGTTAGCCTTAATTTCATGGTTGATGTCTGAATGTTGCTTTAATACTTTGATATAACGTTCTCTCCTCACAATGCCATCTGCTTGGTCAAGTGCACCAGTCCCTCCCCCAAAAAACAGCCCTCCATTCTTCACAGTAAAGATAGTGTGTGCAGACCTGCAAGATTTCTCATTTCAAATACATTCTAATCATATCACAGGACATCTCTTCAGACTCAGGTTTTTGAACATGTAAATATCTGGTTTCAACTGTTATGTTTTGTCTTTTACCATTTCTTTCTTTATCCCTGCAGGGCTGCAGCTCTCACAAATCATCTCTTAAGGGCATCAGCGTGGCACCAGGCTCTTCCGCAGTCACCCCACCTATTCTGAGCAAAGCACTGTCGAAAGGGAAATGCTTCAGGTGAAAATATGACATACTCTTATTGCCTGCCCCATTTCATATCTTTCTCAGTCCGTATCGAAATATAAGAGGCAGCCAAGTGAGAACTTTAATCAACCCGGCAATATGATATAATAAATGGGCTTCCAAATAATAAGCAGATCATTTGTTAAAGGAGAAACATCTTCGAAGGATTTATGAAGATTATAAATGGGAGCAACTCTGGTGGTTTATTTCTCAGATGCATCGCCAACTAGATGAGTAGTTTTTTTTTTTCTTTATAGCAAGGTTCATTGGTTCAGATAGTTTGATCATATAAATAGTGGAGTATGCAAACATACTTATGATGCTACTTTATAGACTTTTATTTTAAAATATTCTTGGAAGATTCTTTAGTCGCCACCTGCACAATATGCTTATTGCAATTTTATGTGAACAGCACAAAGTACAGCAGACGTGAAATGAAAATGTTCTCAGCATTTGTATTTAAATTAATGAAGTCAACGTTTCACAGAACCACCTCTCTCCATGATTAGGGATTTAAGTTTGTCAGGTTATGTCTCTACCAATTTACTAACTAACAAAATGACTAAAGGTCATTCGGGTTGAATAAAGACAATATGTGAAAATCAAGTTTCAGGTCTTCAATTTAATTTTTTTGATTCTCTAAATCTTCAGAATGTCTGCAAGATTTAAAAAATGTTAAAAAAAAAATGTAAAAAAAGTCTTAACTTAATTCTAGGCAACTCAAGTCTGGTCATAACTTTTATGTTGCAGTTTTTCCTGATGCAGGGAAAACAAATCTGTGGAAAGGAATGCATCCCTTGATATTCAGCTTTTCCCACAACTTAAAACTCAACTCATAACAAATGCAGGCCAAACTTTTTGGGATATTTAAAATTGAAGACCATGTGTTATTTTCATTCCACTTCACATTAATGCACGACTGTCCATTGGCTTGTCGCATTAAATTCTAATAAAACACACTTTAGTTTGTGGCTGTCACTTGACAAAATGTTAAAAAAAAATGTTCAAGTGCTATCAATATTTTCATCCTCGGGGACAAGCAAACACATGAAGTTCTAAATAGTGAATGACCCGAAATTCCCCATTTCATCTCTTTATTGGAGGAAGATTAAACAAATTGACAACATTTTGCTACAAGCAATCTCTGCATCGGCTTTGCTTTGTGATCACAGCAGACAGAATCAGATGCTGCCGTTTAAAATCCTCAGGGGAGCCCAGGAATGCGGGTATGCAGCGTGCTGCAATAGCCCCATCTGTAATGTTCACAGACAAGTTACACTTCCTTTGATGATATGGGCAACACTTCGAGAGCTAAAATGAATTTAGAATCACAACTCTTACGCTGTTTATTTTTCCTTTAGCGGTTGCAAGTGTCTTTTTTTAATGACAGAAAAATCTATGGTAACTATCTCCCTGGAACAGATAACCCTTTCGGAGTCGTGTGGCATAATAACATGCGATTGTGGTCATGTTATGCCTTCCACTCGTTTATGTGAAGCATGATTACATTGGGGCTTTTCGGTGTTTTTAGCTGAGGATGCACCATGGAGAAGCCACAGTGATGAAAGGAAGCAGTGTCTGGGGGGAGAGGCTGTGCTACTCAAAGATTGTGTGTCCAGACAGTGAGAGTTTTTACAGGTCTGCGAGACAATGGTGACAAAGCTCACTGTGGAGCAGTTGTGCTGTGTTTTAATGGACCGGCGGCATGTCACAGAGGAAAGTTTTTCTTTTTTTCTCTCTTTCTGAAAGGTCGTTATGTGTTGCTGCAGGGACACTGCTAACACCTTCTGGCTTTTTCCCTTCAGTGTGGTACTATGGAGGTGTCTCATGAAGGGCAGCTGACAGTCAATCATCTGTTCGGACAGTTCTCTGAGCCTGTGGAGGCAGGGGAGAACTAGACTGTGATGGATGATGTTGAAATGCTTTCAGCTATTGACCTGAAAAACTGGACCACATTGTGAGCATAAAAACATGTCAATATAGCCCCCATCAATAATACGGCAAATGTTTACCTGTGTGTCAGAGGCTTATCACTGGGCACGGGCGTGTGCAGGTTGACTCACTTGTTTGAAAGCACGCTGCATCTGTTGAGCTGGGATTTGGCTTCTGCAATTTAGATATCTCTAAAAAACACCTGTGGCCTCCTCTCTGACCACGACGAATCAGCAATCACACAAGGGGCTCTCTGAACAAACACAAGCAAGGCGTTCGATTTGTGGTCGCAACACTGTACGCTCTAAATTATTATAAAGTATGTTGATTTAGCTTGGTATTAAAACATCTTTATAGTAAGCCATATCCATATGGTGTAAGCTTTAACAGATGGCATGCTGTAGAATTATATGAGCCAGGAGAATCCGACAGAGGTTTCAGTCGAACAAGGAATAGATGGCATCCTGTAGCATGCATCATAACAGTACATTTTATTGAACCATCATAGTACAGATGTCAAAGCCAAGGGCATGCAGTACGATGAAGAATACATAAGTCAAACTTTGTCAGTTAAGCAATTACCTGAACCACTCCTCCCCAACGAAATGTTGGGTTGTTGGCCCATCTGGTTGTTTATTTATTTTTTTTGTATTGTAAGATTGTATGTCACTGCAGACATTAATTAATCCCTTAAAGTGAGAAGACATTCAGCATGACCCTGGAACATCAAGCTCTGGCAGTCTAAATACATGGTGTGCCTTATCTTACTTTCGAGCTACGCAGGACCTCACACTTGCTTGTTTTGTGTCAGCATCAATTTACCAACAAATGAATATGTCAGGTGAAACTTCATACAGTGCCATTTTAAATCGAGTGAGAGACATAGCGCAAAAATAATGTTTCTAAAACAAAGCTTGAGAATTCAAACACTCAATAATAGCTTTTCGCCATAGTCACCTATATGCCTGGATGGTCCGATCATCTGTACCGGCCACACCTGCACTGAAACAGTGAAAACTCACCAAGTTGTGGGCAGATTTTTGGTCAATGTAGTGACAAGCCACTTGTAAGGTGTTTACAAGCTGTTGAAAATAAACCGAGTTCTGAGTGCCATTATACCATTTCACAGTTGGATCTGAAAATACTTCTAAATTTTAGACCAACACCCTAATTTTCAAGCCAATACAGTATTAAAAAATTTTATTTTTCAGTTGTACTATTTTACATCAACATTTTTGCACAGCTCACATTGTTTCCTTGTCCTCAAAATTTCATGCAGTGTCTTACAAGAAGGCAAGAAGTTTGCTGTGGTAGAACTGAAGAAACCCGAAGTTTTATCATGATTGAATTATTAGAAAACTGTGGAAAGTAGGCTAATCAATTTCTTAAATCAGCCATCGAGCTTGAGTTTTTCCACATACTGAGAAGAAAACCTAGTGAACATCAGGAGTGCTATTCTGTGTGGGTGTTTCCTGCTGGTTTTGTGGAGATTGGTGTTTTTCCCTGTTTATGTGTCTCACCGTTTCAAGCTCAGTTCAGGTCATTTGTCACACGCTGCTCCCCCTCAGTCTGTCGCTCCTCTCTGCTCTTCTTCAATAAGCAGAGTAAATGCATAAACAGTGAGAGGAACTAGTTAATTTACGGGCAGCCGTTCTCTCACAACAAAGCTTGTTCGGAGTAAGTGACCTTTTGATTAAATGCAGAGATAGGCAGCTCTCTGTCTGTTTCAGACTTCTATATTTTCAGGATTTTATCCACCAGGAATATTTCTAATAAAACACTTCTTTCCCCTTGCTTTCAGTTCATTCTAATTAGACAATAAGCTTGTCGATGGTTAACAATTCCCCACGATTCCACATTATTTACGTCGGTTTCCTGAAGCATTTGATAGAAACATGAGGTGCAGAGCTGACTGATATTTGCTCATTGTTGCAAAACCACAAGCATCACGAAAATATCCATATGGTAGCTGTTGAGTTGTAGCTGTACTGAGCAAAAAGAGACACATTTAACTTATAAAGAGCTCATATATAACTGCACTGTGAAAGTTATTTTACCACGTAATCTTTTCCACCTAATATTCCGTTACACCAAAAAATAAATAATGTATTTTATTAGGACTTTGTGATTCGATTTTGTTTTAATAAGAATTTATAAAGGTGTGCAGTTTTATCAAGTCTTACCTGTTGATACCCCTGTTTATCTATATATAAACCCAGTGCAATATATTGTCTGTAAAGTCACCTAAAAGTAAACTGTGCCCCCCTCTCTATAGATATATTTGATCTGTGAAGACTTCAGCCTTTTTTAACTTAAGTGAACAAACGGAAAACATGAAGACCAGTGAACATTTGCATTCCAGCTGAAAAAAAAACCTTGAACATCAAATAACAGTTCAGATCAAAGCTTATACATGTGTTAGAATGACCCAGTCAAAGTAAATCGTGTTATGGATTTGAGGTAAGATTTGAAACGTAGTTGTCATTCATAACTTCCTTTCAATCTGAGTTTGAAGATTGAAGATTGAAGATTGAATCCCTTCAATCTGTGAGGATTGGCCAACATTTCCAGTCCTTTGGTAAAAATGTATCCCAAAATCTTCTAAAAGACTGTCTGAGTATTGGATCAGTTGGATTAAATACAAAAATGTTTTTGTGCATTTGTGTATCATTTTTTGTCTATTTTTCAATTAACAGTATGAGCTCTGCTTGGTCATTTAAATCCCTTTCTACTGAAATAGATGTAAGATTTCAATGTAAAGCTGATTTTAATTTAAAGACACAAACTAACTCCAAAATGTTGTTTTAGGCTCGCCTAGTTTCCATGCTGGTTCTGATCCAGTTATTTAATTTCCATATCATTATAGTAGTAACAGTAATCTGTGGTTTAGCAGGAATCCCTAAGTTTTAAAATCTAATTTTAATATCAACTTAGGTTGAATGTGATCCTGTATACAAAGAAACAGTTTGTTCCTATAAGAATGTATTCACACTCACATATTACAAATACAATACAAATTGTAAAACTGTGTAAGATAACAGTTTGACAGGTTTTTTTTTTTACTGCTACGAAGACTAAGAGATGTGTTTTGAAGTAAGCCACCTACTGTGCTCTGAAAAAAATTTAAACAACTTGCCTAGAAAAAAAGAACGTGGTTTCCATCATTTGACAGCACCGGGAGATCTGTATCTCGTCAACATCCCAGAATATTGCAGCACAGTTCACTGAAAGAGAAGGTTTGCATTTATCCTTTATGTATTCCTGTTACGTAATTAGTGTGTGCTTTTGGCTGAGTGAATGAAAATGGGGGTTTGTTAATCAAACAGGATGGTTCCACTATTTAAGTTAGTATATTACCCTTACAGTGTGATAGAGACAATCCACAACAGCGTGAGAATTTAACCCAAATTAATTTTACTTGAATTATTGCCCGAAGACAAAACAAACTCCCACATTGACAATAGTAAAATGGTTGCTTAATGCACATTAGTACAAATAAATTTGATCAGAAATCATCTTTGGGAAGATGCTGTATGTGCTAGCAGTTTGTTGTAGTTTGTAGTTTCCAGTCCTGCTCAGGCACACAGTATGAGACCGACGGTCTATGTTAGACTTTTTTTTACAAAGCGGAAAAATATGGAATTCACTGCTAACACTATTAAAACAGTGGCATGAAAAGCTTTAAGGCAGCAGATTAAACGGGCCATGAAAAATATAAAGAGACAAATGTATGCAAACCAAATACAGAGGACAAAACAAATGAAACCCAGGGAAATTAAAAGAACAATGACCACATTTTTTATTACTTCATGCTTCTTGTGTGTGCATCTGATGGTTTAAATGCACCTGCTTCTGTGTTTACATGTTGTCTGCGTGCGTGTGTGGGTGTGTGTGCATGCTTGTATATTTGTATGCATTTTGCACAACACCTCGCAGAGACCAGCTTCTGTCAAGATTAGACCTGTTTCACTCTATCAAACTGCAGGAAAAAAAGATTAACCTGAACTTTCAGCACGACAGAGCTGCCACTGACAAGGATTTCTTTTTATTTCTGCGCATACATAATACGCCTGCCATATAAAGGCACACGTCTAAGCGGCATGTGGGCTTTGTGTATCTCATTAATTACAGCTTAATGCATCAGCAGCTAGCAGCAACTAATTCAAATGGAAGGTGTGTTTATCTTAATTACTTTTGATAATACAGTAACAAATATTTACAGCTTTATGTGGAAGGAGAAATAAATACAGTTACATGTTGAGAATTTGGCTCGTCATACAACAATAATTGATTTTGAACTTAAAGGTTTCAGTGAGAAAATTCTGTTTTCCTCTAGTTTTAACCATAAGTTATTTCTTTCAATTAAATGTGTAAATTTGTCATTTGGCATATATGTAGTTGTGATTATTTCATATTTATAGACACTTTAATGTACATACTTTTCATCTTATGTAACAGAAATGCAGCATACTTCACATAAACCAAGACAGATCAATAATAATACTGACATAGTTCATTTGTAAAGTGCTTTTAAAGACATTCAACAAAGATTAAAAGAAGAAATGTCAACAGCAAGCAATAAAGGGATTTTTAGACATTAATTGAAATCAAAACATAAATATGACATTACAAAAGTAGTTTAACTTGGGATTTTAAAAAGACATATTTTTTGCCTTCTGATTGCAGGAGTAGTTCCCTTTCACTCAGCCCAGCCCTGCAGCGACGAGAGGTCAACCACTTCAGGACCCCACCCATTTCCAGAGGGAAGCACAAAATATCGACAAGCCTAATAGACAGCACCAGAGCGACCGGGCATGTCTACAAACACCTGCAGGAGGATGAGTCAACAGACATGGAGCCCGTAAGAAGGTATTTCTCTCTTTTTTCTTAGTTTCATCATTCTTGTTTGATCCTGAAGGAGAAAATTCCCTCTGCCCATCTTTCGTCCGGGGCCACACAATCGGTTCAGTGGGACAGACCTCTGGACTAACTGAGGTTAAGTTGTTGTGACTGAGAGAGGACTTTCCTGTCTACAGTTGCAGACTGGGAGAAATTAGTCTGCAACTGTAATAGTCAGTTCAAATCTTGAGACTATCCTCAAAAAGCCAATCCAAAGAGATAAATGAATATGCCGTGCCCTCATTCAGCTCAGTCTGTCGTTATTAATTTGGAGAAAACACTTGATTCCAAATCCTCAGCCACATCATGGTGCTGAGGAAGATATGAGGAAAACTCTAATCCGTCTTACAGACGCCACTGGGCGGCTCTTATATGAGCAGAATTGTTTTATCTGACTTCTTAAAACAGCATAACAAAACTAATTACCATATCATGCACAGATTCAAATTCATTTCAAACTGTGCACAGTGGCTCTTGGTTTGTATCTCAGTGAAATTCTTTGTTTTCTATTTTTTTTCTTCTAAGTAGAAAAATTAGACAACTGTTGAACTGAACCAACACTGCATTTTATTACAGTCCTTTCAAAAAAGATTCATATCCCTTGAATTTTTACACATTTAGTCCCACTAATTAATAAGTAGGATAAGATAATTGTAGATGACACTGAAAATGTCTGTATGAAGTGCCATTAGACAAGATGTCTTATGTATGTTCATAAACTAAATGTTTATGAACATACATAAACATGTATGTTTATGTATGGTTACATTTTCCTGCGAGCCTGTATCTTTACCTTCTACCAGCTTTGCAAATCTAGACACTGAATATTTTTTGGCAATTCCTCTTTGCAAAATACTGAAGCTCAGTCAGACTGAAAGGAAAAATTCAAATTTCAAGTTTGCACCAGATTTTCAATTGTACTTAGATCTGGACTTTGATGGAACTATTTTGAAACATGAAAAATCTTTGATCCCAATCATTCCATCATAGCCATAGATATGCAGTATGATGATCCTCATCATACTGCATGAGGCTACAAGGGCTGAGCTGTGTTTAACTCAACTCTGAACAGCTTTTATGTCCGTCCTGAAGAAGATTACATCATCATGCTGCCACTACGATGCTTCACATTGAGGATCTTGGTTAGGATGATGTGAGGTGAAGGCCCTTGATTAATCACAGCATTTTCAATGTATATAAAATGCTGATGTAAACATGTTAAATTTTAGTCTTATTTGACCAGAGCACCTCCTTCTGAATTCACTCTAATTGACTTGTGGCAAATTGCTAATTGTTTTATACTCTCAAAAATTGCTTTCCTTTTACCACCCCTCCATAAAGGCTAGACTTGCAGAGTGTCCCACCAATAGTGGTCTTCTAAACAGATTCTCCCTGCAGAGTGGTTGATTTCTACAGCTCCTGCAGACGTATGGGTCTCTTGGCTCATTCTTTGATTAATGCTCTCCTTATTTGGTCTGTCATTTTATGTGGAAAGCCATGTCTTGGTAGTTTTGGAGCTACTCTTTTGATGTTTTGTGTTTAAGCTGGATTAGATGGTTTTCTGATTGCAGGAGTAGAAATGGAATATTATTTTATAACTTCTATTGGCTCTATTGGCTAAGTTTGTGCACGCAACGAAAACATTGTCATCATATCTATCTATCTATCTATCTATCATATCTATCTATCTATCTATCTATCTATCTATCTATCTATCTATCTATCTGTCTGTCTGTCTGTCTGTCTGTCTGTCTGTCTGTCTGTCTGTCTGTCTGTCTGTCTATCTATCTAGCACCTATAATATCAAAACTATTGCTTATAGTGAGAAAAACGCAGGAAAAAGTGTGAGGGATGTGACCACTTTGTGAGACATCTTGGATTTTCCCTGTGCTTCTCAGAATTATGAGGCAGGGCGGCCAGTTGACCTGTTTTGATGCACATTATCAGAGATTGGATCAGTTTCAGGTTGGATTAAAAACAAAGCAAGCTTTTGGCAGAGTCGCCTCACATCAGTTAGCTATCTGGAGACTTAAACAAGTTTCAAGAGTAGAGTCTGATCATCTTCCTAACTGGCATGCATTCAAAGGAGTCAAATATCTGACACGTTTATCAAAGAGGCAATATTTACACAGTGTGCTCAAGGAGAGAAGGGATTATATTAATGCAAACAAAGCTGTTCAGAATGATTGTTGCACAGCAGCTCCCAAACCTGCAAAAATATTGATTATTTTCTTGTCATTGAGGTACACATTTTCCAAAGTATATTTTTGCACACTGTCAGGCACCATTATGGGCATCTGTTCTTTAACAGTCAGTCTGAGAACATTTAATTGTTTCAGCTTTTATTTACAGAGACAGCTAAGAGCATGTGTAGGTGTAAATAACAGTCCTTGTTAGCATATAGCTCAAAATACAAAACAACAAAACCCCAAAAAATACCTAATTTACTGTCGTTGAGTGATGCTGAAGCAATGACACTGTTAACAGATACGTCTGTCATTAAAACAGCGGTGTCTCCCCTGTGTATTCCCCACACTTAAAAGAGCACAGCGATGTTCCTATTAGTGAGCCATCCTGACTGAGCATTTCAGCAACTTGTAAGATACTGTGCGAAGCTGCCAAACTCTTTATGTGACCTATTTCCATAATTTACATTTTTAAACAAAGCTCCGTGGAGCCTGCCAGGCGTCTTGTGTTGGGAAGAGATCCTCCAGGAGTCATTTCCCCCTCTAAACAGACACTCAGAGATGTGCACACACTCTTCCCCTGAATAACAAACTAATAAAGAAACTAATGAGAAATATTCTGCTTGTTTTTTTGTTTTTTTTTTCTAAAATCACAAAGGAAAAATCTGTTAGCGGTAGGCAATTAACTCTTACACACATTTTCCAAACGGTTTGAAAAAAAAAAAGCTGAAGTAAGAAGACTTATCATGCACTTTGGGACATGACGGCATTTGTACAATTAAACAACTTGGATATCATTATGCACTGATAAATCTATTCCAGGTTAATTTTCTCAGATGCAACTGAACCAGATATTTAAGCACAGTGCACTCTATTAATAAAACACACGTTTATTTATTTTCTTAATATCCGCCGTTAAATCCATTAAAACATTTCTTGTTTTAAATGAGTTCAGGTCACCAACATTATTTCTGTTTGCTAAATGCTAAAGTAACGACAGAGATTTTGCTTACTTACTTTTTGCTTAATCAAACTCAGAATATGAACATACATTTGTTCATATTCTGTAGAATTACCTTTTAAATTGTTTGTCCTTGGTCAAAGATTTCACGTGTCCTACTATAAAGTGCTCACATATATATTTTTTTCCTCCTTACTGCACTGTTGTTACATATATTTTATGTAGGACTGGGAACACAGATTTGTAATGACCACTCCAAAACATGGATGGTTGTTATCTTTAGGCCATTTTTAACTCGTCCTATTCTTTTGGTTTTTGTTCATTTTTAACACCCATTTGTGCTCAAGCTTTAATTCCCTCACTGATGCATTAAAATGCTGCTTCAGCAATGGCTTCTTTATTGCTGAATTGGTGCAGTACTTTAATTTGGATAAAAAGACCAACATTTCTAGCAACAAATCTTTCTGATATTTTGACCTATTTCTTTTTTAAATCCCATGCTGTCTCAGAGGGAAGAAGTACGTTTGATATGTCTCCTTAAAATCCATGCAATATTGAATATTGTGCATTAACCTATCAGATGCTTGTCATCATTAACTGGGATTTTCCAAATTGTCTAAAGGCATAGAGATCTTAGTCTAAGTAAATATTATTTTCTCAAAGAAAATAATATTCTCCAAGAAAAAGCAAAGATAATAAGATCTTATTATCTTTGCAATAATAAATGTTTTTGCACCTTTGATCCAAACATTGGGTTTGCCTCCTTTTGACTTAAAAATGACCCATTTCTCAACGTATGAGCCACACATCAGCAAGCTCACCGGCCCCTCCCCCCTACCTCTCCACCTCAGCCCCCTCATCTCCCATGTTGCCATGGATACACCCTCTCATTTCTGGAAATGAGAAACAGGAGGCGGAAAGGAGAATGAGCGACGGGGGGAGGAAGCGAGGACAGGAAAACGACTGGGCAGAGATGATGAGAGGAGTAAAGATGGAGGCAACAAAAAAAAAGAAAAGAAAAAAACAGATAGGGGCAAAGATGGCAAACAAACACGAGAATATTCTTCTGTGTTTTCCATTATATGACAACAAATCCCCGCAGTCGGTTTTATTATCCAGTGTCAAAACATTTACTCATTGCAGTCCGGGATGGAATTGAAGTCAAATTCGCCGTGGGAGTTATTTTTAGATATGTTTTGAGCCGACGGATTTACCTCCAGCTTGCATTTGTCCTTCTTATATCAAGAAGGGAGTGAGAAAGTAATTCAATTATTTAAACTTGGTTATGCTACAAACAGTCTCAGAAGGCTGACAATAACACTGACTGTCCCCTTAGGCTGTGGCAATATTAACTTTCATGTGCAAATACACAGAAATTCACCCACTTGACTCTTGATAAGTTTCTTTACGCCAACCACTTTTCCAGCGTCTTACTGCTCTGGGAACCTTCAACAAAGTGCGTCACTATTTCAAAAAAAGATGCAGGTGATGGGGAAACATCAGACTCACGTGTAAGGCCATTTTTGCCCTAAATGTTAAATTGAAGACCTGTCAGAGGAAGCATAATGAGCTCTGGCTTTTAAAGTAAAACTAGAGCACAGTGATATGTGTACAACATGTTCATGTGCATATCTACAGCAGCCAGAGTAAGGAATCCAGCTGCTCTGCTGCTGGAGCCTTTAAACTTTGATAAGGCACACTAGGCAGTCATAAAAGAATGGATTTCTCAATTAAACATTTATTCAGTAACAAACAAGGCTGCTCCTGCTGAGGATTATGAATAATTAGTCAAAGATTATGCAAGAACAATAACTAAATAATAATAACTATGTTGGTGCAAGATTTTTTTTTCCTGTGGAAATGCATTAAAATGTAAAGCATATGGTTACTGCATTGTGTCTTTATTAAACAGTTTTTTTAATTACTTGTACCAACAGAATCCCTTGGATAAAAAAAGGATAAGATAGGGCAAAAGTTGTCATGCTCATCAACTTCTCCATAGTTTGTCATGTCAAAAACTTTAATTTTTCTGTGACAAAAGTCAAGGATTGTAACACAAAGTAGCACATAATTGCAAAGTAGAAAAGTGTGGTGGAGATTTGTACTAATATCTATAATACAAAGTTTATTTTTGCATCACCACCATTTGCTGAAGTACTGCAGACAGTGTAAGGGTACGTCTCCACCAGCTTTTCTCATCTAGAGAATGAAGCTTGTCTCTTGCAGCAAAAGAATGGGCATGATGCCATCACCATCATGTGTCACGAAAGGGATAATGTGCCAAAAAAGTTCAACTTTGCTCTCACTTGTTTGTGGGAAAATGCTAACAGGACTGATGATGGCTTTCTTTCAGAAATAGCTTTCTTCTTTTCAACCTTTTGTAAAGGTCAGATTTTTTTTTTATTTGTTTTTTTTTTTTATTAAAACTGTCTGTCCTGTTTCCAGATTGTCCACAGTTGCCATGCCCCCCTCTGACTGCTTCAGTAATTATTCTCAGTTTAGGTGACCTCTGTTTACTGAAGGTAACTAGAACTTTATTTAGGCATAGCAAAATAAAAGGGACTGTTTACAAATTCATGAGCCATTTTCAAATATATAATTCCCTTCCTCTTCAGAACTGTCCACTGTTTTCTGTTGTTTTATCATATACAATCCCAATGAAATGCATTATAATGCAAAAAGTTCAAGGGAAATTACTACTTTTGCAAGACACTGTTAATCCCTTCCACTCTTATTAACATGCTGTCCTGTTTGTTCCTTCTTTTGCCCAAAGGTGTGACTCAGCCAGCAGAAAGGTTGGCGCACTCCTCACCAGGACCGCTCTTGCTCACGCTACTGCCAGAAAAGGATGGACTGAGGTCCCATGCACCCGCCTGGACAAGGGAACCACTTTCCTGCCACACTCCCTGCGTGCTCGCTCTGTACCCATCATCCCGTCACTCCAAGCATGTGACCCCGAGGCCAAATCTGCTCGCACGAGTGACGGGAACCAAGCAGGGCTCCTAAAGTGGCAACCTGCGCTGTCAGGGGAGCTGGTGAAGCCCACCGGCAATTCTTCCCCTCCGCCTGGGAACGTCTGGTTAGAGACGGACATTTCAGCCTGCAGCATGAACCTCCCTATTGTAACACGTGCTCTGCTGGAATCTGAGAAGAACCTCGCAAAGGCTTCCTGCTCTGTTGAGTTCACAGAGGAAATCGTGCAAGGTTTAAAGCAGAAAAGCCTCTCCAGCCAGGAGGAAATGTACGGATCTCATAGTGAGAGCCGTCGCGGTGGCACAAACACTCTGGAGGCGGAGACTGAGACTGAGCTGGAGTCTGACGGAAAAGGTGTCCAATATTTAGCTGGAGCTGAGCACACGGGAAGTGGAACCAGCAGTGTGAAGGTGGAGGACCAAAGAGAAGTCCAGGGACAGTGCCAAGGTCAGACATCGCTCGCAAACAGAAGGGCAAACAGCTTCCTGGCCACCAAAGGACCCAGCTGCAGAGGAACTGGAAACACTTATGCCAAGCCCACTGCGAGCTGATTGGATTAACTTTGTAAAGCTTCAAAGACACCATTTCTAATAACTGGATACCTTTGCTGGTGGCTCGGGATGGCTAGACTGTGGGACCATCTGTGTGGCCACATGGACCAGTAACAGATTGGGATCAATTTTAACGGGAGATTAACAGAGTGAATTGTTGAGATAAAAAAAAAAAAACTAAGAAAAACTTGACACAAAAGACATGAAGCCACAAAGAGACAAACAAACACACATTGTGAATAAATGTGACTCTATAAGAAAAACTAAAGCGTGACTCGGGTGGAAGCTTGATTTAAACAGTGTTATGAAGAAAAGTCACTATTTAAAAAGCTTCTACTTAGAAACCAAAATAGTGTGTCATCTCTATGTTGTTTCTCTATTGTAAAGAAATGAAATTATATATGTCATATAATATATGTCATATAGGCGTATATATATTTGACATACAATTGTGACAAAATAAAGAATAAGATAACAGTGTTAATAAAGAGTTGTTTTTCATCTATTTCTTTACTTGATAATTTGATGATTTATTCTATTAGACAAATATACCATTGCAGAAAAATGTGTTGAATAGATTTTAAATATGATCACATATAAAGAAAAATACACCATTGGCACAACTGGTTTTAACATCAAACCAAAGGGTGTTTCCATGCATTTCACTTGTAGCTCCTTTCTCTTTGCATTTTAATCCTTTCTAATTTACATCTGCCTTACATAAAAACTAGGAGTTCTAAACGGCTTTGTAAGTAAGTTATGGTGTTCACATATGCAATAATATGCAATTGTTTTACATTTATTCCACTGTTACGCCACATTTAGAAGAGCCAGTTGAGATTGTGTAATTTGTGTTAAATTTCATTGTCACCTGTAATTTATCAGTCTTACATAGTTTATAGGTTTCACATCAGCATCCTCTAATGTATGGATTTTCCCTGAGCATTTCAGGTAATTTGTTGGTGTCAAATGCATATCAATTATAATCAGATTGGTTTTGCATGGGTGTTGCATGTAAATTATGGACTTTATTTTAAGCTTTTCTCATAAGCTTTAAGTGTAATTTACACATTCTACATGAGAATCACATAACTTAAGTGTTTTAACAAAAGTGTTACAGCAATTTATTTTTATCACATGGGGATCATCTGCAGTTCATAGGTTTCACATGGACTTTGAATGCATTTCAATGGTTCCACATGAGTGTAAACTTAAATCAGGTTTACCTGTGTGGCACGTTTCAGCAACAAATAGTTCAGAGCGCTTTCCATGATTAAAACATAATACAAACACCAATCATATTGGGAACAGCAAACAAGCAACAAACATTATATTTTGTTAAAATCATTTGATGGCAACCATCAAATATTTTAATGAAGATTACAATAAATCGGTGTTCAGGCAACTCTAAACATTTGGGCTTTTAGCTTTGATTTAAAGGGATTCTGGGCGAATCATTAGTGTTTTCTGGAAGTTTGTTTCAGATCAGAGGAGGATAAAAACTGAATGCTGCTTCTCCATGTTTAGTTCTGATTTTGGGAATGCAGAGCAGACTTGAAACAGAAGATCTGACTAGTCTGGAAGGTTGACTCGACAAGGGGATCAATAATGTTCTCCAATCTCCCAAAAGGTCTTTAAACACCATCACTCTCCACAGCAGATGGACAGTCTTTGACATCTTCCTTCTTTCTTAAAGAGATAGAAAAAAGACCAGCAAATATTTTAGAGAAGAGCTGAGAAATACACTGTCCTTAATTTATTCATCCATTGCAGTATGTTGTAAATCTTGTTTTCTGAAAAGTAGTCACATCTGAAATAGATTTAACAGGCAGATGTAACAAACATACTACATTTCCAAAGATTTCTGTTATGACTTTTTTCCCTTGCAATAGGATTCTCTCTTTACCCTCAAAATGTTGAATTTAAATATATTAAACCAAACAATAAGAGTATGTGTATGTGCTGTACTAAAAAAAATTAGCCATATATTTTGAAAGACTGTCCAAAAGAAAAGTGTTGATTAAGATCGCTTCAAAATATTACAAGCCTGGATTCTTGGAGAGCAAATTGCCTTAATATCAAAGGTTAACGCAGGAGTTTTGCTGCAATCTTCCTACTAATGTAGCTGGCAGAGAAGAAAGCATTTACTCAACGTTATCCTTTTATTTTTGCAGAAGCTGACAGTTTTCACAGCCATAACATAACCTGATATTATTCATATACTTGACATATAAACTGAGCAGGAAAACGATTAGAGGCTCAGTTACTGTACTATTGTGCTTGCTGTACGTTTTCACCAATTGAAGAATTAATTTTGTTCATTTTCGCAATACAGAAAGCTTTCAGAATATCCCTAACCTGCAAAGGGAAAAGAAGTCCTTGTTCCCTGTGCCGAAACCCGACAAAAGCCAGAAAGTTTGTGGATGGAAATGAAGCATAGCTGCAAACAAGCTGGATACAATTCTTTATTCATGCCTCATTGATGCCATATTCAATGTATCTCACATCCCTCACTTTCAGGTTTGTGGTGACTGCTGGCAAGGTGGGTCTTAGAGGATTTACAAATGCGTATTACTGTGATTTCTTCATAACTTCTGCGCTGAAGAAAACTGTCTTGAGTCTGTAAGAAGGTTTTTTGTGGAGATTAAAATGAACTTCATTGATCCCTGAGGGGAAATGCAGCCAAGACAGCTGCAAAGCACAGATAACATTTCCATAAATGTAAAATATTTTTGTACGTTGAGCACAACAATATTGAATGCAGGTTAGAATTCCTAATTTTTCAGGATTTTATTTTCATGTTTACCAATTTGAATATTGTATTTACACGTGCTCACAAAAAGTAGGTTTGCTAAATCCACTGAGTGAGACATTAATTTGACAGTATCACTACTGCTAGTTTTAAAATCGTAAGTTATTAAAACAGTAATAAGACTTTCAGAGGTTTATTTTTTTTTTTTTTGCTTGTGTTTTACACTCATGTGTTGCAGATCAGGCAGCTCAGACAACATTTTACAAAAAAGGCAAATAAACAAAAAAGAAATTGGTGGTGATTTCATTCATTATAAACTATCCTTGCCAGACAGGTTCAAAGTCAAACTCAAATGTCTTCTTAAGCTAAAAAGTAACTTTGATTTACCACATTGTGTGGAAACTTACTTTCCACTTAATTAGCTTAATGTAATACATACAATCAAGAAAAAGATACATAGCACCTGTCTGGCAGCATGAAGTAGGCTTACAGATGTGACAAGGTAACACACGCCCTGTGACAAAATCTGCTTTAAGGAACATTGGATAAATAATACAGTATATTTTTGTAACAGTTTTAGAAAAGTTTTTGAAAATATATATTTTTATCTTTTTGATCTTGACTGTAATAATTCTTAATATTAATACATTACATTCATTCATAAAGTCAATTTTATTGCCAACAATAGAAACTTATAAGGGCATGATAATTATAGTAAGGAAATAAAGCAAATGTATTCCAGACTGTTTGCTAAAATCATTTAAAAAAAAAAAATTCACATGGGCATTTCAGATATCAATAGTTTTTTCAGTTCTTTCTGGTTTTTGACATTGAAATCACCTTATAATCTGACAAAAAAATGTCTTTAAGCATGTTCTTCTTATTAAATAAGTGCAACACTAAACTGATGCTGAATAATTTGTATTAGCAATAACACATTTTTGAATATCACACCCAAAAAATCAACAGGAACATCTACCAACATCAGAATTTTCACAAATTAAGATCCAAAATGGCTAGATCTTCAGCAGATAAATAAAAAAAGCTTTAAATATCAGATTTAAAGCTTCTGTATTGTGTTTCAGTGCATCAAATGTGCAAATATCCATTGTTATGAACTTTTTGCACTTGAGTCTCCATAAGCACAGCATTTAGCTTAGCAATGAGGAAGTCTAACAAGTTGAGAATACAGTTAAGCTGCAAAGTTATTTCCTTGACTGCTGTTTTGACTCAGACTGTCTCAAAACTGAAATCCATGACTCCAAATCCCCTTCAGTCTTTATTCAAATGTACTAGTTGCATCCTTGTTTGTACTGAAATATTTACAGTAAAAAAAGTTCAGTTTGGTTTTAATAAAGGAAAATGTACATTCTATTCAATAAGTAAACTGTCAACACATCTAAGTGTAGGATAGTAGTTAATTTAATAAAACTAAAAATGGTGATATTGTAATTGAATCCTGACAGGGAAGTTCCTTCACACTGAGGCACTAATGAGAGGCCATGTGGTGTTGACAGGAAAGGATCAGTCTTTGAGCACAGCTCACGCTGAATACTGGAAACGGCATTCAAAGCATCATTTGAGATAATCTCAATCTCACTATTTGCTGACAGAGTTCTCAAAAAATAAAAAATAAGAAAAATGGAGACTGACAA
The DNA here is from genome assembly GCA_922788865.1 of Poeciliopsis turneri. Lineage (NCBI taxonomy): Eukaryota > Metazoa > Chordata > Actinopteri > Cyprinodontiformes > Poeciliidae > Poeciliopsis > Poeciliopsis turneri. Next base: position 2,561,869 of record CAKLNU010001119.1, on the reverse strand, counting down.
CGACTGAGGGGAAAGCCCAGCTGAGGGAATCTTTTGTCAATATCAGAGAGACATTTAAGCATGTGCTTAACAAAAACATTAAGTATCTCCTCCTGGTTCCATTTGTGGACAACGTCGGAGGATGCAGACATGTTGAAAGGGCTGCTTTGCACACAGCTGAAGATAACAATGAGGATTAGGAAAAGGAGAGCGCTCTCATTACCTGAAATGAGCCAGGTTTGTCCAAGGTGGGCTCCCTAACTGCTCAATTAATCCTCAGTAGTGTTGACTCTTTTATGTTTTGGAGAAATGTCACACACACACTGCTCCTTTCCAGTCTGTGTAAGAGGAATACTAATGAGGCAGAGTGGCAGGGAGACAGTGAAGTTTCCCTCCAGATGGCATGGTGATATGAGGAGAGCAGGTCTGCATGTGGGCCCGCAGTACCAGAGTGGATAACTGCTAACAGCTCCCTCACATCATGTAATATTTAACAATGTTATAGGCCATTCCTTCTGTCTGCAGATGAAACATGTTTCATTTTCTTTGTAAGTAGCAGCAGCTGATGTTCTGGGTAAGACAAATTCTCAGTAAGGGTGCAGAAACTTGCCTGTCTACTAAAGCATCATCACAAAACCTGAGACCTTGTTTTCACAAAGCCTTGAAAAGGTATTCATTCCCCTTGCTGTGTCATTTTGTCATGATGCAACTGAAAATATCAGTGTTTTGGTTCGGTTTTATGTGATAGACTAACACAAAGTAATGCATAATTGTAAAGCGGAAGGAAAGATAGGCCAGGTTTTGAAAAATATTTATCTCTTAAGAAAGTTCAGAGCAAGCAGTTACCCCTGGAAGCAGGGGTAACTGCAAGCACATGAAACATTTTTGGTGGAACATTAACAGTACAATGTACCTCCCCCATTTGAAGCATGGTGATTGCAGCAACATGAGGAAAGGATGTTTTTCTTGAACAGGGACAGGGAAGTTGGTTGTAGTTGATGGGGAAAATATGGCTGGAAAAGATTAGAGATTGGGTTGAGCTTTCAAAAGGACAATGACTCAATTCAATGACACAGTTTTACATTGAAATGGTTTAAAGTCACAGATTAGAAAGACCCAGTAAGCCTTCAGAACAAAATAGAGTCAAGAATTTGTGGTATTGAAAATTAATGTTTATAGATGCTCCAACCAATCAGAATGATGTTTAATTGTCTTACATAGAAGAATGAACTAGTAACTTTAACGCAACATGGTTCCACAAACTGTTCACAAGCTGAACAGTTATTCATTTATTTATCTTTTTTTTTTTTTTTATGTTTGAGTCATCTTCCTCTCATCTAAGAAAAATACTCTACTTTTATGCTTCTCAGTTAAGTATGCACACTCAAAAAAAAAAATGCATACATATATGTGAATATATACTGGAGTGGTGTCTCTCTCCATTGGGAAGAAGCAATTGGACTTTAAAATGTTATTGTACATGAGCATTATGAACAATGTTGGGCGAAATATGAAGCATCTGCAGGATGAAAGATGATTGATTCATCACATCTGACTAAGTCAGTTTTAATCAATAAAATGTGATTTTCTAAAATGTCTTTATAGCCGTTGTGTTAATCCACACTTGAGCGCTGCAGACCAACAACCTGCCTGATGGTAATTTTGTTGGTACAAGGTGTTCACACTAGCTGATAATCAGTTAATCAGGGGCACTTGATTTGCAGCACCTGGCTGCCATTTAGCCTTTTCATTACTAAATGCTAGGGGGCAATTAGTTGTTTACTCTCAGGTGCTGCATTTTGGCTTACTTATGAGTAACAGCACATTTGTTATTATAATCCACTGAGTATCAACCTCCATGTGAGGAAATACTATCTCTACAAACAAAATGAAGGTGGCTTGTTACCAGAAATGTTTTACTGGATTTTGAAACTGCTACTTTTCTAGCTCTCTGTTGCAGGTAGCTGTGCAACGGTGCCAGTGCTAGTTTGTTTGTAAACAGGAATATGAAACGGAAATTCTGTTGTATTATTTATTTCTTTTTTTAATATAGCGACTCCTACTGTTCAAGATGAGATTAGCTCTTAAGTGATTTGTAAGTCACTGTTTTAATTTATTCCTTATAGAGATTACTATTTTCTTCAACATATTTGCAAAGCTTCATTTCATAGATTATTCTATCCATGCTTGATTGGAATAGGAATAATATACAGTGTTTAGCACACAGCGACTTTATCAGCAGAGGAGAATTATTGTGATCCAACAAAATTTAACAATAGTCCATCTGCTTCTCTTTGCCATGACGCTGCACAGACATTATGAGCTAGAATCAACACACAAATATTTACAGCAGCACAACAAAGCCCTTGAATTGTTCACAGTGCTTGCAAGAACGACTTCTCTGGTATAAAACAGCAAATCAGATAGATAGATAGATAAATAAATATATCTGATAAATTCCTATTCTTATTCCCAAATAAATGTCAAGAAAGCACTCTTTGTTCCTGCTCTCACATACACGATGAAGGAAAACAAAATGCATGCAGCACGCAGTAGGAAATGCATGATCTTAAGCATCATACCTCCTTTGTTGATACACAGGGAGGCTCAAGTGTCAGTAAAACCAGCAGGCTTGTTTTTATGAGGCCTTGAAAATGACAGTTTGCGCATTTTGAAGCACGCTTTTGTCATTAAACACACTATTAGGAACCACATCACATAATTTTCTAACAAAGTTTGATGATGTGCCTGCTTAATGGCCGGACCCAGACATATTGATGAGGGAGAACTAATTGAAACATCCGATTTGGTCGGTCAGTGCTACATCCTCAAGGAAGACAGTTTTAGATTTCCTGTTTGCAAAGTAGTTCATTATGGGTAGAGTGTTTGAGTCTTTTTGAATTATGACAATCGTATCTATGTGTTTTATTAACCATGTATGTTTGTTTTTTTTAAATAAAAATAAAATTACAAAACAACTTGATTTATTCTAAATAAAATTTGAAAAAGAAAAACATCTCACAAAAAATGTCCAAAGCTTCTTGAAAGGTACCCTGATATTAGCCTATAAATATGGGGACTGCATCATGTACTTCTACCATATTCTTTTATTTAGTAATATTTACGCCACCTATTCTAGAACAGTCATAAAAACATACAGAGAAACATATTCAAAGAGGCTGCAATAGAAAAAAATGCACTGCAGCAAACGTAACCAAAACAGAAATAAACATTTTCTTGCATAGTTACATAGATAACATCAGTGTGCCAGGTTTAAAGAGAAAAAAAAGTATCATCTGTTAAGTGGCATTCTTGGTCAAATTTTCTAGTTACATTCAGCACAGAGCAAGTGAGCCAAAAATTGACATATTTCTTGAAGACATGTAAAGATTCCACCGAGGAGGACAGAAATATTGGCACACCTCATACATAGAAAAAAAGATTTTATGTGTTAAAATTAATTCATATTACAATAATCACAATAATTACACACTGATTTATTTTTGGGGGGAAAAGTAAAGCTTTTAATTTGAGTGATTTTTTTTCAGTGGGCAGACAGAGATCACATGGGAAGAAAGAACAGTTAACAGAATCACTGACCCCCTGCTGTTGCTACTTTTTAGAAACCCCTAATCGCACAGAGGCCACCACATTTGTAACCTTAATAAGGTTGAAGCGTATGTTTCTCTTTACACAATATCTCTCCATTAACCATTCATCAAGCTCTCTTCTCCACAGGTTTTCTTTGGGATTTAGGACTAGGCAGTGGGGTTTTTTGTACCAAAGCCAGTCCTATGTTGATTTTCCAGTGTGTTTGGGGTCATTATCCTCTTCAGAGGCCCAGTGGTAGCCCATTTGCAATTCTACTAATTCTACTAAGGTGTAAAATGATTTTTGTGTTCATTTCATAGCAAAAAGGTGTTGCTCTATTGTGATAAAGATGTGTTTGTCTTAGGTTATTTGGTGTAAGTTAGGACTGTCTTGACTTGTTTTCATCTTCAGTCTTACACACATTTTCTTTCAGAGCAGCCTAATATTGTATTGATTTCCTCATCTGTGGAATATTCCCTACATTAAAGGCCGTGAAACAAAATCATAACTCTGTGCCAAATATCAGTAAAATGCTCTTTTCACCAAACTCCCCACTTTTTTGTTCAAACAAGCGCCTTTTATTTAATTAATTTATTTGTTTATTTAAGTATTTTTTTTTTATTTTTTTTTTTTTTTTTTATCCTGCACATTTCTTTAAAATACTAAAAGAATAAAAATGTAGGATCCTTCTGACATTTTTATGGGAAGTTGCCCCAAAAACTTTTTTATGAGTTACTTTTGTCATGGAGCTCTGGTGTAGATTATTTTTCAGAGGTTATCCTCCTGTAGGCATTTTGTAGATTTATTTTGTCTTACTGGAAAATCTATAAGCCAGGGTTCTGCAACTCCAGCCTTTGGATGTCACTGACCTTCAACATTTGTTTCAAAGCACCTGAATCAAAAGGCTGAATTACCTTGCTGGACAGAGGTCTGTCCATCAAGCATTCATTTGACTCTGGTGTGTTAGAGTTGGGATGTGTCTGAAAGGTGTGTAACAGAGAGTCTTGAGTACTGCAGTTGCAGACCTATGCCATAAGTACTCATCTGTAGAGGTTTTTGTAGTTTTCTGTTTTAACCTCGCTATGATGACTGTCATTCAGGCTACAAGCTAAGGTAAACCTTAACCTGAGAAGGTTTTGCTACTTCATCCTTTTTTTCTTGCTTTGTGGTTAACTATTTTAATTTTCAAAATGTCAGGCAGCTGCTTAGAAGAGCCAGTGATTGCTGATTGTCTGGATGAGGTCTGAGGATTCAGGATTAACAAAGGTTTGAAATTTGCATCACATGGCCTTTCCTGACTAATTAACACCTGACACCTTGGTAAATGTTATCTCAGATAGCTTCTACGCAATTGTGGATATGTATTTTTAAGTGGTCATTTTTCCACAGGTTTTTTTTTATTTTTTATCTTTTTAATAATAATAGGATTCCCATGCCATTCCAGTAGGTAGCAATTTTGTCAACATCACAAGAACATCCTGACTTCAACCAAACACATTTTATTTGATACTGGAGGCGGCATAAAAATGCATTTAGATCATAAGGCAAGGCACATTGATAGGTTCACATGAACAAGATGAGATGGAATGTGAGGTGAATATTTTTTGGGGAAAGGTCAACTCTACGTTTTGTAGAAATATAGTTTTCATGAACACAGAAAAGCACAAAATTTCACCAAGTATTTTTTTCTAGTTTTTGTTGGCAATATACTTGAAAGAAAACAAAGCTAACATACAAGTAACTCCAGTAAGACACAACTGATCATTTTAAATAAATAATTTAATATTGATTTCTAAAAAGTACTAGCAAAAGGTTTTGCGAGGGGACGCAAAAGTATTGTGTCCTCTGTCAATTTTTCCAGCAGTTCAATCTGCAGTTAACACGACGTAACCTGTTTTTCCGAGCTGCCTTTAAAAGCAGTGTGAGTGCTACAGGGCATGTGGTATGCTTCATACCCATACCAATTGCTGACACTATCTTCAATCAAGACCTTTTGTCCTTCAAGTTCTTGAACATTTAAATACCCAACTTTTGTCAGTAATATAACAGACAGCCACCTCTGCAGAATAATAGAACTTGGATAAACTGAAGTAACAAAGTAAAATCTTTTAAAACTCCCATAGAAATCCTATCACCCTACACATATGGCAATAAAGATTGTTGTCCTACTGACATTTATATATACATAAAAATAAATAAATGGGGCCTCTGCAGGATTTTATATATTCCCTACAACACATAAAACCCCTGGGGTGTGTATGATTGCAGGGGCCAACAGGCCACAGCTTCAGACTGCAGCCACCCGCCTGACATGGGACCCCGAGGTCAGATTGTGGTCCTGACCTCAGACTCTGTTTTGGTCTCAGCTGTAATCAGGATGTTCCCTATGCACAAACTGTCAAACTGCACACTTCAATATTCTGATAAGCTCAAAGTGGGAAAAAGTCGATATGGTGATTCTGGGGGAAAAGCATTGATATTATCTTTAAGGTTTTATTAAAAGGCCATTTTAGATCTGGGGTGTTTAGGTGTAGAGGATGCTTTTTTTTTAAATAGATATTTTGGCCATTATGTAGTTGACATATATTACATATCCTCAGTTTTTTTTAGTGTGTCTAATGGGTTTATTTTTGCATTAGGTCAAATAGAAATGGATGGCTTATTAAGTTTACTCTTGAAAAGTTAACTTGATGCACATCAAGCACTTGTTGCAAAAAAAAAAAAAAAATCAAGTGCAGGATGAACTTTACTAACTTTGATTTTTGGCAAAAGTTATGTCTGTGTAGAGAGAGAATAATTTATCAAAATCTGAAAGGAAAATCTATAAAAACTTTTGTGGTAAGATTGTTTTATCACCAATGTTGAGTACAAACCCATTCAAATAAGCATATTGATTAATGGTGTTTATTTCAGGAGAAAACTGAACTTAGTGCTGGTTTTAACATGATAAGTGTGCTTCATTTGGAAGAGAACAAAATATTTAGAATCAACTTCATGCCTCAAAAGATTCATATGGTCTTTTGGACCCACTTCAGGCAGAAAGTGGGTCCAAATGTTCAATAGTGATGAGGAGAAAAGTAAAACTGAGTCTAATACATTTTTTTAAATCACATTCTTGCTTTCTATAAAGTTCTCCTTTTATTCTATTGCATTGGTTAAAATTTAGAAAATGTAATTCAATTGGGCTTTATAAATTTTAGAAGTTGACACAATAAGAAATGTGGAATGAAACAATGAATGAATCATGATTAAAGCTGGAAATATTCAAAAGTTTTTATTATCACTATTATTATTTAGTAGAAGGAGGAGTTGTAACAATATCTTCAATGATTTGATCTCCATCTTTTTTTGCTTGAACTAAACTCATTACATTGTGTCCAGCACATACATTTATTTTTTTGTAAAATAACAAAAAAAGATTCCTTGAAAGCCAGGCTTCACATACGGTGGGGTTGTGGCTATGATGAACACATAGAGAGCCACCTTAAATAACCTTTGTTTCTTTGCAATGTACCGTGATGGACTGGCGACCTTTTCAGGGTGAGACCCGTCTATCACCCACTGACCGCTGGAGATAGGCATCAGTCACCTATCAAACTCTACAATACTCAAGTGCAGCCGTTATCTCTGGGCTTACAAATGTGCTTTTCTTTCATTAAATGTGAACAAGGACACCAGCTTACAGTTGTTAATACAACTGCATTAAGGTCTTTGGCTCCAAACATATTGCGCCTCATCTTCCTGGATTACCCCGTCGCCACCTACCCTTTTCTGTGCTGATTACTCACCAGCTGTTCTAATTACCCTTCTTAGAGTCGAATCCCTCTGCCACTTCATGTCAGGGTAAGTCTGTAGTTTTAACTGTGGGCTATTAAGCACGATTCTTCATTTCTGATAAGCAGTCTTTGACATTACACCTACTGCCTGTCTGCCCCCGTTGCTGCTCAGACTTAGCAGGTTTTCCCAGTAGACGTGGAGTCAAAAGCAATCTGTTTCTCCCACTTCTCATCTGCTGCTGGCCACCTCCATCCCCCTCAGTCCACCCCCTGTGCTTCCTGCTGATCTTCAATTTTCTGTCCCCTTATCAATGTTGGAGGCAGTATTAGAAGGAACATTCCTGAATTTAATGAGCCTCAGTGGTAATATTAAAAAGGCTTCCATAAACATGTCTGTTTCCCCTTTTTAATTTCAGACAGGAACCATGAGAATAAGTGGTCAAAGGTCAACAGATTTACTGCCTAAAGTTCAGTATAATTTTCTCTTCTTTATTTTTGTCTTTATAGCTTAAATATGTTTTTTATTTGCTTGGGAAAAAATGCAAAAACAGTTTATTTTGTACAACAACAAGTAGAGTTATTTGCCATTTATTGATTTCAGGTAAAACATATTATCACATGTGTAATATGGGATAATATTATATATTATTCCATACCCTCTTGTTTGAGTCACTTTCCTGAATCATTTAAATCACAGATAAAACATGAATACTGCCAAATTTCCAGTTTCAATACTTCAGTGAACATTTGCAAAAGTAACAAGCAAATCCAAAGTGACAATCTAATCTCATATATCTTCCCAAGATATTTTTTATTAATTTATATTTTGGGTTTCTTTCACCCAAATTACTTTTAGGAAAACTGATAATCTGCCCTCATGTTCACTAGCCTCTGCATTTATGGGAGGCTCTGCTGTGAGGAAGGAGGTGTAGCGTAAAAGGAAGGCTGTGAACTACGTGAGGAAATCACATTTTTATACCGTAAAACATTGCAAATCCATTTGTTTTACATATGAATTTTTTTTTGTTACGAACATCAATTTGCATGTGGTACATGGTTTTGGAATGTGATTTTTCACATGTGAAGCCAGCGTTTTCCATTCCCATTTTGTTGGATTTAGAAAGATTTGTAACATTCAAGTTTTCAGCCATTTTCAGAACAAATATGGACTCGGCTGAAAAATGGTTTTTCGGTGGTCAGTTACACACAACAAGCTTAACAGAGGTCAGCCTGAGGTCTGGAGTGATCATCTCATCCCTCTGTGTGAATTTTGGAAGAATAAACTGTGAAATAGACGATGCCTTTTGGCATCGTCTATCAACCATGACAGCTGCAAAAAAAAAAATTATGTCGTCTGTTTCGAATGCTTCTCTTCTGTCAGTGTGAAGCAAGCAGGGTGGACTGCTCTTTGTGTTCTTAGAATGTCAACATTAAAAAAAACCCTCTTGTGTCAAGTTTTGACTGAATGTCATCAGATGAGCTCCCTCAATCCCTTTAGGAGGATCAATATGACAGATGCGTCTCTGTCAGAGCCGGGTATATTGAATTGTGCAGGTAAATGGTATGGAGGGATCACATTCACAGGAAAGAAAAAGCACAAGTGACAAAGTAAGAGGACAGTAATCGCACCCGAGTGCTTAAATGCTAGTCACATAGATGGATGTAAAAGTACTCCTCACATCAAAATAGCATAATAAAGCAGAGGTTCTGTGAGCCATGTCTCTATTAACAACATGGAACAAATTGCAGTCTGCCGGCAAGGAAAATTACAGCCTCTGTCTCATGCTTGCATTGTTTTCTGAATAAACACAATGCAAACTTTACCAAGGTTTTTACCACACCAACTCAATTTGCAAATCTTTTCCACAACAGGAGGAAGATATGTTGCAAGGCTGACATATCAGTGAAACATGTTGTCATGCTATTTAAAGCAAGCTCCACACCAACACCCAGTGGTGAGAAGTCCAGCTGAAAGCCTCTATCATGGCAAATCACTCAGTCCAGGAGAGGGAACAGCGGACGCAGCCAAGCGAGAACTGAGTGTAACAAAACATAACCTCGACGGCACAATGGAGTAAATCCCAGATCATTGTGGAGCGTGAAGTGTCGTCTTTTGGTTCCCTCGGCACAGCAGCACAAGTCACACCTGCTTGGAAGGTTGATATTGAATCTGACACGCACTGCACTCAAACAACTTGTTTCTGGGACATTACCCAATTCATTGGAATACAATATAAGTTGAGTTGGATTTGTTTTTGCTTGTTCAAATTATATTGTGCATCCAACTTGTTTAGGAGGGTGACAGTTCTGTCATGTTACAACTACAGGTTTCTGTGTTTTAATGTGTTGTAACAGCAGAATTTTATGAAGAATGCCTTTTTTGAGAAAATTTTTTATTGTGGTAGAACAGAATTTACAATTTTTTTTGTTTTTTTATCTTTGGTTTTGCAATTTTTGCCCATTCTTACTGACAGAACTGGCATGGGAATTGACCTCAGGTCTGCCCACAAAGATGGAACTGAGAGGAGGGCTTTCGGTTGGCCAAAAATATGGATTGTGTCTTTTTTTTTTTTTTTTGTAGCTGATGTCTTCTTAAATGGTGAATCTGATTTCATCTGCTTGTGCTATCCTGCTATCAATTTTTGTAATTACGTCACCATCTTATCTTCACTTGACAGATTTTTATTCAATCTTCAACATGTCCAAATTGCTATTTGAACAGATAGCTTGTTGTCCTCTGACCAAGCTGAACAAACAGATCTTCAACTTGTTGGACAGTCAGTTGGATGTCCTGCTTACCTCAGCAGTGTTTCAGGGGGAATATGGGAGTTGCTTAAAGGAGACTTGATGGAAGATGAGGGGAACCACCTCCATCACTATTTCCCAGGAGCCCCGCAGCTTTTAGCTGGACATCTTACTCTACTGCTTTGTCAGACTTCTGATACACTTCTGCACTCCATTACTGAACTTTGAATGCTAAAATATACACAACTTGGCCTCTGGTGAGTTGGTTAAGCTTTTAGCTTCAAACCAAGTATGTCTCATCTTAATGTTGGTGCTTATCTACTTTAAAAGAAAAGGATGACTTCAAGAAACAGCTTCATGTCTCCTCTGAAAGTTTAAACCTCTAGAGTTGCACTTTCAGAAAATTTCTGCATTACTCCTCCAGCTTGTCAGTCACATCCTCGTCAACCTTTACTGACACGATCCAGTTATTCAGCTCAAGCCTTAGGAATCCAGGTTTGTCAGCAATGCTGTGCCAGCAGGTCTGCAGGATATCCAAACGATGCAATGCTACAGTGAACAAAAGCTCGATGGGTCAGTAGATGTCTCTGCTCCATTAACTGCATACATTTTCAGTTGCTCCACACAGATGAAAAATAACAACAGCTAAAGTAACAGTAAAAGCAATTAAGCACAACTGAGTGCAGAATCATGTCACTGGATTTAACACGCTATTAACCCATAATGTGACTGAAAATGATAAATCCAACACATCTTAGGAAAGCATTATAAACTCACAAAAGTACAGATGTTCTTTTAATTCACACTGTGCTCATCCATCACTTTGTGGTTTGACTCATCTGCACCGTTAACTTATTTGTATTTTGTGACAGCAGCTTCAGTGTTTCTTGTCCTTTCAGCTCCTAGCTAGTCAAGGTCGACTGCCGGTACTGAGTCAGGTTCCTCTGCAGGTTTCTTCCTGTTAAATTGGAATGGTTCTTCTCCACTGTCCCCACATGCATACTTAACTACCCTGAGGCTGCCCATAAAAGTTGAATTTTTCATTTGTCCCCTTCGGTTATGTATTTGGAAAAAAAAAAAGAAAAAAGAAAATGACCTTTTGCATGCTTTTAAAGTTAAAATGAATACATATTTGGCTATAATTTAAAAGATATTCCCTCACAATTAATTTGTAGTTGACATAGCACAAGTCACTGAGTTCAGTTTTAGTCACTCAGTTTGGCCATGTGAAATGAAACAGCTGAACATGAAAATAACTTTTTTTGTTGGAAGAAAAGAAAAACGGAATGTGAATGTGAGATCCAATGTGTACAACTCTTTCATTTAAAAAATGTTTCATTTGAAAGAAAGTTCTTCTTCTTTTGCACTGCAGAGATATTCTAATCTCAGTAAGTTTGAATATATCAAAACTGAAGGGAAAAAAAGCATAAAAGCTTTATGAAGAAATAACCCCAAACCCAGGTTGGAGTGAGATAATATGAGCATCATGTTTTCATAATCAAATTCCCCCCTGCTGTTTGAGTTTCTGCTCATGCACACATTCACAGCTAGCTGTTAAAGCTTTAGAACCAGATTTAATGTTGTAAATGCATCAAACGCCCCCCACCGAGGATAATCTTTGTTGTATTTTGAATTTCATACCTTCTTGGACACACTCGGCTACCGTTCATAAATTGAAAGAACTCTTCAATATTCAGGTACAGAATAATTCCAAATCTTGCTCTTGCAATATCCATAGGGGTTGTTGACAAACATGAAAGGGAGCCGCATGTATTTATTTTCCTCAGGAAACTCCATTCCTGTCCCACAGCGAAGAGCATCATAGAATGTGTGCAAAGGGAAATTGGTTATAATGTTTCATTACACTGAGGTAAAATGGTTAATTGTGACTTGGAGAGCAATCAGGGCAGGCTAAAGAGAATGGATCAAATTTGGAGACTGTTGAGTCTTCTGGCTTAAACAGAGACAAATCTTTAAGATCCAAACCAAGCTTTGAAGAGTTTCCACCTCTAATCAATTTTGATCTTTTCAGTGTTTAGTGTTTTTTCTGCTTTCATAATAAGCCGTGGTTTTAAATGTGTATTTGTACCTGTAGTTTTAAACCTTTAAATTACTCTATACTGTACACCAAACAACAGTTGCAACATTTGAAGACCTAATCCATCACGTTTCTCTCAGCTGATTTAGCAACCGAGCCATTTGTGTTCTGGTTTTGAAAGGTAATCCGCTCTGCTTGTGGTGTTGTCTTTGTGATGAATTATTTTTCCTGTGTATATCTACTGCAAATTGTACCCATCTGGACATTTTGCATCAGCAGAACAGTCACAAACTATGACCACTACTGATAGTAGGTTGCACTTAATGGACGCAGCAGATAGAGTACAGCCCACAAAGAGAGCATTCCATGTTTTACCACTCTGACCTTGCTTCATCCTCTATGCATGAGTTGCAGATCTGTATGACCACATGGTGGAGGCTCATACACAGAGTAGTAATAGTGCCAAATCACATATGTTCAAATATTAAATCAGTCTAACTGAGCTTAGTTTGATAGCAGCATTCGTCTTCGTTAAAAGTACCCTTTCCTAGTGTTCAGCAGTTAAAAAAAAAACACAGCAGTGCCTGCATGCTTATTATTTGTAAACCCACCGGTACACTGACATTTACTGTTTCTTACTCCGCAATGACTCTTGATGGCTGCAGGCCTAATGCAACAGGTGCATTTCTAAATGAGACCCAATAAGGAAATGTTTGGTTCTTGGATCAGAGCTGAAGAGAAAATGGCAGTGGTATTCCCTGAGAACTCAGCTTTAGGTTCTTTGTTTGAAAAAGTGAATTACATGGGGATTTTCAAGACTAAATGTCAACTTCCTACACACGGTAATCATTCTTGGTGAATCATTACATAAGAAGTTGGACTTCAGGGTCTTTGGATGTTTTACTGCCTCATAGATCACCACGGCAACTAGTGGATCGAATAAAAATATGGAGTCAAAGAGGAGCTGTAGTTAGAAATGAACTAGATAGGAAAAATACAACTGGGCAGAGTGTCAGAATAAATAGATTGCTGACAAAGTATCACTCTCTGACAAATACACACACTAAAAAGATAGTACCAGATTGCTGCTAGGAGAAATTTGAAATGGAAGGCAGTTCAGCCAGGTCTGCAGCTTCATGTGGTAGCAAAAGGACAAACCAATTTAACTCAACAATAATGTCATCTGCAGCAGCACAGATGAAGGGACGCTCATAAAAATACTGTTTTACAAAGTTAAAGAGAAGAATAGAAATAAATCAGTGTAATTAGAATCAACCTTTCATACGTCACTGCTAACTGGCTATGGAAGCCAAGTGTTTACATACACAGTGAGGAGTCACAAAATGGTTTCTGTTTGCTATACATCACAAAAAATATTAATTTTAGTTATTGTTTGCAGAGAAGCTGTAAAGCCTGAGCAATTCCCACATAAAAAGTATTCAAAGGGAAAACGGAATTCAAATAGCTGCCTTAAACTTTAAGTTCAAAACATGCATTTTCTTTAAAACATATTTTTAACCTCTCTACAAAACTGTGAAGCTCAACAGCTTTTGAACTTTGCTTCTTTGATTCATTGCAAATCCCACTTTGGGGGGATACATTATGTATTTTTAAACATTTAACTTTTAAGGGTTTTATAGCCTTATATGATGAAATTCCTCAAAAATCAGCTTGAGCCTTAAAATAAAACACAACAAATAACATTAAATGAGTTGCTGCCTGAACACATGTTCTTCTGTTTTGGATTTTTAAATTATTTCTTTCCAATTTCCCATATCACAATTCCGTTTATGTGTCTTCAGTCTTTGCAATTGATCTTGTTCTGCATTGGAATTGGAAGCAATATCAACCATTTCTATGAATGAGCTGCATGACTTTTGACATTAAAATACCATTTTGTTTGGAGGGTTTTATTTTAAACTTCTCCAAGGAGAGGTTTTAAGTTTGAACACAAGTTGACAGCATTTCCTGAGGACTTAGGAAATAAATAATACAAAAGTGCTACACCAAAACACACTTACAAACAGTGTCTCTTAGGCAATTTACTGTGTAGCTCCCTAAAGAGACTGTAGTCAGAAGTTTGACTCACTGAATTTCCTTGTCAGTTTGTTGTAAGCAGACCAAAGACCTTAATCCTTTAAGAGGACCTACATCCCAGCATTAAAAACAACTGTATTCTTAGCTTTTTATATTCCTTTTCTCCATTTGGTTGCTAAAACTTAGCAATGATTTATTCAAATGATTGTTTATTTTCTTTTGAATAACTTATAAAAGAACCTCTCCAACCGTTAAAAATCATGTTTCACTCTCTTTTGAAGAACATGAGCAGCAAATCCTGTTTTCTCTGCTCCATGTTGTCAATAGTTGTTTAGTTGACAAAGGTGCTAATATACTGATGTATATGTAGGTAATCAGAGAATTTAAGGATATAGCTATAATTGTAATAGCTTATTTAGAGTGAACGTTGGTTTTATTTATTTTTTCATGTGCTCTGTCAGAGATGGTTTATAGGTTCGTGGGTTATGGAAGTAAGGTGACTATCTGTAATTCAGTGGAATACTTTGTCAATTGACTCATGCAGACTTTTTTTTATTATTATTATTCTCACACTCATTAAAAGTCTTGCTTTCCATCACAGCAAGCAATGCACCCTGCCTACTGAGCCAAGGACTTGATTTCAACACTGAAACAACACTTGGACCTTTTTAGACATGAGTCAGAGAGCCAACTATTTGTAGTGGTGATTTAGACCTGTATTTTTTTATATAGTAGAACTGCCTGGTTTAATAATGGTTTAAGATTAGAGGTAAAATAAAAAAGAAAATTGTAAGGTTCACAAAACAATTTATAAATAATACCAAATAAAGCAAATGCACTCAATGAGATTTTTATTTAACTTAGAAATATAAAATAATGTCATCTTTATTATTTGCTTTAGATATTTGTGTATTCTTTTTTTTTTTTTTTTTTTTTTTTAACCATTCTGATGGATGACAACACCCATTTTTAGCTAAAGTGTAAAACTTTTGGCCGGTACAAGGTGGAAAAGCCTGATTTGTAATTTCCAAGCAGAACAATATCACACACTAATACATATGTAGAACTGACAGTGCGGCAGATCTTGAACAATGCTTAATTTTTACATTGTAAAAACATTATTTTACATTGTAAAAACATTATGTCCTCACAGAGCAGGAAGGCCAATACTTGTGAAAAGTCCCACACTTCTGATTTTTTTTTTTGCACAGTTAGTTAAGAACTGGTTCAGCAATCAAGAAGTCATAAAAAAAAAACACATAATGCAAGATGAGTTTATTTGGTATTAATAAACTAATGTGATCAAAACTACTAAAATAACTTGTATAGAAAGTTTTTGGACCAAAGTGAACAATAATAAGTATCCCATTAGATAGCTTAGCCTGCAGCTGAGCAAAGTCCACATTTATGCTTCTTAAACAAATCTCGAAGCTCTTCTGGATGTTGAAAGAGCAGTTTCAATCCAGACGTCTTTTAAGCTTAACCTGGAAGTAGAAGAATTACTGCTGTTACAAAAGTACAACTAATAACTTTGTTTTGTTGGGAAAAGAGTTTCATTTATGTCAGGATCTCTATAAATATGAGGACTACTCCTGGCTGAACTTAAACAATGAAAATTGGCCGAACTTTTATTTTTGCCAATTGTTTTCACAATTTACAACAAATGAATTTGCATGATCTTTTGCTTTTACCAAGTGTTCATAAATGCACCAAAGCATTTTCCAAGTCTCCAAAACTAAACAGTGATTTTAATTAATGGGCTAATTTCATCTAAATAAAAACATTGGTACTTTTCTTAATAAAAGTATCTTTTATCCACAAGACCAAAGCTATGATAGTAAACTTTTCACTGGATCATAAGATGAGTTCGAGACAAATCATCGCAGACAGGTCTGTTCTCAGCCATCACCCTTCTAGATATAATAGAGCCATATCCAATGAACTGTGACGGTTAGGTGAGATGGCATGAAACGAGTCTGTCACTTGAAAATTTCTCTTCTGCTATACACATGAAAAATGCATCATAGTTTAAAATCCATTTCCCACAAAGAAATCAGGGATGTTTCCTATAATGCAACAAAAAAAACTATTTTAT
This sequence comes from Poeciliopsis turneri, assembly GCA_922788865.1. Classification (NCBI taxonomy): domain Eukaryota; kingdom Metazoa; phylum Chordata; class Actinopteri; order Cyprinodontiformes; family Poeciliidae; genus Poeciliopsis; species Poeciliopsis turneri. The sequence continues at coordinate 2,545,608 of CAKLNU010001119.1, read as the reverse complement.
GAATTAATAAGAAATCTAACTTTTAAGAGACGAGGTGAGGAAGTCGTATCAGTGATATTGTGAAGGAAAACAGGAAGCAAAGATTTATGAATAATGTTATACAAAGTCACACTTAACAGAACTTGCTAGAGCAAAGAACAGAAAGCTTCTTGTGGAGCAGCTTTCCTCTTAGGGTGGGCCCAACTTCTAAGTCATCTGCAATCAAATCATGGGTAGTTAGATTAACGGTATGAAGGCTGTAGCACATAGGTATCATTAAGTATTAGTTTGTGTTGTCCCTTGATTGATAGCAACTCCTCAAGGTGGATCACTGAACAGATCAGGTCGATTCTGCTTGTATGTAGGTGCAGCATCTCATTTCATGTAGGTAGGTATTCCAAGGGAGCACAAAAGCATTAAAGGACTTTAGGACTTTACCAAAATGTTGTAGTATTGCAGACAATTGGAAAAAATGCTCCAGGTTTTCTGAGGCACACAATTAAGATATACTGAATGACAGCTCAATTACTTCAACCAAAAGGACAATCAGGGAACTGGCAGAGAGGAGCACTGATTCTAACTACCCAGTAGCTACTAGCTCCTACAGGTAACTCTCTCTAATGCATCCACTGTCAGCCACCCTGGGATTTCCTGACCAATCAAGCCAAGCAATCCCTGCACTTCCTATTTCGTCATCTTCTCCAAACATCAGAGCTCTTAAGCCTCCATCACTAGTTGTCATCCTTCAATATCGGCCCAGTAAGTGTCTCTGTCATCATCCAGGTTTTTGGTGTCACCTGAAGAGAGCTTCGAACAGTAGATGTCCTCGCAATTTGATTGATTTGGAGAACTTTTGCAAGGCAGAGAGGGTAAATGTTGCAAAGTTAAGATTAGGATGCTGACAATGAAGACTTAATGCTGAAATTAGTTGAAAATGTACTTTTACAAATAATTGAGGCAATTATGTTATTAGGTTGTCTGATGGGGGCTGCACAGTGGCGCAGTGGGTAGCGCTGTTGCCTTGCAGCAAGAAGGTCCTGGGTTCGATTCCCGGCCCGGGGTCTTTCTGCACGGAGTTTGCATGTTCTCCCTGTGCATGCGTGGGTTCTCTCCGGGTTCTCCGGCTTCCTCCCACAGTCCAAAAACATGACTGTCAGGTTGATTGGCCTTCCCAAATTCTCCCTAGGTGTGAGTGTGTGTGTGTGTGCATGGTTGTTTGTCCGTTTGTCCTGTTTGTCTCTCTGTGTTGCCCTGCGACAGACTGGCGACCTGTCCAGGGTGAACCCCGCCTCTCGCCCGGAACGCAGCTGGAGATAGGCACCAGCAACTCCCGACCCCGTTAGGGAGAAGGGTGACGGAAAATGGATGGATGGATGGGTTGTCTGATGGTTGTTTATTGCCCACTCAAATTGCACAACAAAGGTGTCAAGTAAAAAAATTTTTAACAGTATACAGTTTTGAGAGCACCTGTATATTGGGAACAATTTTTTAAAACCCTCACAATGATTTTTAAACTTTCTTTGTATGCCACATGGCCTTGAAGGCTATGGGGTTGAGGTGTTTAAATTCAGACTTTGTACGATAAAATAAAAGACAACTGAAGAACATTTTGAGGCAAAGCTCACAGCACGGCCTGCAGTGCAGCATGGCTGAGGCTGGCTTGTCAGGTGCTGAAATGCCCTTGTCACATTAAGTGGCAGATCTCAGGACACTTAGCATTCCTACCCAGTCCCCTGGCAGGTGCTTGGTGTTTTTTAATGACATTGTCTGCTTCCTGTCAAGTCAGCTGGAGGCTGATATGAAGAAAGTCACCCATGGAAGGAAAGGTGGACAGTAAAATGTCACAAAGGGCACTAAAGGAGCCCTGTTGGATTTTTGGCTTTCATGAGTGTGTCACTCTTGTGTGGGAGAATCGGTGCTGAAGCACACTGTGATGTTTAAACTCATCCATGTAGAAGGTTGAGCATTCAATGTGTCCTTTAAAATGGGCTCAGTTGAATTTTCATTGGGTTTCTGAACATGGTATTCACTAAACACAATTATTCCCTTTTCTTTGGTGTAAGGGAGGAAAACATTCAAATCGAAGTTTATTTAGGCTTAACATTTGACAAAAAAAAACAAAATAGGAAGATTCATGTGTGTGGTGAAAGATGCATGCTTATGTTTGTACTTCACAGTTTAGCTGTGAAGTGCTTGCTTAAATTCCAGCCGGCTTAATCCTCAATTCTTATAGATGTGCTCCCCTCAGGCAGTTGTCTTCCCTTTCTCTATGATTTCTTTTTCTCTTTAATTTCCTCTTGCTGGTCACTTTTCACAGAGAATTTTCTACAGGCTTGGAAAAAAGCTTGCCAAGGTAAGGCAGAAATCTGAGTGGCATGGACTGGAGAGTGTTTCGGGTACTACAAGATGTGAGAGAGAGAGAGAGGGCCGGGTATTAAGAATGTCTTATATAAAAGAGCTGACACATCTGATTGTATTCAGAGTTCTTTGCAAGGTGAGTGTATTTTCCCTCCAAGGCTGCGACTACTAATACCTGTGCTAAAGTAGTAGTGGCTCCACAGTTGTAAAGCTGTAATGTGTGTTTGATTTTTACTATTCTTTAAAATCATTTTTAATTTAACATCAACAACAAACTTTGGCTTGTTTCACAGTAGTTTTCCTTTGCTGTATTTTACAGCACAGTCCAATCTATAAACTTAGAGAGTAAAACTGCTAAAGGTGCTACTTAGTTGTGTTAGCTTCTCAAGTCACATGTTTTGAATTCAATTTTTATTTGTCAGATTTACTGGATATTCATAACTGTAATAATTGCTGAGGGTAATTATTAATAAAAATAATAATTTAGAACAAAATTACTAAGTTGGGGCGTCACTCAAATGTCAAGAAAATAGCCAAATAGTTCAGCCTACGTGATTGTTTATAAATACCTGCCTGGCAAAACTTAGGTTTTAAACTAACAGATGAATGCATAAGTCCGGCATTGGCATTATCTGAACAGCAATATACTAAATGGTTGTATGGAACAAAACACAGCCATATTTTCTCAACACAGATTGCACAGCTGTGCGGTCCGAGTGTCTTTTTTTTCTGTAAAATTAGCCGTTTAACCAGAATGGAGATTTGTTTTGCCTTCTGAATCATATTCTATATTACCTTATTATAGAAAATCTGAAGGGAGATTGCACAATTTAACTGGAAGATTGAGGAAAGCAATTAGAAAGCATCAGAACTGCACTAAAACCACTGTGAACAGCCATTAGGGCTCCGGCTGTGTTTGAAAAAACATGTCCTAGTGGCTAATAATGTGTGTAATCAATACAATCTATATGTAAATGTTTGATTTAAAATGACTGCATATGGGAAAGTCCAATTAACATGTTATTTTTGATAATATGCTGGTTATGTTTTTCCCTTTTTTTTTTGGTTCCTCTCACTTTCTGAAAATATAACAGTTTCTAACAAAGTCGTCTTGTCTCTAAATAAAAGAAACATTTAAAACACAGCTATTCAACAATAGAATGTTGAATAAGTATCAGATTAACCAGGGCATCCATACATAATTAAACCAGATGGTTTAAAGTCAAGAAAACTCGGGATCATATTCTGTCAGTGTGGCCTGTTGACTTGCCAAATACAATCTTGATTTATTAAGTTGGTCACACAATAAGAAAACCAGCTTGAGAAAAAGAAAAACTGCCCTGGCACATGTAGGCAACCAACTTCTCCATATGTCAAACCTGAAATGCCAAGGCAGAACACCTGGGGAACAAAACAAAGCAAACAAACAAACAAACAAAAACTGAAAAACAGAGGCTGATTTATCTTCCCGTTGTTTATTTGAAAATCACAAGTCACGCCATTAAAATAGGTCAATGCACCGCTTACAGCTGATGAACATCCCCTGAATCCATAAATAGCATTTCTGACTCAGTTCTTTAACACAGTTATTCCCAAGTTGGTATTAAAAAAATCTTTTGCTCTGAAAGCTGTGTTTTATTCCTGTTTCCAGCTGCATTTGTAAATGAGAGATCAAATGATTTCTTGATAGTCTAAGATGGTGATTTTAGACCTGCAGTATTGCAGGGATGAAGGTATAAATAATATTGATATGGTTAAATAGCCTCCATAAACTACAATCATTCATAACTCACAAATTGAACAGGAAGACAATGAAATGATTGATGAATGAGACGTTCATATTGACTGCACTCACTTGACTCTTCAGTTGGTGGAAAAGCAAACGGTATTCGTGGTTTAGTATTTATGGTTCACTCATTTGTGGGTTTTTCTGTGGAAGAACGCGTCAAAGCATTTCCAGAAATTTTGTCTATATCTAAAATACTCAAATCAAGCATGGAATGAACAAGAACATGCTGTTGTTGTAAATCAGAGAATTGTCTCTAATGTTTAAATGCTTCAAGTTGCTTTTTCCCATCAAGCAATGCAAATTACCTCCGGCAGAAAATAATTCGCAAAGACTTTACAACCAAAAATTCAATGAATGAAAATGATAATTCTCTGGTTTGTAACCCTCCATTATCTTCCCACTTAAAGGTTCTATATCTTGGAGTTTGATTCGGTGTATAACATCAAAATCCTCAGGCAAAACTGAAATCCAATCCTTGGCTTCATTTATATATTAATCAGCTCATTATTAATCCTCCTTAATTAAAAATTACATTAATTATTCCCCAGATATCTTCTAATTTTTAGGTAATCAGGCTACATGAAATTAAATTATAATTTGGCCTTGATGCAACATTTGCCAAAGGCAAAGGAAGGGAAAAGAAGTTGGAGCAACAAATTAAGATGTACTCATCATAAAGTCTTTGTTTTAAACCAGAATCATCAATATATCAATTGTTTTACTGCTGACACATGCAGCAGAGCATTATTCTTTTCTGTCAGATATGTATATAACATATATTTGCCTTTTTTATTAAGGGTTAAGTGTATCTCTCCTCATTTAGTCATTAAAGATGTCAAGGATATTTGACTCACCTTGCATCCAAATTTTTGAAGCAAAATTTCCATGAAGGGAAATGTAAGACATTAAACAATGGTTAGAATGATCTTTTTGTTTCTCTTTTCATTTCACATTCATGTTTTTACAATTCCTTTTTCTATCAGACAAGCTCAGTGGAGAGCAAAGGATTGTTTTCAGAGGTGAAAAAAGGACAAGTTAGTATTTGAGACACAGTTTGTGAATGAGTAATCTAGAATATAACAGAACCATCTGTGCAAACAAGACTTTCTTTTAAATCTAAGGAAATCTGAAAGCCATGCTGCAAGCTGTTGTCTTTTCCCCAGGAGAAATTCCACCTACTCGTATTTTTTATTACAATGGCCATCTTACAGTGACTAATAACCATAAAATACAATATGTTATACATATAAAATGCACTCTCAATCTCCTTTTTTTCTTTATAAAATTTATGTGTGACACAAACAATCATGCATGCATGCTTTTCATATACACTTTTCATTACTGCTGTTTTATTCCAAATCAAATATCAGACGAGTTGCATAACATTTAGACTTCCAGACTTGTTTCTCAAAACTTCCCCAGTTCTTCTTTGATATGGTTGTTAGTGTCGTGTTTGGACAATAGATGCCGAATATGTTAACAGATGCAGGTGTCTAGGCTGCAGCTGCTAACTGATTGCTATGGTAATGTTCAATCAAACTGAATGAGATAAATGATAATGATTCACATAATGTGGGTGTCAGACTGCATTAGGATATTTAGAGATAAAATATTTAGATCATTTTGGGGGTTTGTGAAAAGCTGATTAAAAATGTGTTGTTTAAAGTAGGATCATGATTAACATTATGTGCATAAGTAAGGTTTTTTTTATAACAAATCCCATCATTTCTTTATTCAAAGTTATGGTTATTAAGGATTCACGATGAATGGATGCATGATTGGATGGGCAAGCAATTTTTAAACAAAGTCTACATTTTTTTCAATCAATATACTTTTTTCAGACTAAAATTTCAAAAATTCAGTGCTTTTCCTTCCAGCATTTTCTTTTATGTGCTTCTGTTTTGCCAGTTTTGTTAACTGATGAACACTCCACATATTTTCCCCTAATGTATAGCATTTATTTACTCCATAATAAACCTGACAACATTGATTACAGTGTTTATCTGAGTATTGAAATACAAATTATTTTCTTTAGTGTACATATATACTTCTGCTCCATAGAGGGAAAAAAAAGCAACTATTATGTGAACATCCAAAGAGGTCAAAATATGGTATTTTAACGATGTGCTTTAAAATCTAGGTGAAATGATTTGGTCAAAACCTCAAACGCAGTGAACCAAAAACATTTATTTTTATTCCTACCAGTTTTACTTGCTGTGAGCCACAGCACATTTTTTATTTCTATGCACATCTCCTGCAGTGCTACAACTTCAAGATACATTCAAAATCAAAAGCCATTTATGCTTCCTAATCTCAGGTATTACCACATGCAAAATATTTAACTGGCAATTTATGTTCTGCCCTCTTATATTTCCTTCATTTAAATTTTGGTCATAAATAGAGTTTATTATTCGAGGATCCCTCTGACAGTGTAAAATCTTCTTTGGTGTCACACATTGAGCTGATCTTGAAGTAACAATAATAAAGTGAGCAAAACACGCAAAGTAATGTTGGAAGTTACAAACATGTTCCATAAGGCTTGGGGTTTTTTGTCAGTCTGTTGCTCATAACATCACATGAGTGTGCAACATGATTTCTGCATGAGTAGAGTGTACAGTTGTAAATGAAAAAAGATATTAAATGTCACAAAAAAGTTCAAAATATTTCGCTGCTCAATTTTAAAAATGAAACTCCTACATTATTCATTACAGTGAAATATCTATCACAGATGTAGAAGGTAAAGTACATAAATGAATACATGAAAAATTCAAACCTATGAACATTTAATCCCAAATGGGAAATTTTCGTTTCATAACGTCTGAGAAGTTTTATATTTGAAACATGCTCAGCTCTCTGAAAAGGCAGCCTCATATTAGGATGACAGAGAAGAACTGAAGAGTTTCCTTTTATGCATAATCTGTGAAGATGTCTGTCTAGACGAAAGCACTTTGAACTCTAAAAAGATCACTCGGGATGATGTTAGCCGTACACTGGCTGCACAAATGAAACATTAAGGAGCTAACTTCAACCCAGTCTCAGTGGTAAGAAGGTTTCAGCCTTTCCCACTGGGTCACCACAATCTAAGATATTTATTTATTGATTAGTATATGCTGTTTAATTAAATCTGACGCTTGATTTAGAAGTCAAAAGCCTCTACAACTTTCTGCTCTGGCCAGATGGGCACTTGGGAGCAGTAATGTGTAAATGAATATCATCAAGAAGATGCTGATATCTCCTGTCAGAAACTTTTTGTTCAAAGGTACAGATCTGGATTGAAGGGTTTTCTAGGTTAAAGTTCGTAATGACAAAATCCCTTTTTGTGTAACCTGTCAGGGTGCCAAAAAAAATAATTAATAGAGAAATAAAACACCAATGATTGTGTTCTGTTTGTTGTAAACCTAAAGACCTGATGGCCTGTTTCCCAAAAGTATTTTGTAATTCACAAAACTAATACAAGTATTTCCAGTGAAGATAAGTTTTTATATTCAGAAAGCAAAATTTGGCTTAAAAAAAAAGGTTTGGCTAAAAGATTGCATTTTATAATTGCAGCATCTTCTAATTTACTAAAAGCTTTGTGTTAGAAGTTTCAATATTCAGGCTCAAGAATATCTTTTCTGCATGAAGTTTAAAAACTTTGCTCCCATCACTGTGGTCAAGCATATCCCAATGACGGCGTGGAAAGTCTTGCAATTGCAAAGAGCTGGTTGGATGGAATACTTAGTAATATAATCCATTTCAAATGTCATGCATTAATAATCAGCCTATAGAAGCTTTTAACTTCCTAACTGAGAGAAGAATAGTTTTGAAAGGAGGAAGAACACTGACAAGCTTTGCAGTGCAAAAGGGCTGAAGACACTAATTTATTCTTCATCTTTAATTAAAAAAGAAATTGTAAACATAAAACACCCCATCATTACGCATATGCAAATGTGTTGGAATGTAGCATTAAAACAGAATTAAACAGAGTAAAATGTTGAAAATCTAGGGTGGTAGTCAGTATGAACCAAAATGGAAAAATTGCACTTTTGTTATCTTTTAAAGCACAACCTTCATGAACTAAACATGTCTTGATATATTTTCTCACTTCCATGAGGTTCTTATTGTTTTCCACTATTTAATGAGGTGTTTTGGGCTCAATCTTGCCTCTGAGGGCATGAAAATTGCACCAATCACATTTGCATGACGTGTAGATAGCTGAGCCAGAGCTGCATGTGCATCATCACAGGGATTTCTTTGTCTGTATAGGCAGAACTTGGAGCTTCTTTTACTGTTTTCTTAATTCAAATATTTTTTGGGTGCAAAATATAATGAATAGAGAGAGATATCACAAAAACTCTAGACAGGACTCTTGTTAGATATTTGTTTGCTGTAAGCACAAAATGTTTTGCAGAGCCCCCTGAAAGAGGAATGACCAATAAGTCACTATTTTTCAGTGCATTTTTCTTAATTAAGGCTCACAAAACAATACATTTTAAGTGGGATTAAATTAAGGAAACAACTGAAGTACAAATAAATATAACTATGGGGAGTGTCATACATGAGTCCTCTATAAAGTTATACTAGATAAATAATTATTTTTGCGCTGTTTTCTCATGTATTTGTTTGTTCACCATAGGACACCAGAGGAAACATGGAAGTAGCATCCAAGAAAGCAGAAGTAAATCTTTCGTCCAGGATGGAACTAGGAGGCACAAAGGTCACAGGAGGTAACAGCAGAGTAAACAGTTTTCTTTGTTAAAGACAATTAATGAGCAAGCCAGTTTAACACAAGCAGTAAGCTGACCATCTGGTGTCTGCCCCAGGAAACTTGCTCCTCTAAATTCTGCTCCTTGAATGTGATGAGCGCGAGCTGGAGGCTTCTCCAGCCGGTCACACCTTATGGAGGAGGAAGGTAGAAGAAACGCAGACACACATACCCACAATCTAGCGCACAATCTTGTGGATGCAACATGCTGTTACTTTTGTAATTATTGTGTTTTTTAAACGTTTTTAAAAAACGTTTTAAAAAACTGGTATCGATGGAGGTAGGAGTTCATCTCATCGTGGTAATCAGTTTGAGTCCCTTCCCCATCTATATCTGTCCATTTCTGTCCATTTTGGTTATTGCGTCCTTGGGCATGAGACTTTTCCCATTTTACCTTCTGGTGGTGGACAGTAGATACAAACCAGTAGCTTTCCGTTATCACTGTGTGGGTGAATAGGACCAACTGATTTTATTGTAAGGGATCTTTGAGCATCTGGGAAAGCACCGTCTAATATAACTTTATTTATTTGTTCAAAGCCATTTAGTGTTGCTTTAAACGTGAGTGCAAGTGAGTGTTTGCTGTGTTTTTTTTCTGTCTACAACAGTAAAATAATTTCTGAGTTTTGTCCTGTTTCTGTCCCTTCTAGCTATGTGATGCACCAGCTCCTCTGAGTACTCCTAAACAGCGCACAAACACCACAGAGTAGGAGGAAAGATGAACAGGAGGGAGAAAATGAAAGTGTGAGCATCATCCCGTCGACTCTTCCTTTTTTTTCTGGCAAATTTGAGATTAAGTCCAAATCAAACAGACAGCTGGAAGGTGGGAGAATGAAACGCCATGTGGGAGAGTGGAAGAGATTCACCTTTTTCTGAAGCACATTTGTTACTTTTGTATTGCTTAGATCTATTAACAGGCTTAATCCATTTAATTCCACCGGCAACAGTAGTTGCCACACATTTTTTCTAACTTCTGGGAGCTCTTGAAGAATTGCTTTGACTTTTGGCAGCTAATTGAAGTTTTAAAATAAAATAATAATGTGCCTACTCTAAGCAATATCAATTTCATATATCTCTTTACTTCCTGCCTGCAATGCTGGAGGTAAATGTCTGTCACAAACCTGTACGAGAGGAAGTCAGTAAAATATTTTATTCGTTCATCTTTTGATTATAAGAAGAGTGAATGTAAGCATGGCATCAATTTTTACTGCTATCATAATACATAGACAGCACTATGCTATGTGTCCACAGCTTTCCTGTTTATTCTATATGCCTTGCTGTTCTCACACGGCTTAAAACTATATTTTAGATCTTCTAGTCCTGAAGGAACCTCAAAATGATGTCTTCTACATCCCACAGTTGAGACCCTCCCTCATTTTACCCCCACAAAAGGTGATCCTCTCCACAAAGTGTGGCCTATGCACTGATTGGCTGTTACAAGATGATGCCACGCCTGAAACTAGTTTAGGACGGGAACAAGCTGTACTGCTTTGTCTGGTGGAACAGGGAGAATTTCCTCCCGGATGCACATTTGCTCACGCTAAAATTTTCACCTGACTTTGCCTCATTGATGAAGTGACCGGATGAGGTCAAAGGTCACTTGGCACATGACATTTGCTACATGTGGCATTTAATCTTTATGTATCTAAAGTCTTTCTGAACATTCTTGTAACCATTCTTTGTTATAATAGGTTGTGCATGTCATGATGATTTTTCTTATTTTATTCTATATGAATATTTGTGTAATTTAGACTATGCAGTTTCCCAAAGGCAACAATTGTTGCCCAGTATAAAACCTACATTTTCACTGACATAATCAACATAAAATTTAAGATTTCATAAATATAATGTGTTACGTAGGTCCAAGGATTGAAATGCATGCAATTATTTTGCAGGAAAAAATTTGGGATTTTTTTTTTTTTTTTTTACAAGTGAAATGATTTTATGCCCCCATTTTTTGGTGTACCCACGGTCCCATGGTCCCCAGAGCCAGGCTCCTTCTGGTAAAGAGACACACTATTTACCTCACTAAAGATGTCAGATGACTGGGCTTTGCCTACTCCTTCTAAGATCCTGCAATAGTGTTTCATCTGTGTGAGTACCAGAGTTTCCATAGTTCTCCAGTCTGAAGTTATTAGGTTTTGATGACTTTATAAAGAAGCAAAACCAAGAATAGGTTCAAGGCAATATGATAAAAACAAAATACAAAAGGCTTTGAATAAGGCACCTCTCTTCATCTGAAATAAAAGTTAAGTCACATCAGATGACTAAGATAGAAGGCATGTGGTTGAAGTCTTATGAGGAAAGTTTTTGTTGGAAAAGCTACCCCTTTATATATGTAATTCTGATGTTTTGTTGTGGGCTGCACAGTGGCGCAGTGGGTAGCGCTGTTGCCTTGCAGCAAGAAGGTCCTGGGTTCGATTCCCGGCCTGGGATCTTTCTGCACGGAGTTTGCATGTTCTCCCTGTGCATGCGTGGGTTCTCTCCGGGTTCTCCGGCTTCCTCCCACAGTCCAAAAAACATGACTGTCAGGTTAATTGGCCTTCCCAAATTCTCCCTAGGTGTGAGTGTGTGTGTGTGCATGGTTGTTTGTCCTGTTTGTCTCTGTGTTGCCCTGCGACAGACTGGCGACCTGTCCAGGGTGACCCCGCCTCTCGCCCGGAACGCAGCTGGAGATAGGCACCAGCAACTCCCGACCCCGTTAGGGAGAAGGGTGACGGAAAATGGATGGATGGATGATGTTTTATTGTAGTTCAAGGGTTTTTTTTTAGTTTGTGAAACCAACCCTGACTATCTGAGCAAAGTTACATAAACACATTTCTTAGAAGAAGCACATTGTTCTCTTAGGCTTGTTAATACTTCAGAAAGCAGGCTCTCAAAAATGCACGACTATGATTTCTAAATCCTTATTTGCCATTTCAAGGTACATGATGTGTAATTAATGTGCTAACAAACAACATTCTGTTTGAGGGTAAGCACATTGTTTGGGTTCAGTGAATTCCTAAAGTTAGTTCTTAATTCTTCCTTCCAGGATCAGTAACTTTTAAGTAACCTATAAAGCTATTACGAATTTATCAACACAGCCTCCCCTTAACATAAGAACAGACGGCAATCCCAATTTACTTTAAAAGGCATTTGTACATTAGACTGGGTTTATTAGGTAATTTATCTATAAATCTGATTTATCATGGTCTCTCTGTGCAAGAATTGTCAAACTGCAAATTAATTACTCAGAATTCATAGAATGTAATTGTTTTAGATTCTGTTATTTACGGTTGAAGAATATCTATGATAAAAATCAAAGATTTCTACATGGTGGTAAAAACAGCTACCGGTAAATCGCCGGTACCTGTTGTCAAATATTTGCTCTTCCCACCATACATCTCAAGAAATAGATTTTACTGAAGGACAAAAATGAATGTGAACTTCACAACTTCACACAGGCGAGAACTGATGATGAAATTAAAACAGCAGTGCAAAACACACAGCTCAATACACTGCAAACGTAATTATTCTTACTTAAATTAGTCTGCATTTCCAGGATGCCGAATGTTCAAACAAGGAGCTGGCATCAAAGGAAACTTTGAGCCAGTTAATTGAAAAGTGACTTTCTCACTTTTCCTTTTTACATCTTTTTCATAAAATCCACTTTTTCATTTGTAAGGACTGGATATATTCATGCAGTCTAGGTCATTTGAGGACACCAAGAATATAAGGTCAGAAGTGACCAGCAGGAATAAATGCATATCATTTCTGAAAAGTGGTAGTGATGTATTTCACTCTACAAAGCAACCGAGCAAAGCAGCATATGGCCGTCAACTGCTAGCGGTGACCTAAAAATAAAGGCAGAAAAATTACATTCCAGTTTCGGAACCAGTGAACGGCTTGGGAATAATGTTGCGTTTACATGCAGCACTTGTTGTGGTCCACAAAGGCTCAAGAAAGGCATGTTCACCAGGGGACTTTGTGGTGGATGAAACAAAAATACGTACATGGATCTAAGCTCAGAATATTTATCCAGCCTGAATCAAATAAAAGCTGCAATAATGCACAGCTGTATTATGTTTTTTTTTTGTTGTTTTTTTTTTTTTTACGTAATTAGTGGTTGGGTGAAGTCTTTAATTATGAAATAATTGTGTTTGCCCTTTCAAATCATAACAGAAACTACCCATATGACCCTGATTAAAAACTTTCATAACCAAGGTTTTATTTCCATTTATTACTCCAATTTCCATGGCAGCTTTAAGTCATTAGCGGTAGTTTTTGACACTTAATTTTCTGAAATCATAAAGATGCCATTTTTAATGATGAAAAAAACTTTACGCTCCAGAAAATTCTTGGGCTCTCTTGTAGGAACTGAATATCTGCAATTTTCCATGAACTCTAAAAGTAAAGTCTGTAATTGGTAAAATTATGTTTGTGACCAGCTTTATGTAATGGGATCCCTTCGTCTGTTTTCATTTTATCTGGGAACCTACCTGTTTTTAATGATAAATTAAACATAAATGTTGGTTACATAGTAGCCCTAACCAATGGGCAAATAGACTTCAACCCTATAGTCTGTCAATAGCTGATAGACTATAATCCATCCATCCAACCCTGTACTGCACCTCATTATTGTGTCTTCTTCCTTAAGGATTATTCAAATATTATCTACCTATTCACTCTGCTTCTATATTTATTTTGGTGACATAGTCAGAGTGTCTATACAGACAGTCTTGCTGTTAGCGACCTCATTTATGAGGCTCCTTTGAACATTAAGAACCACGCCTCCTCAGTTTTCAGAGTCTATATTCATGCGATTTAATTAATATCCATCCAGTTCAATATCTGTCACCATGTCTGCCTTAAGCAGATTCTGCAAAAAACATTGTTGTGCTGTGAGGTTCTCTGACTCAAGGTGTTATCATAAGTGAATAAGATTTACAGAATTTTTTACATCACTGGCCTCCAGACGGTGTCGGTGCACATAAATCTCAGTCCTGTTCAGACAGTATATGTGGGACCCTTCTAAATTCAGGCCTTCTTGAGGGCCATCTCCCAACAGCACAGAAGAGTTAATCTAACTAGGAATAGAAACAAGAAAGAGTGCAGTGTATGGGGCAATGTATCAAAACAAATATTCAAGCGTGCAGTTGCACCAGCCAAAGCAAAGAGGCAGCTTATTCTTCAGAGATATGTTGCGGCCTTTGATTTGGATCCTTTTGGGAAAAAGATTCAGACTTCAATAGGATAATGATCCCTAAAGCCCTTTAAAGTTTTTACACAACTTGATGCAGACCAGAAATAAAATTTAAAAAAAAGCAGTGCTGGCTGTCACAGACATTTCCTGCATTGCTTGAAGCAAACTGGAATTTGTAGAATGAAAAAAAGTCTTATTTTCTCTCATAAAAGATATACCATGAGTAGGTTCAAACTTGTGGATTATATGTATCATTGCAATGAGAAAAGAAATATATTATGCTGCACGTATGCTCGGTTTGAACGAATCCATGGTTTGGCGTTGGAGACGGAGGGCAGATTTATTGATAGCTTATAGCCTGGTGAATTTTTTTTAAAAAGTAGTATTTCTAATCTCCAGAATTATTAACTTCTCATGAATGAGGTAGTTTTCTTTTACACGGTAAGATTCAATATACCTCCATGTTGCTGTTGAGATGCTGCTGAAACAAATCTACTTTTGAAGCAAAAATAGATTTGTGATTTGTAATTATATGTTTTATTCCAGAAAGGACAGTCTAAGGAAGGTCTTGTCACTGTTGTATTCAAAACCTTACATGAATGCATGAGATTCAACAGATTTCTTTGTTTTTTTTTGTAAAGCCAATTCTTTGTCTTTTTCTTTTATGCTAGACTGCACAGCTCAAAACCACACACTGAGACACAATAGAACTTACCAAAATTAATCCTCTGGCTGTCGAAAGTGTAATAAAGTTTCCAACAGTGTTTGCTTTGTTGTTCTGTGGTGGTGAGCAGTTCAGTTCATTAGCTTTATCTCAGCAAAATTTGCCCACCGTGCAGCGGCGCAGGAAAATCAAGCCTTGAATCCATTGGAGTTTGGCTTGGCAGGTTCTGGCTGCTCATTAATTATGCTTTGTAATGAGTATTCCTGATGAACTGTGTTATTACACTGGTGAAATGATGGCTCCTTGTTACGTGGCAACAAAGAAATGTCAGATCCAGTCTTTCCCAAATGTCACTGGATGGAACGTTTAATCAAGCTGTCAAGGTTTTAAAAATGCTTTTTTTTTTCTTTCTCCTTGAAACGTAGAAGCACTGGGAATATCTATTAGGTCCTTAATTGATTAGAAACTCAGTCTGTGTCACATCTCAGTCCTTCAACTTATTTTCTCTCAGTGCTCTTTTTCCCTTTGGCTTTTTGGTGTGCAGTCAATGGGTCAGAACGTGCATGGCTGCAGCTTGTTTTAGAAAGGGTGAAAAGGAAAAATAATAAGGCTGAGCCCTGACTTCACAAGGTCGCACAAAATGAGGTAGCAAGGGTTCAAATGTTGTTGTTTTTTTAAACAAATATATGAAACTACCACATTCTCAACAGTGAAAAAGGCAAAGATTCATATCTTAGATTTTACACTTTTGGCCCTCATGCAGTCAGCATGTGTCCCTCCTCCTAACAAAATGTGAGTGAGGTAAGTGAGAAATGAAAGGAAGAAAAGAGCACAGGACATAGAAACATGGTAGAAGGGGAAACGAAGGAATGAAATTATGAAAGCTTCACAAGAACAGAACTAATTATTTATCATGCTTGTCCCAAGTTTCCAGTTCACAAAACAAATCTACTTGGATCCTTTCTAGGAATTTGTCTCAGTCCTAAGTATAGCCGAACATCTTTGTCTTTCCGACCTAAGACTGGCTGCAATAATTTATTAACCTGAACACTTCCCCTCCCAAAAAAGAAAACACTAAAAACTAACTCGAAATGCAATTTTTATAATAGATTTTATAAAAGTTAGCAACATTTCTCCTGTCACCTTATGGTGACACTGGCTATTGTGTCAGGTCACCAACACTTCACAGTTTGATAAAAGAGAAAATATTTCATTTAGGGGTTTAAGTTTCATAACACAATGCTGAAAATGTTATGTCGGTGTCTCTGAGTGTGTAAATGTTCTCAACCTTCAGAAGCAGACAGGAAGTTTAGGGTGTGAATGGCAATTACAAATTTTGGTAACCCTATAAGGACAATGTGAAGATGTTGTGCTTATTTGAAACTTTTATTTAGAATATGGCTGCAAGAAGATTATACCAACAGGATAATCTTGTTTGGGAATATAATTATTGTGTAGGTGTCCTTAATGTGAAAAAATATTTAATAAGTAAGTTTCTCTAGTACCAAGGTATATGCTACTAGTTTTTGAAGGAGAAACGGGCTCCATAAAAATAAAGTGGGGATACTCTGCAATTGACATCTGTTTATGAAGTATTTTGTGTTTTTCCTTTACCAAGTTGAACAGTTGGGGAAAGGACGCTTCTGGATAAAGTGATCCCTCTGTTTTGCTCGCCAAAACTCTTCTCTTAAATCCCCCTTATGTGGTTGTGGTTACCTTCTTTATGCCTGCATAACTTTTTCAGTCTGCATTTCCATCCCTTTCTCATAGCCTACGAGTGGCTCATGTACACAAGAGCAATCTTTCTTAAATTCACTTCTTTTCTTCACAGTTGCCAAGCAACCGGTATTAGTTTTTGCTCTTCATTTAGGTTTGACTTTACTCAATTTTCCAACAATGTTTTTGTCATTTCAGAAATTGTGATTTTCACTCTCTCCCTGACAACTCTGGCTTATGAACAGGATGTCAATGATAGATATACATCTATCATGTATATACCGGTACGCTTATACCTGCAGGGTCGCTGCAGGGTCAGGTGGCTATAACAAATTGCTATTGGGCTAGAAGAGGGATACACCCTGGACAAGTCGTCATTCCATCACAGACATAGTACAGACCTGAACAAGTTCAGAGTAACCATTTAAAACCATTTTTAGACCAGAAGGAAGCTGGAGGACCTTGTGAGAACCATATACGCACAAAGCAAGCATGCAAACTCCATTCAGAACGAAAGAAGTCAAAATGTTGACGAGAGCTCCACTGTGCATCCCTCAACAGCATTTGATTGTTTATATATAAAAATAAAGCCCATGTAAAACTAAAGTCATAATAAATTGATTTTTGTTGTAAATTTTATGTCCATTTGTAGCATGATCTTTTGAGGCTAAATATTACACAATTGTTTGAAATTTGCACAATCTCTTTACATTTTCTAGTTAGAAAAAAACATAATTTTTTTTCCAAACCATCCAAATCAACTTGATAAAGAAGCACAGTCTAACAGTGACTATCTTACAGAAAATATGACCTGCCTATTCATTCCGGTGTATGCAGGAGTAATCAATCAATGTGAAGCGTAAAGGTCAAACTGAAAAAAGGCATGTATTTTAAACCATTAGCAAAAAAACTGACAAATATTCAGACCGTACTGTCTTGAAGACATAAAATATCCGATTCGGTAATATGTTGTTGCAGCATAATGAATTGTGGTTTTTATTTTCAGCATGGGAAGTTCGACTGCTGCAATATTTGTTTATTTCCACATGAGCTTGGAATTTGTCACAATATTTCCCATTTTTAATCTTACAGATACCAGTGACAACACTTTAGTCTTCATCTCCACTACACAGACTGTGCTGTCTTGTTGTTTGTACAGCAGTCACGGCCCTACAAGCCTCAATGTTTTGCATTCAGGCCAGAGGGTCCAGTTAAGCCTGGGAATTTGAATAAATCATAAGAAAATACCAATGAATTATGAATCTCTCCATGACTTATTATATTTTATTGCTAAATAAACAGGCTGGATTCTGTAAATATTATTGTTAGAATGTTAAACTTTCTCCATACACTGTTTTGTTGTATTTCTATATATGAAGGTGTTCATGTGTGGATGATTTTGATTTAAATCTCTCACTGGGAATACATTTACAGAGCAAACTTCCAAAAGTGTCTTGACTGGAAGGACTTCCTTTTGTCACTATAACTTTGAACGATGTGTCATTTTGCATTCTAGTAAATTACATACTTCAAGTTCTGCTTAGTGATTATTTGACTTACTCCGGTTTCTTTCCATGCTTATGTTATTCAAACATTTTATCTTGATTTTATTTATCGCTTCAGTCATGTCCCTATGCTCTCAGCTCCTCTCATGTTCCTCTGTTACCAAGATTCTTGATTTAGTTTATATACGTTTTTAAATCTCTTCTTTTCATTAAACTGCCCTACAGTACTTACTTCTCACATGGCTCTGCCCTTCTCCTGCCTGAATTGAGCTTTAACCAATGACATAAAAGAATATATTGGACCTCGCTGGTGATCGCCATGGTTGGAGGTTTTGCAGTCTGAAACTCACTGAGCTACCAACTGCGCAAACAGATTCCTAGAATCTTCCAAAAGAAAAGAGAGACAAAAATATTGTTATAATTCATAAAGGTATATATAAAGGTATCTGGAATATAATACCTTTTGGCAAAACTTTTGTTTTGTGATCATTTTGAGGATAAAGCCTGTTTTTATAAGTGATTGGCTGAAATGCAAGCAAGGGAGGCTATTGAGTGTCTCCAGTTTGCAGTTGTTTCAAATAATTAAATATTGCCCTGCAATGTTTTATTATGTCTCACAATTTTTTATTCTGGCAACCATGAAAAGAGTTTTATTTAATTAGGATTTATCAGTGCATAAAATGTCAGTGTGTGTGGTAGGGGCCTTAAAGTCCATTTGCAGCCAAATTGTTCCATAATGTTCTGTTTACTGTTAATTTACTCACAAGTCCTGCTTTTATATCAATCAGCCCAGCTTTATTTTTCTTCTGTCAGGAGTTACATTATGTTGAATAGAGTTATATTAAATTCTAGTAAACATTTTTAATCCCCATTGTGTCCAATGTGAAGTTTATTCTGTCAGTGATGGTTTGGTGTTCCATGTCATCCACTGATTTTCAGAAATCTGACATTTGTGCTTGAAACACTGCTTTATGTGTAGAGAATCTCTATAAAAATACAATTTCACTTTGTGAGATGACAAGAAATTACAGAAAATATTGGACTTTTACACAGTATTCTATTTTTTCAGATGTACTTGTGCAACTTGGAGATAAATGGAACATTAGGAGACACCACCGCTTGTCCCTGGGTCACTTTAAGCCATTATATAACAGTTAGCCTGCAGCCCAAGTACCACCATTGGTATTTATACCACAGTTGGAAAGCCTTGGTTCTAAATCATTTAAACATCAACAGTCCCATGATATGCTTTTCCTTTTGTAGTTCAGCAGAGACAATTAACATGGACTCCTGATGCTGTCATCATCACATCTCCTTGCTTTTTTAGCACTCTGCAAAGACAAAACCAACAAAACAAACAGTTCTTCCATTCAATATATATGAGGAGACTTTCTACATGGTTTTAGGAAACTGGTGTATATTTCTAAATAATTTATGCCGGCATGGGTGTTTCACCTCTTGAGAAACATGTTTTTTTTTCTTCTACTTACTTGAAAGGGCAAAGACACAAAGAGCATAGGTGATTCATGTCAGACTCCAGTAGTCTCTTTAATGTTTTGTCTACCTTTTAACAGGATTCTTTTTGTCCAAACAACTGTGGAGGGACCTCCCGGATTTGAAGTAAACAAGTTCCTATTTTTCTCATATTTTTTTAACAAGAAGTTTATAACACATCCAAAGGTGTAGGATATGCTTCTGTAACTTTGTATTATTATTTTTTTCCTCACAGACCTCTAGTTTTTAAATAAAATGTAGCTTGAATACTCCCCTTTGATCTAATCAAGGTAATTTGGCTTGTGGGAGGGCACAAGAGGACTGTGTGCTTTGCCAGAACATTGCAGAGCTAGTGTATGCCGTGACCCTCACAGGTCGGTGACCCTGCACCAAACAACAGGAGCCAGGCCAGTCGATGATGCAGAGCAGCGGGAGGTGTGCTGCACAAATGATAGAGCTACTCCGCACTCAGCCGATGATGCAGGCAGGGCTCACCAGGAGGCTGAGCTATGAGCCCCACTCCTCCCTGGCGTTGATGAGAGATCCCAGTGGCAAGCCGCGAAGCTGACAGGTCTGTGAATCTCAGAAGAGACAAATAGTGGAAGAAAAGGGGGTGGGGGAAAGTGACATTTTTAAACATCACACTGTCCAGAAAAATTATAGTGCTTTGTAGGGATTTTGCGCAGTCCTCTCAATTGGAGGCATGTTTCTTGTCATGCCATTGTCTCTCTGCAGTGGTCAATTAGGTTCTGGAAACACTCGAGGGGGAAGTGTTGTCCAGCTGCAGTGTGTCAGATCAGGCTGTAGCTCTCATGAACTGTAATGAGAAGAACAGCACACTCCATCTCTCTATCTACCGTAGTTATGAGCAGCAGTATGAGCAGACACACCAGGAGTGCTCTTTTCAGAGCTGTTCACTGCAAAGCTTTCCCATGAAAACCTTATTGCTTTCTCCACCACTTGTTCACCATCTTTAAAGTGAGGATGAATAATTTGTTCAGTGTTTGTGTTATTACAACCCACAGTTGTGCCCTGTGCAGGTTTTTTATGATGTTTTCTTGTGTGATGGTGTTATGTTTTGTCCCGTGATGCATATTATTGTCTTCCTGGTGGCTATTGTGTACTTGATGACTGGAGAGTAAAGGCTGGTCTACGAAAAATAATTTCTCCTTTGGAACAATAAAATCTGAAATCTATTTTCATTATTATTTAAGGTGTGAATCACTTGTCATAGGTGTTTTTTAACCTTTATCATACAAGTTTGCATGAGTATAAATTTATTTATTTGTGTTAACAATGTTTTTCTGCTTACTGAAGACCGTTAAAACATTTTCATACAGAAATGTGAGTTTACCGAAAAGTATGTTCAATACCTGCTTAAAGGTTGCATTTCTAAAAGGTACTTTTAATCTAACATGTGACAATAGTTCTTGACTTTTTAACTTTCATTTTTGTCAAACTGAAATCCATGATGATAAAATTTGGATTACTGTGAATACAAATAAAATTAAAGCCGCACGCGGCGTCGGGCGGCCCTCGCAGCCAAGCGCCGCTCCGGCCTATTGGCCACCGCGGGGTACCAGCAACCGCCGGCCGCCAGCCACCACAGAAGCTCTCACGCAGTTTCCAGCAACTCCGGTCACACGGCACCACGGAAGCTGTTGCGCAGATTCCAGCAGGGCCGCCCACGTGCCAACGCAGAAGCCGTTGCGCAGTTTCCGCGCCCGTCCACCAGACGGTTCGCACTGATGCGTTCGGCGGCGCTCCATGACGACACACAAAAAATGTGGTGCAGATTTTTTATATTTAGTGAGGAGATATAGCTGGTGGATTAACCTAGGGGGCGCAGTGTAATCAAATTACATTTCAATGCTGTTGGGCTCTTTAGAGGTCAACAAAGGTCATACATATCCAGTTTGGCGCCAGTCGGATGATCCATGTGTGATTTAGAGCCGATCGTATGCACATTGCGAAGGACTGCAGTTCGCCATTTCTACACCGCAATGCGGTTCGGTCAGCAGCCAGCATCCACAGAGTTCATCGTCTTATCGATTTAAGTCAGTTTTCAGATGATGAAACCCATGTAAATGATAGAATAACAGTAAAACTTACAGCAGAAAAAACAGGTCACTGTATGTTAAAAGTGGGCGGGGCTAACGTCATGTCATCAAGTCACCACGGAAATGTGTTAAGGACTGTTCTGCAGAGAGAATTAGAAAGTCTGGTCCAGCTGTCGTCTTGCATTTGGAAGTTATTTAATCTTCATCTTTCATGGCAAATATTCAGTTTCACACTAAGCCACGCCCACATGCTTTCATGCTAACTAGAACTTAGATGTAAATGCAGTGCAATTTCAACCTTCTTCTAAAATCAGAGGAAAATTTTTAAAGTTGAAGATGTTCCAGTTTAATAAACTAAGGGCAAAGCACATTGACAGAGCACAGTTAACTGTCAGCACATTAGAACAATAGCACAGGCTCAATCCCAGCCATTAATTAGGTATTAATCACAGGAAGTGCTACAACTAAATATTATAACCCCAATGGATCGGTAATAAGATACTTAGCATTTTGTCAGAGCTCTTTTAAACAAGCCTTTAAACAGGTTCCATGCATAACAACAAACAAGGCTGAATGTATCAAACTGGATGTATCAAACACACTATTCAGTCTCTTTAATTATAAAAGCGCTAGCAATACAAACGTTGCAGGCCTGACGGACTCGGTTAGCATCGTCCTCTGAGTTCCAAAACGGCTCCTATCATCAGCGTTACTCACCGCACGCGAGTTACCAGTTTTTAAACGAACGGCAATAAAACTGCTCCAACTCCGCTTCAACAGTCCGTTCCGGCTCACGAGAGTTGTTCGGATCTGCAGCTCCAAAACCCAAAGCAAAACGTTGAGCGTGGTCCGGTTCTATGGCTCCAAAATCCGTGCAAAATGTTCAGGAAACGTTAGCAGCTCCAACTGGTTAGCAAAAAGTACAGCGGAATACTCCGAACCTCGTACGTAGCAGCTTGCTTCTGCAAGCTTGACTGATCAGTAAGATAGGGACAAGTTATATAGATGCATTTACTTGCAGTAGTAAATAACAGTTATTAACAAAACGCTACATTTAGTGCGTGTTTTAAGCCAACAAAAACTATCTGAGGGTTTACATATAACCTTTCAGGTTACATATAACCTCTCAGTTTATATGTCACCGCTATCCTTTTGGAAATTTCACGGCAGACGCTCTCGCAAAGTTTAAATGCGTCCGTCGATCTGTTTGTCATTGGTGGAGTAACACTGACCCCGCTCTGTCGAAATACTGATATAGTTATTCATCATATTTATCCGTGTGCCAAAAGCGCGTTGTTTCATTGGTGGAGTAACACTGACCCCAAGTGGCGAATTACGGAAATGGTTTCTAAACAGTCACTGCTGATGAATGAAGTCCTTTGTATAATTTCTAACCAAAATCAATGAATGTTTGTCCTGTAACCCACAAAACAAAATTATTTAAAAAAAATTTGAAAACTTATAATAATGTTTATTTAAATAATTAATATGCTAACCTGCATAACATAATCTATATTTCATGGGCTGCTTTGGTGTTACAGTTTTAGTGGGCTAAGGTGATTTCATCAAGTGGCCATGTAAATGTTCAGGACTGTTCTGCAGAAAGACATAGGAAGTCTTATGCAGCTGTAATCTTGCATTTGGAAGTTATTCAATCTTGATGTTTGATGGCGAATCGTCACAGTTCGCCACGCCGCCACGCCCACCTGCTCCATCGGAGCTGGTCAGGGTTGGAATCCTCAACACACCAACATGTCTTCTGTCTCTGGGCACAGTTTCATGTTGATGAGGTTAAAGGGGTCAGATAGCGACCGTTCACAGTAAAACATGACACTTCCTGTTCTCAGGGGGCGTGGCTTCAGTGATGTCATCATTCGACCATTGGGTATTGTAGGACACCCGATAATGATCAATCACTGAAACTTTGGTGCCTCTGTGAGTTTCTGTGTAAGAGATATAACAGTTTATTTTTTTTATGGCGAGTAGGTGAACTTTGACCCCTGCTAACCCCCCTTCAGCATACTCAAAAACTCACCGTTTTGATAACTTTCGATTGGACATGCCTTGTGAACAGACTGACCGAGTTTAAAAGCCGATCAATCGAAAATCCCTAGGGACGAGTTCGATCAAATACGAAAGGCTGTAAAGCGTCAAAAAATGGGGTCAAAATCCGAACTTCAATCCAAAATGGCCGACTTCCTGTGGGGGTTTAGACCATGGCTCCAAGAGACTTTTTTTGTACGTCCCGACAAGATACACATGTTTACCAAGTTTCGTAATTGTAGGTTAAAGCGTGGCTTGGGGCTGATCATTTAAAGTTTTCTAGGGGGCGCTATAGAAAAATTAGGCCACGCCAACCAAATGTTGTGATAGATTCCTGTCGCGGAGTTGATCAGGATCCATCCTAGTGAGTTTGGAGCAGCTCGGCCCGAAACTGTGGAATTGAGAGCCAAACGTATGGCAATGGCGTTACAGGTCACTTCACCACGCCGCCACGGCCACCTGCTTCATCTGAGCTGGTCAGGGTTGGAATCCTCAACACACCAACATGTCTTCTGTCTCTGGGCACAGTTTCATGTTGATGAGGTCAAAGGGGTCAGATAGCGACAGTTCACAGTAAAACATTACACTTCCTGTTCTCAGGGGGCGTGGCCTAACTGATGTCATCATTCGACCATAGGGTATTGTAGGAGACCCGATGATGATCAATCACAGTAACTTTGGTGCATCTGTGAGTTTCTGTATAGGAGATATAACAGTTTTTTTTTTAATGGCGAGTAGGTGAACTTTGACCCCTGCTAACCCCCCTTCAGCATACTCAAAAACTCACCGTTTTGATAACTTTAGATGGGACATGCCTTATGAACAGACTGACTGAGTTTGAAGCCGATCAATAGAAATCCCTAGGACGAGTTCGATCAAATACGAAGGCTGTAAACGGCAAAAACGGGGTCAAAATCGGAGCTTCAATCCAAAATGGCTGACTTTCTGTGATACTTGCACTATGACATTAATTGTAAATTTTGATCGTCTTGGGGAGCTCTACAAGTGTACCAAATTTTATGTCTCTACGATGAAGTAAGTGAATAGCAAAGGGTCCTTTGAAAATTTCTAGGTGGCGCTGTAGAGCCGTTTCTTGTGCGATTTTCGTGTTGACCTTAAAAATCAAAATTTTTAAACTCCCTTTATGCTTCTGCCAAGTTTGGTGAGTTTTTGAATATGATAAGGCCCCCAAAAAGCCCCCCAAAGAGGTGGGAATAATAATAATAATAATAATAATAATAATAATAATAATAATAATAATAATAATAAACAGTACAAAAACAATAGGCCTTCGCAGCGCTTAGCTGCTTGGGCCTAACAAGGACCAAGTGCAATTTTGAAAACCATAATTTTCTATCTGCTTGAAATGAAAACCTTGAAGGGCCTTTTTAAATTTATCATATTTAGAAAACTCTCCACAGACCTTAACCCCTCAGAAAAATAACATTTTAAGCTCTAAGGAGCAGCAGAATATATTCACCGGTTTTTCTGGGTCGGAAATGTGTCATTTTTACCCTTTATAGTGATATTTATATGCTTAAATGGTTCAGCTTTTGAATGGTGTATTTATAGAAAAACTGATTTGTGAAAAATGGAGGTCCCAGAACAAATTGTGCAGCAAAGCTGAGCCATGTGTCACTCTAAATCCGAGTTCACTGCTGGATGACTTCATAATTGAACCTTGGTTTGCTTTCTATGATCGTTCCCAGAATGGTTTTCTGCATTCAATTTAATGCAAAGATAATTAATTAGCATAGAAGTATTTATTGAGTGTATTCGCTTGGCTTCAGTATGGAATCCATCATGAGTCAGTCAGCATATGTATTAAACAGGCTCTAAGAGCTGGTGCTGAATGTGAGTGACAGTCTTGCTTATTTCATCTTGGCGCTACTGTTTACTGACTTTAACTCATTATTTCTGTTTACTCTGACAAAGGGATGGGCTGAAACTCTGAGTGCTATTTCACCAGCATTCCTGCTTTAATCAGCTTCTATAACGCAGCTGAGGTTATTAAATATACACAGTGGCGGCATGCTATTACAGGATGAAACATACCACTAGCTCCTGACCTAGTAAAAACACTTTAATTATAGAACCTTGACAAAACAAAGACTTTAAATTAAGAATAGACCCTCAATGAATTTGCTGAGACTCGGCTTCTTATTTGCACAAAGCAGAGTGATCCATCCCAAATACTTGAAGCAACTTTTAAATCCAGTAGCTTTATACATTTTTTTTTATTTTATTTGCAAGAAGAAGAAAATCAATGGAACAGAATGAAAACATATATTATTGGAATTTTACGGTTGCGTCCTAGAATAACAATCTTACAGATGAAAATAAATATTGAACACATCAATGGTTTTATGATCAACAATTAACTTACTGATTAACCCCAGTCTGGTCCTGCTTTTAGCAACACATTGCAGTGGACTTTGACATAGAGATAAGTCACCTTTGGAATAGTTATATTGACTACTGCTAGCCCCGCCCACTTGTATGAATTATCTAAATATGTTGAAGAGCAGTAGCCAAATGTAAAATATTTGTATCTAAAATTGTTAAATAGTTATAATTGTTTAGGTAAGTAAAAGTCTATTTTAATATTTGACTGTCTATTTTTAATCAAGTATTGATTTAGTTCTGATATTCAAATGAGCATAGAGTTATTATGTAAGTTATTATGATTTTATATTGAACCAAGGAACTTGTAGAGCTCTGTGCCTTCCATTTATTTGAAAGAGATGAAATTCTTGTTTTTTAAGTGAATGCTTTGGTTCTTATTCACTGGAATAGAAGCACATTGACATATTTGTTGTCAGTGTTTAAAAGACACAGAAGGTTATATTTTGTGGTCACAAACACGACAAAAAAGTGTTTTAAAAAAATATAAGAAATATTTTTCGAATAAGTTATATTTTACATGTCATATCTTTCACTCCGTCCAAACCTGCACACGTCAGAAAGCGCTGAGCAACGCGAACTGTCGCACCTGGAACTGCAACACGGAAATGACGTCAACGCGCCGCAATTCAAATTTCAGGAAATGAAAGCGTTGTTTGAGCAACGGTCTCGCTACACGCAGGGTGGATTACAAACGCTTCTTCTGCTCCTTTTATAGAGTAAGTTCTACATTTCTCATATGTAGAGTAATTAACCTGTATTCTGTATTTTTATGTGAACATCAAAGTTAGAAATTACAAGGTCTCAGTTAAAGGAAGATAAACGAAATGTCGAGTTATTTTTGTTTTCTATTGTCCTGAAAACATTTCTGAAGAAGATTGAGATTGTTATCGACACTTAATATGCATTATTTTGACATTCAATTATGACTGCGTGTTGTATTTATCAATACATTTAGTTGGGGTCATGGTGTTCAAATGACTTTTTGAATTTTGCTCTGAGGTATTTCACCATGAATCTTGTTTTTGCGTCTTTACTCTGGATTCTTTCTACAGTTACAAAACAGACAAACTCCTTAAAATGCTCAATGCATTGATGATGTGATGGACAGAACAATTTGCAATATTGTAATACACAACAGAGATCATCACATATTATTTACTGACATTTCCTTCACTGATTACTTTCTGTTTCATGATAACAAACTCAGCTTTCAAATCTCATTTGCGGCCATAAAGTACTGTTCAAGTCCTCCAGACTGCACAGATAGCAGCTTACTGTATTGCACCTGACCTGTTGTGACCTAATTATTGTATTTGATCCAACAGTCTTTGTTTTTAAATGAAACACATTAATTTTGGAATGATGTAAAATAAATTATTTAGTGGTTTTAATCACTACCATTTTATTTTAATTATTCTTAATTCTAGTCCTGAAGAGTCTTTTTTTATTTACTTCAAATCTGCAGGCAATTATTGCTAAAATATGCATTGCCCAACTTATTCTTTAAGTTATTTAAAATCTTTCAACGAGACTTTGAAATGAAACAGTGCAACTTTGAAATTTTCTGAAACATCTTATAGCAAACGACTCCATTTCATACTGCAAAAAATGTTGGTCACAAAATTGCAAAGGTACTAAATGGAGACCAGGTGAATATTCACCCATACCCAAGGAAAAGTCAGACTATAACTAGGCCTGTCACAATAACAGATTTTGCTGGGCGATCAATTGTCTCAAAAAATTATTGCGATAAACGATAATATTGTTTGAAGACCTTTTTACATTGATTTAATGGAAATTACGTAATAATACATGCGATTTCCTGCCAAAGATAGATACACTTTACTTTCAAAAGAACACTTAACACTGGGACTGATACACAAAATAAATAAAACAACCAAAACCAAAAATAAAATAGATTCTTAGTCTCCATTAACAGTAAATGTACTTGAATAAAAACTAAACAGCATAAAGCCAAAGTGGAAATAAATACTGCATTCAACCAAAAGAGTGCAGATTATGAAGTCTGTATAGTATATTGCCCTTCAGTAATAATTAGATTTAAATAGAGAAGACATCCGGCTGCCTGATGCAATAGTTCAAACTACAGGATTTTTTACCCCGAACTACAATCTTAGAACGTTCTTCATTCTGAGATTGTCACTAGTGTTGTGTGTTACGGTAGATCGTTGTGCCGCTCCGATCTAAATCAAGGATTTATCCAGACTGGGAGAGTGACGCAGCCTGTTGAATGTGACCGGTAGCCAATCAGAAAGCGCGGATTCTCCTCCTGCTTTCTGAGGGGAAACACGGAGAGAATCCCGAACAGCTGTCACGGTGCAACCCGAAGTCCAGCAGACATCGGAAATAACATGAATGTTTATTCAACAGTTTGTTCAAAGAAAATATAAATAACTAGGGGAGGAGTTGGAGCGAAATTTCTACCAGAAAACCCGGTAACTTTTCAGCTGTTCTTCGTTAACGTGACATAAATAGTTCTAATGATTTTCATTCAGTCAGACTGACACTAGCCACATGCATTGCAGGTAGATTGTAGTAAGGAATTGATTAATGCCTGGTTTCAAAATTAGTGAACTGGACTTATTATTTTGTGTCCATTGTTGGACACAACACGGTTTCGATCGAACCGTTATACCGAGGATTTCTGTCGGCTAATGTGTCTCTCAGGTTTTGATAATGGGCCGACAATCCGCGACATAAGATCGTGCAGCGCGCTGGGCATTACACTAAGGAAGTAAGGAAGGGAGGGTCAGTGGAGAGAAACGGAGTTGAGCCTTTTTTCATTCAGTGTCATCAACAGTATGAGAAAAAGGCAGGAAGAAACGATATAGCCGATAATTGAAATGAGGTCGATAGTTTTAATTTATCGTGCGATTAATTGACTTATCGTTTATCGCGACAGGCCTAACTATAACCAATAATCCGTAGCCGCTACAGAAGGCATCAATGTTCACTACCAGTTAAATTATAATGGCTGTTCTCTTTTTTTTATTTTTTACAAATGATTACATTGAAATCAAAGTATAATAGTGTCTTGAAATGATTTGTCTGTTCTAGAACACTCCATCTTACACCTGTGCTATCGACAAAGGAAGCCATGGCATCTAAAGGTGCCAAAGAGACCCTGGTCTCCAAGTTGGGATTCAGATCCAACAATTCTGGCTCAAAGGCAGAGGCAGAGCTGGAGAAGGTCCGGAAGGAGAACGCCCACTTGAGGAAAAAAATTGACGACCAGGCCAAACGGCAAGTCAAGCCCCCTGACTCGGACAAGGGCAAGCTGCTGGAGGTAAAGGGGTTCACTGTCACTGATTTTCAAGTCCCGTTGTATTCATTTGTTTTTAAATATGGGCATCTGATTCTCCAGAGGATTCTTTCCCTCGAGACGCTCCGCGAGAGGAACAATCAGCAACTGCTGGTTAAAGAACAGGAACTGGAAAGTCTAAGACAACAGTTGTCAGCTAAAGGAGGAGAGGTACGTACACTGACAACTGTCTGTTTTCAGAATTGCATTTGTCCCGTCATCTGTCATGAAGAGGCCTCTACACACCTGTACATAGAAACACGATTAACTCGGGCTTAAAGTCCTGCCTAAATGAGCATAAACCCACAGCAGGAGCACTCTCCAGCTTGTGACTTATTTTTTTATTTTTTTCCCACACTCAGGTATTGTATTGGTGGCATATGGGAAACTGTCAGCGAGAGGGAAGGGAGAAAAAACATACTGGAATTCCAATGAGCTGCCACAAACAGAGGGGGAAATCACTTCTATCCCACTTTGACAGCAGCTCTGCAAAATGAAGTTTAGACAACCGGCAGAAGCTGCATACCAACGTACACCGTTAGATTCTGTTCGCTTGACATTTATAAACTGTTTGTCTGTGGCTGTCTGTATGTATTAGCATTCATGTCATGTTGCTGTTTGACACTAGTGTAAAAACTCGTTCTGCTGTTGCTCATCCTTGTGTGATATGTCCTGTATTGTGGCAGAAATGACTCTAATTTAGATTGGTCAGAGTGGCAGCAGGCTAAGCTCACAGATGACATGCTGGTAAATGGAATGTCAGCGTTTTGTTTTGCCCAGACATTAATCATGCTTGCATCTTCCTCATTAAGTTTCATCAGCAGACACGCAAGTGGCTAATGCCACCAGACTCCCAGCCGCGCTACGTCGATTACGAAAGAAGGATAATTGCACAGAAGACAGAAAAACAAATCTTTTTCCCTCTTACCACCTTCAATCGAACTATGCTTCAACAATAAGGTTAAAAAGATTTTGGTGACATACAGGCTTCTTTCTTTTTTTTATAGGTTGTTGCATCGCTGCAGGCCCAGCTGGAGCAGCGCAGGAGAGAGGCAGAGCAGAGAGATGGAATGTTCCAGAGCTTGTCACAGGAAACGGAAAATCTGAAAAACAAGCTGGCCACAGTTTCCGCTCGTTGTCAGTCCCTGGAAACGCAGGCCACGGTAGGCTGACCCGAATACGCTGCTACCTGTCAAGATGTTCTAATTAGTCAAGAAGAGATTTCTCTTCTTGACATGATCTGGTTGCTTTTTCTGTGCAATGGAAATGATCTAGCTGATCTTCTGATTTGAATGACTGGTCTGCCTGTGGAATATCGCTCATATATTTGACATTTATTATAGCAAGAATGGAAAAGATGAAATGATTAGTGGTAACGCTGATCAGTTTAAGTTGAGAAGTCAACAATTGATCTTTGGAGAATAGGAATAAAATGTAGACTCTGGGATTTTCCAGGGGGTAGGAGTATAAAAGTTGAAATGAGTGAAATAATTTGTTAAAAAAATAAAAAAAATTAAAAAAAAGTCAAATGTTGAATCCTTTCATCCCTCTCTCTGCCAACCCATCTACTCCTCTATTGTTTTATTTTTCTTTTTTCTTTTTTTTTTTCTGTCATCCATCCTTCCATTGGTCCATTTGTCTGGAAATCCCTTTGACCCTCCAACCATCTATCTTTTGTCATCCTTCAGCCCCCCATCCATCACTGCTCCTCTACTCAGCTCTCCCTCTCTTCACCAACTCTCACCAACTCTTCCTCCTTTCCACCATCGTCATGTCAGTCTGTGCATCAATCTCTCCATTTGTCAAATGAAGGAAGAAATTGCATTTCCAGACTTAATTCCCCATGTTGTCTTAAAGTTATATCCATCCATCCAAGCTAATTGATAATGATGGTGATTTATGATTGTGACTGAAAAGCATCATTGAGTAGAAAAAAAGCTAACTAGAACAGGGATAGTAAATTTGCCTTTGGCTAGGAAAGGAAGTGGCACTTTGATCCTTAAATCTGTCGGTGCATAACTTTTTTCATCCATTCATCTGAAGTCTAGTTCTAGTTTTCATGTTTAAAACATGAGCATAGTAGAAACATTTGCTTTAAATCTGTGGAGAACGTTTAGGTTTATGCTTGCCAAAACACACTGAGAACTCTACAGAAAAAGTGCAAAGATTTTGACATGAAAAGTGATCAGTGATTGATAGATTAAAGGGCTTAAGGAAACTGTGGCTCTGTTTTTGTCCATCAGGTGGCAGTGTTTAATCTCAGTTTTCCTGCTGACATCACCTTCTCCCTGGAGCCTCCTCACCACTTTATCATGAAGGCTTTATTGCTATAAAATACATCAGCTGTAATAAGCATTGTAACGGTGAAAATCTGATTTTTCAGTAGCCCCTTTATTTTTATCTGCCGTCAGCAATGTAAGTCTGCTTATGGCGGAGATAAAAGGAAATCTGTAGTAGCCACTTCTTAACTGTAGATCCAGTGCTGCTGCATTGACTCTGAAGCTGTCATCAGGATTCTTCCCTGCCCATAAGGAAGCAGAATTACATGCAGGGCTTTAAAGAATATACAAAGATTTAGCTATATCATACAAAAAAAATCCCAACTAATAAGCTTATTTAAAGAGGATTTCATCTCAAAATATGTGCATTTTTTATCTGTTGCATGATTATGTGGAACCCTTGTATTTGTTTGAGTAATTTTCTTGCTCACGGTTTAGACCATTTGCTGTACCAGCTAGAGCTGGAAGAAACAGCTTTTAAAAAGCTGTTGTTCTATATCTATAGCTATAATGAACAGAAAGCTTGCATTTGCTGCTTAAAGGTCAGCAGGGCTTTTTATCTCTTTGATAGAAGATGTTTGTTTCCTATCTATTATTAGACCAAAGCATTAGAGTGCAAAATATGGATTCAAATGAGCAGAAGTATGAGTGGCCCATTTTTAAGATGCGTCGCATAGTTTCTGTTATAAGGCATCAGAAATGGCTGCTCTGTGTGAGACAGGAAGCTGCTTCAGGCCATCAACAGAGCACACAAACTAATTGAAAGCTTTAAAAACATTTGACAGTGAAAAGCCGACTTACGAAACCACCGCTTTGTTTAATGTGACACGACTTCTAACATTTGTGGTTGATGAATAAAAATCTTATTTTTGGATGAACAGACGTCCAAAAATAAACAGTTTACCAAATTAATGGAAACAATGTTGGAAAAAAATTGCTCATAACTATACCACTGAGCTGCTACAGGGTGTAGATCGCATCACCATGGCATAAATTTATGATTATCTGGAAAACATGTTTAATAAGATGCTGCTGAATGTTTTTTTTTTTATTATTTAGGTATGGATCTTCAGACTCTTGTTTAAACTGTAACTTATTTGATCTAATGTGTTTAAATCTCACTACAGCTTTCTTTGATATAGACAATGCTGCTAATATCAACACAAACTAAACAACTACTTCTCTTGCTACAAGGAGATTCCTGCATCCTTTCTTTATGTAATTTCATTAATGTAACTTTCTAGTGGCATGTCACAATTCCTTGTTCTATCCATTTGGAAAATATTCAGATCAACAAACCAAGCAATCTCTCTGCTGTTCACCGAGGACTCGGGTTATGGTTGTACATTAGACTTAGTGAGATAAACAAGCTAATGAGGTTTACCTGGTTATAGGAGCCAAAAGGCTTGTCAGACATACAATCTGCAGTTTGGAAAATCAGTCATTTAAATCTTTCTCAGGTCTGGATAAAGACTGTGCCTTGGTTTGTCAATCCCCTTTTCCATTGATCACTTTGTCCATCAAAAGTTGTTTTTATCTGATATCATGCAGTGCTATCTATTGGTGTGTCCATCGGTTTGTTCATATGTCTGTCTGTTCATCGGTTTATTGACCCACCTTCCAACTGCTTGTCTATTAATTATCCATATGGTTTGTTTTGTCTTTTATGTTTCCCATCTACCATCCTTTTTTGGTCCATTTGTCATCCTTCCCGTCTTTCAATCTTGGGTTTTTCCAGATACCACATTTAAATCTTGCCCTTGGTAGATAAGTCTTTGGTATTTATATTTGGGCTAAAATAAACTGACAGCAATTGCAATTTGAGTCCAGAAGGGTATGAAATTTTAAGATAACGAATGTACAGAGATGGAGATCAGACTCGAAGGCTTACAGCGACAGGCATGTGACGTGACCAACAAGCCTCTGGAGGCTGTACACTGCAGGGTCGGTGACATGGTCATGTAGCCAAGACTTGGAAGCGCAGAAGAGCAGAGATTTATCTCTTGCTGCTCTGTTTTTCTTGCATTATTAAAAGTTGGACTAAATAATTTAAATCAGCAGGCCTATGTGTAATTTCTGAGCCTGTGGCAGTTTTGTAACTACTTTTTTCTCTGAAAATGGAGAATCTTATTTTAAATTAACAGTGCCTGTCACTTGACAGTTAGCAGAACCTGGCCAGCTTTAAAAAAACAGATGCTACAGACTTTTTTTCTTTTTTCTTTATTTTAAAGTCAGCCTCAACTGAATGTTGGTTGTGACAGCTGGATCAGATGCAACTACTGCATATTTACTAGTACTTTGTCATTTAACCTTTGCAACATCTCCCTCCTTCTCTTTTCAGAATGGACATGCTCCTGCTCCAGAACTGGTGCAGATGCAAGATCAACTCAAAGATGTGAGTCTTTTTTGTCACATCTTCATAAATTTGATATGTTAAACTTCATATTCTTTCATTGGATATTATAGGTATCCAATGATACCTATAGTATTGGGAAACTTATAAAGTTTCTCAAAAAGTGCACAAGTTCTTTGAGTTTTGCTGCGTAAAAACAACAAACTTCAATACATTTTATTTGAGAGAAGCACAAAGTGTCCGAAAAAAAAATTAAAGTGGAAGGAAATTGAGACATAGCTTTCAAAATGTATTACAACAAGGATTCTGAAAAGTGTGGCATGCCTTTTAGTGTGTAGAATATCTTTTAGATACAATTAGAACGACAATATTTTTTGTTGTTGTTAGCAAAGTAGTTTATATTGAGTCAGATTGGCTCAAGGATGTTTTTAAAACCTGCCACTAATTCTCAACTTGATTTGCATCCAGGCTTTGACTAGACCAGGTATCTGTAACCTGCAGCTCTGATGTTTGATGTAACTCTTTAGACCCAACACAGTCGACGTTAATAATTTTGGAAAAATTGAGCATTGTTTTAAAATGTGAAGTCATTAAAAAAGGGGGGAAAAAATGTCTTCCTACCAGTGTCAAAAAAATATTGACTTTTCATGAACTTTTTCATTTAATCACTGGTGTTTCGTTTCTCATTAATTTGTGACCTCAAGCTCAGGTTGTTATCATTACTCAGAATCCAGAGTACTTGTCTAAAACAGTTGTAAAATCTTCCCATCAGGCTCTGGAAAAGAACCAGCAGTGGCTGGTCTATGATCAGCAGCGAGAGGTCTTTGTGCAGTCAGTCGTTGCCAGAACAATGGAGTTGGAGCAGCAACTGGCGCAGGCCAAGCAGCAACAAGAAAATAAAGCAGAACCCAGCTCTGAGGGTAAATATACCTTACAGCCTCATATATATAGAATATGGAAACAACAGGATAAATGGTATGTGTTCAGATACAGAAAGACGAGGTAAATGTATCCTCAGTGGACATTCTTTTCAGTTGAATTTTTTTGTTTTTATTTCTGGTCAGAAAGTTCTGCTGTTGTATCAGCGATAGTTTGCTCTTAATATTTGACGGAATCTGAAAAATTTACAACAAAATTTGTCTTTAAAATTTTAGTGGAAGCTTTTTCCTCTTGAACTGGAGGCCTGATTTCTGTCTTGCCTCTTCCCCCACCCCACCCCGGTGTCAGCTTCAAACAACACTCAAGGTAAAGAGAAGGAGTCTGACCTGAAAAAGCACTACGAGGCGACGCTTTTAGGTGTGCAGAAAGACCTGGAGAGCCAGAAAGATCAGACTGCCAGAGCTCTGCAGGAGTTAAGTGTGCAAAAGGAACAGGTAAACAATAGTAATGCTAAAAACTTTTTACCTAGAGAACCTCGATGACGTATTTACTCACATTACACAGAAAAGATGGGATTTTCTTTTCTTCAAACTTAAATGTCTCATTGTCAATAGAATATTTTATATCAAAGATTACACTTTTTTTTTTTTAATTGTTAATATAATGCTACATATTAGTAGAAGAAAGCTTTCCAGTTTGCTCTTGTCACCGTTTTTTCCTGTTGAAGTGTGAACAAATTCATTGACATTCCAGCCTTTGAAAAAGGCAACTTCAGCACCGAATCAGTATGCAGCTGAATATCCAGAGTCCTTGGATTCAGACATCTTTATAATTGATCTGCAGAGCTGGATTAAAGAACCGAGTAAGACGGAAAACAAACAGCGTTTTTGCAATTTCTTTTATGGCCTCTGCAGACCTTGAAAGCTCAAGCCGAGCTGCAGCGGCAGAGGGAGCAGGTCGGCCGGGTCCAGGAGGAGCGCTGCGTGCTGCAGAGGAAGTACGACGACAAGTGCAGCGAGTTGTTGGCCTTTCTGAGGAAATACGAAGAAAGGGGCAAGGAGCTGGATGAAGCCAAGATACAGCTGCAGGCGGAACGCCTTGGCAACAGGTAAAACCAGCAGCATGCTGTGGATGTTCATGTGCTCTGAAACAACCCAAACCTGTGGCAAGAAAAGGCTGAAAATCACTTTAAACTCAATTCAATTAAGTTATTAAGCA
Organism: Poeciliopsis turneri; assembly: GCA_922788865.1. NCBI lineage: Eukaryota > Metazoa > Chordata > Actinopteri > Cyprinodontiformes > Poeciliidae > Poeciliopsis > Poeciliopsis turneri. The sequence continues at coordinate 2,509,620 of CAKLNU010001119.1, read as the reverse complement.
GTGTTCCCTATAAAATGAGTGTTTTCTTTGAATGCTCAGATCTAATATCATAACTTTTACATCTAGACAAGTGGCGCACGAGGAAAGAAAGGTATCATCCGAAAGAACAGACAGGGTGAGAGCCGACCTGGAGAAGGTGGAGAAACGACTGGATGAGGAGAAGAAGAGATCAGCTGACCTTCTGCAGCAGGTCAGACTCCTTTAGCTAAACACAATGAATAGAGGGATCAATTAAAACCATTTGGACAATCACTAATTATCCACGCAAATGAACTGAACACGCACCAAAATGTAAACACAAAAGATTTACATAGGTTGTTCATTTAAGTAAACTGTAAGACTGCTTTATTAGTAGAATGTGAAGATTCCCAGTGAACTTCTAAATGACTCATTGAAGGTTTGGCTGAACAATTAATTTATTCAAGCATTGTTAAAGGTGAAAATCAGTCAAGCTTATTAGGAATCTTTATAAGATGAGAGCAGAGAACTGTAACAAGGACGTCCAATTTAAAGCAAAAAGCTTTAACAGACAACATGTTTTATACCCAAGGGCAGAAAAATGGGGAAAAATATGTAAAAGACAGATTGAGGCCAGCTCTTTGGCAAGTTCCTGTAAGAAACTAGTATATTCCACACAAAGTCCATATGCTTTATAGAAAATGGACAAGACCAAAACTTCAACACTGTGATGTAGTATTTACATTTTCCATCAATTCAATCCACCATCTTTGAAGAAGGAGAAATGCAGAGTCTGACCTGAAGAACACAATTTTCAGTTTTTCTTCTGGTGGTACAGACCATTAGGAGGGGACTTGACTGCATTAAGAGGCCAGTAAATAGAGTAATTTACAGCGGAATCATGCATCAGGAAGCTAAAGATGGTACAGAGTCTTCCAGCATAATTCTTCAAGATGCATAACTAAAATAAGAATGGAGTGACCAAAGAAGCATGTCATGGAGTGGCTGGTCACTCCAGATCTGAGTCCTGCAGAGGGAGCTGAAGCTTTACAGTGACAAGCAGCAACCAGGAAACCTGAAGGAGTTTCTGGGAGGAAGACTGGCTCAAGATTTCTTCTTAGCTGTGTGAAAACTTCATAGCCAGCAGCAGAAAATGTCTTAGTCCTGAGCTTGCTCACAAAGTTTGAAGTTGTGATTTGCCTGGATATTAAATACTTACTTCACTCAGTGACATGCAGACCATTTTAACATTTTGATTCACTTTAATTTTTCTCACATATATATATTTTAATCTCTTCACCTTTGATGCCACATTTGCACTGTTCAAAACATCTGCATGGGATCAAATACTTATTTAATTTATTGGAGTACTTTTGAAAATAAAGAGTCTACCAAGTGTTGGGGAAAGCAACAATATAAACAATATTTGTTAAATAATTTTACAACTGTGCACTGTTCACTATGTTTGCATATATTTTTCTGCTAATTTATCCAATATGTATTTAATTTTACAGTTGGGCTCCTGCTCAGGCTCTCAAACTGTTTTACATTTTTTCCTTCAGTGTGGTTTAAAATGATTAAATGCTCTGCAAACAGAAAACTGTTCTACCTTGATATTTGCTCTTGATAGGTAAATATGCTGCAGAAGTCTCTCATCAACCAAAATGAAGAACGAAGGAGAATTGCTGCTCTGGAACAACAGGTAGTGCTTAATTGTTTAGAAAACTGATAAAATGCATAAATTACATGACAAACTGCCATCTTTTTATTTTTTCTTACTTTTTTTTTCTGGAACAGTTCCACAAATTTAAAAACTTTCTTTTCATTTCCTCCTAAGATCCAGCTCTCTGCCAAGGACTCTGAGAATGAAAAACTTGATCGTCAGAGCATGCAGGAGCAATTACAGAAAGTGCTGAAAGAGCTTCGCAAAGCTCGTGATCAGATTGCAAAGCTGGAGTCTGCTGTAAGTGTCTGTAGTGCATCTGTGTATTTAAATCATGCAGCAACTTTTCCTTTAATTCTGTTTGCAAACTAAGTTTTCTGACCAAAAATAAGCAGATGCTTTATTTTTAGAATGAAAATGAATTGCACTCTTAAAAAAAAAAAAGCAAAAATGCCATGTCTTGTTTTCAATTTCAGAAGCAGCTGAGTGCCCGCTTTTCAGAGCCCAGCTCCCATAATAATCTGGAGTTTGAGCGCCTTACTATTAACTCTCATGGCTCCACATCCCCATCTAAAGTTATCAACCTACTGGATGAGAGTTTCCTGGAGTGTCCAAAGTGTCGGGCTCCTTATCCAACCAGTCGCCACAGAGAACTCCTGGCCCATATTGACTACTGCTTTGCCTGAATGAGCAGGCCAGATGAGTAATTCTCAACTCCGACATTAACCAAAAGGGGTAGCTAGACGGTGAGATTGGTTTTAACCAGAATTTAGGAAAAAAAAACAGATCTGTTTTAGCTCAACAGATATGTTGAGCTAAAATGCGGCTCCACTTGTGCTTTTTAAAAATTTACTTATTCCAAACTTTTGTGCATTTTCTATGCAAAAACTATAGGAATATTATTTTCACTCACCAAGAGGGTTTAATGATCAGCAGCTATTTTTTGTTTTGTTACATCATAAATCCATGTTATAACTCCAGTCATTCTTCTCTGAACAATCCATTTCGCCTAAAATGGGGGGGAGGGAAGATTACAAGGCTTTTTATTCTTATAGTATGTCATATTTCAGACAAAATCAAGTCAAGATAAAACTATTCATTCAGTTTTATTTTTAGAAAAAGGGACTTTAAAGCAAACAATTTAAATTTGCTTTAAATTTTGTTTGACACATTTAAACTTGATCACCTTTTTTGTATTTAGTCTGAAAAAATCTTGCTCCGGTTTTTTTTTTTTTTTTTTTAAGTCATAGCACTGATCATTGACACAAAACTGGTGGAGGGCTTTTCTATATCTATGTTTTAGTTGCTGTTTTCATTTTTTGTTCAGATTTTTATTTTTGTGTTTTATCTTGGTATTTATTCTTGGGTTTCTTAAGAGATATGGAAAGCTTCTATACATTTTCTAGTGAATTATGTGTGTTTGCCTAATCATGAGGTATCCTCCTCCTATTTACACATGACAGTTTAAGGATCTCCGTTGTATCATATGAATCAAACCCCTGTAAATGGGTCGTTTTGAACTCCCAGTTTTAATACTTTTGTCTCTTGGTTGTTGATGATGGCGTATCTTGTGAAGTGGAGAATATGCAGCTGTGACTGTTTACCATTTTATAGTACGTATGTGAAGGACAAAATGTGTTAAATTTCTACACTCCAGCTGTTGGCTATTTTCAACGTCATTAACTGGCGATTACAATTATCAGCAAATGTCCAGCTAATTAACCATATGTCTCTTACATTACCACTGCCCTCGTGCTGCAGCAGCAAACCTGTCGAACTCGTTTTCCACACTTGGATAAACATTGCTGAACCGTGATGGAGATTTTTCTGCCTCACCTCCAAGTTTTTAGTTGCTTAAATTCAACCAGACCAGACCTGTACTGCGCAGGGCTTAACCAGTCACGTTTGTCGGGTTGTCTGTGCATTCCTCTGTACAATCACCACCTTGACTTTTCAAACCTGCAGCCCTGTCAGGCTGGAAAGAGATTGCATGACTTAATTCCTTGTGCTAAACTATTTACAGCGGGGATTACCAAAGGTCTCCTTCTTGGGAGAAAGGTGTTTATACCTGCAGTCTTGGCAATGTGGCCACATAGATTTAAGGCGGACAGACATTGCTGTGATTTTTGGGTAGCTTTGATTTTACTTCCACTGTTTATATTTTGGTTGAGTGCCATCTGGGAATTTTTTTTTTTTTAACCAGGTTGTGTTTTTAAGCGTTTAATGTATCCTGATCATGTGCTCCTGAATTGTTTTGCTGTGCTCAGTACTGTCTACAAATGTGCAATAAAGATTTAAAACTCCATCCAGAATAATCCTTCGGTGCAATTTTGTGTTAGTGCTGTAATGTTTTTTGTTAAATGCTACAGCAGTTCTCTTTGCTGACGAGAAATAAATTGCAAATGTTGGAGTCCATTGTTTTTAGCTATAATTAAGAGGAACACAGTTGAATTAGTTTGATTTGGCTGACTTTTACATGAAGGGCAATCTGGATTGAGATAACTTTTATGTAGATTTGTTGACTCCAAGGTGCCACTTTTCTGTAGTTTTCCATTCTTCCTTAGAAAGAAACTGGTTTTCATCCTTGTTTGTCTCAAATCATTTTAACCCCTTTTTTAATAGTAGTAGATATGGGCAAGTTTAGAGGAGTGGCTGTTTAGTCAGATTTTTTTTAAATCTGACTGTTCTTTGTGACATTACAAAATATTTCTCCACTGAGACTTTATTGTGGACTCAAAATTTCCTTAGACAATGTCTGTTTCTTTTTAAGAGCCCCAGTTGCTCAGTGTGTATCTTGTATGCAAGGGATGACTTAACTAGATTACATTGAGTTTGTTTAAAAAAAAAAAAAAAAAGTAGAGGAAATATGTGATTAAAACCTGACCTGCTCTTTCATGGCGATGAAGCTTTGCTCACTTCTATATTCTGTTGCCTACTTGTTGAATAGTTTGCAGCACAGACTCCAGATAAAGCTTGATTTATGCTAAGTAATGCAGCAGACTAATGCACTAATTTAAATTTTAATCTGATTGCAGTGCATTAAGTATGAGTACATGCTGGTCATTTTATGCCATGCAACAAATTTTACTCAGACATCTGTCATAAGAAATCCTTGTACCACCTTTATAAGCAGCCATGGTTTTAAAATGGAGGCCTTCAATGTTTCCTTTCTAATATAGATTGGATAATTTACTGATTATTTACTAGTGAAATTAGTTAAAGGGGTGACTGCAACTGTTAACAATTTCTAAAAACAATTTTCATAAAAAATATGTTAACTTTATCGTTCAATCTATTTTATTTTATTAGAATTATGCATAGCTTTATTAGCTAACCAGTTTATTATGAGCCATTAAGGGAAAGAAATGACCATTTAAAAACCCAGAGTCCAAGCTCATTACAAAGATGGAGCAAAGACCAGGAACTAAATAGTTTTTAATGGACATAAATATAATAAACGTAGAGTTTAAACTGATGACAAAAAAACATTTAAAGCTAATCTGTAAAGGTGACGTTAGGTGTGTTTCCAATAAATCAGTCTGCAGTCCATCCATCCATCCATCTGTTTTCTTACACCCTTTTTCCTAGTAGGCCTGGAGGTGTTTCAATCTGCATTGCTGATCTTAAAACAATTTGGAGTGAGTCAATACACTGCATAAAATAGGATTTAAAATCGGCTGCCAACCTCCTGAGCTTATACTGTCCTAACAAGTTCATCATGACACACTAAAATGCAGCAAGACGTCACAACTCTAAAATGCCTTGAAAAGACCTACAGCAGGTTTTTGCTTATTTCAAAGCACATGGATGCCCAATCATAAAACCATGGCACAAGTTAAATTTTTGTGAGAGGTAGACGAGAAGGATATCTTTTGTTTTTAAGATGCACATAAAGTCATATTAAGGTTTGGCAAAAATCATGAGATCTGGAATAATGTTGGACAAACAAATCAAAAGTTAAAGGACAGGGAATGTTTGGCAGAAACCAAATGCAGCCATTTTCCTTTGCAGCAACTTTGCAGCTTCTAGAACTACAGATTTATTGAATATGTTGTGGGATGCAAATTGGATCCTTAAGAAAAAATAAAACAGTCAAAAGATGTTTGAATGTTTTATTTTAAAAACTGGATCAAGAAGTAAACATCAGTCAAGATTAACAAACAGATCTACTACTGAACATGTTTGCTGGATATTACAGTTTAATAATAAAAAAAAGTACTTGTGCATTGTAGGAATATGTAAAAGCAAAGCCCTTTTTATGAGATATTTGGATCAGACAAGATTTCCAAATGTGATAATTTATAACACTGCTTCCTTATGAGGCAATATACTGAAAAGAAATAAAATAAGCAACAGATGTTGAAGATAGGACTGAAATTTAATTAGAATAACGCTGACTGTGAACAACAATAAGTGTGAAAGTTTGAAGTTTGTGATTTTTAATTTATTTCTTTAAAAAAAATAAGGAAACTACTTCCTCTCATATGAGAGAAACTGAGGTGGTGGGGGTGAGGAGGAGGTGGGATTCAATCTGAAACCAGCAGAAAGGACAGAAGCAGCATCAAGAGAAGGGTCACTGAGGCGGCTCCGCATTTCCACTGTTGTCGCAAAAACCTGAGGGAGAACAGAAAAACATTACGCTTATTAAAGATATTCATCAAACAACCTGCATTGTATTTTTTATTTATTTTTTTTGTGCATGACAGACTATCCAGTTGGAAATGCTTTACTCAGAATTACACTGAGTACGGATTCCTCTAATCAATCAATGAAGATAAACACTGGTCATAAGGTTTGAAGCAACATCTCTCAGTTTATCATTAATTTGGTCTTTAACCTTATTGAATAAATCAAATTGCAGCCTCTCTCACATCTCCTCCTCCTATCGGATCAATAATGGCTGGTAAGCATTCAGTGGGAATCGACTCACCGGTGTGTGCTACGCGTCGGTATTTGCCCAAAAGACACAGTTCCGTCTTTTTCTGCGTGATGATGGCCTGGTCTTCTGGCCTCAGGCCGGTTGGGTGGCGTGAGAAGACGAAAGAGTAGCTATCCAAGCATGTGCCGTCCTCGTTGAGCAATCTGCAGGAGTAGTGGATGGCGTAGTTGTCGTAATCGGTGTCGATAACCCAGTGTTCGTCATCTGAAAGCAAGAAGGGTTATGTGATTAGAATATTTGCTTCCACTTGCTGAAATGAAGATTGATCTGGTTTCTTTAACTCATTAGATTTCCACTAAAACTTAGGACATTCCAAAAAGCAATGTGCCTGTGGTCAACAATTTTCACGCTATCGCTTAATTTCAGCAAAGAGATGCAGCACCCAGTTGAATTTTGGGATTTTTTGTTCTCTTTTCCTTTTGTGAGTCAAGTCACGCTTACTTCCTGTCTGCAGGTATGAAGCAGCTCCCCAGTATCTCATTCTAAACTTGGCAGGGTTCGTGGATTCCTCGAAGGTAGCAAACATGTGGGCACACATTTCCCAGTTGCTACAGGTCAAAGAGAGACAAAGAAAATTAAAATCCTCAGTAATCTATGCATCAAGAACAGCAAGGTCTCCACGGGGGAAGAGGAGAAACCTACTTCAGGATGATGACTCTGCCCTTTGCAGTAGCGGTCATTGAGCCATCGTCATTAATGTTAAACTGGGCTACAACGTTGTCGAGTAAGAACAAGCCCTCAGGGTCCTTTTTTCCTACAGCATACCAGGTCCCTGCATACTATTGGGAAAAATATTTTTAGTTAAACCTTACAGGATAAGTTTTACTTCATGAATGTTAATTCTTATGTTACTCACCCTGGTTTTGTCAAAGTCCTGCTTGACCTGGAAATTCTCCACCTGGCAATCCTGCGCCCAGGACAGCGCCAGGAGGCAAAGAACCACAACGAACCTCAGCATGCTACCTCAGAGGAAGGGAGGGGGAGGGGGGGGAATGGTAAAAAGTTAGATGCAAAAAGTTTGGAAAAGAAAAGGAGAAATATCTGTTATTTTTCCTTAAAGTTCTCAGATTAAGTTCAGCATAGTCTGATGAAATTCTTCAAAATATCTCCAAAAACCAGTTTGTAAAGATTAAAATTTGTAAGCAAAAAGATGGCCCTTCACTCAGTGTGTACCTTGGTGCAAAAAGAAGTGGCTGCCTCACATAAAGTCCACTCTTCAACATCCTCCTGACTTTATATACAGCTGTCTGCTATTGCATAATAACATCCTGGGGTTCTGGACCACCCCTGCTCTCCCCACAGTCAGTCAGCAGCGCTACATTGGACAAACATTTGCATAACTCCTTGTGCTGGTCCAATTGATTTGCGTGTTCTGCACATTTGGTTGATCGCTCCTGAGTTCCCGTTTATGAACAATTTTCTCCTTTATCTTCTGATATTTTTTTAGTCTTGGTCTAAAGTACAAAATGGAAGTGCAGATTTGAAACATTTACTAAGTTTATACACGTCTGGTAGGGCTTGTAGATAGAGCATTGCCACGGAGCAAGTTAGTGATGTTTATCCACTGTTGTTAACTCAAAGTAAATTCTCCAAAATTCCAGAGATCTAAGTGAAACACAGTCTTGTATAGAATAAGAATTTTGCTATATTTGTCAAAGAAACTTTTCTAAGTTTTATAAGTTCCTTAGCATAATTACATCAGCTACTGCTTTATCTCCAGTTACTCTGTTTGTATGAAACAAGGCCAAAGTCCTCTCTCCTTTAATGTCATCTCGTATGCTCAGGACTATCCTAATTTCCCCTCTACAAATGTATTTGAGGGTCAAACTAGATGACAACCCAAAATAAAATCCAGTATAACAAGTAATTGTCACATTAACTAGGACATTTAACAGTCAAGTTAAATAATGTCGCAAAATATATAATCTGTCATCCCAAAATGAAAATAGACAGAGTATGACGCAAAAAGAAAGACTATGAAAACACACCTAAAACACTCTTAGACACAGGAGAAGATTAATCAGAAAGGTCTCATACATTCCTACTGTAACTCTGGAGGAGCAGCAGAGATCCACTGCTCAGGTATTGGGAACCTGTTGACAACACAACAATCAGTCTTTTGATACACAAATTTGCCCTGCATACAGGAGTCACAAGATCTTAAATTAAAGGGGAAAGAAGCACAGATATAACAAACCTCGAAATGAACAAAGCAAGAGACCCATAGATTAAATTGTAGAAATAATTGATTTTACAAACTATCAAATCAGAGGGATAAATGTGGCTTCCAAGCTTTACTTGTTCAAACATTTTTGAAATCATGCTTTTATTTCACTTCCCAAGTTACTCCACGTTGTGAGGGTCTATCACAAACAATCAACATGACAAAATCTGGAAAAGAAAAACAGCCAAGAGGTGTGAATACTCTTTCAACGCACAATACAACGCAAGGGGAGTACAGTCCCCTCTCTCCGATCCACATTTGTTTTCCAGCGTGTCCTCGTTGGCAGACCTGTTATAAACTGAGGCTGTTATTTTGCAGAGTTCATATAACCACACCTCTGAGGCCTAAAAGAGGCACAGTGGAGCCAAACATCTGTAGCTTACATAACCAAAGCTCAGGCCAGGATAAAAGAAGGGAAAACAACACTAGCTCTCCTACACATAAATATTAGCAGCTGGAATCTGACCAGGGGCAGGCGCTGCATTTCACAATCCTGAAAACTGGCAAAGGACTGAGATGCATTTCCCCTGCCAAGCTTGTGTGTTTACATTTCACATTTTGAGGAGTTTTTTTGGCAACAAGAGACAAGTTCTTGTTTTTAATGGGGTGTAAGATACGAGTAACTCAAGACCCCTATAAAGTTTTGGATTCAATAAAACACCTCATGGCTTATTGAGCCATTTCCAGCTGAACTTTAAAGCTTTGGCAAGAGCAAGAGCAGTTATCTGCGAAAGTGAAAACTTAGCAGTTGGTAAACGGCCCTTGTGCTGCATAACTAAAGTCTATTTTAGCATGTTAGCCATTTCTCCAAAAGAGGTTATTGTACTGGTCATGTTCAAATTTAACATGCTCAGTTGCCAATGAGTTGGGTTCTAGATTTGATCAACATTTTCCATTATCCCACTGGAAGTAGCCATTGAGGATCCTGCGGCATTTAAATACCTAGTTGGTACTCGCAGCATTACACTGCCAGCAGGCGATGCTGTTGATTCAAGCCAGAACAGATCAAAACTCACAACATACTTTATAAATGTTTCAGCTGAAATAAATACTAATCTGTCCAGGCAAAGTTTGTCCTATCAGTTGGCTAATTTTGGTGAGTGTATGAATTCTAACCTTGGTTTTCTTTTCTTAGCTACCAGGCATGACTGTAGCCCTTCTGCTTCAAGGTTCAACAACTTTTGCATTATTGTACCTGCACTATTGGATTGAGTGTTCCCTTTCACCATCTTGAACCAGTGCGCACATTCTTTTCTAATGTGTGACATTAGAAAGGCAATTTCTGCCCACAGAAATGTTGCTTTCACAGCAGCTTTTGTAAACCTGGGAGATGGTTGTGCATGAAAATATTAGAAGCTCCACAGCTTCTGAAAAAGCTGTTTGAAGTCTCCATGTTTCCTGTTCTGATGCTGGGCTTGAAGTCATCTTAACCCTGCTTATGTGTCTTAAGGCACTGACCTGTCGAGATATAAGCCACAAGGAAGTAACCCAACAGCATCATTACTTAAATTTGATTGCTAAAATGATTTCAAAACGTATAGCTAGGTTCTCTTTGGGAGTGACAAGGATGGATAAAATCAGATATGAATACTTCAGAGGAACAGCTGATGTCAGATGTATAGGAGATAAAATCAGAGGAGCCAGACTGAGATGGTTTGGACTTGCACAGAGGAAAGACACTGAATACATCGGTAGAAGGATGCTGAGGATGGATCTGCCAGGAAAGAGACCTTGAGGACGACCAAAGAGGAGATTTATGGATGGCGTGAAAGAGGACATGAAGTTTGTTAGTGTGAGAGAAGAAGCTGCAGAAGATAGAGTTACATGGAGACGGATGAAGGAAAAGAAGAAGAAGCGTAATTAGAGTTTAATTTCAGGATATGTTTCTTCTATTCGGTTCAGTTTTATCCATATAACATTTTGTTTTTGTTTTTTTAAAGAAAATACAGCTTTGTGTCTTTTTCAAACCATATAGAACTCCGTTTACATCCGATCCAGTCAAATTTTATGCAACTCAACTCTATCCAGTTTAATACAGTTCATTCACGTTCAGTATAACTTTATTTACAAAGGAAAAAAACTGTTCCACAAAAGATACCCTTGCTCAGAAAAACACAGAGTTACTCTGAGAGGTCATAGGGCAGCATTTTGGAAAAATAAAAAAGAAGCAGGAAGGGTGACCATCTGCTTTATCTATTGAGGGGGAGAGAAGAGAGAGACAAACAAATACAGGAAACTAGGCCAAAGATACAAGCTCAGTAAAAAAAAAGAAAAAAAAAAAAGAAAAACATTGTTAAAGCCAGAAATAAAGGGAAACACATAGAAAAAACAAATAGACAAATAAATAAACTAGACTTTTAGTAGCCATCTTTTTAGTCCAAAACCATCTAAAACCTAAAGTCATGTCTGTTACAGATAGATTTAAAGATTACAGTAAAACTACAATAAACTGTACTGTGGAAAATATATATATATATATATATTTATTGGCCCCATGAATCGATTACTTTAGTTTTTGCTTAATTTTTTATATGACAGTCAAATTGGGCCCTAAGTGAAGAAAGTAATTTCTCTTAAGTCTAATAACAGGTTGTACCAAACATACAAAGAACACATCCAGTGTTTGCAAGAATTAAAGATAAGTCTTTATTTTGCTGTGAAGGTTTTCTCTGCCCGATTTATTTATTTATTTATTTTTCAGAATTGTTTTAATGAAGTAACATTAGTGAGGTTTACAGAATATGAATGTGTTTTGAATCATTTGCTTGCTGCATAACTAAATGCGCTACAGTCAAAGGTCTCGAAATGGCATTTCGACGTCCTCCTTCAGGATTTTCTGCCGGAGAGCAGAATTCATGATTCCATCTGCTGTGGGAAGTTATCCTGGTCCTAAAGGAGGACAGATACACCTTTCATAAAGTTCCACTTTTTTCTCCTGAGTCCAAAGATTAATTTCCCCAAAGTCACGAGATCATCAAAATATTTTTCGGCAAATGTTAAACAGATCATGAAATTACTTTAATATCATAAGAACTTCAGAATTTAAATGTATGACATAAAAATTCAGTTATATTTAAAAAAAAAAAAAAAAAAAAACACTAGGTCAACAGTACAAACTGATGACAGCAATACAGCAGTAGTGCGAATAAATTTTAGATTTTTGCTTAAAAAGTGAAGCTGCATGAAGATATTTTATCATTTGATAAATGATCAGATTACTAAAATGATCTTAATACTGCATGGAATTGTTCTTTGGTTTTAAGTGACATCATCTCTAAAACTATATATATATATATATATATATATATCCTTATATATAGCCTTGTGATGTGTGTATCTCAGGGCTTTTTCTCTGTTTTTCCCACACTTGAGCACCAACTGGTTTTCCTCATTGTGAGACTTCCTTAACATGTTTCCACAATGCCCACACAGCAACACCTTTCACATTTCTCCCTTGATAAGATTGTCTTAATCCTCACAGCAACATCGATTAAAGAACTTCTTTTCTCGCCAGATTCCAGCAGCTAGCCCAACAGTGAGCTCTAGTTAATGGTGATCAGCCATCTCCCTGTACGGCCTCGCTCTCAGACTCCCACATCTCTGCAAATTGGCTGGTTTGCAATCCAAGGACTGATACCTCCATGATGATTTCATTAGCACTAGAGTGGACTGCTTTCACATTGAGAGCATTATCTGGCCTGCCGTTGTGGCCATGCATGCGATCGGTGCTGCTGACAGGACCCTATTTAGACACTTGCTCCACTGTAGCAAAACAAGGACAGCACATTAACAGGAGCTAATGGAGGATTGGCTCCCAGGAGGGGTTATGTGGGGCTGGCAAAGCTCCTGGCTCTTGATTGCTCAGGTTGTTTAAACAATCTGCTCTGACTCCTATTAAGTTTATAATGGTTATAACTTAATAAGTAAGGCTGAATGCTAGTTCTATTTGATGTGTAATTATTTACTCATTGATTACATTAATGTCCATTTTTCTCTCAATTTACTCAGAACCCAAAAACTGTTACCATTTCATAAAATCCTGTATTCTCTCCAGTTCCTCTTCTGAGCAGTTGGTGGAGACACATGGAGAAAACAACATGCCTGGTTGAAGTTGGTATGTGCAGTTATGTGTCCACTGGAAATAGTAAGATTTCCAGTGGACAGAATGTATGTCTCCTTTAAAAAAATAAACATTGGATTTTTGTGTTTAATGCTCGATTTGCCCAGCCTGTCAGGTTTATTGACTGGTCAGTTATTGATGTATTTGCAGTTGTGTTAAACTCTTTCCATTTTCAGAGGAAGGTTTGATGAAGGTTCATGAGTTTTTCAAAGCCTAGAATTTATAACCAAACGTTATTTTTGTGTTCCTTGCCCTATTTGTTTTGCTAACGTTCTTTAAGAAGCCTCTGAAGAATTAACAGTTTTTTTCCGCCTTATTTGCAAGAAAATAAAATAGCATAATCCTTTTTTCGCTTCCCTCCCATTTCATATTTAAGCACTGCTTTCTGTTTGGTCTTTCATTAAATCCCCATAAAATCAATCATAATGTGTAGTTGCAACATGGCAAACCATGAAAAGGTTTTACGGATTGGTGTCTTCTTCATAGTAAAAGGTATAAAGGTGTGGGGACCTCCTGGCCTGTAATCCCCTCTGCTATAACAGGATGCATGAGCTTCCTCCGGGAGAAAGCTATTTGTTGGACAATAACATGCATCCCTCAACATGGACTTGAATTCAAACCTAAACCTAAATCTGCAGCATGTTATCAGAGGGGTGTTGATAACAATCTGTCCGGTTGTAGCTCAGGTGTTCAGCCAGGCATCTTACCTGCCAACATCTCACTCTCCCTCATGGGCTTGGTAGGATTGGCCCATGTGAAATGATCAGCGTTGGGATTTGCAGGTTAAGGATGCTTAAAGCAGGGGTTTTAATGTCCTGACGTCACGTTAATTAGTGGCGAATTTGATCCTTTCAGCCTCTAAGCTGCACTCTCCCCTGCACTGTCTGCCGGTGGATACGGGATGCATCCACGGAGGAGGATGCACGTCCATTCAACGGGACGCTGTTAGACCCATTCAAACAGCAAGAACGCGGCTTGTGTCTCAGCTCTCACCGTTTCTTTTCAAGTGATGCTTTGGTAAAAGAAAATTTTAAAAAAGAGGAATCACACAAAGAGGACACAAGTAAAAGTACGAAAACAAAATGGCAGATAAGGACAGCGTGGAGAAATACTTGGAGAACAACCCACAGTTCGCCAAAGAGTACTTCGATAAGAAGATGCGTGCCGAGGCCCTGAGTGCTGCTTTCTCCGAGCCTCTCGACATCAAGGACACAGCCTCGTTTAAGGATGTTAACTCAGTGCAGGAGGCTGCCATCATCTTCGAGCTGCTCCAAGAGCTCCAGAAGCAGACAAGCCTCGAGAAGAACCTCCACAAGGTGCTGCAGAGAACCGCTCTCATCTTGCAGGCCGACAGGGTCAGCTACTACATCTGCCGCTCCAGAAACGGAATCCCCGAGCTCTCAACCTGCCTCTTCGACGTGACCCCGACCTCCAAATACGAGGCCAACGTGGTGAACCCGCAGAGTGAGATCGTGATCCCCACTGACATGGGAATCGTGGGTCACACAGCCACTTCCAAGAAGCCCCAAAACGTTCCGGACATTACCAAGGTGAGACGTTGCGAGGAGACTAAAAATCTCTTCTTTTTTTTATTATTTTTTTTTTTATGCTTATTGTTCATGCAAGGGCAAAGTTTCATAAATCAATCAATGACTTTGGAAAGTTCTCAAAATGCATGAGGATTTAGACAAAATCTTCACAGTTGCAATAATATAACTCTTTCATGGCATAAACAAAATGTGTAAATAATACCAAAGAAGATATCTCATTTCTGAGAGACATCAAAAAAATTATAGTGCAATTTTTGCACAATAAAAAAACAATGACAAAACAAGAATAATAAAACAAACTTAAAAAAAAAAGTTTTATACAGAAATAATTTTCAGCGTCTTTCTTTTCTTGAACCTTGTGTTCATAAAACCACAGTTATAATGATTGCATAATAATTATGTAATGAATGCATTATGTTTACGCAAAATAAACATGCAATTGATCTTTTATGAAGCCAGAAATGTTTCTTCAGGAGTAGAGGTCAGCACCTCTGTTAAAAATGGAGCTGTTTGTTCAGGTGATGACCTAATCCATCCCTTAATAAGAAGAACTATTTGTACTTGCATAGAAAATCACCAGATACAGATACTATATATATCTGTACTTAAACAGACTCCCACACATGTAAAGTGTGGATTTGAGAAAAAAAAGTAATTGTTATTATCTTTTAATCTTTCCCAAAACTGCATGTATTCTAAGGATCTAAGCCTGAGTCACATTTGTGTACATTCTCCGTATGTTTTTTTCAGCCTGTCTATAGATAATTTTAGCCTCGCTTACATAAGAAGATTCCTGGGATTTCGCTTTGAAAGTCAGTTAAAGAATTATGCAGTAAACGGAAGCCAAGTCCAAGATTGGCTTCCAAAACAAAGATGATCTGGGCCCCCACCACCAGTTGGGTCCATCACCACCCAACCACAACCACACAGCACCTGCTTTTAAATATCCAGAATTTTGCATTCCCAGTCCCAACATTTTGGGGCATAATAGTTAGCCAAA
Organism: Poeciliopsis turneri; assembly: GCA_922788865.1. Lineage (NCBI taxonomy): Eukaryota > Metazoa > Chordata > Actinopteri > Cyprinodontiformes > Poeciliidae > Poeciliopsis > Poeciliopsis turneri. Next base: position 2,494,166 of record CAKLNU010001119.1, on the reverse strand, counting down.
ATTTAATAATGGACCTAATTACAGAATGTGGCTTGTTTGAGCCTTAAAATATATATTTCATTTCAAGCAAGGAGCAGAAAATAAATCATAAAATCTCAGTTATTTCTATAATTTTCTGTTTGGTCTGGTACAGCTAATAAAAATAATAAATAATGACTAGACAAAGGGGACAATTTATGCGCTTGAGTTTACAAACATACTTTGAAAACAATACATTGACCAAAATGTACATGTATTGTGTTTCATAATAAATGTAATTTTAAATGCTGAACTATAGATTGCTAGATTACTTGAAAAATCAAGCAATCTAGCAAAATCTTTGGGCTGCAAATAATCTGTGTATTGTTTAAATTGTTACTTAATTTTCTTTTTAGTAATTATTACTAATAAATGTCACTTCCAGTTCTTTCACTTTTTTCCTTATTATTCTTTCTTTTTATTTTCTATGTTAATTGACTTATTTATTTTATAATTTATCAATTTATTTATTTATTCAAATCATTTCTATTGACCTTTTTAGTACAAAGCTTATTTGTTAGTCTGAAATTCTTAATCTGGATTTATAAATAGAAATTACTTTAATCTATATTTTGTTTATTTTATTGTTTTATTATAGTACATAGGATTTGGCAGGCCACAAGCCAAATGTTATAATTGTGCAGTTTGGAAGAAATATACATAAACAAGCTGAGTAGGTAGTTTCATCTTATGACTCAATTTTGTCATAAATAAATTTTAAAACATCATAATCAATGCTATGATATTTTCCTACAAGATGATTTCATTTTTTGTGGATTTTTATTGCTAAAAGCAGATAATTAATTGTCATATTTCTGTGTTTAAAAATGTTTTATTCACCAGATAACTTCATTCTGTGCTTCAGTTACAAATAGTATTATCCTTCCTTTTAGATTATTACACTATTATTGTAAATTTGGTAGGTTTTGAACTGCACAAAAAACAAACAAACAAAAAAAACAAAAAACAAAAGTGTGACTGTTGATGGTGCTTTTTAATTTCCGATGTGTCTGAATATAATTCAAGCTTTTCCCTTACCCTCTGCCTCCTCAATCCAGAATCCTAAGTTCTGCGACTTTGTGGATAAACAAACTGGATACAAGACAAAATGCCTAATGTCCTACCCCATGATGGCTGACAAAGACTGCCTTGGAGTCATCATGGTGCTTAACAAAATAGGAGCTGATGCGTTCACGCCAGAGGATGAGAAGGTAAGACCATTACATTCATGCTTATCCTGGCTGAGAAAGGTGGAACGCTGCTACAGATCCTTCTGACCCTGAGTGCTTTGAATTCTAGATGCTCATGCATTTCAAACCGTATGATACATCCTTCTCTTTCTGTAACATGCATTTCATTCTCATTATTGTAGTCTGGCTCATAGTTAAAAACTGTATTCAGTTCAGTAAAATGTTGGAGTGAATAAAAATTACTTGTGTGATTACGAGGCACAAAAAGCCGGCTCATTATGCTGGAAGGAGTCGGTCAGACCAGACAGGTTTGGTGTGCTTGCTTTTAAGCATTCAGTCGGAGAAAATACGCTTTTTTTTCTGTGGGCTGGATCAGAATATTTCACCTGTATGTCTAAAGCCGTGAAAGAAAAAACCAAACCTCGTAGCCAGAACAAATGTCTCAGATAGGAACAATGTTGTTTGCTTGAACAGTTCTGGTGAACTCTCAGTTAAATTATTGCTAAGTTATTTCCTTTAGAATACGTTGATTTGTTTAAAAAATATAGATTTGTAGCATTTTAGCAAAAACATGCTGCACCACTTAACCTTTAATTATTCATAAGTATCAAATTTTATCACCCTGTCAAGAACTACAAAGTGTTTTAATAATCAATACAGATCAGTATTTGCATGGCTGAGGTATCTTTATTTTTGTTTGTTTTTTGTTTTTGTTTTTTAAAAACAAATCTTTATCTGTGCTGTCATCTGTTTTGGTCCACAGCTTTTCCATAAGTACATGACTTTTGCTCAAGTCATTTGTCTGCAGTATCACACAGCCTACATGTTCAATGTAGAGTCCAGGAGGAGTCAGGTAAACAACTCCTGCAACATACTTCCTGGAAACTTAAATAAGTTTACTAGATTTACCAGATTTTATGCAAGTTCTCTCCCGAATGCAGCTTTTATGGTGTTGAAAATCACATGAACAGCATATTTTGGGGGATATTTTTGGCTCCAGGTGCTGCTCTGGTCTGCCAGCAAAGTTTTTGAAGAGTTGACAGACATTGAGAGGCAGTTCCACAAAGCTCTCTACACTGTGAGGACCTATCTGCTGGCTGAGCGTTACTCAGTGGGGCTGTTGGACATGACTAAAGAGAAGGTTGATATAGAGAACACCGTTCATTTATAATTAATTTGATTGATTTTCTGGATCATCTTACAGTCTTTTTCTGTGTTTCCTTCCTTTTGCAGGAATTTTATGATGAGTGGCCTGTGAAACTAGGAGATGTGGAACCCTATAAAGGACCAAAAACACCGGACGGCAGGGTGACAAATCCCTTTTCCCTGCATAAACTTCTATTTGTCTTATAAAACAGTTAAATCATGGAGTTGTTTTGCTTAAAAATTATGGCTAATTTTCTCTTTTCTTGCAGGAAATCATCTTTTATAAGATCATTGACTACCTCCTTGAAGCCAAAGAAGAAATTAAAGTCATACCGTGAGCATTCCCATGATGCTTTGAATACTTTTTTTGCTTTGAATATTTTCATTCTGTTTTTGCAAAATTGTCGTGGATCCTTGTTTCGCCTTGTTTGTCACGCTTCCACTTTCTAAGCTTTAAATATGAAAGTTTGGTAGTTTAACAGGTTTGTTTGTTTTTTTCAGAGGACCACCTGCAGATCACTGGGCTCTGGTCAGCGGACTGCCGACTTATGTGGCAGAAAACGGCTTTGTAAGTCAGTTTAAGCAAAACAAAACAAAAAACTTGACATGCTACGCTTAAGAACTGATTGTTCATTTTCTGTTAAAGACAATCCAAAAATTGTGGCTGCACATTTACCTGCGAAAAAGCTATTCAAAATATTGTTTTGGCATTGCTTTTTTTCCTTAGTTTTTGAAATATATTCATAATTGTATTTCAATAAGTTCCTTTCCAACACTGTGAACATTCCTAATAAACAAACACATAAATTTGTGAGAAAAAGTGTGACAAAGTAAGACATCCTTTGAAAATTTGTGCTGTATTTGAAATGGGCTGATTGCTCAAACATCCTGCAGCTGAAACTGAGAAGTGGAAGAAACATTGAAACACTGATTTTAGTGACAGGAACATGTTTGCAAGTTGCAATTTGTAGTGTTAAGTGATAGGAAGCCTTGACTTTTTCGTCAGTGTGGAATCACATTTCTGTTGATATCTTTTTCTGATAAAAAAAAAACAACAAAAGAATAGCTGGACATTTCTTTTGAAACAAGTGAATATCTATGTAGGTCTTTTCAAATGATTGCATAAAAACTATTTCAAGTCAAGTAAACATATTTGTATAGCACATTTCATCAGGAGGGCAATTTGATGTGTTTGATGACAAACTTAGATACTAACTTTTTCACTACATACATACTTAAAAGAACCAGCCATAATAAGTATTTCCATCTTGTTGCCTACAGATTTGCAACATGATGAATGTTGCTGCAGATGACTACTTCACTTTCCAGGTACGCAAGGCCAAACTGAACAATAGATGTTGAGCTCTTTTGTCTATTTCACAGAAGTCTGGTAAACAGGACAAAAGACTTGATTTTACTGTAATCTCTGCACTTTACAGAAAGAGGCAGTGGATGAGACAGGTTTCGTCATTAAGAACGTCCTGTCGCTGCCCATCGTCAACAAGAAGGAAGAAATCGTGGGCGTCGCCACCTTCTTCAACAGAAAGGATGGCAGACCGTTTGACGAGTATGACGAGCAGATCACCGAGGTAAGGATTCTGTGTTAGTGCTCGCCTTCAGTTTTCTCTTGTTTGAATGGTGTTCTTATCCTTTTCTCTTTGCTCTCCCGTGTTTGAACTAGGCCCTGACACAGTTCCTGGGCTGGTCGGTGTTGAACTGTGACACCTACGACAAGCTGAACCGTATGGAGTGGAGGAAAGACATTGCCCAGGAGATGCTCATGTACCAAACCAAGTGCACCTCGGACGAGATGCAGACCATTCTGGTCTGTATCAACGTGGTTTTCTTTGACATTTACCTCCATAAGCAACCGTTTCTGTCTGTCCTCGCATTTACTCGAGAAGCAATTGCCGCAGTAATTTATAGGAAAGCTCCAAGAATAGCTTTTTGAAAAAACTATTTTGCATCAGAAGCTTTAAAGGACTATAAAAAGGTCAGGATTATTATACGACCGCCTAGCAACTAACATATAAAAAAAAAATGACACAAGGGCTTATACATGGCTTTGAGCATTTTCATCAAGTGAATAAGGAGAGAACTGTGCTTTAAAGGTCTCTTAATCGACACGGTATGTTGATAAAAAGAACATAAATGTCATGTGAAATGTTTTTTATAACCAGAACACCAAGGAGAAATTTGATGCTGAACCTGAAGACTGTGACCAGAAGGAGATGTACAAATTACTGGTATGTGTGGAAACCAGATGTTTATAGACAAATTACCATTTTTTTTCTCAATGTCTGACTTAAATCAGGTTAAATAGTAGCTGTTTTCTATTTGTTAAATCCTATAATAATGAGATTTCTATTGTTATTATTATTTTCTTTAGAGTCAGAAGGTTAAATTCACTGAGTTTCCGATGCTTTTAAATAATTTGGCAATCTCTTGGCTTTTTAAGCCAAGAAATTATTACATTGATGATTTAACGCATTAAATCATCAACAATAAAAGAAGTAAGAAAATGAAAAGAAGATCAATGAAAACAATTATTGTGTACACAGTGTATAAACTATTACTTCTTTAATTAATATCAATGTAGTCTTTTGTATTCCCGTCAAAATCAAATCCGACTTTCTCTAATGAAGCATCGTTGTGTGTTTCTGTTTAGAGGGCAAACTGCCCACCTGCCGACAACGTGGACGGAGAAAGTCTGTACAACTTCGGCTTCAGCGACTTCCCCGTCACAGAGCACGGCCTCATTAAAGCTGGCATCCGCATGTTCTTTGAGCTTGGGGTTGTCGAAAAGTTTAAAGTTCCCGCAGAAGTGAGTCACGCAGTCTGACACTTTTTTTTTTTTCTTTTAGAGCGAAGCAGCTCTAACAAGGTGCTTAGAGGTGCTTTTCAGATAAGCAATATTTGATTCTGAAATACAGTTTCTGAAGGGAAATTCTGGACTATAGCTGCGTGAAACGATCTTGTTGCTATTCCCAACACATCTGAATTTTCTTTATTTATTGAGATCTCCACAAGAGAACTCATTCTTGATGTTTCCTCGTATAAATATTTCATTATATTAAATGAGTACAGTAGGGATGGGCTGGTGTAAGCTTCTCAAAACAAAACAATTGTCACAGGAGAGATATACATAACTACATTCAATGGTGGTTTATCAAGTATATGAGCTGGCTTGTTAGTTGGGCTATCTGCTATGGTAACCACCCTTCACTTAAATGTTTAAGAGAGATGTTGCTAATACATCAGCAGCTATAATTTTAAAATGTTACTTTAATGAGGGTGATGGGTTTCACTTCTTTATCTCCCACCCTGACTCCCATCCTCAGTTCCTTTGCTGCATGACTTTCCTTCTCTCTTCCTCCTCCGTGTGAAGGCCAGTAGTGCTGAAAATAAGCTTTAAAAGACATATAAAAACAGAAGACATAAAAACACAAATAGGAGATTTGAAGGAATGATTGCAAAGTTTACTGATTTATCTGTTTTCAGCCCGTTTTATTAAACTTTAGTGGGGGTTGCGGGGTCAGCCCTAAAACAGCAGCCTTTGTTTGTGTTTCCTCAAGAATGGAAATCCTTACCTCAACTCTGAGATTTCTAAAAGGATGCCAACATTTCAGAATCCAGGATAATCTATACCAGGCAGAGGTAGAAATCTCAAAAGGATTAAACAAAGCTACTTTGCTGTTCTCCGCACAGCCTTCCTGTCATCTGCTTGCTCTCTCTTGCTCTTTGGCAGCCGGAATGAACCACGGAAATGTCACGAAATGCAGCAGAAAGACGTTTATTCCCTAAATAGATTCTTCGATCTCAGTGTCTCTGATTTTCCTTTTAAAACACCCCACTGATAATGTTTGGCAAATTTGAGGTTTCTTCCCTCAGTAATAACGCCTAATCTGAAGAGGGTGGTTGTCACCATATTATGTTTTCGTATTAATATAAATTGTTTGAAAACAAAACCAGATTTTATGGTCCTACTCTACTTTGAGCTGCAGAACAGTATGATGAAAAACATTAGCGGTATCTAAGCCATAACTTTAAAAGTTTAACCCATGCCTACTTTACTGTAAACCTTTAAAGAAGGAAAAACAAAAAAAAAGAAGGAGAAGATCTACCTTCTAGGAGAACTTTTACTTTTTTGTTTTGACTCTAAACTAAATTTGAACCTTGGATGGTGTTCATTAGCTCTTGACTCGACATGCAGTAATAAAATTGTCTTGTTTTCTCAGACTCTGACTAGGTGGATGTACACTGTGAGAAAGGGTTACCGTGCCATTACTTACCACAACTGGAGGCATGGCTTCAATGTAGGCCACACCATGTTCTGCCTCCTGCAGGTGATGCCATTTATATTTTGCTAGAAAGCTCTTTACATTGCTGAAGCTCTGTTTCTGATCCACACACATCCACATTTTTGATTTGCAGACAGGGAAACTGAGGAAGTACTATTCAGATCTCGATGCCTTCGCCATGGTGGCTGCGGCTTTCTGCCACGATATCGACCACAGAGGAACAAATAACCTCTACCAGACAAAGCAAGTTAAAAAAAAAAACTTTTGTTGTTATGGTCAAAGTTAAACTGTTTTCTCATAATTTTTTGGGGGGGTTTTCTACTCCATAGGAGTGCATCTCCTCTGGCCAAACTTCACGGCTCCTCCATTATGGAGAGACACCATTTGGAATACAGCAAGACACTCATGGGAGAGGAGGTGAATGCATGGATTAAAATTAAAAATACTGACTAAGATTGTTCTTGGTGTCATCATAAACTTACACTGATTACCGTATTGTGTCTGTCATCCATTGCAGAGTTTGAACATCTTCTGCAATCTGCAGAAGCGTCAGTTTGAGACTGTGCAGCACTTGTTCGATGTTTGCATTATTGCCACTGATCTGGCCCTTTACTTCAAGTAGGTTTTACACACTTTTTATTTACAAAAGTACACTACTTCCAAGACTGAAATTGCTATTTTTGAAATATCACAGTTATTTTTATTAATGCAATGTTATGGCATTTATGGCTTTTCCTTTCTTTCTTTCTTAATCTTGTTTTTTTATTTTTTATTTATGTTTTCTTTTCCATATTGATCTAGACAAAGAAAAATTTTTATATGTTTTCAGACAACTTAGAAACCTGGTTAACATATGTGAACATTTCAAAACCAAAACTACATTTTATTTAATTTTATAGTTATTTTTATTTACTTAGATAATCAAATACTTTTACTTTGTCTTCTTTTATTGTTTCCATATGCATTTTATTACAAGAAATTTTTTTCTATTTATGTTTTTGCTAGAATTAAGACACATAATCACCCTTCAACATTGTATAGGGAAGGACGCCTCATACAGTATATATATAACAATAATGTTTTTATCTCATTTATTTGTCTGCTTTCAGGAAGAGAACCATGTTCCAAAACATTGTGAATGCCACAGAACCAATGACAGATGAAAAAGAGGCCATCGCCTACATTTCTAACAACCCCATCAGGAAGGAAATTATTATGTACGCAACTTTTTTTCTTATGGCAGCAAACAAACAAAAAAAAGTTTCTGCCTGTTCCGACCGTGAAAAACCGTCTGACACAGCGGGCCGCTAAAAATCATATTCATCACAGCTAGGATGTCGCCTTGCTTTGACTGACTGTCTGATTCTCACCTCCAGGGCCATGATGATGACAGGCTGTGACTTGTCAGCCATCACCAAACCCTGGGAGGTGCAGAGCAAGGTGAGCCTTGAAGTGAAGTTTGCTAGAAAATAATAATTAGCTTTTTTTTTTCTGCTATCATGCCTATTTTTTGGGGGGCTATTTGAGTTGCAAGGTCAGGAATAAACTGCTTATTTAATAGCCCTGAAAAGGCTGCTTTTAGAGTCACAGGTTCATTTCTTATATAGGCGTTTTCATATTGCACTGTCAAGCTTTGCTCCTTCTGAGTGTCGCGGGTTTTGCAGGTGGCTCTGATGGTTGCAGCTGAATTCTGGGAACAAGGTGATTTGGAAAGAACCGTTTTGGACCAGCAGCCAATTGTAAGTTCAGGATCCCTCCGGTGTCTTCCATGCTTCCCTTTCCTTTACTTTCATAGTGCTCTTTAGTTTTTTTCTCACATGAAAACTTCTGTCTCTCTCTTTCTTTCTGCCTTCCTCTCTTAGCCCATGATGGACAGAAACTGTGCAGAACAGCTACCCAAGATGCAATGTGGTTTCATCGACTTTGTTTGCTCATTTGTGTACAAGGTAAGCTGTTTCTCATACTCTACTGCTTATCCGCTTCTCTTAAGAAAGATGAAACGATAAAGATAGATGTTATGACTCCAAAGAAAATTGATTTGCGGCAGTGAGTGTGTTGGCCTGAATCTAAATCCACTCATAGAGTGATAAGGCTTTAAGATGTACTCTGCAGCTATTTTGCAATTTATATCAGCAGTTTTTAAAAGTTAGTGTGTTATTTTTGAGTTTAAACATTCTCTGATAAGCACAGTAAGTACTTGCAAAGCTTGAGCTCAAAGCTTGTAGCTCAAGCAAACTTTTCTACATGATAAAAACAATTGGCAAACATACTGCTAACCCTTTTTACATCTTTTTAGATTTTAATATTTTCTGACATTTTTCAAATTACAACCAGACATGAGGTGATAAGTGTAAAGTAGAATGAAAACTATCGTATTTAAAATTGGTACAAATATAAACCTGAAAAACATGACGTAACATTTATAGTATCAAAACTACTATTTAAAGTATTAAATCAGGTGTCCAGTTACAAACGTTTGAAACTTATGCTTCTACTAACAATCCCGATAAAATACAATAAGGTCTGCGGCTGTGAAATAGTTTGTGCTATTGTTTTAAGACGCCGTAAACCAATAAAAGAGATATTTGTACGCTTTCATCTATCCGAGATGGCTTGAAAAGACGCAGGCTGTGAACCTGTAGAACACAATAGCAAGCTCCTTTTCAGCTCATGCTGATATTTTTGATGAGCACTCACACAGCGGGGGGCCCGTTGTCCCTGAGGACTCGCGCCGCAACACTTACACCTGATCGCTGCCGTGCGAGAAGCATTCGGCCTTTGAAGATGCTCTCTAAAGAGGGCCCAAGACAAGAATAGCCCTCATCTGCTGTTCTTTGTGTTTGCCCAGGAGTTCTCCAGGTTCCACAAAGAGATCACACCCATGTTTGACGGTCTGAACAACAACAGGGCACACTGGAACGAGCTGGCTGAGGTGTACAATGCAAAGATGAAGGCCATTGAAGATGAAAAGAAGAAGCTGGAAGAAGAGGAAGCTAGAAAAGGTATAAAAGTTAAACAAGGATTGCATCGTAGTAATTTGAGATCAAGTAATACAACATTTTTAATCTGTTTTTTTTTTTCTTTTCTTTTAGCTGGTGGTGGTGCCCCTGAGGGAGGGAAGTCGAAGACCTGCACCATCTGTTAGGCATCTCTGTTTCATGGATCTGGACTCAAATGGACTGATTAGGACTGATATACACATCTCTAGTCTTAAAGTCATCCTGAAAGCCATCAGTTTTTGGAGTTTGTCCTCTGAGCTGAGCTAGTTCTCTCTGGTCCCTCTGCGGATGCGGCACCCGGGTTTGGTCCAGTTGTTTCCAGCTAGTCCAGAGTAGTTGGTGCCGATCTGGATTGCATGAACTGGTCTCCAAGGAGGGAGGAAGAATTGGAGCCGGAAGTAACAGCGGGACTCTGCACAGAGAAGATCTTATCGAGAAGGAATGTGTGAAACTTCTTCCTCCCTTTGTTTTGAACAGCGACCGAAAACATGCAAGCCCACTATATAATTCTATGTAAGATTTTTTTTTTTGCCACGCTTGAAATCATGTTGCGATAAATTTAGCTACTCCCCTCACTGAGATTCAAATCTTTTAATGTAGGCAGTTAAATAGGTCATTGTTGAGCTATGCCAAAGCAATAGCATTCAGTGTCCCTTTGGCAATCATAAGCACAATGTATAATCATACTTTAAGCTGCACAATGAACATGGCTGCTGCTGTTTTAGCAGCCAAACCACAGATAGAATGAGGGCCAACTGGGAGGATAAAGACTTTTCAAATGTAGTGATGGGGACCCATTAAAGGCGCTTATAAAGAAATATGAATTTATTCCCTTCGGCACATAAAGAGCATCTGATGGCTCTGTTCATGCTGTAAAGGCGATAGGGACAGAGAGCAATGGCGCCAAAACAATTAGGAAAGACAGTGTCTTTCCTGTAAAGGGACTAATGAGTCGTCTTAACGTATACTCATTTTAATATGCTACTCATCTATACATTTTATTTTATTTTTCTAGATTATGGGTGTTTTGTACAACAAATGATGAAGAGCTGTGTTATGATGCAAAGCTTGCAGTTTGTCTTGCAAAAATATTCACACCTCTGGTTCATTTTTAGCTTTTTGTCACTTTATAGCCAAAAACACAAATGTGTTTAATGGGGATTATAAGACAGAAACCAACACAAAACGGTGCTTGATTGTGAAAAGGATCTGCAATATGAGTCAAATTCAGAGTATGCAGAATGCAGGTATTTTGGGGTTTGTCTCTACCAACTTCAGGCTTCTAGAAACTTTGTCCACACTTATTTGCAAAACAACTCAATGTCAGTACGACTGGACGGAGAAAATCTGCAAACATTAATCTATCTACTGGAAGTTGAACTCTTTCAAAAGTCACGTGATTTGCAGCCATCAGCCAGTTTTCTTCCTGGATAGCCGTGTATTTAGCTTCAGCCACCTTCCAAATAACTCCAACCAGCTTTTCCTGTCCCTGTTAAAGAAAAACCCCACAGCATGCTGCTCCCACCACCGTGTATCACAGTGGGGATGTGGTGTTCAGTATGTTATGGTGTTGACCTTTCACCAGAATCTCTCACATAAACTTCAGCTCATAACGCCTCCAGATTTACAGAAGGCCTACGAATAACTTGTATATTGATAATTTTTACTACTTAGACAACTTCTGGAGGCTGTTGATCAAACTGGATTTTATTTATGCGTACGAAAGTAAGTTCTCGGCTGCAATGTGACAAAATGTGATGAAACTCAATGGGTGTGAATTCTTCTCCAAGTTACTGAATGTCTTTGAGAACTTAAGGATCACTTGTAAACTAATTATTTTATTTCAGACTTATTCCATGCTGAAGCTAATTTATTCTCATGTTACCATCTGTATACACTTTGCTACATAGATATAACTTTTGAATTGTATGAACTTGATTTTGAGAGAAGCATAAAAAAGCTGCAAGAGCAACCCCTGCTCCTTCACGAGTCAAACAAATCAACAGTTCTGCTTCTCCTTTAAGAAGCTTTAACAAGATTTGATTGCCAGCCAGTGTTTGAGATCCACACAGCTTTGGACTTTAAATACCCGTCTTATACAGGAGCTTTCTCATGTCCATGTGAAAATGGCCTACGCTTGTAAAGATCCAAACTATTGGTTCATTGATTGTGTGACTGTCGGGGGCAAAGTTTTCCACTTCCCTCCCTGACCAACTTTGTGTAAATCAATATGTTTCTTTGTAAGCTAGCCGACCTGGTCAGGCGCCTGGGGTCACAGTGCAATGTCAGCACACCTCCTGTTCCACGAGGTAAAAAGCGAGCAGTGGGTCTTAGCCTCCTGTTACGCAACGTCATCTCCTCTAATCAAAGAGGCATCAATCAGGGGCATTTAATCCCATCAGCATAGCTTTGTGTCTACTTGGAAACTCCTTGTTTGCTGCCTGAGGTGAAGTGAAGAGTTGTTATAATTAGTCAAGCCCAAGAGTTTTGATGATTCCACTATGAATTTACAGCGCTGACTTTGGTGCAAACATTTTATAAGAATGCTCCAGTTCCGTCGAAAAGGGATAAAAGTCTTCCCTGCTTTTTCTTTGAATGTTTTCAGAGATTGGAAAAAAAAAAAAAAGCACTGTATGCTACTTTGTACTTATCCTAAGAATTGTCATTACGACGCTAGAGTTCTGTCTTTGAATGTATAAAATGACATCAAATGTATGTACAAGTCATGAAATGTAATATCTGTAAGCAAATGTAGGAAGGAGGTTTAAAAAAATAAAGAGTAACTCATTTCTCATTATGAAAAATGGCTCTGGCACAAAGGTGAAGCGTTATCTGGAGTCGTGCAGGCACTAAGTCGAGCGTTCTCCCTCCCCCTCTGGGTTTAGCAGGGGCTGGGATGGCGCTCCTTCTTAGTCATATATCGTGCAGGATCTTAAAGTCTCCAAAGGAGGATGAGCCTATGGGGGGGAAAGAGGATCAGTGGATTGATTTTGATCCCTGTCTGATTCACTGCTGCTGCTGCTGCTGCTGCTTGGGTCTGTTTTCAGCATATTCTGCATGCAGGAAGCTCAAAATTTTGTGCTGCTGCTTTGTCATCTTTTAACAAGGTTTATGAACTGCAAAATATTTTGCCTTTGAAATGAAGGATGCCTCTTAGACATAATCTCACAAGATGGAAGAAGCTTAAAAGGTTTATTTTACAGGATCTTCGTCTGACTGTTTAATCAAAATGACAGTTTGCTCCCCAATTTAGGCAAGAGGGAGATTTCCTTTTACTGACTTCAGTCTGCATTTACATTACTCTATCAAAAGAACATTTTTCTCTGCTTAAATTAGAATGTAGAACCTAGACATATGAATGAAACAGTTTGATTGTTTTGAGCAAAAAAAAAAACACAAATTGCACTGTATTATAGTATTTCCAAAATGATTAAGCCAAAGTATTGTTGTTGCATGCTGTCAATAGTTTTAACAGGCCTTTTATAGTCATTTTAAAAACTTTGCCTTTTGAATGTGTAAAGGCTTTTCGCTGACACTTATATCCACTAACATAAGCAGAGAAATACGTATAATGAGAGTTAACCTGCCAATGTTAAATCAGACAACACGCTCATTCCTTTTGCTCAGATACAAAAGGAAAAAGATGCAACAGTTTAGAGGTGCTTGTTAGTGGTGCTAAACATGCAGAAGGATATCAGCTGGTGTTTAGATCATAAAGGCAGAAAATACAGTAATTGAAACAATTTTCATGATTTTTTTCTACTGTCAATCATCTGACATTTTTTTGTCAGTTCATTCTATGATTTTTGCGAGAGATTTACAGACAACACCAGTACATACCCAATATTTCATTCATATATAGTCGTACTTTCCTGTTTTAGTGGGCTTGACGCAAACGAGTGTTTTAAAATTCATTTTCATATGCTTTTAATTTATTAATGTTTTATAACCTCAAGATATCTAAATATTCTGGCTCTAAAATAAGCTTATATGCACAATTTAAAAAGAATGATGGAACACGCTCCTTTAATTTTTACTCCTTTACTGGTGTTTGTTTCTAAATATAAAAGTAGCCTTCTAGCCCGGTGGCAGGCAGTGCAAAGCAACAAGTTGGGGAAGGGCATGCACTGTATCATTCTCTATACTTTAAACCAAGATGAGTCCCTGTTTGAAAAGCAAGGCAGAAAGGGAAAAGATATGCAGCATCAAAGAGGTAAAGTAATTGTATTTATTTAAGACACGGCACATAATCTTCTAACAGCCCCATGCAGTTTCCTTTTGTGTGAGCCGACCACTTCAATATGCCCTTGGACTGAGGGATGTTTGAAGCTAATCCGCAGCCTACTTGTTGACTGAAGTAAATAAAAAGCTTAACTTTTTCTGGGATTTTCTATGTACTTATTTCTCTCATGTTTATAGTTCTTTATAAAATGCTCCGTTCTTAAGCATTTTTTTCCTGGTGAACAGTTAAAAGACAACTAGCTTTCAATGATTTTCTCATTTCTGGTCATTAAGAAAAGCTCTGCCTTTGGTTATCATGTTTTCCATATTAAGTTTATTAGCTAACATGACTTTCTTGCAAAATCACAAATGAATTTAATCTTTTTCATTTATGTTTGCAAACATCTGACAGTGAATTTTAAGGGAGCAGAATTTATTTAGTTTTTCTCAGTATTTTACGAAGTTCCTGCTGCACAGAAACAAAATGTATACATCCTTCTAAAGTTCTTTTGAAGTCAAACACGTTTTGATTTGCCTTTTTAGCAATCCTTTGTGTTGTTCTTTTAGAAACTTTTCTTGGTTTTTAAAAATCTCTTGATGTTTGTTTAAGTGTCATCTCTTACATAGGGAGGAATCATAAAAACCTGTGCCATCATCATATTGCTGTTCCCATGTGTTATGCATGTCAAGTATTTTAAGCAGCTAGTAAGCTGCTTAAATGAGCCCATCATTTCTGATTTCAAGGATCTATTTATAACTGCAGATACAAGTGAACAGCTTCAAACCCGAGTGTCATTACAATACATTCAGATTTTAGCGACACATTCTCTTACCAGCATAGGTACATCACACAGTGAGCTGGCAGTCGAGTAATATCTGTATAATCCCATTTTTAATAGATGGAAGATCTCAACAGGAAGTCCATTAAAAGTTTGGCCAATAAAATAGTTCATAACACACCTGAAAACAGCTGTCAATTTGTTTTAAATTATCTGGCAGCGGGGCCTCATTTTAAAGTGAACTTTAAAACTTTTATGAACTTGAGGGCATCCAGGTAGTAACAGCTAGAGGAGAGTCATTTAAGGTCACGTATCAAACATGTGCTATGCCCCTGGAAAGGTCAGAGTCTGAAAAAAGGCCTTTTATATCACCATAAGACCACAGACTAAAGTCTAATTACAGTCTTGATCCATTCAAGCTTTTTAATTTAAATAACATTTTAATTAAATGAGTCACATTATTTATTATTTATTTAGATATTTAATTTGGGAATCGATAAAGTGTTTTTGAATTGAGTTCGTTTTGTTTGGTTTCACATCTGTATTTAGCATGATGAGATCAGGCAAAACTGATGTCCATGCTAAATTGTAAACAACTAAAATTTCCTCGGTTTTATCACCAGTTTGAGAAGACTAAACATTTCAGGCCAATTTCCCTCACACTGTTGCACAGTTAGATTTACATACATACATGCATTTTAAAATGAAATGAATAGTGAAAAATATGACTGAAAGCTACCAAAAATAAAGGGGAGTGAATACTTTTACTAAACAGCTACTTTCATAATGCCTCTAAGCAGTATGCTACACAGCCATCAGTTCCTATGAGCCACACAGCCTCAAACCACTTCCAATTATTCTCATCATGATGGTGCGGAGAGTGAAGCACAAAGGAAGCCGAGATATGTAAACAGAAAACTGACACGGAGAGGCAGGGTAAACATTATGTTTATTTCATGCACACAAGACCCAAATAGAACATACTTAATATCAGTGGGATACAAAAGGAAGTGTAGTCACAGCAGGGTTGCCGCTGATACCAGCAGATTCAAAGAAACATGTCTTCAAAGTAGTCATCAAACTCTTCCTCCCTAAACAGATGAAACAACCAAAACACAGACATGTCAATTCCTGTCATGCTCAGTGCTGACGTAAAACAGTCGAATAGGGGGGCTGTGATTAACTCTGGCAGAGCATCAGTACTCTACATGAAGTGAGATGATTGTTGGCTTCCAACAATGATTCAGAGCGCAAACAGTGAGTGACGGGGAGCAGGAAACGGTAGAAAGGTTGACATTCGAAAACTTTTCAAAAAGGGCTCTTGAAGGTTAAAGGTTTTGCCTCCTACCTGTCCTGATTGCTTAAAAAAAGTGCGGTGACAAACATCTATCTGAGCTACATGCTGTGTCATCCCCAAAACACACAGTAGAGATCTTAGAGGCAGAGAGGCAGATAATACATGAAGATTAGTCCGTTAACCTCACCTTGATTTTTCCTCCACAGCAGGGGCGGGGCCTCGCCAGTGGTCAGCTTCTGATTGGCTGTCTGGTTCATTCCCAGCTCCACTGTCTGTTAGGAGAGTTTAATAGAAAACAGGATCAAAAGTGAACAGTGTTCTTTTACAGAGATGTAAAATAAAGAAAGATCAAAGAAAGGAATGAAGGAAAGAAAAGAGGAAGTAAGGAAGTAAAGAAAGAAGAAAGGAAGGAATGTAGGAAGGAGAAAGTGAAGGCAAAGGGCAGGAGGAAACATGGAAAAAAGAAGGAAAAGAGGAAAGAAGAGGTAGGATAAAAAATGAAAGGAGGTAGAAAGCTAGAGAGGAAAAGGTGAAAGGTCACAAAGTAAAAAATGAAGAACACAGAACCAGAAAAAAAGGTCAGTAGGAATAAAAGATGGTCATTTTCTATGTGAGAGGATTCTTTAAGCAATCTTCCAGGAAGGGTGTTTAATAAATAAAAAGTTTGTTCTTGAGTCTGTTGGGGTAAAATAACTTATGAGTTGAAACAGGTTAATTATTGCTATGTGTTTCCGATTCAGCCTCTTCTTAAGCTCCTTAATTGCATCCTTGAACAACTTACATTGTCTGGTGCTCATTTTTAAAGACCACCGGTTTCAAATACAAACAGGCAGCATGTGTGTGTTTACGGTTCTCATAGCAAGCTGAGCTAAATTATATAACAAGGAAGTTTGCTCCTTGTGTACATTTTCACCTTCCCTGCCCTGCGATCCGTCAAGGAACAAAACAAAACAAAGACGCAAGGGGGAAGAGGCGCACCTGATGTCACGCTGTTCACAGCAAACGACTAAATAAAAGTGGAGATAAAAAACATTTAAAAAAATAAATAAAAGCCAAAAGAAGACAGACCCTCTCTCAGCCAATTAGCATTAACAGCGGGGTTAACCTATGTGCCTGAAGGAGGAGCTGTCAGCATGTTTTCAGTCAAAACATTGGAAGTAAAGTGATCTAGCTGTCCAAGGAAGGGGATAAAAATTGGATTTATGTTTTTTCAGTGTGAAAGTGATGTGTGGGTATGTGTGGGATTTGGAGTTGTGTGCACCACCTTTATCAGAGTTTTGTGCCTCTGACTCCGAACTGCTGGAGGAGCAGGAGCGGTCTGTGGAAAATGCCAAATAGAGAAGTAAAATTTCAATGAAATAAAAATCAAATTGAATGTAAACAAATCGTAGAGTCATCAAATAGCAGCCAGAAAAGTAATCTTATGGAAGATTGTGGAGAAGCAGTACCTTTTTGCTTCTTGTGTCTGTGTTTTTTAGAATGAGAGGAGGATTTCCTCCTCTTCTTTTTCTTCTTCTTTGTTGGTTCTTCGTTCTCCTCAGAGATCTTTCTTTTTCTCTTCACTTTCACCTCCTTTCTCCTGAAAAGAAGCGCAAATTGACCAAAATAGAACATGGTGAACTATACCCTTGCACAAAAAGCAACACAGAATGAATCAAAGCAAAAGGATATTGGTTTTTAATTACGGTATTTTTGATAGTCATCATAACATTGCTGGTAATTTCAGACGGCAGTTATGAGCTGAGGCTCGATTCATAAGCCCCAGAGCACTGCATCACTGCTTGTGCTCGCTGTCTATGGTGGTCTGCCCTACTTTGAGCAGACAAGTGCACACACTCCACAGTCTCAGAAATATGTTTTAGAGAGCCAAATAACCTAGATTTTTTTAAAAATATTAAAGATGAAATGTAAGGGGGCTTACTTGTGATGGAAGTTGAGTTTGAACGAGCATTCGGGACACAGTCCTAAAAAAAGAAACAATGTCAGTACTGCTGACCTCTTTGTCGTTATAATGCAAATTAAGTCGAAGGATGATGTCTGGCATTTCGATCTGGAATTTATTTACAGATAATTGTCTTTGTTTTATTATCAGAAGTGTATTTCTCTCCTCCCTAAGCCTCCTGTTATATTTAAAGTGGTGTGAGTTATTATAAATAATATTTATACTTCAGGACTGGCGACCGCTCGCCTGTTGACAGCTGGAGAAAAGCACCAGCATCCCCCCCCGAAAGAAAACGGACGGACAGACGGATTTATACTTGATCAACATCTGTTGAACTTTGAAGGTTTTTAGAATCATGGCTGCTATTTGTCTTATTTTTGATGAAATATCTGGTTATTTTCAAGGACTGGTTTTGGTCATTTATTAATCCACTTAAGTCAACATGAATCATTCTGGTATGAAACTTTAACTTGTGGAATAAACTGCAGTTATATTGATTAAAAATTAGCATTCAGCTCAGTACCTAGTAAATTTATGCATGACCCTAGAAATGTTCAAGGTTCTGTCACACCACACCCACAAACTTTGATGTATTTCATTGAGATTTTATGTGACAGAAAAGGACAAAGTATTGTAAAATTGTGAAGCAGAAGAAAAATGATAACTGGTTTTCCAAATGTTTTGCACTAAAAATTCTGAGAAGTGTGCATTTGTATTCAGTCCCCACAAATCAATACTTTCAGAGGACGGTTTTGGCTTCAACTTCTACGGACTTAAAGTTTTTGCCCAATGTTCTTTACAAAAATTTCATCTTTTAGCAGCAGTTCTTAGGTCTTGCCACAGATTCTCAACTGGGTTCAGGTCTGAACTTTGATTAGGTCCTTCTTACTCCTTGAAATGTTCTGGTTTTTTTAGATGAAGGCTTGAACACACTTTGGGGATGTTGTTTTATAACCTAATTTAACCATAGACAACGTAACCCAACACCAGCCTGGACCACGACTTTGAGAGAGGTAAGACTCAGATCATTTTCACAGTCATTGATATCATATTCATATGTTAGTGCTGAAACAAATTGCCTGTGTCAACTCATTCGCAAGTGAACCTATAACTGATGCACCATCATAGCATTTTAATAAAACTTACAAGTAAACCCTGAACTACAAACTACTTTGTGTCCAACAAATAATGCAAGCTGATAACAAGTTCAACAGACAAACAAGACAAGTCTGAAAAGCTAAATATTATCTGATTTAGTGTTAGCTGCAGGCAGAGTGAGTGGAGGTGACAGGTGAAGGTGGAGGACTTTACACACTTAGCAGTTTTTTTTTCTGTGTTGTACAGAACTGGAAAATGTTTCTCCCTTTTGTTTTTTCATCTCTCATCTTCTAGTCACATATGGACAAAGGTGGCAGCATTGACACTTTCAAAGTGAAAAACTTTATTGATTGCTATTGAATGCAGCTCAGGGCTTCACTTCAAGTTGCATGTATACTATGAATCAGGTGACTTCTGCAGGCAACTGCTTACAACTTGTACTATTCAAGATTATCAGAGTCAAGGTGGGTGAATAAAAATGGACACCACTTTTGTTTGCAACAATATTTGTGTTGGTTTATCACATAAGGTCCCAATAAAATACAATGAAGTTTGTGGTTGTAACTTGACAGCATTTGAAAAAAGCCCAACGGGTATAAATACCTTTGACCCCAAGAATCGGTATAATGATCTGCTTCGAGGTCAAACCTCTCTTAAGGCCGGTTCTTATCAGAATCAGCTGAACTCATTAAATCTGTGCACATAAACAAGGAATTTGAGTCCAGGATGTATGAGGTCTGCACAGATGTTAGCGTCTCTTCCCCTGACCCTCGACCTGTTCTCTGTGAATCCATCATCATCTCCACTGTAAGAAATGCTAACATGAATATAATATATTCTAACATGAATGGGTACAAGGACTTCACAGAATAAACAGAACAAAAAGCAGCCAAAATCCAAGGTAAAACTTTAAAAAGCCTTCAAAGGAGTGGAATGATCAAAGCACCTTTAAAGGTTACTGCGAAGTCTGGCTGATTAGAAGGAAAGCATAAAGAATATAAGAGGTTTAAAACTTTTGAACATTACTGTCACTGTGGACATTTTGCTCAAGAAAGCCATTTAGCTGCTTTGCTCCAATCATTCTGTTTTGCTGACGTCTTCTCGGTGAAGCATTATCCTTTTTTTCTAAACAGTCACAAATTGGACTCATGTGTAGCAAAAACTAGTTTTGTATTTTATGTTTGGCAGTGACCTGCCACTTCAGCTTGTTAAAAGAGCCTGTCATTCTCAGCTTGATTGACTTCACGGATCCACAAATTACAGTAATTTGAACGCGATTCTCTGCAGTGTGACACCTGGAAGAGTGTTATTATGGGTTGGGGGTGATAGACAGGTACATTATCAGCCATGGATTTGGGTTAACACATACCCAATTACGTATTTAAAACAGATTTTCAAACTCACTGAGTTTGACCAAAGCGTTCCTCTTCTCCCCGTGTTCCACGTAGGCAAAATTCACCTCCCAGCTTTTCAGGCCTTCCTCTTTTCCACAGTGTTTATTCCCACACTGGAACTGACCTGAAAGATCAAAGTACATTGTAAAAGTTTACAGGCACATTTTTTTTTCCCCCTACTTATGCTCTGACTTTTTATTTCGATATGCACAAAATGAGACATAAAAATCAATTGAGTTAGAGGCCTAACAGCGAAAAAATTAGAAATAAATAAGCAAAACCTCACAGAGGAAAGACATAAAAGTTTTATTTGAGAAGTGGGGATTTCACAAAAACCTCCAGAAGTGTCAACCATTCTTTCACCCCTCTTCACCTATCTCTGCACTCCTGCCACCTCATCAACAAAGCGCCTTCTCATCACCCTCATTTCATCTCTTTTCATGGCCCAAGGCCACCCTCAAGCCACTGCACAGCCCGCCTATTATCCCTAGAGAAGCTTAAGGTGCACTGATCTGGTCTCCGGGGTTCCTCCAGATTGTACCAGAAGGAGCGAGTGCGTCATAGCACTCCGCTCTTGGCTCGGGGACAAGAAGGGATCCACTGTGGGAAAAGCGATGTTCGCCCTCACCTGCAGCGGCTCAAGATGCTTTCAACAATCGGCTGAGGTGACGCTGGCTACTGCCACTTCGGGCCGCTGCGGCCAAAAGACAGACTCACGTGTGAGATTAAGAAGTAGTGACGTCAGCTAAAACAAACAAACAAAAAAAAAAAACAGACAACAAGCAAACAAAAAAAAGGAAAAAAACAGACGTCTGGCTTTGGTCCGAGGTTGTAACAACAATTACAGGATTTGCTGTCAGGGGACAAAACACAAACGCTACACTTGGCACATGTCTACTCTAAACCGATCTGTGTATTGGTGTATAAATGTTTGTGAATCTAAAAGTGGGAATGTGACATTGAGTGGTCAGAATGACTGGAAAAGCATTATGAAAGTTAAGTCCATTCACCATAATGTCACACAAAAAGCCAATAAGAGCCTATTTTTGTTTGCACACTGGATAAAATTGCATAAAAGATCATTATTTTGTCCACTATCTGGGTTTTTTTGACCAGTCTGAGTGTCTCCACCCGTTCCACTGAGTTTCACATTGAGATGGAGACTGTGCTGGTATTTGCAGTGCTTAATGCTCCGTGTTTTGGGCTCCAGTTGCCTTGGAGCTGCATGCATAGCAGCTGAAATTAATGACGTTCAAGTAAAGTTTATGAATCAGGCAAACAACTTTTTCTGTAAGATTTGTCCTCACATCATTACCCAGAGCCACATTTCCCCCCCCGAGATAAACTTTATTGTTAAACTTTTTACCAGAACCTTCCTCATGACAAATAACTCCCTAAAGCAATTTAAAAAGAACTTTCTGGTTTTGCATCATCAATTCAAATTAAAGCACTCAACCCATCACACTGTCAAATTAGTGTCAATAACAACTTCCACCTAGAGACATTAGTATGCTGTCCTGCCCATTAACTCTAACATTTGCAATAAACTGGGAATTTGTCCGTGGTGTTTTCAAGTCTTTATTATACATATAAAATCCTAATAAATATCTAATGTATGTACATAAACAGTGGTGTTTACAGCTAAAGAAAAGATCACAAAAGCATTTCTCATGCGACAAACTGCCCTTGAATAAGTTCCAACTCCCTGCAGCATTAGAGAAAACCAGCTCAGTGTTGAATATAAAAGAATATCATATATTCAAAGGGCACACCAGTGCAAGTTTGACCCCCACCCAAGGTATACACAACCTCAACTCTGGCAGAGTAAAATTCATATTAAATCTGTGTCCAGGCAATTTCTTTTACAGCATAAATGCCAAAAACTAAAATATAATCAAGGCCAGAATTGTTCGCTTAGTTCTGTCAGCCTCCAGCCCCCGGGCGCTACAATGTCTTGTGTGAAAAATAAAATGAACCAATTTAGTCGCTTTTATGTGTTTTGAGGGTTTCTTTTTAAATGGCACAAAGGGGCATTTCTGCTTTAACGTCTTTTTAAATGCCCACTGAAATAATATAAAGATAAGGTAAACGACATCTATTGTGGTTTGTTGACGTGCCTTAACTATTCCCACGCTTAAGGTTAGGTAAGCCTCACATGGGTCTACGAAAAAAAAAACTGAAGCTGACAACAGGTTTGATAAGTAAAGCCCGTTAAGAGGGGAAACTCCTTCCCTCTTACGTCAATGGCTAATTATGCCACCAGCCAGCGGCTTGAGATCAAGACAGACATTCACTGCAGGACAGATGGCCGGCATGATTAACGGTCACTGAATAAAGTCAAAGAGTTGAAGCCTGAGTCAGTGGGTATTAATTTTTAAAATCACGCTCAGATACTCATGACTCATGTGAAATCATTTTTGTATCTTACATGATAACAACCGACACAGAGCAATTTGTTTAATTGAATTATTTTTGCTGTCTGAGAAAAAAAGAGCATTGATCTAGTTCAGATAGACAAAAATATTATCTGCAATAAACAAGAAGGTAAAAAAGGAAAGTATTTAATCTTTAACTTGTTTGGATTTTGACCCAGTGGACCTTTGTAGAGTTTTTATGCTCTGCTTCAATTTTATCATTGATAACTTTTAAGACAGCCAGAGGCACTTCCAGAAGAAGCTTTGGTTTTATCAGATCTACGTATTTAGATCATTTGGCAAACTCACAGTGGATTTTAAGCAGACTTTTAATCTGATGCTGGCTAAAAGCCCTGAACATTATACGAAACAGTGTTGGGTTTCAGTCCCGCTCATCAGACCACCAGATATAGAGATTTTCTTCTGAAAATCCAAAATGTTTTGTTGTATATTTTGTTCATTTTATCTTTTAAACTGATTAAACACCTTCTCACATACCCTCTCCCAGAGAGGTGAGGTCTACCCATCTTTATGTCTAAAAGCCTCTGTGGGATGCTCCTTTTATCTTTAATTATGTTACTGACCTGCTGCCAATTAACCTCATCAACATAGAGAGGTTCCAGCAGGAGATTTCTTACACATCACACAGTTTGAATAGTCTTACATTGAACCTCTGCAAGCATCTGGTAAATATGCACTAAATAGACAGGAACATATTTTTTCTTCAAACATCTATGCTGAAACTCGACTCTGGGATTTTCAGAATACATCTGAAGTTGATCTGAGTCCGATCCTTTACGACCTTGTTCACAGATTTATGTGAAGGACCGACACAAAGTAGAGCATAATTGTGAAGAGGAAGGAAAATGATTCATGCTTTTATGTTTTCTTTCACCAATGAACCGTGGGATGTATTTGCGACATTATCCCTCCAGGCTTAGGGATTCTATTATCCAAGAGTTTTAACTTTGGTCTCAACCAACAAGTGCACCTTCTTCCACAAGCTAGCTGTTGACAAAAACCAACAGGACTTCTCCAGGCTGCTCAGTTGATCTAGTTCCAACATCTGATCAGGATGCTCCCTGAATTCCTCTCTTCTGAGATTTTTCAGGCATCTTTTGCTGGGAAAAACTCTGGAGCAGATCCAGAACATGTTCGAGGGGGAAAAATGTTTATTATACTAGTCAGAAATGCCACAGAAATATTTACGTTGATAGACGTAAATATGTCATCAACAAACTGTCTGACACATGTGAATGTCGGCAAATTTTCTAAAATGCGGAGCTGCTCTTCAATTGGCTGGTCATCACAACGCTACCCGACACGCTTCTCAGCTCCTGCTGCTGGCCTGTGAGGAGCCGATTTTCCACAAAACTTCCACATAAACTTCTAAAACCTGGCAACGACACAGGAACTGCTAGCCCACTTGACCCAGATGCGCTCTCTGTGCACTTTATGGTTTGAAAATGTCAAAAATTCACTCTGTTTTGCTGAGCAAACAGCTTCAGACACCACTGAGATTACCTGCATTGTATCCATTTCTTTTGACTGATCTCTTTTCCTTTAAGAAATAAAGATCTGACAGCACACAATCACAGATAAACAGAAAATACTAGACAGTTAGTCCCTAAGATTAAAGCCCGGGAGCTGGAAGCTGTCATTTAGAAATCACATTTAATAGATACATTGCAACTGATCTATCAGTCTGGCAACACAGAGCCCAGCAGGGCATTGCTAATTATGAAGTACAAACACTCCATGGAACAAAGACCTGGCTAAACACATTATTTAAAGCTGAAGAACTGATTATTTCACCAATAAATTGGTTTGCCACTTTTATTTTACTTCAACAGGAACTTAAAGAAAACTGCCAGAATGCAAAATGAAGTCAGATGAGATAAACTACTGAGAAAGCTCTAAATGCCCTCCATCAACCTCATATATTAGAACAATTTAAGAAAATTCAAGACAAACCACAGTAAAAAAGGTAAAAATAACCTTCAGAAATAACACTATTCCTTAAATTCTTTGATATTTTCTCAAGTTGCAATCAGAAAGTTCTTTTTTTTTTGAAGAAGTGATTTCATGTGGTGGACCAAAACAAAGTAGTACATAATTTTGGAGAAGGGAAATGACTCATGTTTTCTCCTGTTTTCCACAAAGGCAAATCTTGTGGAGTGAAAATAGTCTCAAAATATCTGTGCGTGTATAAAAGTATCTGTGCATGTATAATACTGGATTTGTAACTTGTGTAAGCACCTTTGAATGTAACTTTGGATAGTTGAGTCTGTGAAACCTGATTTGTAAACCGTAAAAAGAAAATAAACCTTCTCCTATGCCTACAAATCTTGAAAAAGTATGCATGCGTCGCAAAAGCATTTGTAGTTAGTCCAAATAAAATCCATTGAAGTCACTGGCTGCAACGTGACAAAATGTCAAAAAAGCTAAAGTTGGCCTGCTCCAGTTAAAAGTGTTAGTCCACCAGAAGATGCAGAGGTGTGTCAAGTCTCATTCCTGATATTTAAGAATGTAGAGACCATTTTTCTTCCAAGATGTTACATAAGCAAAGACCATTCCCCATTTCATCTGGGGACGCCCACGTACAAGCAGCTTAACATCATCTACCGCTGCCCTCTGACCCCTGCTGACAGCTACACTACAATGAATTTTACCAGAGAAAAAAAAAAAAACAACTGAAAAACAGCGCTGCAGCTGAACATCTGCTCCAGCATAACTGAATTTCAAGACAAACTGGAAATCTGAGAAAAAACACAAAAGCCAGAGTCAGTTGCACACAAGCTTTTCACAAACAAGTCAGCTAAATGCCAGTGGGGCCTATCAGCTGCAGGCAAATATCACCACCACAATGGCGACACTATCGTGTCAGCAAACTGCTAAGAAAGGTGTTTGATGTCAAAAATCACAGATAAAGTTGAAAAGAAAAAAAAGGATTAGAGTATAGAAAAAAAGGAAGCTGATTTCAAGGGCTAACAAACATCGCACCCTCTGTGAATTTCTTCTTTTCAGGAAGAAGAGAAGACAGTGATGTTTCTTCGCTGCCCTTGGACATGCTGATATTTGTAAAATAGCTCTAAAAGGCCATGTAGCTATTACAGTACATTGACTCCTCTGAGATAAAAACAAATACCAAGAGTGTTGTTCTCGCAGCTTAAAGGAGGCAGATAAAGCGTCTTGCACCTTTGCTATAATATTTAACGTCCTCATTCAATGTGTGAAAGTTTAATAAACATGTTTTATTGGAAGGAAAAGTGATGTTTAACAAAATGATTTTGTCATGGACTTATTTAGCAATCAGACACTGATTAGTGAAAATAAACGTAATGAGAGCACCAATACTTTTTGTAAATGGAGAGCCAAAACAAATCCATTACTTTTTCATCAATCTTGAGAACGGTGCTAATTTAATTTAGCACCGCTCTGAGCCAAGCAAAAAAAAAAGAAGTAAGATATGAAGGATTTGTTAAAAGCAAAGGTTGTTCCAGTAAACACAAATGAAAATATTAAATCAGCAAGGTTACTGTTTGTTGTGTGACTTTACATACTGTACAAAAAACATGATAAATACTGAATAGATGTGTTTTTATTGCGTTCTGAAGTAGAAAACATAACTTAAGGCTCTCCACACCAAAGAAATGCAAATATTTGCCATCAATGAACAATCAACAATACACAGAGTGGGTTTGGGCTTCCAGATATAGAGCAGCAGTGAAGAGTGAACTTTGAAAATACAGCAAACCGATCACTCATGGGATCAAATATGGCAAGCACTAAGGTCATTAAATCACAATTCCTTGCTGCACCTGGTGGTTTAAAAAAAGCTGTTAAGTACACCCCTGGGCACCACTAAATGATAAATTACACACTGCACTTATTAAGTGCCACCTAGTGTTCCAATAGTGTCACAACAGGAGAGTTTAGCATTTAATTAATTTATTTATTTAGATTTTTTTTATAGGGAAATTTAACAAGGTCCTTTATTGCACTTAATTTGTCATAAAATCCCAAATTAATTAAAATATTTTTTTCTTTAAATAAAAATATCAAAATTTCACATTTAGATTTATTCACACATTATTTTTTTTACATATAATCTGTCAGGTAGGCCATGATTCAAAGTTTTTATACTTTCTAAACCAGGCTCACCAGCGAGGGTGGTTTGTTTTTGTAAGTGGAAGCTTCTGTTCGAAATAGAAGAGGGGGAGGCAGAAGGTAAATTTTTTGCAATTCCTTAAAACTATTCGAAATGACCCCACACAATAACTTATCAAGACAAGAAAATAAACTATTAAGTTGAATTAATTGTCTTGATATGGAACAACCTACCTCATTAAAAGCTCCACACTCTAAGTTTACAGAACATTTCTTGAAGAGAAAGAGGAATTTCAAACTCTTTCAAATAGAGTGTGACATAATCAAATAATTTTCTGAACTGCAGTCTTAAACAAGATATATAAAGAAAGCCTGAAAGTACGTCTGACTCTTCAACCTTACATCACACGGCAGCCATGAAAGGAAGGCTAAGTGTTCTGGTAAATCACCTTATTGGACGGGGAGTGGTGGACATGACCTAACAGAAACATAACCCCTTTATTTGAACAGAGACGTTTGCAGCAGAGCCAAAGTATGCAGACCTTAAGAGTACATGAAAGGTCAGTTTAACAGGGGAAAGGTTCACCCTTTTAAAACTTATCTGTAAACAGAGATCTGGTCTGGTTATGTCATTTCTATTACATGTGAGCTGGGACTAACAACACGTAGTCCATGTAGAATCGCTGAAAATCAAACCAAACATCTTCTTTCTGATGAATTTTTGCACTAATTCGAGTGTTTGCTCTGCTCATCTTAAGCCAAATCAGCATTAAAGTTGTATTCCTTCTATTACATATTTAAATCTCACGTACATAATTGGATATAACAAATCTAAACCGGAATCCTATGTCTGCTCTACAGAGTCAGGTTTGGTATTGATTTCACGAGCGAGAGTGCCTTGTTTCCAGCAGCGGTTCAGTTTGACCCACCGGGAATTATTAGCACACAAATCAAAGGGTGACACTTGAAGTGAAGCACATCTGACCCATCTAATCCCACTTCCTGTGGAGTACTGCAACAGGGGATGAACTGTCAGAGACAAGGATTACACAGTCTTAATCTGGAACAATATATTGGCTTAGTCAGCCTTCTCAGACACACTTTATGTGGGGCTGCAGTGGTGTAAACATAAGAGAACCAGAAACCCGTAAGATAAAGTCGGTGTCCTTTTTTAGCTGCTGGAAATATATTGCATTGGATCCCCACTAAAGTAAACTCCCTTCTTCATTTGAAAATGCTCCACAGTACAAGGCAGTTTCTGCATAAACATGCTGGCAAACACAGAGAATGTACCTCCCGTCTTGGCAGAGATATTATTAAAATATAAAATGAATATGTCTCCAAGCACATCAATGCGCTGTCGAAGCAGGTGTACCCTCACTAAGCTACAGATACTGTCCTTCCAGGAAAAAACTATAAATATCAGTCACTGCCACACGGAGGAGAGGAGATGTGGCACTAATCCTCAACAAATAATAGAGAGCAATCATCAAAGCTCTTCCAAAACTGTCTCAACAGAACAGAGGGAGGATGAAGATGAGAGGCATAAACAGAGCACTAAAGTGTTTTGAATGAGTCAAAATATCAAGGGGATTCGAGCATCCCCGGGAAGTGAGGTAAGGAAAGAGTAAAGGAAACAAAACAGAGAAAAACAATGAATATTCTATACTATATTTGTATAAGTGTAAAACTAAAGTCTCTAGTCTAAGTCTCTAGAGAAGGAAAACTTCTTAAGAAACATTGTTGTATGAAGTAATGAGCAAAGAGTTTTTATCTCTGTCCCCATCTAGTGGATACATTTGTAAACTTCTTGTCATGTATTATGATCAAAAAAGTACTACGTTACCCTTTAGTGTATTTAAAATCAGTTAGTATTAAATAAAGCGAACCCTTTCCCAAAACAATAAACGGAGAATAAGTTCAAATATCAAGAATAAAACATTTAATTTTGCTATATGAGTGAAAGTCAAGTTCCAGAGCTATCCTGCTAACTTGAAATGTGCAGCTCGCAAAAGGGCAACTAAAAGTGAATAACACTGTGTATACCTCAGGGATTTTCTGCTAATAAAGACAAGGATTATGGGCTTAGCTATCCATAAGGGGGGAGAAAAGCTTAAGAAAAAAACACAGCAACTTTACAGTAGGGTAATTATGGAGTGAGACATACCTTTTCCGGAAACAACTTCATTTTCTGTTCGCCAGCGAAATCCAAACTGTTGGACAGAGATAATAAGTTATCATGTTATTCTTCTAACCAGTTTTCATACAGACCAAGATCATTGATGCTGTTTTTCATCTCTTCTGGAATTTCTCTAGATCACATCACATATGATTGACTACTTCATGTTCTCAGATGGACCCTAATCAAATAATTTATTGATTTTACAATTCAGGAAATAATCAGGTCTGGGTGTGGTTAATGGAATTAAATGCAGCCCTCTAGAAAATTTGACTAATCGTAGTTAAAATAATTCATTTTACAAGCCAGACATTTTGACATTTTACGCATTGGCAGGTTGATTCAGATAGTTTTTTTTCCCTACTTAATAAATAAAAGTTTATTTTTAAAATGTTTTACTCAGGTTATCACTGCTTGAAACAAAGCAAAAATCTGTGAAAAAAAAAAATCTTTAAACAGGGCAACTGTATTTCACTGCACTTCATCTATTATTAACAAAGTGACGTGTTAAACAAACTGAACTGTCAGTTTTTTAAATAGACACCACACAGTCCCAAGAAAACCATCATTCTACCAACCTCTTTCAACAGTGGGCCATTTATGATGGAGATTAGTGTCAGTAAGCAAATATTAACCTTCACACTTTATATCACCACTGGGGCAATTATCTAAGGGAAGCCTTCAAGAAACTAGGGCAGAGTCAAACAATTGATTACTCTGCCATGTCTCACAGGAGTGAGACAGCTACTGCATGGAGTTTTTTATTCAGAAAATTTGAAAAAGGGATCAATTATCATAGAAATGTATTTAGCTCACCTTGTTCTCCTTGTACCTGCTGAGATCTGCAATGCAGTACTCTTTAAATAGCTTGTCGTAATACTTCTTGGCAATTTCTTTTTCCCTTTAAAAGAAGTCAAAAGTTGACTAAAAGTGATAAACAGGCTCATCTCATATACATGCAAGTGAAGACATTTGAGACCCTGAATGCATTTTTCAAATGTGAAGTAAGCGTCTGAAGCAATAAAGTTTCAAATATGAGCAGCTGACGTTGATGAATCACCATGTCATGTCATCCTCATCCTCATCCCTCCAGAGGAACCGGTGATTTTCACGCAGCACGTCCAGATCGGTTTTGTCTTTAGCTCTGAAATAAACAACAGGCCAAATGAGGAAGATTATAAGCGCAGATAACTGGGGAGAAATGATCTCCGTCACCGACTGTAACAAAGTATTTAGCTGGATTGTGACAATGCATCTCTATATCCAAAGGCGTAATACAGAAAACAAATTCAGCCAAGAGGGTCAGCAGACGACAGATTTTCGAGGAGAAAGGCAGAATACTCACACAGAGCGTCTGAAGTCGGCCATCTGTCCACCGTAATACAAAATGTAGTCACCAACAAACTTCTTGTGCCGCTCAAACTGGAAGTGTTTATTTAGGATCAATTGATCAGACATTTCTTGGCAAAAACTGACAATTTTCAAACTTCTTTTCATGACTTTTAATGCAGTCAAATAAATAAAATAAGTCATATTTTACAAGCAAAAGAAGGAAAATATTAGCTCTTTCCTTCCAAATAATATTAAAAGAGAAAAAATATATTTCTATTAAGCCCTGTATAAGCTCTAATTAAAATTCAGAGCAACCAGTTTTCTTCAGAAGCCACCGAATTAGTAAATGGGTGTGTTTAATGCAATTTTATTATAAATACAGCTAGTCTTTGAAAGCCACAAATGTTTAAGAGAGAACATTAGTGAACAAACATCATAAAGACAAAGGAACACAGCAAATATGTCATGCAAAAACACTGGGAAGTTTAAAGCTCTTTATAAACCCTGTCATAAAAAAGCTGTCCTTTTCACAATTTCCTGTTCCTTTTTGTTTCTCGAATGCTCTTTCTCTATTTTATCTGTGCCAATATTCTCTGCGTTTTCGCTGCCAGGTACTCAGAATGCACTGCAGTGTGACCTTCATGGCCATTCCCTGTTGATGGACTGTGGCAAGGCTTGAAAACTGATGATCACTAAAGCTCTCCATGCAACCTGACTGAGCTTTTGCAATTTTGCTAAGAAAAACGGGCAAAACATTTAAAACTTCGAGACGTGCAAAGCTGATAGTGACATACATCGAGGCTAAGTACTAAATCATAATCCATCTTTTCAGTCAGTTACTCAAAAGTAAAGTATTGTTTAGGAAAATTATTTTCGTTTAGAAAAAGGGAGATACACCGAATTAATCAAAGAAATGCACATCTGTCTTTAGATATAATTCATTTAGAAAATATAAAGACAGATTTTCTAAATAAAAAATGTTCTTGTCACACATGCTGATCAACGTGTGAGACAATAAAAAGAAGAAAGAGGGAAGAAGTAAAACATAAAATTCCCTTTTTATATCTTTTCAGTCATAAACACGGTGCTTTTCATCCAACTCTCTCCCATGTCAGGAGTTTCTTTCAATTTCTCCCATTTCTGTTTAATTCATACCTATGTCCCCAAATCAAACCCAGTTCAGAGGAGTGAAAAAGGTTCAAGGGCCAGCTAATTCAGAAAAGGATACAGCATTCATTGAAATCAGATGGGCTCTTCTGTTTCTGGCTTCCTCTCTACAAAACAGAGATTTCAACATTAAAATAAAGTTACTCTGAACAACATTTCTATAGCATGGTGGATTAACTGTAAAGACTTTACTTTCACAAGAACAAATACTAATAATGATTCCATTACATAAACCATTTTCCACAAATCTGGCTTGAAAGATGAGCAGTCAAGATTATATTTCACATTTTTCTGGGGGGGGTTTCAAGTCAATAAGAGGGAAATGGGGACTTCAACAAGAAATAAATCTCTAAATGGAACCATAAATTTGAATTTTGCTTATGTTTATTACCTCATACATCATGAAAAGGCAAAAATCTATAAAACTCTACTCTATACTTGGATTTTCATACAATAAAATGCAGGAACTTGAGAAAAAC
This sequence comes from Poeciliopsis turneri, assembly GCA_922788865.1. NCBI lineage: Eukaryota > Metazoa > Chordata > Actinopteri > Cyprinodontiformes > Poeciliidae > Poeciliopsis > Poeciliopsis turneri. The sequence goes on along the minus strand of CAKLNU010001119.1, from coordinate 2,462,100 downwards.
CTTTAGGAAATAAAAGAAATCAAACACACATCAGAAGTTTTATTATGTCCCGGCAGCAGTACAGTACCTGTCCACTTCACACAAGTGTAAGGTTCGGTGAGCCACATTGGAGTGCCGACCTTTTTCGAATGGCTTCTGTAAGATTTCCGCCTCACGTTTCCTGTCAAACATAAACACCGAATGTAAGGTGGATAAACAGAAAGATGGTAAATAAAACATGTATCTGTTCAGAACACTAAAGAAATATAACAGACGCATGGTTAACCTCCGAAATTTGAATAGAGAAACCATTTCTATGCTTCACTGAGCACAATGAGCACACAACTCAACTCTTCAGGGTTTCATATTACCTCTCTCTCGCTTTCTCCGAGGAGTCTCCCTCTCCATCATCATCACTGAAGTCGGAGTCATAGCCACCAGCTCCATGAATCTGTTGATATCACACATTATACACAAAAATACAATTTTAAGAGTTGTGAATATTTCAAATATAATCCTGTTCAGAATTATTAGCATTTTGATCCCATCAGGAGGTGAAGTAGTTGTCTTTCCCTTCCAAACCAGCTGGTTGTGCTGTTGATTGTCTGGTTCAAGATACGGTCATGTAAAGCTATGGTGTATTCAATGATCTGAGCAGCAGCATGAAGAACATTCAGAATTTACAGAAGGCTTGGAGGTCTTTTTCTTCCTCAAAGAATTTTCGATTCTGCTGTCAATACAAAAAAACAATTATTTGCTGTAATTGCTGCTTCAACTGTCAAAGATTATTCCAGATTTCTGTTTCTTTTTTTGGTACTAATATCTTCCTTGGCTTTTGTATTATATGGTATATTACAGACTGAGATCACCACTTCAGGTTTACATGATTTGTGTCAAAATGATCTCACATGGTCTAAAAGTTATTACAAAAAAATTGAAATTTTGAAAATCAAATTGTATCATTTGATTTAATTGCTTTCATTTCAGACAACTTACCAACATACTTAAAGACAGCTATCATTTGATTTAATTGCTTTAAAATTGATATCTGAGTGACTTATGAAGGTAAGACAATAAATAATTAAGACAATAAATAACAGTAAATGGGGCTGCACAGTGGCGCAGTGGGTAGCGCTGTTGCCTTGCAGCAAGAAGATCCTGGGTTCGATTCCCGGCCCGGGGTCTTTCTGCACGGAGTTTGCATGTTCTCCCTGTGCATGCGTGGGTTCTCTCCGGGTTCTCCGGCTTCTCCCACAGTCCAAAAAACATGACTGTCAGGTTAATTGGCCTCTCCAAATTGCTCCCTAGGTGTGAGTGTGTGTGTGCATGATTGTTTGTCCTGTGTGTCTCTGTGTTGCCCTGCGACAGACTGGCAACCTGTCCAGGGTGACCCCGCCTCTCGCCTCGGAACGCAGCTGGAGATAGGCACCAGCAACTCCCGACCCCCGTTAGGGAGAAGGGTGACGGAAAATGGATGGATGGATGGATAACAGTAAATGTTATTTATTGTCTTGATTTGACTTGAATTCAGAAAAAATAGAGAGCCTGTGTTTTATTAAGTTTCATTCCTTGTTGTTGCTCTGTTCTTTACTGAGTCATGTAAATACAGCAAACTGATATTACGTGGTAGACTAGCTGGGCTAGCTGCTCCTGTAGCCAGCCCGCAACCAGCTACCTTACAGACTTGTTGCTCATTGTGTGCCCATTATAGTTTTAAAGCAGCATCACTTTAATAGGCATAATATGGGGTCTCTGCATTGTAGATCTCTCTGTTTTCAAAATACTTACTTACCATGTAAAACTGATGCACAAAAAGTAAGTACATAGGTGCAAAATAAAGCAGGAAGGGCTAAAACAGCAAAGTGTGGATATGAATTGATGGGATCAGGATGTGATTATGAATTGATAAAAAGTGCATGTGGTTTATTTATATATTATTTTATATATTTGTCTAACTTCAAGTAATATGAAACTATTTGCCTAAATTAGCAAAACTAAATGAGGGAGATTTTTTGTTATTTTCCCCACAAAATCTAATTTAACGTGAGCAAAAAAAACTTAACGTTGAATAAAGTGATGTTCCACTTAAAGGTGTTTTCAGTAGATCTCTCTCTGACCGGAAGAGAGAGATTTTGGCATCACACTGTTGAGAATCCTTACAACCACGAAAATAGATACAACAGAAATATTGCTATTCCGTTATGGCGTCACGTTATCCTGAATTTACAAAGACGATGTCTGAGTGCATTTGTTTGAATGGATGCAAGCATCTTATTTAAGTAAAATAGCTCCCGAAAGTGTTATTTTGTGACAGTTTGACTAAAAATGAAAGAGTAAACTCTGACAGAGGTACCTAACACACAGTAAGAAGCTAATGCTCCATGCTAACACAAAAACAAAGCAGGCGCAGAGCAGTAAAACCGTTTACAAAACAAAGGCTTTCGATTTGTATTTTTATACATTACCTTCACAAGATTCTCCATGAGTTTCTTTGCCCGGTCTCTGATCCCTCTGTTCAAATGTTTACAATGTGAAAAGACCGTCGATGGAGGATGACGTTTCAGAGAAATCGCGCGATTATGACGTCATATCCAGCGTGAACACAAAAAATCAAGTACACTTCGCTGCAGCCTGCAGAAAGGGGCGGGGACGGACCACTGTCAGTCTCGACCTTATATGGAAATGGGACTATTACATTCCGGAAATTAAGGGGGCGCTAGTGACACCATTTCCTGTACCAGCCGTGTTTTAATAATTATAATAATAATAACGCATTTTATTTGACAACGCCTTTCAAAACACCCAAAAACACTTTTAACATTTAAAATTAATTACAAATTAACTACAAATTAAACAGTAAGGAAATGACATACCACGTGTTACGTCAGTCACGTGGTATGTCTGTCACGTGGTATGTCCCCTTTTTTTAAAATCTTTATTAAATCTTTTTTTTCGGATGTCAAAATTACATTAGTAACAAACAATCTACAATAAGCAATAATAAGGAAATGAAGGGTGCGCCGTGTTTTCATAATTATAATAATAACGCATTTTATTTGACTACCCCTTTCAAAACTTAAACTTTCAAAACTTCTTTTCAAAATTTTTCAAAACACCCAGTAACACTTTTAACATTTAAAATTAATCACAAATTAAACATTAAGGAAATGACATACGTTATATGTTACGTTTATTAAATCTTTCTTTTCGGATGTTAAAATTATATGATTAACAAACAATCTAAAAGAAGAAGGAATCATTATGGAGATGTATTTATCTATCTTTACACCCTAACTATCCCAAACAAAAGTCATAAAACATAAATTTAATTAAGATTTTAGAGACAAATGTACATTACATTAAGAACACATTTATCCATCCATTAATTATTATTATATTAAATCTTATCCGTATAGCGGGGTGGTGAGAGCTGCTGGACCCTGGACAGATCGCCAGTCCATCGCAGATTAAGAAAACAGATAGAAACAAATACTTTCTGGTGTTGAAATTCAAATAATAGATTTTGATGTTGTGAATGGTATTCTTAAAATAAATAAGTTAAAATCTAAAATATAATATCCTTTGCCTTATTTAATAAGGAGGAAAAGAGGTTTGGCCAACAATTTTGGCCAATCTGGTCCATCCATTCACAGCACTTTTGTTCTGATATTTCCCAAATATTTTTCTTATGATTCACATTGTGAATATAATTTACAAACAAATAAAATGACTTTTGAACTTCTAACAAGCTCAACTGTTATCATTGTTTATCATAATGTCTTAACCAGTAAACTGATTGGTGTCCCATTATTCCGTTTAGAAATTATAAATCTATTCTAATTGCAATCGATTCATAAACTGCGCTCCTAAGACCTTAAATATGCAATTGTTGCAAAACCCAAAGTGATTCATTTAAAACTTTAAATTTAGCTTCAACCTGGAAAGACCCACACAGAAAGTATGTTTTAGAAAGTTTATGTGATAAGAAATAATCTTCGGACCCGGCAGTAGAGACTGCGCTGGGAACTGCCAGAGAGAATGATTTGCTGTTCAGGAGTTATGTGTTTTCTATATGAAAACCTCTTTTAATAAATTCACTGGACACATAAATTAAACCTATGTGTAAATTCTAACTATAACTGTCTTCATCTCATCCAATCACGGCGCCGGTCTCCTCTCCTCCACCCTTCAGAAACTCCGGCTTGATGTGCAACTGCTGAGCTTCCATCACCTCCACCTGGTCTCCACTTTTACTGAGCTTACCTTTAACCTTATGTTTGTATTATGACTTTGTAACTAAACAATGTTTCTGTATGTGCTTGCTTTATTATAAAACAACAGTTGATTCTGACTGTTAAAACTCAAACAACTTAGCCGTATGTCAGGTTTGTGAAGAAAATTTGTATTGATTCCAGTCATTGTTTAAAATTATAGGAAACATTGCATTACACATATAAAATATTGCAAGTTATTAACTTAGCATGTATTTCAAATTTTTAAAACAAGGTTATCCAATTGCTAAACAACATTGTTACAATATATTTACAACTACTTTATGGGTTCTATGCTCGCCAACAAAATACAGCCACAATGTAACTCTGTGTGGAAACGACACCATTTCTGTAAAAACTAATAATGTAAATCAACTGAGCTACAACAAAAGGAACATTCAAAAATGTACATAATATTGAAATAACACATACAAAAACGAATGCCTAAATGGCTTAAAAATGATTTAAAATGGCATTTACAAAAAAAAAAAAAAAAAAAAACGAACAATGTGTGACAACTGAAATGTGTGAAAGACTATAGAAAACAACTAATATTGTCCTAGCATTCAGTACTGGCATTCAGGGCAGTGTCCAGGTATGTCATCAGAGTCGTAACGAGGGAACTCTCCTCATCTTCCATTTCCGGTGAAGTCCACACAGTCTTTATATTGCCGGTTGCAGGAAGAACATCTGCCTTGAATGATTCTGAAAATGTAGCTTGTTGATCTCACCTGTTGATGAAAAACAGATTTTATGTAGTTGAAATCTAATTTCACATGTTTTAGGTGAAAAAAGTCAAAGGTCCTTACCATCTAGCCAAGCAAAGTGAGTCTTCTTCCTGAACACTGGGTCAGACACAATGGCTTCAAAGCACTTGCAGGTCAATGCCAAGGTGAGGTAAGATGTGTCTCCCTGTGCCAGAATCACCTCCTGGAGAACAGCTTCAGTTCAATCAAAGGCATCTGAAAATAATAATAAAAAAAACAGGTGCATTGCAAGACTCATACAGGAAGAATGGCTATGACATGATTATGAATGAATCTTTAAAAAGGAAATGAATACAATTTAAAAACATGTATATACATTGCAGATATGTTTAAACAAGACGTGATTCATTCTCCCTCAGAACAGAGCAAGAACACAGCCTGATAGCTACTAAGATAAAAGAAAAAGATTATTATACATTAGGGAAATATACAAATGATTGGTAGAACAAAAGGCATGTTTGAATTAATCACTGTAGATTCTTTAACTTTGTTGTTACTGTTTTGTAGGATTTAAGAATTAATTATAGAAATCACAGAGGCTTCCAGATAACAAATATATATTCTGCAAAAAATGAATTGAAATTGTAGAAGTGATATTGCTCAAACAGCCAAGGGCAGGAATTAACTAATTAGATTTACTCAATTACTCTGTAACTTTGACAAAAAAATAAATAATTGTTATAATAATAATACATAATGTTATGCTCTTTGAGTTAATTTTGTTGATACGCAACATAATGCGAGTAACTTAACTGAATGAAGAACACATTTTAATCCATCAAAAAATTAAAACACGATACACAGATCAATGTTGTTTATGTTAGGTTTCCTCTAACCTTAATTTGTTGTCTTGTATTAAAATGTTTCCTTTTTGGTTTTAAAATACCCAACAGTGCACATAACTTCATTTTTATTAATGTCTGCTGAAATAAATGGGTAATATTACATTGCATATTATAATCAGTAAAACAGTACTTAATAAAAGCCATTTCACCAAATACTTTGTTACTTTTAAATGTGTAGTTTGCTGCACAGTTACTAAAAATACATTGATGGGTACCGTTATGTACCCATCTCTGGGTACTACACCCACTTATGATGGCAGCTGTTAGCTTATAAAAAAAGCTGTTAGTTTATAAAAAAAAAAATTAAGACTTTCCAGAAATTTAACATTGGTGTACAAAAACATATTTAAAAAATATTAACCTTTAAAAATAAAAACACTAGAGAACTGATAAGTATGTAAAAAAACCATTCATTAGTGTAGTTTTGCATACCGTTATGTTGAACCATAGCAGTTCTTGCTATGTGGTTCTGAACCTTGTTAGGCTCATCGGCCCTGAATGAGCAAAGCGGACAGCAACACCTGTCGTTCATACAGTACGGAAGAATTTTCTCTCCGTTCTGACTGTTGCAAAGACATGTGCATCTGTATAACAAAAATAGAAAAACACATTTTGAGCATAAAATACATTTTTCAATGATACATTTTTCTACTTTTAGATTTTTATCTAATGGTGGCCTGCACGGAAATAATTAGCTATGCTACATGCTAAAATTAGCCTTCCTGAACTACGAATTTCACTCGTTTACAGCTGTCAGTTATATTTTCAACCTAATCTAGAAAAGCGTATTGATTTACTGTGTAAAAACAGTTTTAATAAGGTAGAAAATACCTTTTGCTGACTTCGTAGTTGTTCCATTGTGAATCGCGTGCCGATTGTCAGTGGGGAAACCTCTCAAACTTCTTCCAATCAACCTCTTAGCCCCGCTTCTTTAAGGTATTTATACTGGTGATTGTGAAAATAGCGCCCCCTTCATTTCCGGAATGCAATAGTCCCATTTCCATATAAGGTATGAGACTGACAGTGGTCCGTCCCCGCCCCTTTCTGCAGGCTGCAGCGAAGACCCTCTCGATTATCTTATTATTTCCATAGTTTCCTTCTTAACAAATTTACTAATTTATATATTTTGTATTTATTTATTTATTTTACTAACTAGATGTTTCCTTCTTAACAAATATCTAGTTAGTAAAATAAATAAATACAATTGTACTGGTAGGTATAAACTGATTTAAAAACATTTAACTCAATATATACATAGTTGGTTGTATAAATACTGTCATGCAAAAATTAATGTTAGGACATATAAAAGAGATGGCTAGCTCAATAAAGTAATACATTTGTACATATAAAATGTATCATTGTAAGCTAAAGAATTTAAAAATATATATACTTTTACCTAACTAAATAGGTAAAGAGACTTAATACTAAGTTAAATAAATATATAATTTACAGTAATATAAATAAATAAATAAATAAATAAATAAATAAATAAATAAATAAATTAGAATCATTACATTATTATCTTTTATGTATTTTTCACTAGACTTTCCTTTTTGGGTGAAAATGTGAGTCTTTCTTTGCCTTGAGACATTTTGAATAGGCCTATTTGTTTGTTGTTTCTATGCCAAATGTATGATCTGTAATGTAGGATTTGTAATTTTCAAAAATTAAGAGACATTAAAAGAACTGAGTGAGAAATAAGAGGCACACTGGGAAATGCTGCCAGAGAACATCAATGCAAAATTACTTTTATCTTGGAAATTATGCCACAGCTGCACTAGAAATTTGGCTGTTTTGAGGTTCATAACGTTCAACTCCAAAGAGGAACAAAGGTCGACCTTTTGTACTGTGGACAGAAAATAAGGAATGTATTATTCATTTTGAATTTTTGCGTATAATTCAGAATTAAGATAGATTTTTGGGGGGTGAAAGTTCAGCACAGTCTGGGAACAGACGTCCAGTGTTTCAGCACTTTTCCATTGAAATCAACAAAGGACCTCATGTGGGCTCAAAGGGGCAGACAGGATGACAGAAGCGATAAAACATCGCTTGTTGTCTGCAGGAAACAGAAACAGATTCTTATGTGTTTCCCATGTTTTCTGCAACTTACATGCGCTCACTAAAATAAATGCACTAAAAACATAGCTTTTTTTTTTAAAAACATCCTTCATGTCATTGTTCTGCTGAAGCGAGGGGAAAGAGGGCGGCATTTGAATGAGTGTGGGGCAGGTGCATTTGCTCAGAGCCTCATGAATAGCCGCTTCCCATTAGCCACGCACGTCTCTGTGGCGCGCATAAATAATAGCTGGCAGCGGTGATAAAAACGCGCACCTTGGGGCTTCTAACCCCTCCTCCTCACTCTCTCTCTCTCTCTCTCGCTTTCTTTCTTCCTTTCTGGCTGTCTAATGGGCTTTCCCCTCCGAACATCATTTAAAAGTACTTATTTGAAGGCATCAAGCAGAGAAGAAACGGAGATAGATATTTTTCTTAGTCGCTTTTTAGAACAAATCCGTTTATCTGGATGAGACATAAGGCTGCATCAAAGCTGCGGATTGTATGACAAAAAATTAAATACTAAGCAGGAACATCGAGATAACCTTATTGGCCGTTTACAGATTTTTTGTTTTCGTGTGGAAGTTAAACGCGCAGGAGCGGAAGGACTGGTCCAGGACAGAAGCGCAGTGATGGGACGCCCGGGCAGAGGATGGAGGGGAGGATGGATGGTCCTGATGTGGGTCGCCTCTGTCTGCTTGGTGATGACTGACGGCCGCAGGTCCAGGCAGCCCAGATGCCCCGTTGGATGCACCTGCACCAAAGACAATGCCCTGTGTGAGAACGTCCGAAGCGTGCCTCACACTTTCCCGTCCGATGTCGTTTCACTGTAAGTCCTGCTCCAACTGAGCCTGGAAGCACTTCATGACTCACAGACTGTGCAAAACTGCATAATATTGATACTGATTTGTGAGCTTACAGTGCGAGATAATGATGCGTTTGATATGTAAATGACTTCACCAGCACGACATGACTTCAAAACCAAGTTGAGTATATTCTAGTATCAAACTTAGAAAACAGATATTTTTTAAGTTGTGATGCTGACTAGCTACTACCATTGATACCAGACCTTAATGCATTTATTTGTATTCTATAGTGGATGTTCAAATGAATCAAACTACATTGGCATCACAGTATTGGCAGAGGTACAGACAACTGTGGGCTAAACATAGCCTGGCATATAGTATTTATGATATATTCTGTGATGATTGGCCGAGTAAGATGTTCTTTCTCTGGCATAACATATTTGGTCTCTGCTTCTGACTTCCAAATAATTCAGTTTTTAAACTCATCTATTCAACAAATATTTCTTCCCATGTGATTCAATTGGTTCTTCCCCACTTAGCCCCTGCCAAATTAATTTGCAATTACAAATATTGTGCCAACCAGACCCATTTAATGGATTGGCAGCAGACTGTATTCATTGATTGCCTCGTGGATTTACGTTAACAACAATGTCTCAACAATCATTTTCAATCCTTGATGAGACTGTAATAGGCCAAATATTTCTGCCCATATTCACACCCACATAATAAGGAACAACCAAAGGACACAGTCAGCTTGGTTAGAACAGAACCACACATTAACCAGCTAGAGTGAGATTTGTTTTTGGAGAAGATACTTTAGTTATGGCTGGCGGGTTGATGAGTTTAACACGAAGTGGCCCCCAAAAGAAATGCTGTTTACACAACTTTGGGCCAGCTGAGTTGTAGCAATCTAATGGCAGATCTTTAACAGCTCTTAATTGTTATATATATATTAATCTAACAAGTACTTATTTTTATTTTTAGGTCTTTTGTAAAATCTGGATTCAATGAGATCGCAGGAGCAAGTTTTGTTCACACACCTAATCTGCAACTTCTGTGAGTATCCATCCATCCATCCATCCATCCATCCATCCATCCATCCATCCATCCATCCATCCATCCATCCATCCATCCATCCATCCATCCATCCATCCATCCATCCATCCATCCATCCATAGCAGCTATGTTTTTCCCAAGAGGACTTGTATAGGGGGCTGACATGCATATTTAATGGTGTCAGGATTATGCAGTTTACCACATGGTTATAGCCTGAAATGGTAGGCAAGGATAGAACGAGTGTTATGCTGGCAGTGGGATATTTTTCTTTAAAAAGAGTGCAGAATGTTAAATAACTGCTGCATAATATTGCACAAGGCATAATAGCAAACAAAGAGTTTATTAAGCAATCTCTTTTAACAAATTAGTACCGACGTCGGCTTTAATTGTGCTCTAATCACACTTCACGCAGAGGATAATAGTACACTGGCACCAGCCATTGTCTCTGCAATCCATCCTTCTTGGCATCAGTTCCCTCATATTCTCAGATGACACTGAAGTGGTCTGAATGAGCGTGTGGGAAATCAAAAGCAAAAGAGGGTGAATCAAAAATGAGTAACGGGTTATGTCTGCCCTGGCTATTGTAATAATATTTCTTTATAGTTATGTGGTTTGCTGCCTTGTCGTTTAATGTTCCTATATAGCACATTTTCAGTAACAGGGCAGTACAAAGTGCTTAGAATCAAAAAAGAGTCTTTTTTTGTGATAAAATGGATGGATTGAGTTGCATCAATGCTGTTGTTTTCCTTCCCAGACTCTTCACCGCAAATTCCTTTGACCTGATTGATGAAGATGCTTTTGTGGGTTTGCCACATCTTGAATACCTGTAAGTATTTTTAATTCTTTCTTGTGAGGTTGAAATTTAGTCATCTACTATTAATATACTATTGATAAATGCTGGAATTTATTTTGCACAGCATTTTACAAAATTATTCACATTCCTTAACTTTTAAAACTATTTGCTTTGAAGCTTCTGGGCATTTTAATGAGATTTTAAGTGATTGGCAAAGTAGTGCATAATTGTGAAATGGAGGAAACACTATACAAAATGTTTACTTTTTAACTTAAAAACAAATCTGACAAATGTGGTTTGCCTATTGTGTGGCAACACTCTTTCATTTAATACTGCTACCCACTTTACTCTGACACCAGAAATAAAATCCAGTGCTTTTTTGCTAAGTCATTAAATTAGCAAATATACTCCACCTTTGCGAATTACACAATCAACAGTTTGATTTCACAGAACAGAAATCAAGTTGTTCTGTGAGGGCTGAAGGGATTATTTAGAGAACATTAATGAACAAAATCATCATAAAAACCAAGAAACACTCAAACAGGTCATTATTTTAAAAAAGCTTTGGACTATGAAGCAATATTTAAACCTTTGAAGCTCTGTTTAGTTCATCATCTCCTGCAAAGAGATGATTAATCTGAGAAGCAGCCATAAGGCAAATGGCATTTCTTGAGGAGCTACAGAAATCCATTGCTCAGGTCAATTATCTATCGGCAGAAAATGCAATATGCCATCCAAATCTGGCCTTCATGGAAGTGCGGCACAAAAAAAACCGTAGTTGAAATGTTAGTGTAGGTGAACCGGGCAAAAAAGCAAACATGTAGAAAAAGGTTTTGATTGGTCTCCTTAAATCCTGCCTGTTTTTCACAGATTCATTGAAAACAACAGAATTGCATCAATTTCTCCATTTGCTTTCCGGGGTCTCAAGGCACTGCTACATTTGTAAGTATTTTACTACTACAGCATCTATATCATGGTGTTTTCATCATGTTTTTCCATGATCCCAAACTTTTCTTTTAACTTCTGTTCATATTGCTGTTTTCTCCCGTCTCACCAGCTGTTCTGATTAATTTCCTTTTTTCCAGAAATTAGTTGTCTTTACTGCCAGTTTCCATGGAATCTCTGTTCAATGAATTGCTCAAAATCAGTTTTATAAGAGAAATAGTATAGGGATAAATTTCACATATTCTGAAACACACAGAGCATCAATTTCTATTTTCTGCCACTGCATCAGTTTGTTAGTATCTCAAATGCAAAGGTAGGAAGAACTGCTGCTGTCTGTGGTTGGCTCACAAGGTGACTGCCTGAACATGTCAGCAGTATCAGGTAGCACAAGACCAGAGTTGGATGTTTTAATTTCTATGATTTAGCTCTAAAACCTATAATTACACTGTATTTGTCTTAAAGTTTGTTTTTGAAGGTTTTATATATATGTATCATAACCACAGATGACAACATTGTTCCTACCACCAATCAGAAAGGATTAAGTGAGATAAAATGATTAGCTATGTGCCTTTTATTCTTTCAGACCACACAGAATGCAGAAGACAAGTTACGACCTGCAGTGATCTGCAGGTCAAAACTAAATACAACTGTACTGTAACCCTAACCATATGACCTATAATCCATCCCTGACTCTCTGTAAGATTGCACTGTTCACATTTGGAGATTATGCAGCAACAGTGAAAAATGCGGATACATCATTATTAGGCATTAATAGGTGGCTACTGATTGCCTCTCCTAAAAGTTCATTTAAAATAATTTAAGATGAAGAGGCATAAAATATGTATGAATTACAGTCATTAGTAATGCCTATGATGTTTGAAATAGTTTAATGAATAGCATTTAAAAAGCTGTTTATGTTTAAAAAATTAATGCTTTCAAGTACAAAAAATAAAACTCTGTTCTGCCTGCAGTTCTTACACTTCAGTCTTTAATAGTTATTTCAGTAAGGAGATAACTATTCACTGTAATTAAAATTTATTCAAATGAGAAGAAGAATGCTTTAACATCACACCACCCTCACATAGTATAGTTTGCTATGCTACTCTTTTTTATATAATTTTGACCAATAACTGATATCATCAATCTTCAGTTAATAAAACACATTTCATCACAAATGACAAACCACAATACCTTCTTTATTTGGTCATACAAAGATGATTTAAGTGTTCTTAGTTTATCACATACATGTTTTTAAGTTAATATTAGCACAATGTACAAAATCATGTGTGTTGTTTATTACAGATTGTATTATTCTAGTTTAAGACCTGATAGATTAATCAAATTTAACAGGATTTGCAGTTTTATCATGTCCTTGTTTCTAGAGAAACTTGAGGTACTTAACAAGAGTGTATCTCATTTTTATCACAACTGTTTATGGGTGTTTTTTTTTTTAATAGAGCCATAAATAAATTCTGCATCATGTGTGGGAATTTAAACTTCATCCCACACACTATACATTATTGAAGGGCCCAGGCAGTATTGGAATCTCACTCTGCTTTAAACCCATCCGTTTCAAAAGTGCATTCTTGTTCAAATATAAAACACAAAGTAAAATGGTCTCTCTTGTGTGAACGACTAACTCTTGCATGAATAATGCAGCTTTCATCTCTTTCTGTTTTCTGTTTTGCCGATTTGGAGTTCAGCTCAGGTCTCAGCTGAGAGGTTCGGCATAGATAGCACACAGTTTGGTTTGTGATATCTTTGACTCTAGTTGGGTTCCATGTCTGGACTGTAGATGAGCAGGCTTTGTTCTAGAGTCATTAAAATACTTATATAATAACACGTGCAGAATTTGGTCTACTTATATCTTTCTGACCTCTGGCCGGATGCTCTGTAAGTTACCACTGTAAATACATACTATTTGGCATATAAGATTCAAAATCCAATTTGAAGGGTAGAAATTCTCTGATGACGCTTGTTTTAATTACTTGTTTGCAAGTAATTAAAAACACATATTGAAACATCTAATTGTCTAGTGTCTATAGACATAAATGTCTCTGTGCCTCTTTGTTAATTAGGAGTCTGGCTTACAACAACCTGGAGACGCTACCCAAAGATGTTTTTCGGGGCATGGATGCTTTGACTAAAGTGTGAGTTAATTTTTTTATTTTATTCTTCACTTATTATTACCTTTTTAGTAGAATTTTATGAACCTCATAAACAAGCATATAACACGTGCATAATGTGTTTACTCTGCGTCATCATAAATACAGACGCAGAGATTTGTAACAGCACATAGAAATGAGGCACATAGAAACCAAAAGCAGTAAGCAATAAACATCACTTAGAGTAATATATAGTACATTAAGGAGAAGAGTATAACTTAAACAATTTTTTTTTACATAAGACATCAGACGATTTCTAATATATGGAAACTAAAGACTGTGCAAATAACAGCAAAAATGTTATAAATGGCAGAAGTGATGGTTATAGACTCTAACAGCTGCTGGGAGGAAGGATCTCTTATAACATTCCTTTGTGCACCTGGGAAGGTCCAGGGTTCAAACTTGAGCAAAGCTCTTCTTGCATAGACTTTACATATTTTTTCCTTTGCATGCATGAGGTCTCTCAGGAGTATTTAAGCACCAAACTCTGGATTCTTTGTACACCTAAAAAATCTGCATGTTAGCTTAATTGGGCATTCTAAATTATTTTAGGCATTGCCCTGATTTGTATTTTAGAATAGTCTGTGCTGCATGTGTCTATGTTGCTCGGGGGTAGACTGCTGACCTGTCAATTGCTTCATTTAATGCCTTTTGGAGACAAGCACCAGCCCTTCCTTGACCCTGCATGGTTAAAGAAAATTGAAGGCTATAAACCTTCAAAATAAAATGGAGTTTTATTTTGCATGTGTTTTAAAAATCAGGACAAGTAGAAGAATAAATATGTGTGGCCTAGAAAAAGAAAAATAATTTGACTCATGGCTCATTTATTGTCATAAGTCAGTGAAATCCGTCTTCCTCTTTGTTTCTCTTGAGGTCAAACTGGTGGAAAAAGGGAAGCTGATGAATAAAGCTGTTATAAAAACAGGCTTTTCTGCAGTTAAACGTAAAAATAAAATCTCAGAAGTCTAGAGGACGAAAGAGAAAATAATGGGTTAGGATGCCAAAATGTTTCAGCAAGCTGCTATCAAGTCAGGAATAAAAAACAACAAAAAAACAACCTTGGATCTTGTTTTGGTTGCACTCTCAAAATCAACTAGAGTGATGTTAGTATGCATGGACTCAGTTTGAGCATCCAAGGTTAATGGCTGTTCAGACAGAGTGTGTGAGGAGGAGAGAGAGCACTCAGGGGATGGGACACTGGCTGGCTCCAACCCAGCATGCTACCCAAGAAAGCAGAGAGGGATATAATTCAGTTTATTACAGCGGTACGGGCCTCAGCAGTAAAGAATGAACAGACACAAACTGGGGCTAAGCAGGACTGATAATAAATGTTTCAAAGTTTCTTATTAGTAATAATATCCCTGGATGATATCCATTTTTGCATGCAGGGATCTTCGAGGGAACAATCTGATTTGTGACTGCAAGCTCAAGTGGCTGGTGGAGTGGATACATCACACCAATGCCACTCTGGACCAGATCTACTGCAGCGGGCCACCCATTCA
Source organism: Poeciliopsis turneri (assembly GCA_922788865.1). NCBI lineage: Eukaryota > Metazoa > Chordata > Actinopteri > Cyprinodontiformes > Poeciliidae > Poeciliopsis > Poeciliopsis turneri. The sequence continues at coordinate 2,446,919 of CAKLNU010001119.1, read as the reverse complement.
CCAGGGGAAGAAGATCAATGACCTGCTGCCACATTCATTTGACTGCATCACCACAGGTATCACCTTCTAATGTCTGTCCCTGTGTCACACAAACAGCAGCTCTAGAGGGCAACCCTCCTCTTTTTTAACCGTCCAAATAAAGTGTTAATGACATGAAGTATGAATGAATAGATTTGAGATCAAGGACAAAGTTGACAGTTGACTGTTGTGTCATGCCTTTCAGAGTTTGCTTCCTATCAGCTGCTGAGATTTGAGTCGATTTCAGTGGAAACTTTCACCTTTGGTAATGAGCAGTACGTCGTGTTTGCTCAGCCGTTTGCAGGCACATGCAACTTCCTGGAATGGGATCATGTGGAGATGACCTTTAGAACGTATGACACAATTCAAAGTGAGTGTGAAAAGCAATTAAATATTGCAAACTTTAAACGTTTTATATGAACAAGAGTCACACCAAGACAGATGTTTACAAACTGTATAGTGACTGTATTGTCTCATTGCCGTAGTAGCCAGGTCAGTTCAAAATGTGGTTTAGACACTACTACTTATTTTTATTTAAGTTCAAGTTACTTTTTAAAATGTTACTATTGGTTACACAGCTACAGTGGGGATGGCCATAGAATTTTAATGCAGTCTGTCATTTCAAAATATTATATAGCTTATATATTATAGTATTGACTACTGTGAAGATAAGCATATCAAACTATCAGACATACATTTTTAATCTGATTATTAAATACTTTGACATCTTCCTTGGAAAAAAATCTGGATTTTATTCAAGAGAAATTCCTTAAAACTACCCATAGTTACAGTCACAGTGCTTTTGGACTGTTTTTCAGACAACAAAACTATTAAAGTAGGTGGATTAGAGAAACTCTTTTTGGATGTGATGGTAATAAAATATAATTTATATGAGCAAACAAAACAAAAGACAGCTAAATAGAAGTAAAAAGATGGCAACCGTTAGGCTGGCCAGCTTGTAGGGTAACTAGTGAGTGATCTCATTAAAAACATTTTATTTTCAAAATATCAGTACTTGACTTTGATTTACTGCAGTTTGTCATAGATTGAATCCTCTCAGTTTTTCTATTCTAAATATAGCAGTCCAGTTTAATTGATCTTCGTTGTTTAGCTTATCTGAGCTTTGTTTAGAGGAGCTTTAATAAGTTTAGATTTGTTCATCTTAGTTCTTCAGTATCACAAAAACATTGGTATCAGTTAGCCTAATTTGCAAGTTTGATTTCGAAGCAAGGTCTTTCTTCAACACTCAGTCTTTACTCTAAGCGTAAAAATTTAATTTCTCCCTCTAAATATACATGAATATAAACAAGCTAACTAATGTTAATTGTGTAGCATGTGTTTCTTTCTATTGAGGCACTTCCACTGTTGTCTGCAAGCCTATGGTGATTGATAACCAGCTTTTCATCATCGTGGCCCAACTGTTTGGAGGCTCCCACATTTACAAACGTGACTCCTCTGCCAACAAGTTCATCAAGATCCAAGACATCGACATCCTGAGGATTCGCAAACCAAATGACATCGAGACATTTGTGATTGATGGAGAATCTTTCTTTGTCATTGCTGACAGCTCTAAGGTTGGGATGGATTTTTTTTTTCCGTTTTGCTGCTTTTTGATTACCAATACACAATTTTTTTTATTTTTATTTAATGGCAAAACATCAGTGATATTGTATTTGATTCATAGCCATTGTACAGGTGTTGTTCAGCACTGTGAATGAATAATGCCAATGCGTCTGCCAGCTCCTCCCCTGGTGTTCTTGTCTGCAATGTGCTGGCTTGTGTCTGCTCCTGCTGATTATTCTTGCATTGCCAAATGTTTGCATATGTTCTCACATATGCTCAGGGACACTCAGGAACACCCACACACAATACCTCATATTTCCATTTGAAGTCTCTAAAATGTGTATTTTGACACTTAAATTATAAATTGTTTAACTCTTTCAATTCTCTCCTTTTTTTGCAGGCTGGATCTACAACTGTGTACAAATGGAATGGCATTGGTTTCTATTCCCACCAGTCACTCCACCCCTGGTACAGGGATACTGATGTTGAATATCTGGAAATCTCCAACAAGCCCCACTTGATTTTGTCCAGCAGCTCCCAGAGGCCGGTTGTGTACCAGTGGAACAGGAGCCAGAAGAAGTTTGACCGCAGGACAGATATACCAGACATGGAGGATGTGTTCTCCATCAAACACTTTCGGGTAAAAGGTGAGAACTAAAGTTTCTATATTGAAATATTAAACATTTTAATTAAAAAATACATTTAAAATGAAACAAAGATAAGCTGAGTACATAAAGAGAAGCTTTTGGTTTAAAAAATAAATGGCCATCCAAACCATCTTAGTCAATGTAAAACTAAAATCGGTCATTAGGGTTGGAGGACCACTGCTATGTTTTATTTATTTTTCTACAAATGGCTAGGTTGTTGTAGATAGCTTTATTCCCTTTAGAAATCATCATCTGAAAACTTCTGTTTGTATTTACTTTTATAGCCTTTCTTAAAATGTATTTGGTGATCTCAAACAAAAAGCTAAAATATAAGAAATCCATATGTTTTTATAGCACTACATGTGTGATGTAATTTATACCTTTGTTCCTCATCTTACAGCAGAGGAAAGGTTTTTATTTTCAAGGTGGTTTTAAGCCATCACAGTAAAAAGAGCTCATACATCACTTCTATGAAACATTACTTTCATTTTGCCCTTGCCTGTGAGGCAGCTAAACTATTTGTGGTTCTTTGCTGAACTGCTGTTGCCACAAGCAGTGAATTATTTGGGATTTAGAATTACGTAAACTGTTTTTGTGTGCTTTTCTGTTCCCCATCCGCGTCAAACTCCCTAAAGTCTAAATTGAACAGCCCCTCAGATCTTTGTCCTTTTTAAAGGTGACCTGTTCATATGCTTGACAAGATACATCGGGGACTCCAGGGTGATGCGCTGGGATGGTGCCATGTTCAAAGAAGTCCAGACATTCCCCTCACGTGGCTCCATGGTGTTCCAGCCTGTCTCTGTGGGCAAGTGGCAGTATGCCATCCTGGGCAGCGATTATTCACTGACACAGGTCTACCAATGGGATGCAAAGAGGGGGCAGTTTGTCCCATCTCAGGAGCTCAGTATTCAGGCACCCCGGGGGTTTTCTGTGGTCTCTGTTGACAACCGGGTGTTCTTGCTTGCATCCAGCTTCAAGGGAAAAACTCAGATTTACGAGCATCTAATGATTGATTTGAGTGATTAAGATAATCAGTTCTTTGGGAAATCTTCCTGCTCAAATTCAATTTTCTGTGATGATGTAGAATTATGAGTCCAAATTTACATTCATTAACTGAGTCATACCATAGGGTATACCTACCAGGTTGTAGAAGCATCAAATTAAAAAAATTAGACTGACACCTAATTGGGAATTACTTTCTTTATTCATAAAAACAAATAAACAAACAAACAAACAAAAAAAAGCCATAAATTTACCACTTTTATTTATCATTTTCAGTCATTGCTCTATTGTAATTTTACAAAATCACAATATTTTTCTAATGTTGATTTATTTTTTTCTTCAACAAATGTGAAAGATTTTGTAATTTTGGCTTTCCTCTCCAGTTTATCAAGCCAGTTCAGGAAAATATATATTTACCAGAATAAATGCTACTGCTTGCTATTGACATACAACAAAATGAAATTAAATACTTCAGTTTAAAGTGTCTTTGTAAGACACAATTGTTCACCCTTATCTGTTCTGAACTGATTAGGTGGTTATTTAAGGATGTAATTTGGCTGAATGATAATCTATCAAGTACTATTTTGATAGTTCAAAAATATTTATTTAATTTTTATGTCATAACGGAATGCAATAGCGCAAATTAAATATTCATCAGGAGAGCTGAGATATTCTTTAGGGTCAAAATGTCATGTTTTTTTTTCTTTTTGTGTCACTTGAAGTATGTATACTGAGCCTATATTTACATTAAAGGCTTCCTCTGATTTTGAATCAAAGCCATTTAAAACCCACACTGTGAACCAAGAGCCCTATTGGCTTACTCACAATAGTCCAAATGGAGAGCTTGAACAATCCAATAATCTTAAGAATATTATTTACAGTTTTGCAACAGTTTAAGTTATGCAGATTCCAGTATTACGACAGGTTTTTTTTAAAACATAATGCCATAGGTTGATAACACACCCTTGTATTTCAAGGGAAATAATATGACTTATTCACATTCTGTGGAAGTTCTTTGGTAGTTAATCAACTTGCACTCCTTAATCTTCCCATATACGCTTAGAAACTGTGATGACACATCCACTTGTGAGAAACAGAGAAAAACAAAACTATTTTCTGGTTGTCTGATACATGAACTCATGGTTTTGGTTTCCCAATGAATAACGCACCAGAAGCATCCCACTGTACAACCGAGCCCTCTCTCTTTCACTGAACTCTTAGCCCTTTTTCCCACCAGCTACAAAAACCATTGTTGTCTTGACTCTACAGCTAAATTCTAACCACTGAGATGCTCATGTTACCTGTTCTTTCACACTCTCCTCTCACTCTGACATTTAAAGGAAATAACAAATAACATCCCAGACATCAACTTGCCAAATATAGCATTATGTGTTTACAATGTGTGTGTAATTTATAATACTTTTGTAAGTAGAGAGGTCCAGAATCAGTGTTATTTTTGATAGCCAGTAGAATTAGGTGTTGCATAGAAAAAGGTCACCTTATTACCATGTTTTTCTGCATAACAGTAGAGATTGTGTTAGTGTATCACTTCCTTCTCCTTTTTCTCATTGTAATTTATATCTTGTAGTACTAAATTGCTAAATCAGAAGTTTTGTTTTTTTGCTTGATTGTCAATATCATTAATCAAATATTGTGGAAAAGATTCACATCAAATCTTGTGTGGCAAATTTTGTTTTTCCATAGTATTTTCCTTGTGCTGAAAAATAAATTAATAAATCCTTTGCAACATGTATCTATGTGATATTAATTAATTAATAATTGATATTAATACATGCAAAATTTTAACAATACTTCTACAGTATTAATCCAAATATGATTGTGACAGCTTATGACTTAAAACTAAGCTGAACAGGATTGTGTTGTGTATTTAATTATTTTATTAACACAAGGTACTATTTTGTTTGTTTTGTTTCAATTAAAGTTCTTACATTTTTCCTAGTCACATCTTAAATTGTGCACAACCTTTTCCTTCTCCATCAATTCTTTTACATGTTGTATTTGTTTTTGATAAACGCTTTGAGAGCAACCATTCCTTCTACATGTTGTGGATGCTAAAGAATTAGGCTGTAATTACTACCATAAAACTGGCTCAGTGCGCTGTGTATAGGGAATAGAAATCAAAACATCTTCCACTGCAAGCTCCTGTGGTGTTTTTAATGAGATCTGGCTTGAGAAATACGGATTTCAATTAGTTGGATTAAACCTGTCATCAAAAACAACTATGATGATTACTGTTTACTTAAATGCAAAACCAAATGGCTCAAATCCCAGAGCCTGAATCACCAACAAAAATTGACAAAATTGTATTTGATTTACTTAGTAAATTGAGTATGGTACTGACTAATTAATTTAATCAGACATAAATAAATTCTAATTAATTCAACTTAAATCAAATTAGTCTTATAAAAGTCTACATTTTACATTATAAACTTACAAACAAAAAAAATTATGAATTACAAGATAATTACAAGATGATATCCTTTATCTAATTTTGATATCTGGTTGTTTGACTGGCTCTCAGCTTTCTTTTTAATATGGAAATTGTATATCTTAAATGTCCTGCAATTTTTAAGCACATTTCTGTTTTTAGGGACACGTTGTAAAACAAACAAACAAAAAAACAGCTTAGTCGCATGACAGAAAATAACATTTGCAGCTTTTTGTGATGAGCATATAAATAAGAATATTTTTTTTTCAGTATTGACAACCCAGTGATTTTGATATAGATTGATACATAAAGATAGTTTCAGCTACATTGCTTAAATGTTTTATTAAAAAAACAAAAAGAATAATTAGGACTATAATTTAGGTCAAAAACTGATTTGCATATTTGGATTTGGTGTTACATTCATGAATCTTACATAAATATGCTCCAGATGAGATGCGGTGGTCTCACATCTCCATGACAACCAGTGAAAACGGGCGTGAAGAGTTACGTACTGTTCCAGGTTCCCAGCAGGGCCGTCTCGGGTTCACTTCTGCCCCCCTGTGGGGAAAGCAAACACCGCGTAAGAGCTTGAATAGTGACACCAAGGTTAGTGATTAACTTTGCCTTCCCAGACTCTCAGGACTCACACACAGAGACGTTGGGGCAGCGCCGTCACTGAGGCATGCTGCCGCTCGGCCGTCACATCCCACAACCACCACCACCATGGGCGAGTGCAATAACTGTACGCGGGAACGGGTTTTAACCGTCGAGGACGACGTGACTGTTGCGTTTCACAAAGTTGTTAGCCATGACAACCAGAACCAGGTCTACAACCGCAAAGAAGAAGACGAGCGTGGCGATGACGAGCAGACAGGTGAAACAGTTCATCTACGAAACAACTATCCGAAGGGAGAAGATGTTGAAGAGAAGCAACGGGCGAGAGGAAGCGAAAATGTGCTGGAAGGCGGCGAGAAGGAGACGCTGCTGTGTATGCTACCGGCGTTATGCATGAGAGGCAAGGAGACCGCATCTCCCGGAGAAGGAAAACCACCTGAGGGTGAGTGAACTCCTCAAGTCGTAAACTTCGCTGTCGCGGTGATAAGTTAATGACGAAAATAAGAGGCAGAGTGTAAAAGCAAACCAGCCAATCAATGACTTCCTTTGTAGCTTTTGCGATATACAGCCGGGTTGCGTCATTTGTTAGCGCTGGCAGCGTCACATTCTAATAGCAATAAATACGAGCATGTTGAACAGCAGCACTTTTCACCTACATATTTTGCTCATTCATTATTTACTTTATTTTAATTTTTACATTTCTCCTCTTAAGTGTTTTTGTTTTTCTATATTTCACATCAAAACTCAGAGACGTATCTGCGTTATCTACATGTTTTCCGCTTCAGTAGCATATTTGTTCTAGTTTCATTAGTTATGGCTGATAAAACAGGAGCTCGGTTGCTAAGTGAGGGACCTTTCTGGCTGGTAGGCTGCTGTAAGCCTATTTAGTTTTACATCATAACTAAATAGGCTGGAGGTATGGAAGCCCATTACTGCCACTGTAAAAACAACAATAAAAAAAATAAAAATACCGGAAAAACAAGTTTTGAAACGACTTGCAGTCATAATCGCAACACGTCATAACTGAAAATAGCTATGAAATTGTTATGAGACATATTGTAGCTATGAGCTAGCTATTCCATCACATAGTTAGCTCTTAAGTTTGACTTCACTATATGAGATACTGTCAAGAATGCCATCTTATAATTATTAGAACTAAGTCAATACTGAGTTAATTTTCTCATAACTTTGACTTTATTATTTCATGAAAATGAGATATTGTCATAGTATTGTTACAAGCTGGCTCAAGGTCATAGCAAAAATGGGAGACCATGCAGTGGTTAAAGTGCATAAAAAGGAATATTTATTAAAAAAACAACAATGAATTGTGGATGTCAGTATCAGTGGTGTAATGGAAATGCTTAGATGAGGTGTATGAGTGCATGTGGAAGTGTTGAGGTGCAAACACAAAGTCAAACGCAAATGTGCAAAAGGAGGGGAGCTGAGGCCTGGCAACAAAACACCACAAGCGTCAAGTGGCAGAGTGGACACCGAAGGCAACCCAGAAAGTGGAGACAGCCAGGTTTAAATGCCATGTGCCTCTAATTAACTAATCAGCAGCACCTGTAAAGGGGAGTAGCACAAAGACAGACAACAAGACACCTGCAACCCAGCCCATTAGGGCCATAACAGTATCATATTTATGTTATTGGTTTTTTGTAAATATGAGATACGTTAGTATGAGTTATAATTGTGAAATTATGACACTTGTATCATTACAGTAATACGTGTATGTTTTAATAATTTATTTTTCAAAAATGTGATTTATGTATTTAAAAAGTGACAGTGAACTGTAACTATATTATGTGTTCCGTCTTCAATTATGTGGTACTATTTTAAAATCGTCCATCCATCCATCCATCCATCCATCCATCCATTTTCCGTCACCCTTCTCCCTAACGGGGTCGGGAGTTGCTGGTGCCTATCTCCAGCTGCGTTCCGGGCGAGAGGCGGGGTTCACCCTGGACAGGTCGCCAGTTTGTCGCAGGGCAACACAGAGAGACAAACAGGACAAACAACCATGCACACACACACACACTCACACCTAGGGAGAATTTGGGAAGGCCAATTAACCTGACGGTCATGTTTTTGGACTGTGGGAGGAAGCCGGAGAACCCGGAGAGGTTAAAATCGTGAACTAGCTAAATGATCATTGTGTTATATGTTTGTAATTATATTGGCAGAAATGGGCTTCCATAAATGACTGTGCACTTTTACAGGAACAAGATTACCTCTGTATTCCAGTCCTACAACTTTTATTCCTCTTGTAAAAAAACACATTAAGAATGTTAAAGGAGACATCATACTTAATTTGACTGTGTTTTGTTTTTTCAGCTTCTATAACAAAGAGCCCATTTGTAAGAGCTGTGAAAGGGTTTTCCCCATTTGTGTTTCCTTGATTTTCTTGGAGTGACTGTGTTCTTTTAGAGTCATACTGTACTCTTTGTTCTATCCCTTAGGTTGCACAAGTTGTACTAAGTTTAGAGTGCTGGTCTTGCTGAGTGTTTAAAGCCAACATTGCATAATCAAAATTAAGTTTTATGCCATAAATCTCACCAATTAAAAAATATATGTTTTATACATAAAAATTTGTAAAAGTGGATAAGCTACAAAACCTGTATAAGAATATTGCTAATGACAGAGATAGGTTTGCTACACTACAAAAAACATATTTTCTCTGAAAAATTTCTCTAGTTTCACCAGCTTAAGAATAAAATTAGATATTTTTTTAAAACAGAAATTAGATAAAATCTCTACATGTGCCTGAAATATTTTTTTTGAACCCAAGCAACATAAAAAAACTTTTTCAGTTTATTTGAAATAAACCTTTCAAGCAATAAAAACCTTTCTCCAATTTATAAAAGTCATACCCCATACTAACCATATTTCCACATCTAAGAACGCATTAAGAGGATGTGTTTTTGTGTTTTTTTGTTTCCCCTTTCAAATACGGAGTTGCAAGACAACATCAAAACCACAGATTTGTAGACTTTGCACAGCATGGCATTCTTTTGGAATTTTCTCCATGCCACGTTTTTTTTTTTTTTTAATGAGAAACATTGGAAATGTCCAGCATACAGAGTTAGAAAAGCAAGCACACCTAAGTAAAATGGCTAAAGCAAAAAAGATGTCTGTATATTCCCAGACTGAAATCTAATCTCTGCAAACATATCAGTTTGTTGCTCTCCAGACAGCTTGTACAAACATCCCACCACAGTGTTTGTTTGGTGGATCTACGGTGCCCCAAAGAGTTCAGAAAAACAGACAGTGCTCCTCTGCCTCCGTTAGCTGTTATATTATGAATACAATATATAATTTTTTTTTTAACTCTTTGCATCCTCTTTGGGTAATCATTTGTATTTCCACTCTTTTGTATTAATATTTGACTAATTTGTTTGTGAAATGCTTTCTTTTTCCTACACCCAGAACCAAAGAAATGTCCTGGTCTGGGTTTGTTCTATGCTTTGCTGGCTACAGTTTTCTTCTCCATCATCGCCCTGGTGGTAAAAACCATTGAGGGAGTCCATGCAATTGAGATCAGCGCCATCCGCTGCTTCTTCCAGATGATTTTTGTCATACCGTTACTCATCTACCACAAGTAAGAAGAAGATCAACTTTTACTGCGTGTTTTTAGAAAAATAGCCTCAGAAAAACATTGCGAGACAAATATCATTACACTGTTAATGGGAAGTAATCCGGGGAAATCAGTTTTTAAAAGCTCATGAATGATTACCTTTAAAAGCCATTGTTGATTTTGTTTTTAAAACAAGGCCTACATTTGTTTAGAAAATTACAAGGCCTTGAAAACTTGTTCTTACTACATAACTTGTTCATAGATTGGAACCACATTTAGTCCCCTACACTGGAACCCGTTAAGAATATTCAGGCTAGTTAGCTTTTCTGTAGTGGTAAATTGTTTCTCTGCCATTATCACATTGAGCAGCATGTACATGAGCTTGATTGGCAGTGCTAAGAGCTTCCTCCTAGCTCTGATTTGTTGTTTCTGACTGGTAGCAGTTCATTTGTGCAGATGACTGTAGGACCACAGGGAGACAGACGGCAGAGAAGCTTGTTTGTTTTTTTTCTTCTTTTTTTCTCACTCATTATTGGTCTCAAATTATACTGCATACCACAAAAGATTTGGAGTTGGAATTGCAGCACTAAGTGTTGATCCAGTGAAGCTGACTTACAATGCACAGCATACATTTTAGATTTTTAACTGTAAAACACTGTGGAGACCATGTATAATCTTCCATATATTTTGCAGTTGAACTCTTCTTTCTGTTTCTTTATCACATCAAATCCCAGTAAAATGCTAAAGAGTTTGTTGTTTTAATGTATAAACATGTATTTGGTACAAATGCTTCTGCCAGGCAGTGAATCTCTGTCATAGGAGAGTGATTAAAAAAGCAACAGATGGCATAAAGTTGAACTACTTTTTTTTAATTAAACAAAACAACCTAAATCTGAAGTCTGCAAGAACATTTCCCTATTTCCTCATCTATTTTTTAATCAGTCCATCCTTTCATTCTCTACATTGGTTTTTCATTCATAATCATCTTCCATCTCATCAGCTAAATATCCATGCATCTCTGTCAGTTCTGCCGTACCTAGTGTTATCACTTTCTCCAGCCACCATGCTTGAATCAATCCATCTTTTCTAGGTGTTTTTTCTACTTCTTGTATCACTAAATCTACTCAGCCATCCGTTCAGTCACGCTTTCATCCATCATCCTGGTGTATCTCCTCCTCCAGGATAGATTTCCTTGGTCCCCGAAATAAACGTATTTATTTGGTGCTTCGGGGTTTCCTCGGCTCCAATGCAATGATCCTTCTCTACTATGCAGTTCAGCAGATGCCGCTGGCAGATGCCACTGTCATCATGTTCAGGTGAGTGCTGTTAAAATCCTAACTGAATTAAATAAAAAAAAAAAGTATATAAAGTTTCACTTAAAAATCGAAGTTCTTCTGTTGTTTCTTATTTATCCATGAAATACTTGCAACTAATTCCATCAGCAATCCAGTCTTTACCTCGCTCCTGGCTTGGGTATTCCTCAAAGAGAGATGTACAATCTGGGATTGCGTGTTCACTGTGTTCACCCTCACCGGAGTCATCCTCATCGCTCGCCCGCCATTCCTCTTCGGCGACCATCTCAGCGGCATCGAAGGCAACTACACTAACCATGTCAAGGGAACTTTGGCTGCCTTCGGAGGTGATGAAATTAATACTTTGGTTGACTCATTTATATTTGGTGGATTTTTGCTTACACTTAGGGTTACATCCAACCTTTTAACCTATTCTCTATTCACCATAGTGACTTTCCTCCCTTTTAGATGATCTAATTCTTTATATTAGTTACATTTTTAACCATCAGCACAAGCAGCAGCATGGGATAAAAAGAGACTTTAGGTATTTGATTCACCCCCCCCACACAGAAATTGCAAACCTGTTTTCACTTTGACTGAGATCAGTTCCAGTGAAATGATCTCATCTGGTTTTGGTTGATTATCTTCTTGAGTCATAGAAATGTGTTACTTTGTACCACAAGTAACTCTAGAACAGTTCAGTTCGGGATCTGTTTTCAGTTTCTTTCCTTCTCTTTTTCCCTTTAGAGAGCAAACCCTGCATTCAAACTGAAAAAACAAGTGTAGCATTGTAGAGACAAACCCCCATTATGTTAACTAAAATAGGCTTCTGAGCTCACATTGGCCTCATATCCAAGCTGCAGTTACACCTGTTGCTTATGCACCAATTTCTATTGTAGTTTTTTTCCTTCCATTAATATTTTTGTGATTGTTTAGGCCATAACAAAACATACCTGTATTACTAATTCTTTATTTCAAACTGGTGCTGCATTTTACCACATAAGGATTATTTTCTCTCAGACGTGTTCTCAAAAACTTTTTTTCTTATAGGTGCAATTGCAGCTGCTTTCACTTTTGTCGTTCTGCGAAAAATAGGGAAGAGTGTCCACTACTACCTCTCCGTGTGGTACTACGCTGTTATTGGCCTTCTTGAGTGCATTATCACCACATCCATCCTGGGCGAGTGGAATCTCCCGTTCTGTGGTCGAGATCGCTGGATGTTGATGCTTATTGCTGTTCTGGGCATCGCTGGCCAGACCTTCCTCACTAAGGCACTGCAACATGAAAAGGCAGGACCCGTGGCCCTGATGAGGACGGTGGACGTGGTACTGGCCTTTTTCTTCCAGTTTGTTTTCTTTCATCGTGTGCCGACCTGGTGGAGCCTTGGGGGGGCGCTGTGTGTTGTGTTGAGCACCAGCGGAGTTGCACTTAGGAAGTGGTATAACAGCTCCCGCAAGAAGTGAAAGGAATGCAGAAGTTTGCTTACACTCATCACCTCCCCTTTATGAGAATTGCTATGGTTCTTTGTCTTTTGGATGTTCTGTATTATTATAATTTTTTTTTTGTGGAAGGGGGAAGAGCATTCCAGAAGCTTAATGTTAGTTCAATGTTTGAACTTTAGGAACATTCGGTTATATAAAAAGTAGCAATAATGAGCTGTTGACATTAGATGATAATTGATTAGTTTGGTGAGAGAAGTGTCTCTCTATTTTTCCATTTAGTTTGTGCAATGCACTAATATGTGTAGAAGTGAGGCAATACCACACCATGATGCTGTCCCCCACCACATTTGACGGTATATTATTTTTAGGTTTGAAGACCTTACAATAGCCCTTAGTTTCTGGTTTGTTTGTTTTTTTCCAAGCATACCATTTTTTTTTTATCTATTAGAGAATTAAAGTTTGGGTTAGCTGGTTGAAACTTCGGTACTACATCGGAATTGATTTTTAAAAAATAAAACAAGGTGGCTCACATTCAGTTCCTGAAATAACCTGGTCACGGTGTGCACAAATGAATTGACAATACTTACAAGCCATAGAACCAGCCAGAAATTGGGCTCAAAACTTTCTTTGAAAATGACTAGTTTTATATACTGTAAGCTTATGCTTAGGAAAGGAAAAGTTCAGAAATTGTAACTAACAGTCCAAAATTGACGTTCATGCTTATGTTGTGTGTATGCAAACTTCTGACCAACATTTTGCTATTTTACTGTATAGATTTCTTTTTTTAACTTTCATGTATTTTCTTAGTTTACGTTGTACTTTAAATGCAAACATGAAGAGATGCAGACCACATTAACAGGGTCACTATAGCAAATTAAAATTCAGAAACAATTTTAATATATATATCCATGTTGATTTCAAGAGTCAACCTTTGTAGATTCTTTAAAAGCACGGTATTGTGTGGTTTTATTTTGCTTAAAATAATATCTGCAGGGAATGAGAATAAGAAAAGTCTTTAAAAGCTACATCCTCCTTCCTTGAAGCTTTCCTGAATGAACTGAGAAGTTCTAAAAGTGGTTGAATGAAACCATTTTAAAAAAATGCTCTCTGTTGTATTTTTGTGTAATTTGTACAGAAGCTCCAAAGATAGAGTGGGACCATTTCTGTTGAACCACATTACTTAGAAAAATGCTAGCTTTCCTTTTAAAGCGATTTGCACTAGGTGCTACTGAATAGTTTATCAAATACTGTATATATGAATTTTTTTTCCCCTGTGAAACTGGGTTATTTATGAGCATTGGCTAAAAGCTATATCCTGAAAACAGGGTTGCTCTGCCTGAGTCCCTGCGGGGTTTAAAATATTTTCTTAAATATGCACAGATTATAATTACATATTAATAATACCCATTTATTTTTTCCATTACTGTATGTAAAGTGCCATTATGTAGGAAAATTGCGCAAATAAATATATAGTCATAACATTTTAGATCTTTTGGCACCTCTATTAAAGGTGTCTAAAATACCTTAAAATAAATCCATCATTCATTAACGTTGGTTATTTTACACTTGGTATAAATCTTTTATTGGAATGAATGTATTAAATTTCTTTCTGAGAAAAATGTCATACAGCATGGAATACATCTGCTCTACTTGAATTATATATATATTTAGAAACATCTATTTAAAGCTGGATTTTGTTCCCCATGCAATAAAATGAACTGAGGTAAAATTAGTTTTTCTACCATTTTCAGGGGTATATTTTGCTATTTAACAATAAAAGATTAATTTATTTAAAGGCTTTTTTACATCTTTACCAACAGTGGCAATACGATGAAAGGACCTTGTAATCTGCCTGTAGAATATCTTACAGGGAGATATTCAGATTTCAGGTCATATTGATTTTTAGTCATCAGCATATCTCTCAGGTCTCTCAGCTAGCACTTTAAGATCATCTAATAATCTATGCAAAACTGAAGTAGCTCAGATGTTTTGTTTAGATTTTTCTTCTCAGATAAAGTAATCTACTCTAAACATGGCACTACATCATCAGCTTTTGGAACTCAATGGAGCTCAATGGAGCTCAATGGAGCTTTGTTTAAATAGCTCCATTAGAAGCATTGTTGCTTCAAATGATTTAATGCTGTTGAAAAGGAAAGTATTCAGTTAGTAAAACAAAACTTTCTTGGTTTTATATTTACTTAAAACAAAATAAAAATAACAAAACCAGTTAATTTTAAAACTGACTCAGGGTCTAAAATGTACATGACATTTGACTGACCTCAAACATTTAAGTTAGTTTATTTGCCAGCAGTCTATTTAAATGGTTAAAAATACTTGATACACAGTTTTCTTTTAAGTGTATCACAGAAGTGCTAAAAGCCAATATGTTTACTTAATTGGATTGTAAAAGGTTGCTTTGTGTATCTGTGGAGAAATATCCGTTCTTATCCAGAAGCCTTATGGTCTTAACGCACAGTTTGTTTTGCAGTACTATAGCTATAAGTGTCTCAGCACAGATTTAATCTTTTATTTAACAGATCTTAATCTTGAATAGTGTAAAAGTGAGATGATGAAATTAGTGATACCTCGCTGCTACTTAATATTCTGAAATTTCTTTGTCAACATTTGCTTTTGCTGTTCTTTTACAAACTGTATGTGCATGTTAGATAACGGGTCAGCACATACGTACAGGTTAAATTGGTTTCTTTATACAGTAAATCCAATCTCAAGTCTTTGAAGTCAGAGTTTGCACAGTTCAGCATTCTTAAAGTCTTTATTTCCCATGTGCCTTCTGAAAGAAGAAAAACTGAAAAAAATGTGTATGTAAGATGTGTTGCATGTGGTCACTTTAACAAGCAATGCAACTCACTATGCAAGAAGAAAACCCTGTATTTGAGTGACTCAAGAGTTATCTGATTGTTATTTAATTTGCTGTTATTTTCTGTAATGACATGTCGTGTTAAATTGGAACATTTTAGTTAACCATGACCCTCATTAAATTGCTGCCTAAACAACAACTGGGATATGCAATTTTAGAAAAGCGAAACATTTTAGTAACTTGTTAGAAAATGCACTGGACTGGTAAATCCAGTTTTGCAGTACATAGGGTATTATATACACAGCTTAAAAAACCGTTTACTATTTCTGTATGTAAACAAACATTTGTTTGATATGTACACATTTTTTTCTAGTGGTAGATTACTTTTAGTATATCATATTTTCATAATAAACTTTTTAAATTCAGAAGTCATACTGTGTGGGGATTTCATTTGAAATATTTTACTCCAGAAAAATCTATTGAAACTCATTGTCTCATTTACAAGATAGATCTGTTACATAAGCAACAAATTACATAAAAACAATAATAACACAATCTACTTAACCCTTCTAAAGAATAATACTATGCATTACCAGCAACAGAGTTCTTACTTAAAACCACCCTGAGCAATTGCCCAAATGGCCCATATTAAAAACCACAAATGGTGTTCTTACAAATACCAGTTTTGTTTGTTAGACTAATGTGTTTCAATCAGTACTTTGGCATTTTTTGCATCTTTGCTACATGTATTACCAACTGAAATTTGTATCAGTATTTTTTTGAAAGTTTTGTTGGCTCTAGTGGCCTTTATTTGAAAGTAGTTCAACAGGAAACAGGGTAATGAAAGAGGGCGAAGACAGCCAGGTAGGGAGTCCAACCTGCAACGAGGACTCAGGGCTCAAATCGTGGGTTGTACTTTGCCCCTGCACCACCACAGCACCCATGAAATTTGTTCCAGTATTGATGTTATAATATTTCTAAACACTTCAGCAGAAATAAAAGTTTTTACACTCAAAAGCTCTTATTTTCATTACAATTTTTGAAACCAAATCGTGAGCTTTCCATACTTGTTCAGTTGCACGAGCCTATTTATTTTGTTTGGCGGCTGAACAGGTGGGGCTGGTGAAACAAATGTTACTGTATGAGTAAAGTTATTGTGATACTAGTGGCTCTGGCTGTGAAAGATTGGGATGAACTAAATGTAGCAGACAGAAGAGTTGAGGATTTATCACCCAGATGGATAGAATCAAGGACACGTTGAAGCAAAAAGTCTTGCAATTGGGATGTCACAAAGAACATTTTTCAGGATACTGAAGATGATTGAAAAGACTTGGCATGGGGAAAAAAACTGGCAAGGTTTTCACAATCTCTTTAAGAAATGCTATTTATTATTTCCCAACATCTTCTCTGAAAGGAAGTTGAAAAGTTGTGCTTCACTGCAGCAGTAAAGCCCTTCAACATCGGTGAAACTAGTGGAAAACACTTGAACTCCATGGAGCTCTTGTCTGCACTCACAGCAGCTTGGCCCTAACAACTGCGTCAGTAAATGACAGCTGGACAAAAACTGGGCTAAACAGGCTATTTCCAGAGACTAAACAGGCAGAAATGGATGGCATTCTTCAGAACGTAGCATTGTAGTAATGTAGGTAGCATTATTGGTCATATGTATGTTTTCACAGTCTTCCATACCATAACATTTATTTATTAAATAGACTTATATATTTATTTGCATCTGGAAAATAATACTGTCATGTTCCCCATGTAATAAAATGAACACCCTATTAAACATCCAGTTATTTTGCACTTGTTTTACTTATTTGATGACAGGGAAATGATTTACTCATTATGCAACATAAACATAAAAAATAATCATCATGACACCCTCTTAATATTTGTTTGTCTAATAAGTTTGCCTTGGTCTTTATAATGTTGTTGCCCTGCAGTAAGAAAATATTTGTTCAAAATATGTTTTAAAAAAAGTATGCAGGCTGTTGCAGGGTCTCCTAAATGTTTCTTGTGGTTGTGAGTGGAATTCACAATCACAAGACAACATGGAAAGTATATTAATATGAGTGATGATTTGTTATGTCAAAGCAAAAAAACACCTCTTAAATTGTGTATCCAAAGGCCAACTTTCACAAAATAAAAAAAACAAGTTGATTACAATTTATAGTGAATTCTAGATTTCTTCACTTACAATTGGAAGCTGCAGTTTGTTTGACCGTAACATCAATGTTTTCTTTATGAATATGTAATGAGAGTTTTCAGACAGCAGGGGGCAGGAAAGATAAAAGCAAAGACTTGTCTATACTGCCGATTATGAACTCACAAATCAAACACTGATGCCTCAGATGGTTAACTGCCACTAAAGTAGATGGTTTTCTAACTTAAGTGCGTACTGGCCACACATGCAGTGTGGGAAAATGGACCTTTTTGATTAAATTATGTCAGTGTTTGAAAGGTGAGGTCATACAAATATACTCTACATATGTGTTAGGAAATAAATTCAGATGTGAATAAATGAGTAAAAAGTAGATTTAATCTGTGAGCCAGAAAAAAAAAAAAAAGAAATAAAAGAAAGTTCTACTTCATCTTAATATTCACAAAATATGTATTTGCAATGTTGTGGTTTCAGGCCACCACTCCTCTTTGTGCACCAGAGCAATTAGGTGGGGAAATAACTAAACTCTTAAACAATTGAATCATATTTTCTCCAGTCTTCTCATTTATAGTCTTTATGGAAACATAACTATTCAGAAAATTACTTTTTTACTTGTAAACAGTTCCCAGTAAATATGTTAATCTTTTCAACCTTTTCCCATTTTGTCACATTAGAACAGCACAAATACATTACAAACCAAAATGTAATTTTAAAATAGTGTGTAATAAATTGACACAAAGCATCCATCCCTCATAAACACCTGCTTGTCCTTTCAGGGTGAAAGGCAGCAGTCACTGCACATCCTGATGGGGCACATCCTGGATGGGTCACCAGGCTGACAAAGGGCAACACAACAAAACACACACACAAAAAGGCAAATTAGAAAAATCAATCAAGAGTTATGTTTTCCTACTGTGAGAGGAAGCCAGATTACACAATGAGATCCCACGCATGAACTGAGAGAACAAGCTTCATGGAAAAAAATAAATAGGGTGTGATTCAAATCCAAGACTTTCTTACAAAAGAAAGACTTTCTTGCCAAACAACACAGCAACAGTAAGTTGGGGATAAAGTTATGGAGCAGTTGAAAGCATGGTTCAGTTCTTTATCCGACAATAGGAAGAGTATGGCATGACTGTAAACTAACCAAATCAGAGGGTTACCTTTTAGCACGACAACGGCCCTGAATATGGAGCCGGAAGTACAACGAAACGGCACGGATTAATGCATGTTTGTGTGTTAGAGCGGCGCAGTCAATATCCAGACATACATAATTGATTTGATGTGATCAGACTTGGAAACTGGTGTTCAATTTGCTCTCAATCCAACTTTACTGTAAAGACTTATGGCTATAAAGGAGTGAAAGGTGTATAAAGTATTCACTCACATGCGATGAATACAAAGACAGATCACACTTTTCAGATTTTTAGTCTAATTTAGAAAACATTTTCCACTTTATTATTATTGTTCTTTCTGTTGGTCCATAACATCCCATGAAAAGTCATTATGATCTATCACTCAAAGTTTTTTCCTTAAAAGATTAGACATTAAAGAATATAGTAATTATGATTATGTTTCTCTTTTCAACTCTTTCGTTTTCATACTTTGAGACAAAGGGCAAACAATAATACACTTGTTAATGGATCTGTTTCTGTTTACAACTTAATCTGAATATCTATTAAAAAAACAGTCAGCCAATTCTTAACGCCTACCTAAACCTAGAGGTTTCAGGAATGGCCTTATTTTAACGCTTGACTAATTTTCATGGCCAACATTTTAAACCACTTTGAGCAATTTTTCTTGCAATTAGATTAGTTCTGTCAAAGCAGTAAACTTTAACCCTGAAAAGTATAGCTTAATTTATGTGTGGAGCATGTCCAAACAGCCTCCTTTGTAAGTGTCCGTCTCCATGGTTACAGAGAGAAAAGTGCAGGAATGAGACTCAGCTGTTGTGTTTAATGTCATCACTGAAAATTTCATTGTTATTATTTTTGTAGGAGTTATCCACAATGACCTTATGCTTCTAATAACTCATCACCCAGTGCATTACATTACTGACAGTTATTAAGCTGTAAAGAAATGTATCATTGTTTTCAAAATACTTTTCTTATTCCAGAGATAAATTAAAATGGTCTTATCTGATTATTCAAATGCATGTTTTACAACATAACCTATATTTCAAGAATACAAAAAAACAAATTCAACTTGTTTTTATATACTTTTTCGTATTGATTTTACTCAGACATATATAATCTGTGTTTTTCTTTTGAAACAAGACTGAATTTGTCTCCTCGAGCCCACAGGACAAACAGAAAATATCTGATTCCAATCATTTTTGTGTTATCTTATATTTTCTGAGACGCATCAAACCCTCAGAGTGAAAGCAGAGCTTTTTCATAGCTTTAAATCTAACTTCACTTTCTGTTTGCAAACCTTAACCATCAATCATCTTGCCAAGATACACAGCAACTTATCCTTTGCAACATCCCAGTGTAATTTAGCAGTTTTATTAGACTTCAATGGAGGCCCATAAAAAATGTCCCAGAACTTTAGATGCACCTTATCTAGTTTCAGGAACATGCATATAAACTGTTACGTCAAAAAAAAAAAAGAGATGTGAAAAACATCTGGTTAGTATCAGTAAATAAGTGTAAATATGTTGTGGTAGGCTGTGTGAAAAAAACAAATAAATAAAAAATCCTAGATAGTGTGAGAAGCTCCCCCTCTTCCATTTTTTAATCAGTAAAGGGGGATTCCCGAAGGTTTTCATGTGCCTGGGTGGAGGAGAGTTTGGGGGACTGGATGGGCTTCACATTCCTGTTGGATGGCATCAGACTTCCCATCAGAGGAGCTGGAGCAATTTGGAAAACAGGCCCCCATTTTCCAAAGCTGAAATATAAGAAAAGGAATTGCTGAAATAGAGCATAAAAGTACTCATATTCTTATTGGTCATTTGCCATTTTCAGACAAATTATTTGCAGTTCAGGGCCGATTTCAGGTCTATGTGTCAGTTAAGAGGAAATACGGCCAATTTGGTGGTATGAGTTATACTCAGTGTTTTCTAGATAGTGGAATAGTGGATGACACAAGACAGCTGTGGCTGACCCTTAAGCCTTTATTTGCATTACTGCAAATGAGCCCTGCAGTAAAAAAAAAAAAAAAAAAAAAAAAAAAGAAAAGAAAATCTTTGATGACAGAGGGAACAATGTACAGGGCATGATGGATATAAAGTGAACGACTGCATACGGTGAGGATGGTTGCCAGAGACATTCCAATGCAGTGACACACACTCACACACAGCGGGCTTCTACAGAACCATGGTCATTGTCCTTCTGTCTGCTGGTTCATGCTGCTAAACAGAGGCAAGACAAAGCTGTTCTGAAGTGCTGTGGGAAACATTTCAATTACTCCTAAAACATCCTATGAGTATAAAATGAGTTGGAAAATGAATGGATTTTAAAATGAATTTCTACATTAATTTTAAGGTGCTTTATTATTATTATTATTGTTGTTGTTGTTATTGTTGTTGTCGTTTAAAAAGTATTAATGGTATTACTCCCTTTATCTCTTTTGTATTAAACACAGAAACCCTCGTCTCCTGGTTTTAATACAAATGAAAAGCAAGACAAGTCTCACTTTTACCAGAACTTCAGTATTAATAATTTATTTATTGGAGCAACTAGAGAGTGCACAAACAGTTCCTGAAAGGGATAGTTGAAATTTTTACAGTAGAATTCTATTAAAAATTGATTAGCCACAAATATATTATAGCAGCAGTGCATAACTTTAGCACTTTATAGAGTGTTTCTATTGATAAGACATTACTGAATGCTGAAAAAAAAATTGACTTCTGCTGTGAACAGAAACTCTAGTTTGAAAAAAATAAAAACAGAGTTCATTTTATGAATTTTAAAACGATGTCATGTCAGCATAGGATTATTAAATGTTAAATCTCTTCCTCATCTTGTAACACATCGATGTGTCCCAGGACATCAGGGGACCTGACAGCCGTTTATGACCTGGGCTGGTTCTGCATAGAATCACTGACTGAATCCTCCTTTAAACCTCAAAACGTACAGACAACCCTTTTTGTGTGTGCCAGCTAGTTCGTAAGAAAATTCTGAGTTTTCCAATACTTTGGTGAGCACTTGAATGCACCACAGAGGATAGCAGCACCACAGAGGATAGCAGCGTCAACTGCCTCTGCTAGAGTTGTGAAGCAGAGTCCCAGTCAAAGACAACCAGGTTGCAAGCTGAACTCCTGTGGCGATTTAGTTGATGCTGAGCGGATTTTTAGGAAAAGTCTGCTGGGTAAGTGTGTGAACCGCCACCTCGGACAACTTTTATTACGTTCCTTTACGTTGGGTCCCGAGAGCGGTTGCTTTGAAAAGTTGTTTGGCAGCAAAGTCCTCTCAGAGCTGCTGGACAGTGGAGTTTGTCGCTTTCAAACAACATGTGTTCGTACGTTAAAAATCAACTTTCATGCCTCTCAGTTTGACTGAGTTTCAAACAGCGAGAAACAGAAGGTTTCGTGCAGAGGATGATGACGGTAGTGTATGTGGTTTGCGGGTTTTCGAGATTCCCCGCGTGAGAAGAATGACAGAAAAGCACGTGCTAAGAAGAGCTACGGTGATATGAATGTCTCTGCCAGATTATGTGCCTTTTGATTTTGCCCAGACTTGGATGTTTTTATGTGGTGGCAGCTATCTCTCTCATCCTAACAGCAGGTGGTGTCAGTTTTAAACTTTGACAGGTGATGTCAGTGTTTACACTGGGGGCTGCCTTGGAGGCTTGCCGGGGAAACTCGTATCTTTTATTGTCCGTTCTTTAGTGTGTAATGTTTCTGTGTTAAAAGCAAGAGATGAATCACTTTTAAGTTGAAGACAAAGAAACGTATTCAATTTAAAAGGTATTGGGCGTCACTGGCTTAACATAGGAGGTTTAGCAAGTCTGACAACACAAATTGCGAAAACAAACAACAAGAAACAAAACATTCACACACAAAAAACAAACAGATGTGCATATATACAAAATGTGTATATAAAAACATGTTAATAAATAAATTAAAAGATATGCAATGAATTTGAGATGCACAGCCAAACAAGTAAGTCCTAATGTGTTCCTAATGTTTTTTATTTATTAATCATCCTTTTGCTGGTTGCATGGAGGAGCTGTGTTTATCAGTGCCTTGCAGGAAGAAGGTCCCAGGTTCAAATCCCAGCCTGGGATTTTTGTGCATGGATTTTACATATTCTCCCTGTGCATGCATGAGTTTTCTCTGGGTACTTCTTAACACCATCTAAAACCATGACTGTTGGGTTACTTACTCTAAACCCACATGTAATTTATCTACCAACAAAAACCTCCTTTTGCTTTACTATTATGAACAGGTCAGACAGAAAGCTACTTAAATTTTTCTCATGCAAAGGTTTTTTAACTTAGAAAAAAAAAACCCTTCTATTTTCTGTAATGCAGCCCCCTGACAACGGCGATTACCAGTCTGTGCTCACTGTGTCCTAAATAATTCCAGTCATAAACAGTGAACACACTGTGAAATAGATATATCATGTTTTTGTTTATGACTTTGGGGGGTGATGCCAGAAAGGAATTAGACCCCCTCTGAAGTCTCTAACAGTTATTATTGTTGTTCAGAAACCACTGGGAAGTTTCCCTAGATGACTAGGCCTAGCAATGCCTGTGTTCCTTACACACATGCCAGGAATGTTGCAAGTTCAGTTAATTGAAGTAATACTTGGCTGACATAGAAAAACAAAACAGCCCAGGTTTCAGGCCTGCATTTACACAGCAAAGGGAGGTCTATGTTTCCGGTAAACACATAATTAGGTGTACGCTGTTGCAATGGCTGTATTGAGACTGATATTTTACAGACTGACATTAGTTTGTGGTGGATTATACAGTCAGATGTTCCCATTACATATCTTATCTTGTTTGAAACAAATTAATGGCTAAAGTAATTGAAACATAAATCATGACACGCTTGGGCTCTGAAATTGAACCAACATTTCCTCGGATATAGCATGATATAACTGAACTTATACCTTAAGAAGTTGTTTAGGAAAAATTATATCTGTTTGTAAAATGTAAAAAAAAATTCCTGACATATAAAACAAACGATAACATCCGTTGACACAGTTAATATGCTGCATTTAAATGATTGAGGTCAGAAGTTTGTTGGGATGATGAACCTGCAGGGACAGGGTAGACTGGTTGGACTTGTTTTCAAAGTTGCTCTAAGTGCAGGAGATGATTTCGACTGCTGATACTCAGTGGATGACAACGTAGTCATGTGGTGTTTACGAACTGTTGAATTTGTCACTAACTGATTGTGGACTTACAGGCAAGCAGGACTGAGGCAGTGAGATAATAAATGGAGTTAAATTCAGGGCAATCCCGGATGGAAACTCTGTTGGAGGCTGAGAATCTTTGTGAAAGTTTTCTAAACACTATCTGACCGAACTTGTCCTTCATTGGAAAAATGGATAGGCAAAGGTTTCATTCTCAAAATGAGCAAAGCTGTCAGAAACATTCCAACAGAAGACTTGCGACGTTAATTGCAGCTTGCAATTAATGGTGCAGAATACAAAGGTATTCAACACATAAAGAAAATGTCACAACCATGTACTATTATTTTTTTATTTCACAATTGTGTATTCTACTACACAAAATTCTTGTGAAATAGATCAAAATTTTTAGTTTCAACTAGAAATTTAAAAATACAAAAGTTTAAGGATCTGAATACTTTTACAGGGGGCTGTATATTCTGTTGGAAACCTGCTTTGCTGCCACATGCAGATTAATCACTAACCTTGTTGGGATTAAATGCTTTGGGTATTTTTTCAAATTTAACAGCATTAGGATTAAAGTAAAACCATGTTAAATCCACAAAAATCACTCCACTTAAACTGCGACACATTATCCCAGTGTGAGTTATGATGAATAGAAAACCACTTTCTTTTGCTGAAAGCTGCACTCTTTTCAATTTGTGTGCTGTTTTTGTTTAGTAATTATTTTCATCTGTGTTGCTCAATATTTCATAATGCAGTTTTGGCTGTTATTATAATTTTGATTTCCTTCATTGAAGTACGCATCAAATAAAGAATTTATGTGTATCAGATTATTAATTACTTACAAGTAAATACTGCCTATATGGAAAGTAATGGTTAAAAAAAACTGTAAGATTTCAACATTAAATGCACCAACACAACCTAGCTGTTGTGTTGGTGCAACTAAGAAAAATTGTTTGGCACATCAGTGCAAAACGTTAGTTTGGAGCCCTTAAAATACACCAGAACTGAAACCCTCATGTTTTTAGTGTGCAAACATTTAGAATGACGGACTGCTATTGAATCTTTTCATAAAGGTTTTGATTTTCTGAGTTGATACAGCAAAATAAGGTTGTCAAAAGCTTTGCCAAGGAATGCAACAGTGTCTTTCACTAAGGTCAGAATTTCTCATAAACAATCATAATCTCACTTATTGACTGAAATTGTCACATCATAATAAGAATTACCTAAAAACACTTTTATTGTGTCACTTAATTCTAAGAACAACAAAAAAAAAAACTTGAATGAAATAAAATGAACTGAAGACAGGCTTTCTGTCTCATTATTGTCTCTGACAGCAAGGAATCCATATTTTAATAGGATAAAAAGCTAAATTTTGAAAGGAAACAGAAAGGAGCATGGTCATATGGTCACAGTAAGTTTTTCACCATATGCAAAGCATAATATGGACTCCAGTGTTATTCATAGTGCACATGTGTAACGTTGCCTCCCTTTTTCTGCTACTCAAGACAAACATTCACACTGAGACAAAGAGGAAGCCTTGTTTAGCTTTCTCCTAAGTGTGAGTTATCTTCCATGCACAAAGTTCACACACACATCCCATTCAAGCCTTCATTCACTGAAAAATCCAGTTTGCTTTCAGTCTCTTGTTACATACTGGGCACTTCTCTCTTTTTTGTGTAGTTTCCATTGCTGCCTCTCTTTCAGCCCTGCCCTCTAATCAAATCCATATGTCCTACAGATCCCTTGCATGAACACTCTGTTCTGTTTGCAGCAGTGCTCCCCGTGAAATCAGCCTGTTACTTTTTGACTGACAGAGAAAGTCCTTGTTCATAATGAAATATATTTGTTTAATTATTTAACCTCCATTTAACCAGCAAGTAGAAAACCTCCTAAAATCCCTTGTACTGGGGTGTCTGTCTCACAATATGCAGCTTCCAGGGCCAGTGAAGATGATGCCACAATAAACACACACACTCTTCATACTAATGAATATTTAGAATAAAAGTTAACTTTTATTTGATGTTTCATCATCTTTGATTTAATATGCCTTCATCATGTTGCCAAATTTGAGCTCCTATAAACTGGTCAATGATTTGCTCTGTGTTGGTGCTTCAGGATGTTTTATGAGCTGTTTTTGTGCTTGGTTTGAGTAACAACCTTTATGAAATGTTTATAGCTGTTGGATTAGACCAAACAATCCAACCACATGAAGGTAACCATGGAGAACAGTTACAATGCACAACAAAAAGCACAACCTTGATCTCAGTGAAATATCCATGACCTTATGTGATTGAGCTATATTATAAAAATATTCCACCAATCTTTATTTGCAGCTGTGAGGAAAAAGAAATCACCAAATCAACTCAGGGAAAAGTATTTAAACCTTAAGAGCAGTTTGATGGGACATTGTGTATTCTTTCTTCAGTTTAAAGGCTATCAATATGAATTTCTTACTGAAGCGTAACATAGCAAAAGGATTTATGCAAATGTTTGTAAACAAGGAATTAGTTCAATTATTTTATGCCAGCTAGTCAAAACACACATGATTAGATTTTCAAATTAAATTAAGTAGTTGACAAGTTTGTTTCTTGAACAAAAGCAATTAAAATATGTTATTCTAGATGTATATTCAGCTCACTGTGTATTTCCCAAAGTAAGTCACATTTCTTTAAGAAATATGACTCATTTACAGTTACATGATGCATATTTTCTTCACTGATCCCCCCTTTGGTAATACTGGGTCAAATCAGATTGAGATATTAATGCATAACCATAATGTGAATCAACAAGCTTCAGAGAAAAAAACTCTACCTGTATGTTTAAGTTTCCATTATGCTGAATAGCATTTAGTTTATTATACATAAACTGCTCAAGTCATATTAAGAAAATAATTCAGAACAATGTGTCTTTAAGGACAATAATTTTCTTTTTAGATTTTAGTTTTGTATTGTTTAAATAAATAGTTTGCAGTGCCTTTTACATTTAAGGGCACATTGCCAAGTTACCACTTTAATGGTTTGGTCAGATTAAGAGTGATATTCATATGTGGCTTTACAAAGCTGTGGGTCACTCATTTTATTTGTGTCAAAGAATTTACGGCCGTTACAGTATGTGCCATGAACTCTGCATCTCATTTGCTTGCAGTTGAGTTCAAGGAGTCTCTTCCAATTCCGCTCACACCACAAGCTGCATTTTTTATTTTTTTTTTCCCCTTGCTCCGAGTTATGCAGAACAGAAAAAGGGAATTCCTTCCTCCCCTGACCTGCCTATTACATTCCAGGAATGTTCCTGATCCTAAACTAAATCTTTGCATGAAGTATTTAGTGGAGTAATTTGGAGGATAAAAGGCATTTCAGTCAAGCTTTAATGCAACTCTCCCTGCATTTACCCTCTTCGAATGCCGATTGTGTTATGTTGACAATGGCCTGGAACTAACTATTCACGACTGTGAAATGTGAAGTTTTCATCCACAACCACTTGTTGATAATGCTTTACTTTCCTGTGCTGTGTGTGAGGGTGGGTCTAATCACATACCAGGCTTTGAGTCATCGTTTGGATGAGTTGGAGGGGAATAATCCCTGCTGAATGAGCATTAGAAAAAAGCCTTTTATGTGAGAGAGAAGTCCCCCTGTTGAGGGGGTAAACAGTGATTTAGGCCAGGGTTTCACCTCCTGAAATACAAACTAATTAAACCAAATTACTCATTAGAATACCAGAAGGCTCCCCATTGTAAATGAACAGTATTTGAATGTCTTGGATTGAAAAATATCCTATGGGTTTTGTCTTGCTTTACTGGCTTTACTGTTTGATATTTGACTTCTTTTTATTCATCACCTCTGTGATGTGTTCTGGCAGAGGCAGTCAGGCAATCAAAGGCGGTTTTGACTTCAGGATCCTTTTCAAGATACTAAACTTGATTTCTGGGGCTGTTTTTTAATCATATCAGTGACTTCTGTGGAAACTTAAAATTAATCTCATGGTGATTGGTCGCTGAGCTTGCCTTAGAAGGCCCATTCATTGTATTTTTGTGTGTGAGTCTGTGTCTAACACACTCACACACTTTTGTCGTAGATTAACAAGAACACAATAATCAGAAAACTTGGCTTTTTCTAAACACCTTGACTAGAGGAGATTTTAAAATCAAGTTTGGAGCCAGGCAGAAAAAAAATTTATGCCATGTAAGCAGTATTTAGTTTTTGCCTAGAAGCTATATCAGAAGACTTAAGAGATTGTGAAATTGAAATTTGCCCCAGTACCAGTTCTTGCATCTGTTCTTTTGTCTTGTATGAAATGTGGGAAGTGAAGTAGAAGTGATTGAACATTTTCTTGGTCAGTGCACTTTACTCTGTGTGACCTGGTTTCCAGTCATTGGGTGTGTTTGCACGTGTCTGTCTACCGTTCCAGCCTTGGGCTGAGATTTA
Organism: Poeciliopsis turneri; assembly: GCA_922788865.1. Lineage (NCBI taxonomy): Eukaryota > Metazoa > Chordata > Actinopteri > Cyprinodontiformes > Poeciliidae > Poeciliopsis > Poeciliopsis turneri. The sequence goes on along the minus strand of CAKLNU010001119.1, from coordinate 2,418,609 downwards.
GCCTGGAAGAGCCATTTGATTTCCCAGGCGGGGTCAGAGTTCAGCTGATAGCAGAAGCCACTTTTAAACATGTGCTCGATGTTTTTTTTAGGTTCACTATCTGGAAAGTTGAGTGGATTCATCTCTATTACTGACCATGTTTTTTTTTCATGGTATCATAAATAAAGATGGTCACCTTCTTTGATTTGGAAATAATTTTATTATTAAAATTACTGCTTAAATAATTTTAAGCAGTAATTCCAGTCATTTGGAGACACAAAATGTACCTATGCTAAACATCTTGAGAGATGTTTCTATGTTGAAATTCTATCTCGTTTTAATTTCAGAAATATTTGCTCAGCTTGTCTCTGCCGGAGTGAAAGCTGCAGTGTACAACTTACTTCAAATAGCTAAAATACTTCCGTAAGTTTGTCCTCTTGACCCATAATTGAGCGGGTTCATGTCATAACTTGTGAACTTGTGTCACCTCCCATCTTAAATAACATCAGGGCAGTGACAACATAAGCTCTGTTGTTTGCTGTGCGTTACGTGTTGAGTGGTTTTAAATATCGTTTTCATAATATGCCTAAGGTAGGTGTCAGCAAATACCAAACATGATTCCAGGTAACTTGGATTAATGACATGTCCTTATAGGTTTTCAGGAAGACAGATTAAAAAGAATGACTTAGGGTGCAAAACATGAGTCTTTATGTTTCAGGTAGTTATGGCTACCTGACTATCAGGCATGGTGTGTTTGCTAGCATTTAATGAATCAGGTTGTACCTGTTGGCTCTCTGAAACACGTTTAGTTTATGCTCCAGTAGTTTTCACTCTTCCTCATTTTGGATTCACTATTATGAATCCATAATGTTTATTGTTTTCAATCTTTTTTCAGGTACAATAAAAGGTAAAAGTTAGACTATTTTTTATTGAGTTAATATGTCACTAGGTCAAATGTCATAGATGTTGCTCTTGTGAAACATGTTTCATGTTCTGACGTCTTAGTTGAAATGAGCATCAAACAGGACATTGTGCAAATGTTTGCCTGCATTTTCCCTGAAATCAATTAACATTCTTAGAACTTTACTGCAGAAATGTGTCATTTGAGAATTTGTGGCCAATTTCTGATCTGTTGTTTTTTTTTTTTTTTTGACCTACCAAAAAATAATTCAGTTCTTCCAATTACTGTCTGCGAATCTTAAGATATAATGAGTTATTCAGTTAAAACCATGTATATCATATACTGAATAAAAAGATGTTTAATTAAAATAAAATGTTCCTCTTGGGTCTCCAGGAATTAAAATGAAGAACATACAATTATATATTTTTTTCTTCAAAGAGCAGATTTGATTGTTTTTATTTCAATCTATTAACACTAAAATGGCTAATTAAAAATGTTCTTCCTTCAGTTAACTGGCAGTAGAGATTTATTTTGAAGGTTACATGTCACATTTATTTTTTTCTGAGGGGAGTCTGTTTCAGTTCTTTGACAGACTCTTACTGTATGATTGTAGCATGGCGCCTTGAAAAAAGTCAGCAGACATCCTCACCTTGATGTGTGTGTTTGTTTGTCTCCTTCTTTCTATCCTGCCTCATGTCTGGAGAGCCCTTCCTCTTTTGGTCAGGCCCACATTCCAGCTGTGGCCCACACATTTTGGCAGGAAACTGTGAACTGGTCATTGTAATTATAAGCTTTCAGGTTTTTTTTTTTTTTTTTTTTCACAAAATCATTGTTGACCACCGTGGCGGCCCCAGAACCACACAATTGGTATTCGTTCATGCCGTAGGTTAATATGGGTGGTTTAAAATATGTTTCATTCTTACAGGTAAAATACTTTGAGACAGCTCTGGGTCACTTAATTTACAAACAGAATAAGTGAAGAAAAAGCTTTTCATGCAAACAGTGCCAATGTAGAACTTATTTGTTTTAGCACTTTGTGTTAGAAATGCTGGGTTTTGATGTGATGTCTCCAAAAACAGTGTCTGTCAGTGCCCTTAACAAAGAAGAAACATTTTTTTTCCTTGCTTCATTCGTTCTTGAGTTAAAATTGACCAATGTGGGTCTGTCTGTGGCTGTTGCTAAGACTAATATTTAAAAATTGGGATAGCTAATATTCTTTTTAAAGTAGAAGAGCTAAATAGGAGTTGGTTATGTTTGGTTTTCTAATTCAACATAAGGCTGTAATAACAGTTGCATTTCTTTGTTCTGCTTTCCCATCAGAGTCTGCAGCAAGATAACCATGCATCTGATTTGTATCTTGATTTAGCCAGAGTTAATGCAGACATGTGGCCCAGTAAGCTGTGACTGTGACCATACTATCAAGGAAATTCCTCCATCCTCCAGGGTCACCTCAGTAAGTTTTTATTTTTATTTTTTTATCAGCTGGTTTGTGCAGCTGCAATAGCTTCTGTTTCCACAACACATGCACAGAGTACACTGTTTATATACATGCTGTCTCAGGACCTTCAAAGGTCACTGGTATCTGACGTTACTACTTATTCCCATGCAGGCCAATATATTTATCTAAAATAAGTCATTACATTTTATGTAAAATGCAAAAAAATGTGTATTCCCTGTGTTAGATTAAAACCCACAACATTTACTTATGAAAAACATTTATGTATGATCAATGTTTGAAATGTCACATCTTTGAAAGGCATATAGTATATTAGAATCAGGAAACAAAATAATGTATGAAACAAGTAAAGTTATTGGTTTTCAAAGGAGAAAACAATTTCTAAAACAAGAAAAAAATTTTTTTGTCACACCCTCAAAAGTAGAAGTTTCTAATATGTGGATGATTTTGATGTGTCTGTAATGACACCAGCTTTGTAATTTTTGTTGGGAAAATAGAAATCACTGGAAATATAAAGCATGTACATGTGGTTGTTTACTCAAAAGACAGAAAAAGGGAGTAGCAAGAACCTTTGCAACAAAGGTCATCTAAACAGAAAGTGTAAACAAGCTGGGAGGACGGATCTATCCTCAACCGTCAAAAACATGGTCTTTGTTGGAAACATTTTATGCCTTAAACATTTAGATCTGTGAATTTAAAAAAAAGAACAAGCTGGAGCTGAGTGACAATAAAGTACAAAGTTCATAACGTGGCTAAAGCTTGATCATGGATTTACAAACCAAACTGAGGTGAATATAGATGTTGTTTGTGAGCTTGAAGTTAAAATCTTTTTTTTTTTTCCCCCCCAAGTCAAATATACAACAAATCCACACAATCGACTTTTAAAATCTGCTTTTTCTGTTGAATTGTCAAATAACATTTTGTTGTGAGAAAGTAATAATTGACAGCCCTGAAGTGTTTGAGTGGTGTGACAAGTGTTGTCCTTGGACTAATTCTGTGACATCTGCATACAGTAAATCATAAATTGATTTATATGGAGAAAATAAGCATTTTTACCATAACCGGATAATTCTCTTTCATAAAATATTTTGGCAATATGCTTTTGGAGAAATGGAGAGATCAGAGTAACAATGCTGGTCAGAATTGGAGCAGAAATTGCAAAATTTAATCTGAATATTGAATAGTTTGATGATAAAGGCTGTCCTTTTCTTCAATAAAGATGAGATTCATGTCTTTATTTGAATATTTGCTAATTGATGTAAACTGGACCATCTTATTTATTCTTTCTTAGTGAAATGTCATCAACATAATGCTTTACTTTTGTGTTAAAACTGCAGACAGATTAACAACAAATCAGATGTCTAAGGAGATGGCTACTGAGGAAAACCAAACTAAAGTTGACTCTGCGGCAGCATTCCACCATGTTTCACCTCTATCCACTGGGAGCAGACCCAGCAAAGAGGACAAATATGCAACTAATCTGCCGGAAGCAAGGCGGAGGTCTGACCACCGGTGGCTCTCAAAGCAGCGGAGCTGTCCTTCATTCCTCCTCAACAGGAAACCGCCATGTGACAAACATTGTGAAGAGAATAAGTGCAACTCAAAAGTCATCAGTCCCAATGAACAACTCTTCAAGGAAGTTTCAACATCTAAACATGTTGAAAGAAAAACTACAATAAGTAGGAAAAATTCAGAAAGATCTATGTTCCTGGACAATGCAGAAGATACTGTGAATGGAGGTGGAAACAAATCTACCAGTAGTCCATGCTCCTGTAGCATGTCTAGCTTTGAAAGAAATATGAATTCTTGCTTATGTCACAGCCCTCAGCATAGTCCAAGTCCCGGCTCCAGTCCTGTTCAACATTGTCAGCTCCGCCGTGGCAGTATGCCTGTGTCCATGCTGGCTTTTCGTAAGGTAGTCCAAGTGTTTTTAATTCAATTTAATCTTAATTTGTGACTCATTTAGCATTTCAGAAAACTGCATTCGTGTGTTATATTCTGTTGTGCATCCTTTTACTGTTAGGGTGGTCCCTCCAGTGAGCCGAGCTCTTTGGCCTCCTCTCCCTGTGGTTCTCCCCAACTCTGCCTCCGCAAGCATCACAAGAACGGTCACATTTCTCTGTCCCACCTCAAAGATGGATATTCAAGTTTAGAGAGACTAAATAGAAGGTCCAGGATTGAAAAATGTTCCTTGGAGAAAATGTTTGCTCGAGGTCCATCTCTGGAAATGATACCAACAGCACTGGAAGCATCTGCAGGAGGGGCCACAATCTGCAACAGTGGGAGCAACAGCAGTGGTGAGGAAGAGGGAGACATCCTGTCAGATAGCAGAGAATTTGACTGTAAAAAACGTTCCACTGCGCTGGTGAGGCGGTACTGCAAGAATAATGAGAAGGTATTTACAGTCTTTTTTTATGGGTAAAAATAATTAAAAAATAATTCATACCCCTTAAACTTTTCTCACATTATTACAAACTTTGTAATAAAGTTTGTAATAACTTTATTACAAAGTTTGTAATAAAGTTACAAACTTTATTTTGGATTCTGTCCAAAAAGTAGTTCATAATTATGAGACATCGTTTTTTTTCTTCAAATAAAAAATGTTGCATGCAATCCCGTTTTTCTCTGATATCCCTAAGGAAAATTCAGTACAACATATTGTCTTTAGAAGTCAACCAGTTTGTGGAAAGACTCCCAACTATGCATGTTTTTCTTGTTGTATAAATCAAACAGTTCTTTGAATGTTTATTGGAGAACATCAGTGAGAAAACAGCATAATGAAGACTATGAGGCTTCATTATGCATAAAAAGCTATGAAATTTAAAGGAGCACTAGGTTCATTCGTTCACTTGTGTACATAAAACAGATAAAAAATACAAATTCAGTTCTGTTAAAATTCTCAGAACTGAATCCAATAAAAAATCTCATGGAATCGTAGTTTGCAAAAATTTCAACAGTAAGCAAAAGTTTAAGTTTGTAGATATGTAAGACTTGTTAAGATATAAGTAACAGATTTGCAGCATTAATTGCCTTGAAAGGTGATCCAGTGTTAGGTCTTCAATCAAGCATACAAATACACATCACACTTCAATGGTTTTAGTGGTAGGAAATTAAAAACAACGCAATCATTTCCTTCCAACTTAAACTTCTTGCTACTTTGTGTTGGTGTACCACATAACATCTCAATAAAATACATTGATATTTCTGTTTGTATTCTAACAAATGCGCTCAAGATAAAGCAAGTTTGATTAAGTCTCTAATTATCCGTTTGTATGTCTTTAATTAATAGATTTTTAAAAATTATTCTCAAATGCTTCCTCATTTCTTTCCATTAGGTGATCAAGTCAGTGTGTGCAGGAACCAGCGCAATTGTCAAAGAGCTGCCATCAGGTTGCATCTCAGAGGATGCCTGTGGAATTGTTATTGAGTACAAACTCTGGCATCCTCGCAAAGAAGATTTGTGGCCAATCTTGACATGTGGAGAACATTTCAGAGTCTGCAGGGAGATGCTTCGTTCTGTCAGAGTGACCCCACACCTGGTAAGAGCACCAGATGGCATAGAGTCTAAGCTGTCACGATAACAGTATTGATTCATCTATTAGTGAAACTTTTCCAAAACTGTTTTATTCTCAGTGTTGTTTTATTTTAGCACTTGTTTCTATTTCAAAACCAACTGGTCTCTGATAAATTATCGAAGCTCATATAGGGAAAGTTTTAGGGAATTGAATGGATGTGCAGTCCTTCTCATCTCCTGGTGAAAAAGTTTTGCCCAACTCTTTTCTATGCTCTCATAAAGCAAGATAAATCTGCAGAAAATTTCTGATTCAGGGAAGAAAAATGGTTCCCTGCTATTGCTCGCCTCTGTTTTTGTTGAAATGTTGTGCCTCTAATGCAAGGAAGATGAATTTGTACAAAGAATACATTAATAGAGCATGCACAGTGACACACACCCACACACGCGCACACACACACTGAAACACACAGGCTCTTTGTTCAAGCGAGGCCCCTGCTGTGGAAAATGATTTATTCTGTTAGTTCTGCTACCCGTATTACTGACAGACTGAATGACTGAGCCCTCTCTCTCTGTTTGTGTGTATGTGTAAATGGACTGAGCTGAGTTGGCATCTGTGTTAGATTTACAGCCACAGACATTGTACAGAGATGGAAGATGGAGACTCAGAACGCTAGCGGGCTATTATCAAGTTTCGAAACGAAAAGTGTTTCGTCAACATGAAAACCTCTCACAGGAGCTGTTTCACTTTGGCAACAAGCATTTGGAGGGCAGACTCCTTTTCCCCACCTTTCAGCAGAACACAATAAATGATAAGCCATGCTGTTCGGTCCTTGAGGAGGAAACATTATTCATAGGTTGCCGATCAGCACCATCGCACAGGATGCTCTCCTGTTGTTTTATGTTATCTTATTCTGCCTCTTCCTGTTAAAACTCAGAGCACAAGGAAAACCAAAGCTCAAGGATAAATTAAAAACTCTGAATTATACAAGGTTGTGCTGAGGTAATAATTACACTTTGCCTGTTTTTTGTTGTAATGCAGCCCGAGAGAAAATTTGGAAAAACATTAAGAAACTGATATTATGTAATGAGCTGGTAAACTAAACAACTATTTTTATTTGGAATTAGTTGAGTACATGTACATGGTTTTGCACAAGTATTTAAATTTACATAAAATGAATCTGTGGTATTCACAGGGATTAGGGATTAATAACAACTAAAACCCTCCCTCTAAAAATTCCAATAACTGTCAATTTTGATAGTTCGAACATCACCACAACATACATTAAGCATTAATATACACAGTGGAAAGTGTCTTAGCTTTACCTCAGAAGCTGGCATTGACAGAGTTCTTTACTTCCACTTTTGCGCATGCAGACAATCTGCACATCTCTTCAAATTGACAGCTGACAAGCCTTAGATGTGGGTATTTAAGTTGTGTAAAAAAAACAGGCCTTACAGGGTATTGCTGCCATCAAAAATCACTTTCATTTTTGTAATGTGACTATTCTCAAGATAGTACTTGAACTAGCGCTGGTTTAAATCTTCAGATCCAGCCCATTAAACTCCAAATATTAAATAATCATGGTCATACTTTCTTCTTATTTTATTGCTTTGCTTGGCCAAGACTCTGTCTCCTTAACAGAGTTTTAGGAACTGCCAAGCCTATTTCCATTTTATCTTTGGAAATAGGTTTGGTAAAGTTTGGTAAATGTTTACAGTGACTTTTTCGGGTTGATTTTTTTTATTTTATTTTTTTTCCCTCATGTCACATCCCTCCCAAGATAACCTCTGGCGTTCCCCAGAGATTGCACACACTTTGAAAAGCCCCGTTCTATCACGTAAAATCCCAATAAAACCTGTTGAGACACTGTGAGACAATCAAAAAGAAGTTGGAAACTATTGCACAGCACTGTACGAGTTTAAGTCTTGCATAGGCCACGACACAGCAAAGCACTGTGTAAAGCCTCCGGTGTGTGGAGGGGGCTTGCACACTCACGCCATAAAAACAGAAGGTTAACAGTCGTGCATGCCACGTTGCGGTTTTCTGACTTTGCCACGCTGTTTTTATGAACCCCGTTGTGGTCGTACAAATGCAGGCTGAGGAAAGTTCAGGGAACGTTGCTCTAATAATGAGTCTATTGAAAGTGGTGGAGTTGCCAGTTTTTCTCTTGTCAAAACAAACCCGAAGCTGCTTCGATAAAGGGGTCACCAGAGAAACAACTCCGAGCTGCAGCTGAACATTTGCTGAACTAGATCTTGAAGAATATTTAACAAGACTGCAAAAATTTTTGGAAAACAAAAAGAGAAGCTATCCCTGTCCAGACAATTAAAAGTAGCATTGGTGGAAACACAGCTGGAAGAAATACAATGCTTGCTCTTTATTTTGACTATTGGTAACAGATGGTGCCATAACAACCAGAGCATGCATGTAATGACATGCAAATCTAAAAGATAGAGTTGAAGCAGCATGCATCTCTTATGTTGGAGTCTGTTTATGGTATGTGCAGGATTCACCTTGAGTTTTTGGGAGATATCTTGTTTATTGCTCAGGGTAGTAAAGTAAGTCAAATAACTCAGGATAATTTGAAGCAGGGTGTTAGCTCCACAGAGGGAGAATGGGATTTTAAGAGCGAAAAAGGTGAGAAAAAAAAAAAAAAACATTTGGAGAGAGATGTATAGGGGGAGGGTGGCCGGAGCTGCTAAAGAGAAGAAACAAAAAAAGATGATAATTAAAAATAATGATAAGAGTCAACATTACCCTAAATACAGAGTTTTTCTACTTCTGTGCTCCTTGCAAACGGTGGCTCAAATCCATCATGTAACCCATTGTATTATCTCCACATGTACAATGGAGAGTGGTAAAAAAGTGACATAATTAATTCTCTGGATTGCAAATGGCTTTTAGGTTTGTTGGCTAAATGCTATGCTTTTAACTCTAGAGCAGATGCAGTAATACTTTACTCATTCCGCTTAATCTCATGGGGCCTTTCATCAGTCGCTTTAGGAATTCTCTGAAAAGCTCTTTATGCCATCATTTGTCCTTTAACAGTATAATTTATCCCAAAGCATATAATCTGCATTTAACAGTACAATTTCAGAATAAATTGCCAGTGTTCTTTTTGTGCTTAAATGTGTATCTACATTCTATTTGAAATGAGGCATAACTATGTGGAAGAGACATTTAACACAGGATAGAGAAGTGTTTTATTACTCCACACCGGTTTAACAGTAAAACATTCACATGCACACACCTAGTGAAGGTCTCAGTTTGAAGTGCGAGGAGTGTTTTGTTTGACCATGTGGAAACTGCCAATTACAATCATGCTGAGTTCTTTTAATTAGTTCTGTAATGTAGGGGGAAGATGTAACTATCTTGCAAAAACAAAACATGTACTCACGTTTTTTTCTGACATCACAACCACAAGAATCGGATTGTTTTTTTGGTTTTTTTTAGATTTCATATGGTAGAGGTCCAAGTGCATAATTGTGAAGTGGAAGGATGACAGTTTGTAATTTTTTCTATTTTTCCCACATGATTGTGTGTCACAGATAAGAATTTTCAAGCTCTGCAAATTCTTACTAGAATTTAGGTAGTGTAAAATTATACATGCTATCTAAATTCTGTCGGTCATTGACAGAATTTGACTTTTGAACTGAACCGTTGCAACTGTAGCTATAAATTTAGAGTAGCTGACCTGCTAAAAGATGAGTCTCTACCTCAAACTCATATTTATGGCTACCAGGTTTTCTGTCCATCTTCCAAACAACTCTGATCAACTTCCATACCCCTGTATCATCATGAAAAATCCACACAGCATGATTCTGCTACCAAAAGTTTCTCTGTAGGGCTTCTTAGGTTTGTTCTTTCAACAGTAACCGTGTTTCTATTATTTCGTCACATTTTGAGTAGTTGAGGAAAATGACAAAATTCAAAATGAATTCCTTAATTTCTCCAAAAAAACCTTTTTATGCTCGCATGAAGTAGTTTTTGTTCTGTCCCAAAAGTTTGTAAAAAGGAAACACATTTGCCAAATAAATTCTGACTTAAACTTAACCATCCACTGGTGGGTCTTTTGCCTTCTAGAGGCACAAAACTCTGAAAAATTCAAGGTCCAAACTTCCAGCATGGAGAGGAGGATTGTAGCCGAGAGTGGCTGACGAGAGACCCTCCATGATAGGATGGGAGTGCTGGGACTCTTTATGTTGAGATGTGTGGTCTGTTTTTACATCTTGTTTATTGCAGTCAGCATAGCATCAAACTCTGGCAAAATTTCACTCTGTGCAGCCTGGTTGATTTGCTCCAAACCAGTAGATGGAATCACATCTGATAAGCATTTTATTTATTTATTTATTTTTGGCAACATTTCCAAAGTTATCTTAAAATTTACATGATGGATGGAAACATAGCTTGTGTCTTCTTCTTGTCACTCTTTCAGAAAAGACCAGATTTTCTGAATGAACAAGTTGTAGCAGTCTCGTCCACCGGAGCTAGAAGGATCAGCACAACAAATAAATACTATTCTTTCCCAGCTTGTCAGCTTAGGTTAACATGCATGTCTTGGTAGGTTTTCAGTTGTTGCATGCTCTCTTTGAGTGTTCACAAGCAGTTTTTAGAATCAGTGATGTATTCTTCCCTCAAGGGATGAGTTTTGCTTTCCTGTTTCTCTCAGAATTTTATGTCATTTCACTGCCAGAATGTTTCCAGTTCAAGTCTAAGATTATATATGATGGAAAAAACAAAAAATCTTGTGCTGTCGGTCACACACTACCTCTCTATATTTGTAAAACATCCTAAATCCTATGGGAATTTGTGGTCTAAGACAGAGCTGTGGTTGTTTTTGCACACGCCAAACATAAAGCCTGGTTAACTGAACTGTTCCTTGGAAGTTTTGAATGGTGGTTTTGCTTTCTTTAAGTTGTTTCATAGCTGTCAGCTTTTTAAATTAAGGAATTAGTTATTGCTTTTTTCCAAAGTTGTCTGTATTTCTAACAACCTTAAAACTTTTTTTACTCATGCAAATTCTTAGGAATCTCTTGTATATGTTCTGCTGTTTCCTGCTGTTTTATTTATTTTTTTTTTAGTATAAAAAATATTTATATACAAATATTTTTTACTAAACATTTGCTTAAACCTACCGTTTGCTCTCCTGAATGCTGTGTTCCCCTGAACTGTTTGCTAGTTTAACATCTGTTTCATTTCAAGGGCATTTATATTGAATACAGTTTATGAGCTCAAATTATACCTCATGTAAACATAACTATATGTGTGTTGGTAGTTGGTGTTGCAAGATAAGCCATCCAATAAATATCCGGTTTTAAAATGCGATAATGATACCACATATTGGCATACAGTGATGTTTATTGATTGGTTTTCCAAGTGCTTGCTACAGTAAATGGACTTAATTTAATTTCTTAGGTCAACAGGCAGACAGTTGTCACTTGGATGGTTTTACTTTAACTGTATTTGCATTGTGTGAGATTTAAATATGAACACAACCTTTATTCAAGTTCTAGACAACTACATTTCCATCCAGACATATTGAATGGACCAGTTAGACATGCTGATATGAACATTGTAATTATATTTCCATCTTCTCCTCATGAAATCTCCATTTTTGTCATTAAATTCCTCTTAGATTTTTTTGTTTATGATCTTTCATCCAGTCACACCCCATGCTTCTGTTTAGGTGAACCAACTGAAAACCGATCAGAGAAAAAAAAAAAAAAAGACTTGTCCGAGCATGATCAGGACACTTTTGAAAGGCGGATGTGTATGAGGAAAATGTTGTAGCCATTACAAAACTCTTACTGTAAATGTCCCTCTTCTTAACAAAAATATTTCACAATGCAAGCTCATTGTGATGAATTTTCCCAAGTATCGCATTATACCTGTCTTTTTTACTTGGTTAAGAAATTAGAACAATCACAGTGTCAGAGTACAAATAGTTCAGTCTTTGATTGTTATGGTAAGAAGAAGCTAACGTCCATGCTTTTTCAGTCAGCTTGACAAAAATAATATTTTTCAGCTGTCAGCACAACTAAATCTTTTTCTTTATGAAGCCATCTCTAAAGCTAATAAAATATTTAAATTTAAAGAACACTTTATCCCTCACTTGAACGTCTTCTGCCAGACAGATAAAGAGGAGCACCAAACGTAAATTAGGTGGATTAGCAAGAAAATTTATTTTCCTGTTGGAATTTTAAAAAAATAAAATAAAATTTTGAATTGAATTTAACACAATAATTTTAGCCTTGTTAGCAACCTGTGGTTAGTGAGTTGTGGTATTATCCTTGTGGTATTATGAGAGGCTTCGTCTGTAAAACAAGGATTACTCTTGAGTTCCTTCCTGTCCTACTTTAAAATACTTAAAAATAAAATGTTTTAAACAGAAACAATAAAGTGCTGAGCTTAAAAGGCACCTTCATACCCAAAGCCCAAAGAAATAGCTTGGACTCCTGTGACCAGATGTCAGGCAGAGTAAAATACCCAATATGGTTTTAATCTTACGTCTTGGTTTATAATTTCTTCTAAGTCAAACTTAGTATCTTTAAATGTTCTTTAAAGACAACCTAATGAGCCGTTTTGATTGTGCTGCCCACTGGAACACACACATCTCTAACCTTCTCATATGTCAAACTCATTTAGTCTTTTTTTCTGAATCTGTTGTGTCTCGCCGTGTGTGTTTGTACCTCGACAGAGGAATGTGCCGAGCAGGCCACTTTCATGCCCAGCTGGGTGTTACGGCTTAGCTAGAGATTAGAGTGTGTATACTTGTGTGTGTGTGTGTGTGTGCATATGTGTGTTGTGTATTTGGATAATTGCGTAAAGAGAAAACGGACAGGATGGTAAATAACTTGCATATCTTTGTGAGGAGTACTGTTTTTCAGAGTGACAGCACCTCCAACAATGTGACTCCTCTGCTCTAAAAACATGTTCAGAGTTCATCATCAGCTTTCAGTTTGTTTTGTTGGAGCAAATATGTCTGTGTGACATTTGTTTTTATTGAAACACATTTCATCCGCTTGTTTTTGTGGAACTACAAGGTGGTTTTTGGGGGTGGGGGTGTCAAACCTGCACTTGTGTGTGTGTTTTGTGGGTTAAATCGAGAGTTGTTAGCTCAAGCTACATCTAGGTTACACTGTGGAAAATTGTGCTCATTGACAGCTACCAGTGTGTCTGTGTTGAACATTGGAGGCTGTGAAAACATTTTTTTGTTTTTGTTTGTTTGATTTTGAGACCAAACAGTTCAAAACAAAACAGAAAACAGTTGGCAAAGCATTCCCTTTCCAAGTAGTTTCTTTCGAAATAATGCTTTCTGATTGTTAGAAAACCCTTTATGTACATATTTTTTTTAATGTGAAGTGTTGCCTAAATGCACATGGGAGTGATAAATGAAGTCTGATAGATGGAAAACCTGTCACGATTAACTTTCAGCTCTATGGTATGAAAATTTTCTGTAATCTACCCATATTACAGATATGTGTGTCATACAATTTTTATGTCCTTTACGTGTTGTAATCCCATTATATGGAACATTTCACTGGAAACATTTATTGGAACAAATAGTCTTCACCACAAGAACATTTGCATTGATGTGAACCAGCAATATGTTACGTAAATATATGAAAATATTTCAAGTGGGATGATAATTCAGACCTTGCTTTTGTTAATGCACTCAGATAATTGATATAAAAATAACCCACTGGGTTTCTTTTCTAACTCTTTTGTTTGGCTCATAATTTGAGAGTTCGGAGTTAGAATACCAGAAAGGATTTAGCTAAAATTAGGCTTGCAGGTAGATGGAGATGAATGGATTTAATTGCACGCTTTAACTTGCCTACTAATTGTAAACAAAAGCACAGTGAGTCCTAATTCTGACAATCTATTATTATTATTATTATTATTATTATTATTATTATTAAAGGATATTTGTTTTTTTCTGCTATAGTTTAGGACTGCTGTACACATGGAAACCATGCATAACTAATTTTTTATCTTTAATCAAAGTTTTGAATTGCAGCTTTAGTTTTTTTGAGGGGGTTAGGATTTAATTTTAAATTTATGGATTATGATTACAGAGAAAAAAAATGCAATTCCATTTTGATTGGAATTGTCATTGTTGACATGTAAATTAGTCTTTGCTGCCATCTAGTGGTGTAAGAAAAATACTCTAACAAATTAATATGCACTCAGGTCTGACTGCAGAAACAATGATAGAAATCCTGGAGTAGAAATTCTTGACATTCAAGTCACCTTCAAACATCAAACTTGTGAAATTGTTATAGATTTTTAACAGTATCTTATTTTATTTTAAGTGAATCAGTTTAATTATTCAATTGCATTTTCAATAAAGCAATTGAAAATGCTTTATAGACAAAAACAATACGCATAAAAAAATAGGGATTAAAAGTTCTGTTTATGCAAAGACTATCAAGGAATTACATAAATAAAATATAATGAGCACTTAGATTGCATTTAAATTGTAGTAAATAAGCAAACTTTACATTTTTCAGAATGTTTCCTTCCATTGGTGTTATAAGAGACCTGCATTTTGTGTTTATGCTGCTGAAAATTTTCAGCAGTTTTCAGCAGTTTATGCTGCTGAAAATTACGGTCTCTTTTTGACTCAGCCTAAATTAACTTAAAGGACTTGCATATTAAATGCTTAAACCATTTGCAAATCTATTTACAACTGGGATCAAGTCCTTACTTTGTCTGGAATTTATTAGAACTGTCATACACAATTTGCTCTAGCTCAAAATCTGTGCTTATATACTGCTTGTGTTAACAATTTAAAGAAAATTTGATGAGTAGCAGATTACTGAGATTATTCTTTATTTGTCTACCTAGCAAGAGATCCAATTTTTCAAGTACTCCCAGCTGCTGGCAGCAGAATGGGGTGAGGTTGCTGATCCGACTCAATTCTCAAACCATTTTGATTGGATGATCCTTCTGCTTCGCTCAAAATGTCTGGTTTTACTCCCATAGTGGCTTTGCTCTTGTAGTTAAGTTGGATATTTGACAGCATTCTAATTTAGCCACATTGATGCTATTGGAAACATAATAAATTATTTCTTCTTTGAAATGTAAAGAAGGAATGGTTAATATGAATAGAAATTTCATTAGACCAGTTTAGTAACAATCCAGTAACACAACACCTGATTATAAGCGTTTCATTTTTTCCCCTTTTTGTTTAATTTTGTAGTGCTCCACTAGAGGGCAGCATGATTTTTTTTAATTAAATGAATTGTTTTTTAGCACAAACTTATTTCTCATATCAGCTGTTTTTTTTTGTTTTTTTTAAATGTTATATGTTAACAGAAAGAGAAAGTTGGCTTTTATCTTTATTTCAGTTTAGCTAATCTGTGCTAAACTACAGCTCTTTATTCATTCATTAGTATTGATTAGAGTCTTGGGTCCTGCAAGACCCTAAATGTAATGAATACACTATTATACATGAATCTAATCCCTTATTATAGGCTCAACTGAGCAGTCTAATTAGCTAAGTATCGATCAAAGAAATGCGAAGTGGGGACAGGCCAGCTGCTTGCTTTGTTCTGTGACCACTTTGATGTCAACCGGGCAAACGCTTAATTTTTCCACTTAAGCTGGCAGAGCCAATAAGACAAGTTGTTTCTGTTTAGTAACCTGTCTGCTGTGATTGTAGTGGGTTTCCATTTCTAAAGACAGCACCAAAATGACATGTCTTACTTTTTTTATCTCTTTGCGTTAAAAATGTAATTCTCTCGGAGGTATACATTAGTTAAATGTGTTTTCTTTGAATTTGTTTTGGTCTGCTATGGTCAAGACCAACAGAAATGGCTCCAGGGAAGTAAAAGTGGTGATAAGTCAAAGTTTTTGGCCGCCAAGCCCTATCAATGCACTTGGGGAGTAAAAGCTGGCCTGTGTTGCCTGATTCGATAAAGAAAGAAGTGCTAAAAAGAATGTTTGCTTTGATAGAAAATGTCACAACAAACTGAATTACAGTTTGTAATTTATAAAGATAAGGCAGTTAAGCGTCCAAGGTGGAGTTATGCTTGAGGCAATGTTCTGCTGGGAGACCATGGGCCCTGACATTCATGTTGATGTTACCTTGAGATCACCTAACTAAATAAACATTGTTGATGACCAAAAACAACCGTATATGGAAAAACGTTTTGTCAGGTGTTGTTTACACTCTTGTCCTCTCCACATTAATGGGTGTATTCCTGTTTTTTTGGGGGGGGTTTTGCCACTGAACGCAGTGGCATAGCTCTGGGGAAGTCCATGCCCAGAGCAGGTGGGTGGTCACAACCGTATGGATGATCCGGTCATCCAGACGGATCATCCATACGGATGATCCGTCTCCACTTTGTTTCTAATATACCACCAAAGGCCAGAGAGCTAATATAGAAGAACAGTCTTTAGCAGAAGAGTTTTGACATTGGTCTTAGGTTGCCTCGGAAACAGTTGCAGATTGGGTTGCCAGGCCTAAGAGGCTGCACCTTAATCACGATTGATGTGACAGTTTAATGTTACCTGAAGTGCTAAGCTGGCATCCAAAAATGTTTCAGCATCCTTGATGCTCTGTAAGTGATTTGGGCACAGTAAAACCATGTTTTATTCAAATGTTTTCTTAAATGGAGCATCATTGTCTTATTGTTTGCACAGAAGCACTTACAGTGTGTGGAAAAAGTATTCCTGCCTCTGTAAGCTCTCCACACTTGTCACATCACAGTCACAAACTTCAGTATGTTTTACTGGAATTTTATCTAATAAACTAACATGTATAGAGCTTCATAATTGTGACATAGAAGTTAACTACAAATGAAGATGTGTGATGTTCATCTGTGTTTAGCCCCCTTTACCATAACTCCCCTAAATAAAATGCAGTACAACCTAATTACCTAATTAGTCAGCAGAGACCAAACTATGTGACATTTGTTCTTGGATATAAATACAACTGTTCTGTGAGCCCTCAGTGGTTTGCTCTGGTACTTTGGTGAACAAAACAGTGTCAGAAGAGCTCATGAATAAAGGTTTAAAGCAGAATTGGCAATCTGCCTAAATTGGCAGGGCATGCAAAAAGACCATCACTGCAAGAAGCAGCCAATAA
Organism: Poeciliopsis turneri; assembly: GCA_922788865.1. NCBI lineage: Eukaryota > Metazoa > Chordata > Actinopteri > Cyprinodontiformes > Poeciliidae > Poeciliopsis > Poeciliopsis turneri. The sequence continues at coordinate 2,401,663 of CAKLNU010001119.1, read as the reverse complement.
GCCCACAGTAAGGCTCAGGAAGCTTCAGAGATCTGAAGCTCAAGTATGAGTTGTGTATATAAAAAAATCTAACAATCCTAATAAAATACACAGATGTCTGTAATGTGGCAAAATATTAAATGTTCAAGATGTGGTTAGTTTTGAAAAACCCTGAAAAGAAATTCTGTTCTGCAGCACACTATTTGTTGATCAGCAGGAACGAATACTCCTGCTAAATAATACAGATAATAACAATATTATTTATCTTTATTTAGGAAGATGAATAATCTCTTCCTATCCTTTTTTTAATAAAATGTCTCCTGCAGTTGAAATCTCCCATAATATGTTCAGTCTTTGTGTCTTATCTGTGTGTATGTAAAAAGCAATTTTTTTAGCTTCTGTTGAGTTGTCCCCCAATAAATGCACGGTGGTCTTATTTGAGCTTTGTCTGACACTGTTTACACATCGAAGCAGGTCCAAGAGAAGGATCGATTGAAACCTCGTACAACGCCGTCTCCTCTGTCTTTCTGTGTTTAGAGTGTTCTCTCTGATAAGATCTCCCCTCATGTCGCTGGGTGGTGATGGGCTTGTTGCCTCATAACCTAATATGGGGGTCCCTTCTGTGTTATGGAGCCATCGTTGAATCCCTGTCTTCTTTCCGCCTTTTCCTTTTTTTCTTCTTCCTATTTTTATTCCCTGCCTCTGATTTTTCTTTCTTTGCTAGTTTGAGCCGTGCTCAGACCTCTTACACTCCCTCTCTTCCTCCGGCTCTTGTGCTCTCATACACTCAAGCCTTTATGCACTTCTCTAAGTGTACACACAGTCTGAGAGGGATTGGAGCTTGATGGGTTTTCTTCCTTTTTCTTCAGCTTATCAGCTCCTGTTTTGCTTCAGTAAGTAAGCAGTTTTTTTTTTGTATTTGGGCAATAACTTTCCGTCATGTTGTGTGACTTAACTTTTTGCTGTTGATACATGTTTTCTGGCTGGTTAAGATGAGTTTGTTCTCCTGCGTTTAACACGAGGAAAGTTTTTAGGGTGGAAATGTCACGTATGATTGAACTTATCTATCTATCTGCCTTTTAGTGGTTGCTGACATAATAATGACAAAATAGAGACGAACCAAGTCATGCCACATAAAACACTTTTTTTTCTTGATAAAACGTTAGAATGAACCACTTTAGTTTTGTGTCTGAGTTTCAGAATCCTAGTTCAAACGTAATCTTAAAAAAAAACAAACACACACACAAAAGACACATCTGTGCTTTTAGTACCAAGAGTGGAGTAATTCATGCCCCAAACTTTTGAAAGTGAAAAACGTTTATCATTAGGCTTATCTCCAGCTGTCTGAGCAGAGCTGTCCGACGTTATGTAGGAGAGCATTGAGGCTCGCTGTAGTATGACATCATGAGAACTGTAAGTGGGGGAGTTCAGGGGTCCCTATGCGAGTTTGGGGTAATGGGTTACTGGATACCCGGCTTCTTTTATTTGTACACGTCATTCAACTGCTCTATCATTTCTGACTTCTTTTTCTTGTAGTGAACTGTATCACCCTAAATGTTTGCCATTTTGGGCCTCCTGTAATGGTTCTATTACAGCTGATCTGAACCTAAAAACAAAGTTTTTTTAACAGCATATTTAAACTTAAGTTTCCTTCTAAAATTATTTTCGGTAAGACTAGAATTGT